>OY101450.1:23042122-23722844 GCA_956483635.1 Panzeria rudis | reverse complement strand
GTGATTTCTGAAGTCTTAATAGATTTCTAGTGCTATCTGAATCCAGCCTTGGCCAGATCAGCCTGGAGATCCTACAAGTAGCTTCATTGAACCATCTGTTCTATGCCAGGGTATGGAAAAAAATTTCTATTTCATGCTTGCAGGCGTCTAGGGGAATACCACAGAAGACATCAATGTCCAGCTCTGGTTGTGTCGTCCCCTTTTTAGCTAGTTCGTCAGCGATGCAGTTGCCTGCGCTGGTCCCGTCTGCATGCACCAATATAAGGGCGATATTTGAATGTCTCGCCATCTCGTTCAGGGATGCCCGGCATTCCTGGACCAGGTTAGATGTTGTATAACACCTGTTAATGACCTGATTGCGGCCTTGCTGTCGTTGAAGATTCGGATATTTCTATTAAATATCCTATGACACCAAAGCCAGTTTGCCGCCTTCTTTATGGCCGATATCTCGGCCTCTAGTATACTACACTTGCCTGGAAGTCTGAAGGAAATTTTGGCTTCCAGGTGTTCAAAGTAGACCCCTCCTCCAACCCTGTAACCCCTCTTGGAGCCATCCGTGTAGACATCGAAGTGCTCCACGAGGGGAGGAGACCCTTCAGTAGACCTCATTTCCTCCGAGATAGAGAAACTGAAGCCCCTAGAGAATGATGGTCTCGAAATTGGAGGTATACCAATTGCGGTATAATTTCTTATGTAATAAAAAATAAAAATAAAAAAATTTTGCATATTTCAAATGCCCACCATTTACCGCTTCTATACCCATTTACCGCTTCTATACTCAAACCGTCACACAGTGGGTCCATTAGAAAAAAAGAGTAATAAATCTGTATCTTTCAAACTTGCGATATGAAAGATGTTGGAAAAAATTATAGTGGAGAGCCTAAGCTTTGGGAAAATTGAAATTTGAACCACCCCGTTGAAACACCTGGTGAGCTACAGGGTGTCAAAACTTTATTGACCTCATAACTTTTACAAATATTATCCGATATAATATTTTTAAACTTTTTGTAAAGTTTTTGAATAGATAAAGAAAAAACAACTAGTTCCATTAAGATATCTTTAATATTTTCAAAGATATTTGTCTTTGAATTTTAAAATTATAGATTTTGGCCTCGACTTTGGTCTCTATTTCGTAAATATCTCTAGTAATTTTCAAAAACATATTTTATGATTTGCAACACAATGCTTGATAATATGCATAAAAAATTTTTTAGTTATCTCAATTCATGTAGTCGTGAAAAAGAATCAAATTCAAGCCTTTGAAATGAGAGTGATAATTGCAAAATTTTGAAAAAAAATAGAGCTTAATAGTTCAACGTTTTTCTCAACAAATTTTCAAAACTAAAATTTTTTCTTTCAATATTTCGAAATTGATTAAAGCATGAGCGCTACATCCAGCATTGGATGAAAATGGTGAATTTTTTTTACGAAATTATAAATAAATCGCTTAAGAAAAAAAACCCGAGAACGAAAATACAACGATTGCTACTCTATTTCCTGAAAAAAATGATGAAAAGTTTTTGTTTTGTGGACTAGCGCTAACGAGATGACCCCAACACATGCAATGCTTTATGCAGAAGCTAGAAAAAAAAATTTACGGAACGAAGGATAGAAGGCGTAGCATATATGGGCATTTGAGTGACGAAAGTGACGGGAAATATATCTGCAGGACGTTTATTCCACATACGAACTGTTCGGCCAATGAACAACTTTCCTCTGTCATGCGTAGTACGAATCAGTGGCATATCGACCACATATGAATGTGTTCTTATTAAGGAATGTGTTATTCGCATAAAAGAGCGTAATTTTGAAATAAGTTCCCTTATAGAAATCGGCTAATTGTAGTAACGGTAAAGCAGTGGTCGATGCTGTAGTGAGTCAATAGAGTTTGCTTCCCTACTGTCACCGATGAACTTCTTCGATCTCTCTTGTAAGCACTCTACTAACTTAAAAATAGACCGGTTAAATGTGGGAATGCGAGAAAGCCCCGAAATCTGTTTTTTGCGTGCGTGGGTAGTTCTTAATTTTCCCGAAGATCTTAATGCAAGTCCACCGGTACGGCGTACCTAGGGAATGTTCATAATTTAAATCCAACTATCGAGATCACCACAATGTCTAAGTCCTTATATATATGATTACCAGGCGCGGATACAGGGGGGATTGGATATTCCCCCCCACAACAAGTAAATTTCTATAGAGTTTCCAAAAGAAGTTTGGAAAAATAGTATGTTTTACTTAGAAGTTCCCCCCCAAAAGCTCAAGCTGGATCCGCGCCTGATGATAACTATCCAAAACTTAGTCTAATGCTTTCAACCTGACGAAGACCATTCCACCACTTAGATAAGTCACGTCCAAATATAAACTAAGAGTACTTGCTCTATCTGCGCTTCCATGTTTCGGTTGGGCTTAACTTTTTAAAAGTTCTTGGAGTAAGCTTCCGCTACAAGTATGCTACGTCGAGCCCTAGCGTAAAACTATCTTTCTCTCTTCATGAAAGAGTGATCAAGAACTGATTTCTATGGTTTCAGCAAGACAGATACTCCGAAGAATAAAATTAGTTCAACGACCGTCCCACCTATGAGCCAGCTCACGCCTAAATTTAAACTATTGTAGACACATCCTGTTTGCTTCAGTTGTAAACACATTTATGCTATAGTATGAGTATGTAAATACGTATATATATATTTATATATGTCGCTATATGAGAATGTCTGTAGATATTTCGCCCCAGGGAGAGTTTAATGCATTTAATTGAAATGGCAAAAGATTTGCTAGAAAGCTTCAATTGTCTCTATATTTTTTAAACTATATTTTAGATTTAGGAAGCAAGTAAAAGCTGCCGGTATGGGTTTGATTTGATACGTATAGTAGCACATACATACAAACATATTCACATAAATATGTAAATTTCCATCATCATAGCTTTCGATTTTGTATATTTTTGCTTTTACATACAACCAGTTGTGTATACACTTGTATTTGTATAAACGAAATATCTTTAGCAATATGAATATTGAAACAATTTTATTTTGTATCTTCTTCTTTTTCTGGTGTGTGTGGATATTTATGCTAAAAGCGTTGTCATGTTATTTGCAGCTTAACTTAATTATTTGGTAAAATATACCAAAAATAGAATACAAACGTGCAAACAACTATTCAGTTTAAATGAAATTTCATATTTTGGTTTTGCATGGGTTTTCTCTCGATATTCGTATGTAAAAGAATCATTAAAATGAAATTTTAAGATTTTTCAGAGTCTTCATTTGGAAAATTATTTATTCATTGCAAGTAAAAGTCGATATTTGATTTATAGCAGATTTATTTTAAATTTGTAGGAAAATTGGGTAGCCTGAATCGTGTAAGACACACTAGGACTTATTCGAATTATTATGTCTCATACTTTCGAAAAGATTATTGAAAACTTTCAAAGTAACTTAAAACTTTTCCATTAATGCGTGGATCTAAAAATTAAGAGGGCCTTAAGTTCATCCAGTTAATTTAAAAGAATGTATTTAAAATAAATAATCACGCAGAGATCATAGCTACCAGCTGGATATCCAGTAAATATAATCGTGGTAAGCTGCTTCTTTTCCTCACAGGGAAGATTCCTTCCTAACAAACAAATCTATTCCTTTGTCTAAGGAATACATAGGAGCTATCTTTAGGATCCTCCGCCGTCCTGTTCATTATGGAACACTTCAGAGATCTTCCCACATTTGAAACAATTTATTGCAAAAAAAACACTAGATTCTTTAATCTCAAATACTTTAACGACCGTGGGTATTCCCAACAGGAACCCTTCTGCTTCTACATAGGGCCTCTTTTAGATCAATTAGACCCATCAGCCTATCATATTTTCTCCTAAAAATGCTGGAACGGAAAATTGATCTACACCTTAGATCAACAATATCTCCGAACCCTCTATCAACTTCCCAATAGTTGCGACGGAACTGCACTCGCTCGTTGGTTTTAATAAAAAAAATCCATGGCACACAAAGAATATACACTAGTGGCTTTTCTTGATTATATAAGGTGCCTTCAACAATGTAAGACCTGAAACCATTATTATGATACTTGAAAGACTGAACATTGAGCGGTCAACAATAAGCTCTATTCAGGGACTTTTGATTAATAGGGTCACCTCCTCTACGATGTGGCAAACTACTATTCAAAAAATGGTTAGGCGAGGTACCACCCAGGAAGGCGTTCAGTCACCTATCCTATGGAATATCGCCATAGGCCTGGTACTGATGAAATCAAACTCCATTGGCTTAAATCAGTAGCTCTACACGGATGATATAGCAGTGGCAGTATCTGGTAAATTTCTAGACGCTCTATCAGAGCTTTCAATAGACATTACGAATCATCAGTAGATGGAGCATCGAAAGTGGCCTTAGCATTAAGGCGGGCCTTGTTCTCTTCACGAGAAAACACAAGATATCGACTTTCACTTTACGCACTCTCGACGGAGTCATTCTTAGGCTATAAGATAGCGCGAAGTACCTCGGTATTATACTGGACTCCAAGCTTTCATGATACGCCAACGTTCAAGCCAGGGCCAGCCAAGGCTACTATTGCTCTATACACCTGCAAAAGGACAGTCGACAACAGATGGGGTGTAAATACCACAAACGTCAACTGACTTTGTATGTATGGGGCTGCCGTCTGGTGGATTTCCTTAACAAAGTGACATACTCTAAAATAATTGAAAAGGGTCTTCGAACATCTGCTTTGCTGCTTACTGGTGCAGCTCGCACTACTCCATCCAAAGCACTGTTCACCATACTGCATTGGCTTCCTGCCGGCATCATGATCAAACAACTGGCCATGAACTCGGCGGTTATACTAAATGCCTCAGGTACATGGAAGCAGAGTAACGTAGACAATGCGACGATATTATGGCAAATCTTAGATTTTCCCGACCACACATACTATAGCTCGCCTGCTCTCTTACCAGACAAAAGATTTGAAGTGGATCTCTCGGGCTCATCCTATAAAACAAATAACATACACCAACAGGAGGATGTGCTTCAGATCTACACCGATGGATCCAACTCGGGCTTTGGAGTAGGTGAGGGCATCTTCATCCCGCACTTACAAATTAGGATATACTTTAGGCTACCCAATAAATGTAGCATCACACAGGCTGAAATATCGGCAATCAAAAGAGCGCTAATCTGGTTAAGGTAATATAGGGTATTCGATCAGGACATCCGTATATGTACCGACAGTAAGTAGTATACGCTCTATCTGGTGTTTACACAACATCGGAATTGGCTAGAGAATGCCGGACATTCCTGAACGAAGTGGCGAGACATTCCAATCTAGGGCTTTTCTGGGTACCGGGGCACACTGATGTGCCAGTTAACATTATTTCGGATGAGCTATTCAAGGCTGGCGCCCGCTTGCTGGAAAGGAACATCGACTGGTTAGTGGGTGTTCCACTAAAAAGTTGCAAAATACAAATTCAGCACCAACTACTTAGGGAAACACAAACCAGATAGAGTAGGAGACTGTCAAACACCTCCTCTACCGATGTTCAACACGCTCTATCTGGTTTTTACACAACATCGGAATTGGCTAGAGAATGCCGGACATTCCGGAACGAAGTGGCGAGACATTCCACCCTAGGGCTCTTCTGGGTACTGGGGCACACTGATGTGCTCGTTAACATTATTTCGGATGAGCTACCCAAGGCTGGCGAACGCTTGCAGGAAGGGAACATCGACTGGTTAGTGGGTGTTCCACTAAAAAGCTGCAAGATACAAATTCAGTACCAACTTTTTAGGGAAGCAAAAACCAGATGGACAAATGAAATCGTATGTGAGGTTTCCAAGTCCATCTGGCCCCAGTATAACTTCGGAAGATCTGCAACCATGCTTGGGCTTCCTCGTCAACAGGTGCGCATACCCGTAGCGGTCATAACGGAGCACTGCCTCATCAGTGCTCACGCCAGAAGAGTAAATCTTCCTTAAAACGACTTCTGCAGGAGTTGTTAGAACGAGGAGGAGAAGGAGGAGGAGGAGACTGTCAAACACCTCCTCTACCGATGTCCAACACTATCTGGGAATAAGGCGCCATACTCCCCTAATATCACACTAGCAAACCCTTGGTGAGTGCGACATTAGGGGAATAAATTCATTCATACGTTACTCGGACTGGTTCAACACCAACCCAACCTCTGGTCAGACGAGCCTGAACAGTATTTGAAAGATTTCGTGGATATGTGGATCGAATCTATATTTGGACTACATCCATATTTAGTAGCCTTAGCGGCAGGAGCTAGGTGCTGGTGACGTGATAGCGAGTGCTACTACCAGTAACTTTGCGCTGTCTCGCATTTTCAAAGCAAAATAGTTTGATTGAAAATAGTTTGAATACTCCAATCCAGACTCAAATAGTGCTTTAACTTTCGCCAAAATCACTCGCGATCTCTTAAAGATGTTGGAACTCCTCTTTTACATTATAGAATAAATACTTAAATAATCTTTTTTTTATCCCAAACTCAGAAGATACCCAAGATTTCAAATATATTTTCAAAGCAACCAAAATTCGTTTTGTATCCATGATTAAGTTATTTAAGCAAAACATTCGATTTGTTTATTTTTATCACAATCAACATTACCATTATCTTCGTCATCATCATCATTATTAACATCAGCCACTTGACAATTTATCATTGCTAAAACAAACACTTATAAATAACTAGTACACATGTGTGTTCACTCACACAAATGACACAGTAATAAAATCCTTATGTAAACACACACACACTTGCACAAACAGACTTATAAACAAACAAATACTTGTAAATTATACAAGTGTGTATGTATGTGTACAATTTGAAGAGACTAATAGTTGACTAGATCTCCAATAGAATGACATTCATTAGTGTTTTTTTATGATTTCTAAGTGCTTCATTCACTCATTCATTATGAGACAATATTATCACAGAGTTAATGTCAATGATGGAAAAAGATAAAACTTATAATGACTCTGGACAATGAGGAAAATAGAATGTAAGGAAGAGAGGAAGGAAGTTAGCAAGTTAGTATTCATTAGGCTTTGGAACTGGGGATGGTGGAGACGGGAAAAAGCAGTAACAGGAGTTTTATATTAATAGTCATATGGAGGAATATTAATTTAAAAACTTTTAAGCTTTCAGGAAAGAACTTTTTTAACTGACTTCACAGAAGGTGAAAGCCATAAAACCATTTGTATTATTGTTTAGTGTTTGTTCCCTTAGGCTGAAACTACACGGGCGTTTTTAAAACGCGGTGTTTCTGTTTTTTATATTAAATTTTAAAGTTCTCAATTTTTTAAAACTTCAAATTTAATATAAAAAGCAGAAACGCCACGTTTTAAAAACGCTCATGTGGCTTTAGCCTTAGAGCTCCATCCGTTATAGACCGATTTAGAAAGTTTTCGTTTTACATAAAACGTTACAGTCTGAGATTTGTCCCTTTTTTTTAGTTTCTTATTTTTTACTTATTGTCCATCCGTCTGACCGACCGTCTAACTCTCTGCTTTAGAGTTGCAAGAATTGTTTAATAAAAATTGTCCATTCGCGAAAATCTGTTTCACATCTCGGACATTCTCGAGGTAGAGAAACTAGAAAGTCCTCGCCATAATGTACTCCTTGAGGTCACGTAAATTCTGCCAAGATTCAATGATTACATTTTCAAAGAATAGAAATGAGGAAGAGATATTAAATTATTGCAAGAAATTATTTACACATTTAAGGGCAATATAAAAGGCAAAACGGAGGATAATTGGATTAGTATCGTAGTTACCTGGAATAAAAAATAGCAACGATGACTAGGTATCTACTTAGACAACGCCAAAACCTGTATTATCGTTAACACAGAGTGTGTTTATAATTAACGACACTATCTGCCTTGTGGCTTAAGCTGACGGTGCTCTTAAAACCAAACAAAGTTGTCTTCTCACCACCACCAACTAGTTTTCCCGAAGGCAAGTGTGTAACTTGCAAGGAACACATAGGTAGCCCAGCATACACAAACACCTTGTTACAATATTTGAGCTATTCAAATTCTTACTACACCAGCAGCTAACGCGATGCAAACGAGTTCAACCAAAGAATATCCGGCAAGCAAGAATTCTACCACAAAGGCAGACGAAAGTTCTACTGGTCCTACCCAGCACCCGATCACAAAGCACCACCGATACCTCCCTGCTGATTTAGCAACATCGCAAAGAGGCTTATATTGATTATCCGAAAGCCAACCAGTCACTCACACTGGTCGAGCATCCGTCATTAAAACAACAGCTCTCCCAGAGATTTTGGTAGTAATCTCAGCCACGACGTGAACTCTCGAATGCTACCTCATCAATAAACGGTCGCAGAATCGACCTTCATGTTGAGGGTAAGACGAACTCTGCCACTACATATATTCATCCCCATGGGAACAGAGAATGCATTTCGCGAACATCATCCAAGATGATGTAGCAAATAGCGAGCATCATCTCTTTAACACTCTACAAGGCAGTTCATCTGTGGTACTACCGGAAGCCGTTGTATCAGTATTAGGTTACTGCTCGAGAGTTTAACTTTCTATCGACTTTGGTCTTGCACAAGACCTTCGGTGCCTTTCCACCTTCTACCAGACTCGCATAGGTTAACCTACATCCTTTGAATAATTATAAGCCGTTGCTCAGTTATTTCAGAAACTGGGAAGTTTTATGGGTAATTGGCTAAAGGTAATGTCTGAAATAATTTACCCTTTTCGCTAGGAAGCACAGCACCAAGATGTACGTTAGTCATTAAGCTGCCGAACAGTGCCCCGGGGGTTATCGTTACTACAATGGAATGTGCTACATTGAAATCAGGGAACTTGTACCCGAAACCCACTCTTTTCTCCGAATAATACATTCTTCATCAAGAACATCCCCATTTATGCTACATGTGCCACCGAATCGCTCTACGCATTACAGAGTGAGTGAGAGAGAGAGAGAGAGAGTTTTTCAACCCCCGACCAAAAAAGAGGGGTGTCTTAAGTTTGTAGTGTGTGCATGGGTATGTGGGTCTGTACACGCTATCGTACAACCAAAACGGTTGGACCGATTTTGATTTTTTTTTTTTTTTTTGTTTGATAGGTGACTTGATCGAAAGTGTTCTTAGCTATGTTTGGAGAAAATTGGTCCATACGTTTAAAAGTTATCTCCTCTTTTCCATCTTTATCCTCTTGAATCTGTGTGTCTGTGGCACCGTATCTCCCAAACGGTTAAACCGGTTTTAGTTAAGTTGTTTTCGCTTGAAAGTTGACTTGATCTAAAATCTTCTAGCGTATAGATGAAAAAAAAATAGGTCCAACCGTTCGAAAGTTATGATACATTTCCTTCGGGGGTTTTAAAATGTCTAATTAAATGTTATTAGCCAAACAGTTCATATATGGAATAACCTTCCTGCATAGGTCTCTCTTATCACTTTCGATGTTGGAAGGCTCAAATCGAATGTTCAAAAACCCCACCATCTCTATCCTTTTCCACCATAACCAATTTTTTTAGCGTGATGATACTCGTAGATATAGAGTGATGATCATCAAAAAAAATGCTGACAACAAGCTTTAAAGCAGTCCAGCTGGGAAATAACCTTGACAAACGTGCTTTGCTCATTAGTCGGACAGAGATGCTAGGGCTGGTGTTGGTAGCAAGCGGTTGTGCTCTTCTAACTGGTGCCAGAATGTATGCTTAATAAATACACTTCAGTAAATAGGGCAGGCAACTCGGTTCAAAATAATAAAATCTTGCGAAAAGAGAAACCTGAGAAGATAACAGGGCAACTATTTAGGGGAACCCCTCAATAAGACTACGAAGAAGATATTTGGGTATAATTGGAGTACTCTAAGTTGGATAATTTCAAATAACCTTTCACCAACGCTGGCTAAGACTAGGCTGAGAACTATAGGTAGCCACATAATACAGTTATACCAATTGCAGGACCTCAATTTAAATTAGAAGCCCCAATAATTAGAGACTCTGAAAGAGAGACGATGGTGCGAAGTTCTGTGACTAACGGCTGCATCAACAATTACCAGTCGACTGTATCAAAAATTGCTGGGTAAAGAAAACAGTCGGAAAGGCATATAGGATAATAGTTTTCTGCTTCCGTATCCCCTAGGAAAAGCAACTTAATGCCTTTGTAAATGAAATAAAGAAGTGCTGACTGGCAATTTTTCACTTTCGAGCAGATGGAAAGGAATTTTTCATCGGAATTACATCTATATATTTTTTTATTCATTGATTTCATTTTAATAAATTTGAATTTTTGTTTGTTTGTTCCTTATAGAAAGCCAAATGGTAGGAGCAATCGTGTTGAAGTTATGGAACTGTCATACCGACGATCGGGAAATTGAAATATGCAAACTTATTTTTTTAGCTTTTGGGGATATGGTACCCCCATACAAATCCATTTTTAAATTCTCTAATCTGCACAACTATTAAAAACGAACACACATACTGCTTAAGCCTTTTCGGCTTTTCTGCAGAAACACCCAGGGTCTTGGCAGGAATCGAACCTGCAACCCCCGGCTAAGAGTCTAGCACACAATCCACTACTCTACGGGGCACCCTACTACACTAGTAACCCTATCTAAAATTCATGTGGGTCACTTTTGGAATAAAGTGGAAAATCCCATAAAAATCTTGTCGGTATAGGATGGGAGACGTGTACATATCGCCTCCCCCCATAAAAAGTAATTATTAATTTTCTTATAATTGCAGAACTACAACAGTGAATCTCTCTAAACTTCATGTGGGTAGCTCCGCGAACTAGGTGAAAGTTCCAATTGGCGGTATAGTAGGAGGGAGATGTGTACCCCCCATACAAAATAGTTATTAATTTTCCTATATCTACAGAGCTACAATGGTGAGGCTTTCTGAATTTGATGTAGACAGCTCTGGGAATAAAGTGAAAGTTTCTACAAAATCTTGGCGGTATAGGAGGGGGAGACGGCTACCCTTTAACTATTAATTTTCCTATATGAGCAGAACTACAATATTGAAACTCTCTACACTTGATTTGGGCTACTCTTACAACAAAGTGCAAAATTCAACAATATCTTGGAGGTATAGGAAGAGGGAGATGGGTACCTCCCATACAAATTAATGGTAATTTTGTCTATATCTGCAGCACTACAGTAGTGAGGCTGTCTTAATTTGATGCAGGTAACTCGTATAACAACGCAAAATTCCAACAAAATATTGCAGGTATACGAGGTGGAGGCGGGTACCTCCCATACAAAATAGCTATTAATGTTCCTATATCTGCACAACTGTAATAGCAAGGATATTTTGCTCTTGCAATTGCCTGCATAATATTGGAGGTATAGGAGGGGGAGAGACGGGTACCTCCCATACAAAGTAATTATTAATTTTCCTATATCTGCAGAACCACCAAGGCGAGACTCTCTAGATTTGTTGTAGGTTAAACTGAGAACAAATTCGGCTTTTCAACAAAATCGTGGTGGTAAGGAGGAGGGGAGACTTATACCCTCCATTAAAACAAAATTTTTAATAGCGAGAATATTAATTTGATTTTTTTTTAAGAGAAGTAACTCAATCAGGCAATTAATGCCTACCAGTTAATTAATTTATGTGTTAGCTTCTTTTGGGAAAGCGATAGTGTAGAGAAAACTGGTGGTGAAATGGGAGAGAGATAGATTCATTGCAGCCCTGCTATAGCACGTTTTTTTTTTGTAGAGCAGTGTTACAAGGCCCTCTGGTGTCAAGTAGAGGCATCGAGCTGTTTAAGCTGTGTATCCATTTTATTAGTTCTTTTACTTTGCTGACGGTTCTGCTACAATACCGCCGAAGGAGGGTACTGTGAAGTGCATTATGATATGTTAGTATTCATCGCTGTCGGTACTGCCAAAGTGATCAGTACTATGCCTTCATCACTTTAACAGTCCAATAACAACCAACACAATAACACACCAATGCACATGAGAAAAATGCATGATATTGTTGGCTTGCCTGAAACTAGTCTTGAACTCAAGACCTCAGGGTTTGTAATCAAAAGCGCTAACTACTCAGCCAACAGCACCCTCGTATTATGTCGCACTGAGTACAAATTCCGCTTTTAAACAAAATAATGTAGGCATAGGAGAGAGCACAGGTCACAAAAAATAATTATGTATTAAATTGCCTATATCTTCACAACAATTGTGTGAGGCTAGTAAATAAATAAAAATAATAAATAAATAAAATATTGTTCTTTCGCATTATTAATGTTCCTTTCAGTGCCATTCTAGAAGAGGCTTCCCAGAATGGCACTTCTTTTGGATATACATATGTAACTAGTAGGTCACAAACGTAAATATGTTCAAAACTTTAGACTGGAGGTTTGTGACAAAAGAGAAGAGATTTAAGATCGATCCCCAAAGAGAAACGAATTTGCTTAAATTTTTACTCGCTGCTAGTACTTCTAAAAGATCAATCCACTACTAAAGTTTAGGTTTATATTTCATGCAACTTGCTTCACAATATTTTAACTGTGGCGTATTGAATTTATTTATTTCTTCGTACAGTATCAAATATATTCTTTAACTGCTGATACATTTTCCTACACTTTGCGTATCTCACACAAATAAATTAATTTACACATGCTACCATGACTGAATTCATTGTTATATAGCGATCTTTTTTTCTTTTTCTACAAATTGAATTAATTGCAAATAATTCATTGTACGTATTATATTTTTTATCATTAAAAAAACATGCACTTTTTCTCATTGTTTTCCACTCTACGTCGTCGCTCTTCCTTTTTCTACCTGCCCACATGTAGGCAACATCACGTATAAATAAATGCCTACGTGAAGGGGCCGCAAAAGTATTTGTATGAGGTGTTTACGTGTGTGCGCTTGATTTAAATGAATTTTTATTAATAAACCATAAAACACAACTGCCTTGGATGCGTTACCATGATTGATGTATGACGATTGACGACGACAATACATTTCCTTTACGCATTATACACATTAAGAACAATTTCAGACAATAAGAATGCAATTTTTGTTTCGGGGGTTTGGGCTAAAGAGTAAAAGGAGGCTGAGTAAGTCAGAAACAAGAACAATAGGAAAATTTGCGGTTGCTGATTTGACAAATATTTTTATGTTGCAATAAAATTTTGTAATTTTGATTTCATTTAATAAATGTCTACAATTTTTGTTTAAGAATTTAACGATTTTGATATGTAGACATTTTGAATTAAATTTTAAAATGGTTTAATAAAACTGTTTCATAGTAAGAGAGATATAAATAGAGTGTCGTGAAATGTATACTTGAAAATCTTTTCATGAAATTTTTATTCATATAAATTACCCTGAATTTAGTAAAGTTGTTGCAGTTGTCAGTTTCTTCCTTCAACTAACCCAACAAAAAAAATTATGCAGATTTTCCTTGCTGTTAAAATTTACTGTTCCAAAAATTTAGATAATATGAGAAAGTTAAATAAATATTTTAGTTTTCCTAACCAAAAAGGAAACTAATTTTGTGTATTGAACGTTACCTTTGCAAAAGGGGGGCGAAATTTAACTCCCTCGAAAATATATCCCATATATAAACATTCGAAACGCCGATACACGTATGTATTTTTTTGGAGGTTTCTACCAGAATCAGTTTGTAGAACCTTGTTATTAAAAAAATTGATTTTGCTGTACAGTGTAAATATTCGTAATTTTTGCAAAAAAAATTATATGACTTCAATATATTATGCATAAAATCAATATTTATCCACCGATTTTCATGAAATAAAGCTTATTTTATTTGTAGTATATTCAGCTTTATGATCAGCTAATAAAAATTTTAAGTTTTTGCCATTTTCGATTTTTAATAAATTTTTGAAAAATAAAAATGTTCCAATTTTTCATAAAAAAATTTTTTTTTTCCGAAACCATTGAGTATATAAAAAATAATGTTAAAATGGCTTAAAGGTAATTTTATTCCAAGTTTTATAGTGTTGTTGCATAGTGTTATCAATGACGGAGTTGACACAAAATAAATTTGTAAACTTAATGGGAGGTTAAACAACAAGAAGATCAAAATTTTTCCTGTGCTATTCTATGAATGTCAAGTATTTATAGCCCAGTCAAATGAGCAACAAAAAGAGATAAATCTCGGCATGAGAGATAATAACCTGAAAACTTGTATCACCTTCTTTTTGGCGCTCTAAAAGTAGTCTCTAAAGCCTTATTAAATCTCATGTCTGCTTCGTAAAGTATTCAAGGTCAAAGGTCACTAAAATCACGAATTTGCGATTATCTATGTTTCTATAGCTCTAATAATCTTAATATCTATTATAAAAATTATAGAACATAAAATTTGCGACAAATTATGTTGCAATAATTTTTCTATGCGCTCAACCGATTTTGATAAATTTATACATAATTTTCAAAGAAAGAGAATATTTAATTCTTTTTTTTATTTATTTTGCAAGCTATATTTTGTAAGCACTGTTTTTTATGAAAGGAATTAAAAGAATTTAGAACGATTTTCCGTCATCTCACGTCAAATTTGGTTTGTAAACAGACTGGTTTCGGCTATGTGCCATCTTCAGTATTCTATTCAATAGAACACTGAAGATGGCACATACCCGAAACCGGTCTGTTTACAAACCAAATTTGACGTGGGATGACGGAAAATCGTTCCGAATTAAAAAAACCCCGTCGGAGGAAAAACACAACTCTAAATTAAAAGAAATTTATTTCTTTATCTAATAAATTTCCTTTAATATCCCTGCTCGGGCGCCACTGTAACGACGGAGTTTCCGTATATGCTGGGGTAGCTTACCGCAGTCTAGGGTCATTAGCAAAAATAAAAGATTTTTATATTTGCTTACAACGTTATAAACAAGTTTTATTAGTTGATTATAATCTAATTATTAAAATCAATGGTATTGACAAAGTGATTCGATAATTTATTTATTTCCTTATATTTTATAAATGTCTTTGAATTTAAATATATAAATAAAGAAATGACAGGAACAAAATGAATTATGTATATAACTTATTTACAAAATTTATTTATTTGTATTAATTGTCCTTTAATTCGCGAGTTCTTATTGAAAATAGTAAACGTTTAATATTCAAAGGAAATAAAATTTAATTTCGTGTACCAATGGTACACTAAATTTAATAAGGAAAATATTCAACGTACATACACTACGTTAAATATTCTTTCTAGCAGAGAAAATAATTTTATATTCTGCGCGCAAGTAGTACTCTAATCAAATCGAATTTAGGAGAATATTTAATATATATACAATATATTAAATATCCTTTCTAAGTACAAAGAATTTAGCGTACAAAACTATAAAATAAATAAATTAAATATGGAAAACATTTAACGTACATTTAATACATTAAATATTATACAAGTAGCTAGCCAAACTAACACGGTAGTTGCGCAATAGACCTAAACTATCTGCATATAAACATATGCACAGAAAAAAATAAGTTGCGTTTTTTGATAATAAAAATCCCGGTATTCATTATTTTCCTGTGATAAAGAATTTCGCTATATTGATAACAAAATTATTTCAAAAGAAAAAAATATATATAAATTTAAAAAAATGTTGACATGGCTGGGATACGAACCCGGGCTTCCTGAACGTAAAGCATTCTTCTCTACAGCCGAGCCATATCCCACCTATTTTGTTATGAGCTAAAACTTCTTTTAAGTACTTATGGATGAAAAGAAAACACCGGCATGGGAAAGAAAGACATACAACAAAATATTGTATAAAGTTAATGACAAATATTATTGAAATTCATATTTTTTTTTCAATAACATGGTTTTATTGAACATAATTCTGGTCTATTTTTTCTGTGTGCAATAATTCACATGTAGGCGGCATTGTAACAATTTAAATTAATGGACGATACACAATTTAACGCAGTACAATTTATAATAATGAATAAAACTCCGATACCGAGTTAGGTCGCATTTTGGTATGATTAATTATTTGAAATTTACATTTCTTTTAACATTGGCTGTCGCTTTTATTAAAATTGTATTTATTTCGAAGAAGAACTAGGCTGATTTTTAATCATGTATAAATCTTTGTAAAAATGTATTTTAAAAGATACGAGTTTTGGGTTTCCATAAGAGAAAGAGAAATTAAGTCATAACTCTTAATTTCCTTCTACAATTATTTTTATTTTATTATTTCAGAGAGTAGATATATTGTGCTTTCGAGCCCCATACTCATTTTTCGTGGAATTTTTTTTTTTGTGTAAAATTCATTTCAGGAAAGGCTCCTCACATTGCTTGACATTTTAGACAACGAATACCCAGCCCACTGTGCGGTTGTGAGTTAATGTATGCTTTTACCGCAAAATAAAGAGCCGAACTAATATAAGCTTTATTTCCTATATATAAAAAGTATGGCAAGATTACGTGCCATACTTATGGTCAGTAGCAATTTCTAAAAACTTAATTAGACGCTTTTCTATTTAATTATCTTGCTGCATTTTCGCTTACAAACTTTGTTAAAACAACACAAATTTAAAGTTAGACTTATTTAATTTGGCTGGCGATGATGATATATAACAAATTAATCAGTCAGTATGTCTGTCTGTCTATCTGCTTGTATCTGCTTGCAACATAAAAAACACAACATTAAATGTTTCCACTTGCTGGCGACGAAATAATGATGAATATGAACAGCATCTTCAAAATAAATTGTCTTTTTATCGCGTACAATTCAATTAAAATATGAAATTACTAGTGTTTCGTTTGTTTTCATACTTTTTAGTTCCTAGTTGGATGAACAGTCAGTCAGTTAGTTGTTCTGTCTATAGGAGAATTTTGCAGGGATAGATGTTCATATGGATGGATGGCTAGCTGGCTGGCTGGCTTCATCAATGTCTTTACAATAGCTTCCTAGAAATATTTTCTGTAATTTGTTTTGTTTGTTTTGTTTTCATTTAACTTTAACATATTGTGTTGAAATTTGTAAAATTATTGCATTTAGTTTGCAATACCAGACTCTCAAAGGCATACAAAGACGAGTATGTACATGCATGTTTAAGTATGCTCAGGCATGCATTCATTACATACGCTCAAATAGACTTCTTTCTTTCTACTCAGGATGCTTTTGTTTTATTTATTTAAAAGGTATGTGTGTTGACTACTTGTATATAGTGAATTTTATGTTACATTTAGATACTTTAAACAGATTTTTCTTTTTTTTTAATATACTTATGTATTTTGTTATTGTGATTTTTCGGCAATATGCACATACTCACGTACATAGCTACATAAGTATCTATGTGGACTTGTGTGTAATATTATTTGCATTATTTGTATATACTGAATATATTTCATTGCAAAATCTTTTAGCACCGTGATTCGATTTAGTTAATTTATTATTTTAGGAATCTTTGGTCTGCCAATCAAAAAATCAAAAAGTTTTTGGTCTAAAAAAAAAAATACTGAAGAAAAATTTTGAGCCGAGAAAAATTTTTCAATAAAAAATTTTTGGTTTGACAAAAAGCTGAAGAATCATAAACTTTTCGGCTGGAATAAAAATTGTCTAAAGATATTTTTTGGTCAAATTTTTCTTTTGAAATTTTTCTTAAAGAAATATTTTTGTCAGTAAATTATTTTAAGTTGACCGATTTTGGAATAAAATTTATAGTTTTCCAAAAAGTTCCTCAGAGTACAAAACAACGATCGTCACAAAACTAAAAATTTTCTAAGGCTTTAAGTGTTGCCTAAATACACCGAAAGCTATTTAGATATCACTCGGTAAATAACGACAGGGCAATCATTTTTGTGAAAAAAAACATTTTCTTGAACATATTTTCACCGTTTTAGGAATTACGGTATTTAAATAGAAAAAATTGTGAATTCCTGGGAAATCCCGTTTGATTCAAACCACTAATATTAAAAAATTCCCGGGAATCCCGGGAATAAGAAATTTTATTTCCCGTTTCCCGGGAATAAGAAAAGTCCGGGTAATTAGAAACCCTACTCATTTAACGGGGTAAATAACACAAGTAGACTGGAGCAAAGGAAACATGCTTCCTATGGCCTTCTATATCCAGAAAGAAGGTCATAGCATACATGATGCAGTGCTGTTTCCACAGACCTATCCCTTCGGTAGGTCCGGAAACGTTGTCTTTTGAAAGATAACAGATTTCTAAGAATATATCTTTTTCGGGTGGAACATTTTTTATTGAATTTTTTTTCGCACTAAAAAATTGTTTTTCGAACCAAAATTTTTTTTGGCTGATGAAAAATTTTCTAAAGAATTTTTCTTTTTTGTTGAACCAAACCAGAGAAATTTATTTGTAGGACCAAAAATATTCTGGAACTAAGCATTTCTATGGAATTTTTTTGCGAACTAAATGTTTGTTCTAATTCTTTTCATCAGACCAAAATTTTTCTAAAAAATTTAATTTGTAGTATAAACTATTTTTTAAAGATTTTTATTTTTGTTCGACAAAACCAACCGACGATTTGCATTAGTCCCAATGAAATGCTCATAGGAACTCCTCCATAATCAATTTTAATGTATTTTAATAAAACTTTAGTTTTTTTTTAAGTAAAATATTATTTTGGGAAAAAGCACGTTCAAAATTAAATCTTAATTTAATAATTCTCAAAAAAATTTTTTAATTGGAAATTATTTTCATCGGACTAAAAACATTTTTGTAGGACAGAATACTTGTTAAAGATTTGTTTTTTGTCGTACAAAAATTGTCCAAAGAAATATTTCCTCGGATAAAATATTTGCTCAAGAATTTTTTTTCGAACAAGAAATTTTCTGAAGAAACTTTATGCCACATAAAAATTTTCTTAAGAAACATTTTTGTCGGATAAAAATGCTCTTAAGAAATTTTCGTGTTGCATAAGAAATTTTCTTGAAATATTTTTTTCGGATAAAAAATTTTCTCAAGAAATTTTTATGTCGCATAAAAAATTTTCTTAAGAAATGTTTTTTTTCGGATAAAAAATTTTCTTAAGAAATATTTTTTACGGATAAGAAATTTTCTAAAGAAATTTTTTAGTCGGATAAAAAATATTCTTAAAAAAGTTTTATGTTCCATAAGAAACTTTCTTAAGAAATTGATTTGTCGGATGAAAAATTTTGTTAACAAATATTTTTGTTGAATAAAAAATTTTCTTAGGAAATATTTTTTCGGATAAAATATTTTCTTATAGAATATTTTTTTCGGATACAAAATTTTCTTAAGAAATTTTTTGTCTGATAATAAATTGTGTTAAGAAGTATTTTTGTCGGATAAAAAATTTTTCTTAACAAATTTTTTTGTCTGATAAAAAATTTTCTTAAGAAATTAGTCTGTCCGATAAAAACGTTCTTAAGAAATTTTTTTCCTATAAAAGTTTCTTATTTTTCTCCGAGAAAAATAATTACAAATTCGATAGAAATATTTTGGTCCGACAAAATAAAATTTCTTCAGAAAGTTTTTGTACTTCTTTTTTCTCAGAGTCAAATTTTTCCAAAGAAGTTTTTTTGTAGGATAATTTTTTTTTTTTCAAAAATCGGTTTTGTTTTACTGTTCGTATGTTATCGAGCATTAATATATCTTAAGTTGCTTTTGCTTAATGCCAAGAATTTGATGATTTTTATTTTCTATTTGTTTGTGGCTTTTACGGTTTTGTACTTTATTGTTTATTTTTTCTCCTTTCAATTTGATAGTGTTGTAGTTGTGGTTTTTCTCGGTTTTTTTTTCTTTATTGTATTATTTGTTTTTGTTTTTTGCTTTCTTTGTTTGATGTTTGCCAAAAATAACTCGCAAAATGCATTTAAATATCTAAAATAGTCATAGATACAATATAAAAAACAAAACAAAACACATGCACACACACACACATCCTTATATCCATGCTTCTCACATTGATACATTTCATTAAATATTTAGTTTACGTGATGAATCTGTATCTAAATCCGAAAGTGTTTCTGTAGGATTACAAGTAGTTTTTTTTCTTTGCTTCTATTCTTTCTTGCATTTTAGTATAAAATGTATTTCGATTAAAATTTTAAATATATTTTTAAGAATCTAAATATTTCAACCATGAACAAATAAATTGACAAAAAGACATTTGTTCGTTGTACAAGAGAGACTATTTATAAATTTTGGTATTTTGCTCGGTTAAACTTTTACAAAAATGAAAATTATAAATAAATAAAAGTTCACATTTTATCTGATGACTAATATCGAACACATTAGTCAATAAGTTTTAAAAAGATAATAAATATTAAAAACGGAAAGGTAACATTCACCAAACAAATCCTTTTAAATAAAGAATTATTTTTTTTTTCAAAATTCAAAGGAACTAAATGTCTTATACAAAAAGAAACCCATTAATCAGTTAAGTGATCTTCTGTTAACTTTTGCCAACTTGTTTTATTATTCCTTTACTTTTTCTTTCTTCTTTAAAATAAATCCTTTTTATATCTCTGCTCTTTTTATATTTTTTTATTGCTTTTATTCTTTCTTAATAACTCTATTGATTTCATTCTTAATATCCTTTTACTTCATGTCATTTCAATTACAATGCAAGTTTTTTCTTATTTATTGCCATTTGTTACGTTTTTCATTTTTTCCCCCATTTTACCTCGTTTTAAAAAGGATATTACAGCGCAATCAAGTGTTAAAATTTGCAAAAATAGCAAGAAAACTAAACAAAAAATAAACGACAGTAAGAAGAGAAATAAAGCATAGAGAAATGCCATATAATAGCATATGATCTATTTAGTCCAATTTGAATGCAAGTAAGTCATTAATAAATTGACTTATGAAAAGTCAGAATTTCAATTTCAATGAAGAAAAATAAAGAATATAAAAATATAGTACAGCAGAACTTCAAAGTCATTTGTCATTACAATATCCATTGAAAAGGGCATAAAGATTCAAAGTTGAAAAGAATATGTTAAGAATATGTATGCATATGTACAGGCGAAGAAAAAATATGGTTGAATTGACCATAATCTGGAAGCAACATATTCTCATTAAATTACAAGGTTATTTATAACCTTATAACAACATATCGTCATATAAAATGCAAAAGGGCTATGATCGTTTTTAGAAAATTTTTCAGGAAACCAAACTATTATGATTAAAAAAATTGATTTTTCAGCATAGTATGATTGATTCTGACTTTTTTAATGATACTATCCAGAAAAAATAGTTTTTATAATCACAATAATTTGCTCTTTATTAAGTTTTTTATCTCTATTGAAAAATTTCTAAATATGGTGATAGGCCCTTTTGCATTTATATGACGATATATTCTTGCCTAGTTTAATAATATTTTGGTTTGCAATCACAATGATCATGATCGTATTGTAATACTATTTTACCATGATATATGACTCTACGTGATCATCATATAATTTTAATTCATCATATTATATATCTAGACAACCATAATATGATTCAACATGATCAAACAGTAGCCTTAAGTGATCAGAAGAAATCGTAGCATTGTCCATTATTACGGCTAACAGGGCTTTAGCGAATCGCCAAAACTAAAATAGTTATCTTTAAAAAATAAAATTTCGTATACTGCTACTTAATGACTAAACTCAGAAAAACTTGAAGTTTGTGAATTTTAGCCGACCTTTAAGAGTTAAATCCAAAGAAATTTAGTTATTTTGGCTTGAGTTTGGCTTTTAATTCAATTTTTAAATTAAATTATATATTAAGTTTAGCTACAGCTATTATCAGAATGTAGCAAAAATTGGTATCGGTCTCTAAAAATCTGTATTCAAGCGCTGTTGTAAAGTTTCATACAAGGACATGACTACCTCCCATATATCCTTTTTCGCAAAAGCAAAATTTTTTATGATTAGAATGTACTAAAAGTTAATAACTGTTTCTAAAATTATGCGTCTTAGCTCTGCCATAAATTTCGTTTATTTTGGCGCAAGGACATGACTACCTCTCATATATCCTTTTTCGCAAATTTTATTGTATTTATGAATAGAATGCACTAAAAGTTAATAAATTTTTCTAAAATATGCGTCTTAGCTCTGCCGTAAATTTTGTTTCATTCGGTGCAAGGACATGACTACCTCCCACATATCCTTTTTCTCAAAAACTAAATTTTAGCTACATTTATGATTAGAGTGCCGTAAATTCTAATAAATGTTTCTACAATTATACGTTTTAGCTCTTTTGTAAATTTTGTTTCACTCTGTGCAAGGAAAAGACTACCTCCCGCATATCTTTTTTCTCAAAGACTAAATTAGATTTGTATTTAGACTAGAATGCACTCAAACTTTATAAATATTAAAAATTTTATGCGTTTTAGCTCTGTTGTAAATTTTGTTTCATTCGGTACAAGGACATGACTACCTCCCACATATCCTTTTTCTCAAAAACTAAATTTTAGCTACATTTATGATTAGAATGCAGTAAAGTTAATAAATACTTCTAAAATTATGCGGCTTAGCTCTGCAGCAAATTTTGTTTATTTCGGTGCAACGACATTAATACCTCCCACATGTCCTTTTTCACAAAAACAAAATTTAAGCTACATATATGATTAGAATGCACTAAAAATTAATAAATGTTTCTAAGATTATGCGTCATAACTTTGCCGTAAATTTTGTTTATCTTGGTGCAAGGCCATGACTACCTCCCATATATCCTATTTCGCAAATACTAAATTTTATTTGTATTTATGATTAGAATGCACTAAAATATAATAAATATTTCTAAAATTATGCGTCTTAGCTCTGCTGTAAATTTTGTTTATTTCTGTGCAAGGAGATGACTACTTCCCATATATCCTTATTCTCAAAAACTAAATTGTAGATACATTTATGATTAGAATGCCCTAAAACCTGTAAATTGTGTTTCACTCGGTGCAAGGATATGACTACCTCTCACATATCCTTTTTCTCAAACACTAAATTTTATTTGTAATTATAATTAGAATGCACTACAAAATTCATAAATATTTCTAAAATGATGCTTTTAACTCTGTTATAATTTTTGTTTCGTTCGGTGCAAGGACATGACTACCTCCCACATATCAAAATCTAAATTTTATTTGTATTTATGACTTGACTTCGCTAAAAGTTAAGAAATGTTTCTAAAATTATGCGGCTTAGCTCTTCTGTAAATTTTGTTTATTTCTGTGCAAGGAGATGACTACTTCCCATATATCCTTTTCGCAAAAACTAAATTTTATTTGTATTTATGATAACAATGCACTAAAAGTTAATAAATATTTCTAAAATTATGCGTTTTAACTCTTTTGCAATTTTTGTTTCATTCGGTGCCAGGACATGACTAACTCCCACATATCCTTTTTCTAAAAAACTAAATTTTATTTGTATTTATGATAAGAATGCACTAAAAGTTAATAAATATTTCTAAAATTATGCGTTTAAACTCTTTTGCAATTTTTGTTTCATTCGGTGCAAGGACATGACTACCTCCCACATGTCCTTTTTCTCAAAAACTAAATTGAAAAAAATGCTACATTAGTAAAGTTCTTAAATTCACAGGATCTTAACAATAATTTCGAATATTTAATAATATCTTTAATGCAATAAATTTTTACGTTAAATCTATTTAATTAAATTGAAGAAGAGTTTTAATTCAATTTATATACATATGCAAATAAATTAATCAATTCAAATAATATCTACTATTTTGAATAAATAAAAGAAATAAAAATATTTTTATTTTCTCATAAACAATTTCAATTGAAATTTTATTTACATATTTAAATGTTCCATATAGTAAAGATACATTGTTCAAAAGCATGCCATAAAACACGAATTTATCAAATTTTCACGTTTGTATTTAAATGTTATGTGCATTTCATTTACAGCCTAGTGGTGGGTTACATTTTGTATGAATCGAAAATTTTTTATTTTTGAGTACATATTTTTATTTACTATTTTCTTTATATAGGGGCGGTGCTTGTTTTGAATTATTTTAGTTTTAGAACATTTTACATACACAAACACACACACTCACACACATATTTAAATTAAATTTATTTTTAAATGCATAAATTTTCAAAAATGTGGCAGACAAACGACAAAAAAATGGCCACTTTATCATTGTTGTGAAAATAAATTTAAATATATTAAAATTTTTAGTGGCCAGCCAGCCAATCAAAGTTTAAGAAAAATAGAAAAAAAATAGATAAATGTGACGCAAATAGTTTAAATAAGCTAAAGAAAAACATCATTGAAAAATATTGTTTATCAAGTTTAATAAGTAGCTGGTATTTTAAATGGAAAAGTTTTTACTTTTTCTAAAAGTCTTTCTTTTTTTCTTTTTTTATTTGCTATATCTAACCCTTATTTAATAGTTTGATTGGAAAGGGTGTTATTTCTGTACATGACAATAGTTTTTATCAATGTCAGCCATTCACAGCAAAAACTTTTGTCATATTTGTAATCGGTAGTACTTTATTAATGGGCTACAAAGTAATGAGTGGTACTTATTGCATAAATGTGCATAAATTTTTGTTTTAATTTTAATTTGTTTATTTGACTACTTATTTTTTAGCTTCCAGTGAGCCAAATAGTAACTAGTTAATTGCTGTGGCAATGTAAATACATTTGTAAGGGGTACCGCTTATTTTTTGGACTTCTTAAATATGTAGAATAAGTAGTTATCGAGTCAAATTGTAAGTAGTTGCGACTTAAATCCTCATATACTCTAATAATAGCGTTGCGTAATATGTGATTAGCCCCTATGCAACAAAATTAAAATTTTCCCATGACCTTTGATCACCACTACATTTTTTGATGTGTTATGATCCCCTAACTACAAAAATAGTCGAAACTTGAAATTCTATAGATACGTTTTTTTTTATTTACAAAAATTTGGGATTTTTCAAGAGGCTGCTACACCAATTTCATCATAACTTGGGAAGGGTTAGTCCAATTTAATTACAAAAAAACACAAAAAAATCTTAAATTACCTTTAATCCGTTCTAACATTATTTTTTAACCGACTTCAAAAAAGGAGGAGGTTATCAATTCGTGAGTATTTTTTCTATATGATTGCACACGTAAAACTCTGTAATTTGTGAACCGATTTTCAAAACTATTTTTTTGTTCAAAGTTATTTAATTAGTTTGGCTTAAGTTCATTTTTAATTTAATCATTCGATCAAATTATTTTTTATTTAAGAAAGAAATTCTAAAGCATGTAAATATTTAACATTCAAAGAAAAATTTGGCTGTACGGAAGGTTGAACTGACAGCTGTTTCGTGACCACCAAGTCTACTCATCAGAGTCCTTTACCCACACTACCACTGACAGTGGCAACAACACTGTAGCGAAAAAGACTGAAATGGAAAAAGCTTAAAATAGTTGAGCATGCTAAGAAAAGACAGTTAGTGAAGTTCCGAACATTTAGACAAAGTTCAATAAGGTGCGACTCGCCACAAGATGGCGACAGCGTGTTAATTGAGCTTACTAATATTAGAAGGATTTTCGCTACAGTGTTGTTGCCACTGTCAGTGGTAGTGTGGGTAAAGGACTCTGATGAGTAGACTTGGTGGTCACGAAACAGCTGTCAGTTCAACCTTCCGTACAGCCAAATTTTTCTTTGAATGTTCAATATTTACATGCTTTAGAATTTCTTTCTTAAATAAAAAATAATTTGATCGAATGATTAAATTAAAAATGAACTTAAGCCAAACTAATTTAATAACTTTGGATAAAACCATACAGTTCGACTAAAAATTCATAACTCAATTATTTTTTTGTCTGAAAAGGTTTGCTTAAAGTTTGGTACCATATTTTTTTCGAAAAAAACGGAGGGGGAAATTTGTTCCCCCACGCATAATTCTGTCATTTGTTTGTCCGATTTTCAAAATTTTTTTTGTTTGAAAGGTTGTGTTTGCAGTTTGGTCCTATAATTTTTTACGAAAATCGGTGGGGTAATTTGCTCCACCCAAGTATAATTCTGTCATTTATGAACTGATTTTTATAATTTTTGTTTTGTTTGAGAGGGTGTGATGTAGTTTGGTCCTATATTTATTTTTAATCGGTGGGAAAATTTGCTCCCGGCACGTATAATTCTGCCATTTATGAACCGATTTTTACAATTTTTGTTTTATTTGAAAGGGTTTGATGTAGTTTGATCCTATAATTTTTTTCGAAAATCGGTGGGGAAATATGCTACCCCCACGTATAACTCTATCATTTGTAAACCGCTTTTCAAAGTTCTTTTTTTTTTGTCTGAAAATGTTTGCCTGCATTTTGGTCCCATGATTTTTTTTTCGAAAATCGGAGGGGAAATTTGCCGCCCCGCCTATGAATAACTGTCATTTGTGAACCGATTTTCAAAATTATTTTTGGTCCCATACGTTTTTTCGAAAGCTGAAGAGGGAAATTTGCCACCCCCATGCATAACTCTTACATATGTGAACCGAATTTCAAAATTCTTTTTTGCCTGCTAGAGTTTGTGTGCAGTTTGGTCCCATAATATTTTTCAAAATCGGAGGGAGAAGTTGCTGTGCCATTTGTGAACCTATTTTCAAAATCCTTTTTTTTTTGTCTGAAAAAGTATGCATTTAGTTTGGTTCCATAATTTTTTTTTCAAAAATCTGAGGAGGAAATTTGCTACCCACCCCCAATAACTCTGTCATTTGTAAACCGAATTTCAAAATTGGTTTTTTCTTTGATAGGGTTGGCCTGAAGTTTGGTTCTATACATTTTTTTCGAATATTTCTGGGGCTGTAACAATTGATGCTGGTAGAAGTCTACAAAAATACATACGTGTATCGCCGTTTTGAAAGCTTATATCTCGGATTTTTTTAGGGGGAGTTAAATCCCAGATTTAAACTTTCAAAGCGCCGATAAATGTATATATTTTGCCCTTCCTCCTCCTTATGGTCCTATTATTGAAAAAGTATATCATCTATCTGTTCTTCGAGACTCAGCTTAGAAAGGCAGAAACTGCCCCTTTCCCCACCCGCTCGTGGATGAATAGATTCAGATCTATTCATGTTTTAAATTTCGTTAAATTAGGGGAGGTAGTCTCGAAAGGGCTCTCGCGGTCTTAATTTTTAAGAAACATATAATCTATGTGTTCTTCTAGACTTAGATCTATTTATGTTCTGAATTTCATCAAAATAGGCTCTGTGGCTTAGCCGTTAAAGTGCAACAAACAAACAACTTACTTTCGCATTGATAATATTAGTAAGGATAGTTAGCAGAGACGTCTTCAACTATCACTGTCACGAAACACTTAGCCAAGTCGCAAACCATTTATAAAAGACACAAACCATATTGAATATTCCCAAAAACATGGCGGAAATCCCCAAAATCCCAGGAGTTCCCCGGCACATCCCCGGAAGATTACGGCAACATTTAAAATCTAAACATCCACAGCGGCAACACCATTATGCTATGTTATGCTATGTTGTGTCATGTCAAACAATTTCATATCATTTACAGGAATTGATATAATTAGCAGAGCCACCTTCAACTAGCACAGGCACTGGCATAAACTGTTTAGCAAAGACGCAAACCGTAATGGATATTCCCAAAAACTTTGTGAAAATCTCCAAAATCCCAAGAGTTTCCCGGCACTTCTTCGGAAGATTACTGCAGCACTGAAAATCTAAAAATCCGCAGCGGCAACACCATTATGCTATGTTGTGTCATGTCAAACAATTTCATATCATTTACAAGAATTGATATAATTAGCAGAGCCACCTTCAACTAGCACAGGCACTGGCATAAACTGATTAGCAAAGACGCAAACCGTATTGGATATTCCCAAAAACTTAGTAAAAATCTCCAAAATCCCAAGAGTTTCCCGGCACTTCTTTTGAAGATTACTGCAGCACTGAAAATCTAAAAATCCGAAGTGGCAACACCAATATGTTATGTTATATTGTGTCATGTCAAACAATTTCATATCATTTACGAGAATTGATGTAATTAGAAGAGACACCTTCAACTAGCACAGGAACTGGCATAAATAATTAAGCAAAGACACAAACCATATTGGAGATTCCAAAAAACTAGGCAAAAATCCCCAAAATCCCAGGAGTTCCGTGGCACTTCCCTGGGAAATTACGGCAACACTGAAAATCTAAGAAATCCGAAGCGGCAACACCATTATTATATGTAGTTGTTACCAGTATTTGGGACCAGTAATCGCGGCCAGTATTTCTTTTTTAATTTTCAAAAAATTTTAGTTATTCAAGGCATTGATGTGCATGGTGCGCCTTAAGGAATTAAAGTTCCAATAATAATGTAAATTTTTTTCCGGTTATTATGATAAAATTGAACAACCCCCTTAGAAGTTATGATAAAATCAGTGAAGCCAGCCTCTTCAAAAATCCCAAATTTAAAAAAAAAATTATCCATAGAGTTTAAAATTGCAACTGTTTTTGTAGTTAGGTGGACATAACACATCAAAAAAATATAGTGGTACGTACTTTTTTTTGGCATTTTTCTTGTTGCACTCTAAAACACTTTTGTTGAAAATTAGGTCGATAATAGTAGGCAACACTGTACAGATTATTATCGATCTAAAATTACACACGCATTATTTTTCAACAAAATGTCTTAACTAAAAAAGCGATTGGCTGCGTGCTGGTTTGAACCGCGACCTCCTGACTAATAGTCTGACGTATCTACCATTCAGCCACAGCCGTGTTATGCTTTATGTTACATTTTTTCCACTTGGACTAAATATGTTTAATTTGAAAGGTTAACTACAAAATCGATGTAATTTTAAACAAGAAGAAATTTTCAACACAAATTTAGACAATATATGATCGTAAATTTGAAGTAATGTTTTAGAGTGTGCATAGTGTAATTTAACTAATAACATTAAATTAAAAATTAAAAAACCCCCGAAGAAAATATATGATAAATTTAAAACGGCTGGACCAATTTTCTTCAAACATAGTTTTCAAACAAAATTTACTAAATTAAAATCGATCTAGCCGTTTGGTAGCTAAGGTGTCAAGGACACACAGATTCAACAGGATACATCTAGAAAAGATATGATATCTTCTAAACGGCTGGACCGATTTGGTTCAAAACATAGCTGAGAGCACTCTCGATCAAGTCACCTTTCAATCAAAATCGGTTCAGCCGTTTTGGCTGTACACAGACACACTATACAAACTTATAACACGCCTCTTTTTTGGTCGGGGGCTAAAAATAGTTGTTCCAGAAAACAAACCAATTATTTAAACCGGCATGAAACTGCCCACTTTTCTAATCATAATATTTTTTTGTCTTGGGAACTTAATGCGTATGCAAAGTTGCTTAAGATTCGGATAAGTAGAATTATGTAATTCAAAAAAAATATTTGTTCAATTTTGGCATGGCACTACCCACTTTTCTAATTATGATGTTGTATTACGCCAGAAACACTTAATGTGTGTGTAAAGTTTTTTAAGATTAGGTTAAAAAGGAGTCGTTGAAAAAGTGGGCGTGGTACCGCCCAGTACCTCGATGACTGAATATATCTTGATTCATCACCACCTCTAGATGTATGTTGAATAAAAGTGGCAACAGACAACATATCCTTGGCATACTTCAACAGTGTTGCTCGTGACAATATCGTGGTGTATACAACAAGGAGAAAAGTCGTTATATATCCATATGATTTTTTCAGGCACTATGTACATTATGCGTCTCAAATGCATGCCTAAAATCAACGAACAATAAATATAAAGGTGGTTGCCTACCACTCGACCAATTTTCACCATTACGGCTTGATTTAATATAAGTCTACTGTTAGATTTTCAATTTCTATACCTATTTAAAATATCACCCGTTATTTTGCTTACTTCGTGCATGTTGTATCTTCACAAAATAATATGTATATGTTAGCCATTGCATAAAGTTCAAAGTTCATGGGTTATAAATATACAACACACATACACACACTATATATTCACATAAAATATTTGTCATTGAATGAGATCGTTTGAGTACCCTATAGGCAACTCAGATAACTCTTAACGAACTTTAAGGTAGCTATTTTGCAACTAATGGTGGTTGATGGCTGGATTACTGTTAATGGAGTTAACTGGACTATTTCAATATTGCGATCTCCTAGGAGATAGTCAATTGTCCTATTCTGCATTACTTGTTAACTAGCTAAAAGTTGACTTTATTTAAGTCAAGTGGCAGTTAGTATGCAAAAAAAATTATGTATCACACGTCAAAGCGCTGACCACCTAGCTAAGGTACCATTTAAAATAATGACAGCAAAGAGTTAATATAGACTTGAAATGAGTTTCAAAGTAGCTGAGAGAGTAAGATTGTTAGCTCTCACCACATCCCATTATGCACTCAACTTAAGCATTGATGCCAAATTTGGGTCTTTTTTACGATATAACAAAAAACGATATGACATACTCTCATAGCTGCCAGAAATGCCGATTTTTTACGATATGGCAAAATACGATATGACATACTGTGTTGATATATCGTAAGTTTTTTACGGTATGACAACACTGAGAAAGCAATACACCGTGTATGGCTTTCTCAGTGTTGCCATATCGTAAAAAACTTACGATATGATAATACAGTATGTCATATCGTTTTTTGTTATATCGTAAAAAAGAGCTAAAGTTGGCATCAATGAACTTAAGAATTGATTTTGGGTCAGCTCTGGATTACATTTTTGTTAGCTTTTAGTTAGTCTAAAGCAGTTAACTATAAGTTGACTATTTTAGTAATCGACTACAGATTTGCTGGTAGGGGCAGTACAAGTACCATACACTTTTATACGGCAAAACATACCACTCATGTTACGAGTATTTATAATACTAGTTGTATACCATTTAACCAGCAGAAGTATACGAACTTTTCTCTCATATAATATGAAAGTTACAGTTTTTCAGAGATTAATTAAACTTTTTTTTTAACTAACACTGTACAACACGAAAAAAAATACGGGGATCAGTAAACCGATTCCGGTAGAGGAGACCAAAAAATAAAATAAAATATAAATACGTGTGGCATTTTGCAAAATCACTTCGGACTTTTACTTTAGGAGGAGTTAAACTTTCCACCTTTTGACCTGATCGTGCAGCATATCGGTACATGAAACTATGTGTTCTTTACATCTGAGGTATAGGGTATGTTCAGTATTTTTGTAGAAAATATTTAGGCAAATATTTTTGTGGAACATATTAACCCTCTAACTCCCCCATATAAAGGTAATTTTTGACTCTTTTCTAATAATTAGTGAAAAAAACCATTAAAAAGTGCGGGGATAAAATGTTCTACGAAAATGTTTGCCATAAAATTTTACTATAGATCTTCAATAAAAAAAAACAAATTGGGGCAACATCCCTAATACAATGACATGCAACATATTGCATAATATATAGATATATTTTTTCTGTTTCACTTCTTCTAATATTAAAAGTCAAACCAACTATTTTCATATCACAATCTGCCAACCAAACCATACAAACTAAGCCATTCATTCATTCAATCTCTAACCAATCCATGTGTATTCATTTAATTAAATTTATATTTTATGTAACAAACTAAATATGAATTCTAGTAGCTTATTTTATTCCTTTATTACTGTAAATAATAGTTATTGGCAAACACACTCACATACTTACTTACACACTCTTACAGAAGAATCTATAAAGTGTAAATACGTATGTGTGAGTAAGAAAAGAAATTGAAAAATAAATAATAAAAGAGGGGGGAAAGGAAGCAAAGAAAAACTACTACTTGTATTCGTATCAAAACTTTATAAAAATTGCAAGTTTATGTGAAAAAATCCTGCTAGATTGGAATTTTATTTTTTCTTTTTATATTTCCCTTGCATTTTTGCTTTTTTGACCTCAAAATAATTTTACTGAAACATCCCATGATAATGATGATGATGATAATCATGCTATTGTATCAAATGATACTGATTATCGTAAGCAGCGGTAAGGAGTAAAAAACAGCATCCTTACGAATTTTAAAGGAGTAATGAAAGAGGAATACATATTTACTTGTACTTGAGCATTGCATGTCAAGGTATTTTATATTATAACAAACGTGTTGGAATTTTTATAGACTATTATGGCTATTTTGTCATGTAAAACACACGAGAATAAGCAACAATTATTGGCAGGACAATAGAGTAAAATTAAAGGGGATATACAGAAGATATATATATATACATATATATATATATATATATATATATATATATATATATATATATATATATATATATATATATATATATATATATATATATATATATATATATATATATATATATATATATATATATATATATATATATATATATATATATATATATATATATATATATATATATATATATATATATATATATATATATATATATATATATATATATATATATATATATATATATATATATATATATATATATATATATATATATATATATATATATATATATATATATATATATATATATATATATATATATATATATATATATATATATATATATATATATATATATATATATATATATATATATATATATATATATATATATATATATATATATATATATATATATATATATATATATATATATATATATATATATATATATATATATATATATATATATATATATTACTTTTAATTTCCAGCATTATTAACAGGCAAAAATCGTTAGACTGATTGTCAAAATATTTTAGGACACATCTAATTATTACACTGTGCAACAAAATTAAACTTTTGTCATGACCTTTGATGACCACTAGATTTTGTTAAAGTGATATATATATATATATATATATATATATATATATATATATATATATATATATATATATATATATATATATATATATATATATATATATATATATATATATATATATATATATATATATATATATATATATATATATATATATATATATATATATATATATATATATATATATATATATATATATATATATATATATATATATATATGGCTCCCTAATTACAAAAATTGTCGAAATTTAAAATTCTTTTTTTTTTCTTCTAAATATTGGGATTTTTCATAACTTGGGAAGAGTTAGTCCCATTTTATTACAAAAAACGCAAAAAAAACTTGAAATAAAATTACGCTTACGCCGCACAATGGCTCCAATTGGAAAAAGGGCAAGAAGTCTATATCTCTGTAACTTGCGATTCGGTTACTCATAGTCTCATACTCATACGTAACATACAAATGGTCACAATACTCATACGTAACATACTTTTGCCCTAAAAATATTGGATATCCACATTTTCTTCACATATTTTTCTTAAATTAAAAATTCAAAAAAAAAAATGCCGGTTTAATATATCGTTAAAATTTTTTAAACATAACAGGATAACAACACATGTTTTTTTCAAAAATAGTAGACAAATAAAAATAAATAAAATGCTTCTGAGAATTTGACTATTTTTAGAAAATCTGCTCTGCTGGACACATTTCGAACATTTTTCAAAATTAATTTCAACTGTCTTTAAGATATTTTAATATTTTTGTATGCATAAAGGTTTCGGCGTTATTTAGAACGAAATAATAAAAATAACATTTTTTGTAAAATTTCAAAAAAAAAATTTTTTTAATTCATAAAAACTAAAAAATTTAAAAAATTACCAATTTCATTATTGGATCATGAAGCTACATATGTATGTATGTATATCTCAAATGAATTATGGTATATTCCTCGAAAATTTATCGATACATGACGATTTTATTCATAATAAAGCGAAGTCACCTGATTTTTGCTAAAATTGCGAATAGTTACACTATACAACAAAATAATTTTTTTTAATAGCAAGGATCTAACAACTGACTCTAAGAGACGGCAACAAAAAAAATTTCACGTGTTTCGGCGTTTTGAAAGTTTACATCTAGAATTCATTTTAGGGAGAGTTAAACTAATTTTTAGCATAATTGGACGAGTCTTTCTTAAGTTATAATAATATATAAATGTGAATAAAATTAGTATTTATCTATAAATTATCATAAAATAAAGCTTATTTTATTTGTAGTATATGTGTCCTTAAGATCAGTTAATACCAGTTATAAGTTTTAGGCATTTTCGATTTTTTTTATAAATTTTTCAAAAATAAAAATTTTTTAATTTTACTTTAAAATATATATATTTCCCATCATTTCTGCCTGAATAATTCTGAAAGCCTTGAGTATATATGAAAATCGGTTTAAAGGTAATTTCGTTTTTTTTAGGGATTTTTGTAATGAAACTAGACAACCCCTTCCCAATTTATGACAAAATTGGTGCAGCAATCTATTCAAAAGTTTCAAATTTTAGAAGAAAAATTTGTCCATAGAATTAAAAAGATTTACCGTTTTTGTAGTTAGGGGGCCATAACACAGCAAAAAATATATATAGTGTTACTCCTTGCCATTTTTCTTGTTGCATAGTGTTATCAAAAATGTGATTTTAAGTGACAACAATTAATTGTCTTAAATTAAAATGTAAGAAATATCATCTCCATTGGCTGGATAAAATTCTAATAAACTAATTTCCATAATTTTCTTTATTTCTAGTTGAATGCTTCATAATTTTACTACTTAAAATATCTTTACTGCTTTATAAGCGTTAAAAGTTTTCTATCTTAACATCCGGTTTCCGTTTGCCATTTCGTTAAATATACTCTCACACGAACTTAAAAACCCATAAGCATTAAAAAAATAACAACAAAAATATATAACGCTAACATTATTTGATTCGTTTAAAATGGTGGATAAAAATGTGTATACATCCATAAATATTCATAAATGTTTTTGAGCGAGTGTGTGTGCTTGTGTGTAAATACAATATGGTGCCACTGATTACAGTTTTAATATCTCGATGAGAAAAGAAGCAAACTAATAAATTCTCTTGAAATGCCGATAGGGAAATTATTGACAACAACCGTTATTGTTACTCTAATCAGTGGTGGCCAAACATACACTATCTTTGCGCCTAATTAGATAGGCTGTGAGTCTCACACACGGTGTATGTACGTGTGTTGATGGTAAAAGAGGCTGCCTATGCTCCCGAGCACAGGAAATATAGAGAATGGCCACCACTACTCTAATTTGTTCTTGTTGTTGTAGAGCCTCTTCCGTCTCTATTCACCACAGGGAATTCAATTGATTTATTTTGTTCGATACATATTTCAAATGTTCATTAAACGATGGCATGCATGCATGTGTTAGTTATTGCTCTAATAGCTATTTGCGTTTGCACGTGTGTATTACTGTGTCATCATTAGCTAAAATAATATCTCAATAAAGATAAAATCAAAGGCTTTTTCTTTAGAAATTTGTCATTAGCGTTACGTGTTTAATGAACTGAAGAACATCAACAAAGAAATTAGAAATCAATTATGAATGAATTTAAGTTGGTTTGAAACCATTGTAAGTAGTGGAGCAACGGAAAGTTTTTTTCTTATGTAATTTGTAGTTTCACAGATACTGTGGAATATTCGCCAAAAATGTTTGCTCATTTTGTAAAAAAAAAGAAAAAAAAATTTCGTACATTTTCTATTAGCATAAAACAAGCCATATTTCATTAAAATCGATCCACAACTTTTGATACGAACACACATTCCTCAAGGCAAGTACTCTACCCACTGAGCCACTTTCTACTTATTTTTAAGAGCTAAAAATATGTTATATATATATATATATATATATATATATATATATATATATATATATATATATATATATATATATATATATATATATATATATATATATATATATATATATATATATATATATATATATATATATATATATATATATATATATATATATATATATATATATATATATATATATATATATATATATATATATATATATATATATATATATATATATATATATTAGTCTTATATCTGAAAATTTTTTCCTTTTTTGACTAGTATCGTTATTGTCTCGATACAACTAGTAATATGATTGTTCTTTTTTTACTAGTATCGTTACTAGTCTTGCTACAATTAGGAATATGACTGTCCTTTGTTGACCAATAACATTATTAGTAATATGGCTGTCCCAAAGCGTATCTAGTTGTAAATTTAGCTACTGGGTTATTATTAGGGATGTAACGAATACCGATACCGATACCGATATATCGGCGATATTTCAGATTTTCCGATACATCGGTATCGGCGATATTTTACTGTCGATACGACGATACTTTAAAAAATTTTTTTAATTTTTTTTAAACAAATTATTTATTTTTGTTAATTTTACCAAGAACTAAATTCATTTCGTTATTTTTTAAATCTTATTAATATCAATTTTAAAAATTAATAATATTTTACGCTGTTATTTTGCAAAAACAATAATTCATTTATTGTTACTTTTAGCATGAACTCAAATTCAATGCGTTGTTTTTTAAATCTTATTCCCAGCAAAAAATACATTATAAAGAAATCATGAAAATATAGAATTCGCGATCGGGAAATATTGCGAATTTGGATAATTTCTAATTAGTTTCACATTTGCTCGTCATTGCAAGAAGTTCTCTTTTTCGATTACCAATCACCGAATTTGAAGTGATATTAGGACAAATATCTTTTTCGGTGTTCTATTTATAATGATTCCTCAAATATTTCTGGCAAAAAAAGCCGACTTCAGTATAAAGAGTAATATACTGGATGGCCTATATATAAACAATTTTGAAAATCGGTATGCAAATGGAGGAATTGTGCTCTAATAAATATTTTGGGTGGAGGCGTGGAAGACTTGCCCCACAGATTTTCGTAGAAAAATTATGCGACCAAACTCTAGGCAAACCCTTCCAAACAAAAAATAAATTTTGGAATTCGGCCCATAAATGGAGAAGCTATTCGATAATCAATATTTCTGGGGAAGAGGAAATCCCGCACAGATTTTGGAGAAAAATTATGGTACCAACCAGCAAATTTCGCAACTGATTTTCGAAAAAAAACTGTAGTCAAACCCTTTAAAATAAAAAAACATTTTGATAATCGGTTCCCAATGACAAAGTTATGCATGAGGGAAGCAAGTTTCCCCTCCCATTTTCGAAAAGAATTATAGGGCCAAACTACTAGCGAACCCTTGCAAACAACACAAGAATTTTGAAAAGCTGTTCACAAATGACAGTTATGGATTGGTGGGGAGGGGGTGGAGGGGGAGCAAACTTGCCTCTCCGATTTTCGACAAAAAAAATGTTTGTCAAACCCTTTCAAACAAAACAAGAATTTTGAAATTCGGTTCACAAATGACAGAGTTATGCATGGGGGGAGCGAATTTCCCCCTCCGATTTAAAAAAAAAAAATTATGGGACCAAACTGCAGGCAAACCCTTTCCAGCTAAAAATAATTTTTTAAATCGCTTCACAAATAACAACAGAGTTATGCGTGTACAAACATAAAAAAGTAAAAAAAATAACATACACACGAATTGATAACCTTCTTCTTTTTGGAAGTCGGTTAAAAAAGGATGAAAAATAACCTATTTTCAGAACTTGTTTCTTTTTATGCGAATTTAAACACAAAACTGTGTTTTCATGTAAATTTAAGTGAATAAATATAAACTTTTAGAAGACTTTTAATAATTAAGCTAATAAGTTATTTAGAAGAATATTAGTTGATAAATGTCCTTTAATAAATCGATTTTTTAAAAAGCATGGCGAGTATTTTTTTAAATTACAAAGGAATTACAAATTTGTACTTGCTTTTCTACTAATTATCTGCATATTTTTAATTTACATTCTTTGGAAGCAATGAAAATGTAGTTCCTTAAAAATTACTTCCAATTTTATATACTGTGTTAATATCTATTTTAAATATTAATAATCTCTTACACTGTAATTTTGCATAATAAAAAAATTGCCCTTCTTGAGTTTTGTTAATCTAAACTTGAACTCAATTTCAATATCCGTATCGGTATCGGAATCGGTATCGGCGATATTTATTTTTAAGTATCGGAATCGGTATCGGATCGGCAAAACGGCGTATCGTTACATCCCTAGTTATTATACCATTCACAGTGTGAGGGTGGTGAAATCAAGTAAGGCACGTAGCATTGAAAATTATTGATTGTTCCAACAATTAAATTGAACAACTTAAAAACCATAGAGTTCGATTAACAATTGATACCTTCAATTAAAATTTTTCTCCATTAAGATGAAACGAAAATGCGGAAAAAGCCTTCAAAGCCCAATGTTGAAACTAATTTGGTGTCGAACACATGATACATAAAATGCTTAAGAACCGACAAAATAAATCAAAGTTACAAGACTATAAACTGAATTTTATAAAATATAATTTCGGACTTTTTCACTCACTGATCGAGTCCGTGTCCTAACGACTTCATGTTTTATGTGTTAAAGACAAAATTATCTTTAGGCTTAAAGCAATTTTTAAAATTTGTGTTTCATAAAAAAAAACTCTAAAAATTAAGTTTAAGGCCTGTAACAACTCAATGAATTTCCTAAGAACATATCGATAGCTGAAATGCAAAATCACATAACTACACTGTTTTTAGTTTTATAGGAGAGAAAAAATACTAAATAAAATACTTTAAATGACTGAAGTAAAAAGTCTCTTCATTTTCGTTTTTAATGCGATTAATTTTTGTACACTCAAAATAAAATGATACACACAGAAAAATTTCCATGTAAAATCGCCGATAACCAGGTTAATTTAACATTTTTCGGTAGTGATTTTGCTTCATAGGTGTTTCATGTTAAATCAACATGATTTACAATAATCTTGAAAGAAAATTTTTCCTTTTGAATTAACTATATTTCATGTTGATTTAATATTCCAGTACAGTTAAATCAAAATGAAGTTGATACTGAAATAATACGAAAAATCATATTGAATCAAAGTAATTTCGAGTTGAAACAACGTGAATTTGATATTGGAACAACACGAAGAATCGTGTTGAATCAAAGTTACTTCAAGTTGAAACAACGTGAATTTGATATTGGAACAGCACGAAGAATCATGTTGAATCAAAGTTATTTCAAGTTGAAACAACGTGAATTTGATATTGGAACAACACGAAGAATCATGTTGAATGAAAGTTATATCAAGCTGAAACACCATGACTTTAATGTAGCTATTTTATTAATTATTAATTATTTTACTTACGTGATAGTCATCAGAAAACTTTTCTTTGTAGCTGACTGCCCCTAGCCAAGATTTAAACTTTTCTTTACTTATACACTAAATAAATACCATCGTATGTAAAATGCATTTCATTTTAATTCAACATGATTTAAATGGTTATTTGACATAAAACTTATTTGAAATTAAAGTTATAGTCATGTCGATTGAAAATGAAACTGAAAGTTTACAACAAAATTGTTTTAACGGTGGTTTAAGGTTAGATTAATTATTTTCCGTTTAAAATTAATATGAAACAATGGTAATTTTAAAGCAGCAGCAGTAAATATTCGCTGGTAATTCGTTTTTTGTCGTATACATAGACGACACATGTAAGAATAAACAACAACAAGTCACACAACTAAGCAGAACAGTGAATTGTAGCAATGAACAAAGCAAGTAAACACTAACACACTCAAACGACAAATTATTTCTTGTAAATTTAATATGATTTGCAATCAAAATTGCGGCATGTGGATTTTACATTCCTTTTTTTCTGTGTGTAGGTAAATCTAACCAATATAAATAGTTAACCTACTGTTAATGTAAATTGTTGTTGCAATTTTTATGAAATAACAATTTTCATTGGTTAAAATAACTTTTTAAAGTTGTAAGTCATTTCATGTCTATGGTTATTTTGTGCTATCGTTATTCAACAAGATTACTTAGCTGAGATGGTAAAGGCGTCCGGTTCATAAACATGCAAACAAACAAAAAAAATTTTTTTTATACAAACACATTGCTTAAGCCTTGGCAGGCATCGAACGTGCGACCTTCCGGTCAGTAGTTTTACACACTATCAACTAAACTACAATTCCATTGGTTGATTTTTACTGTATTTTATGGCTTGGCTCAATTCTAACCTATGAAATTGGTTAGATTTACCAATATTTTATTTTGAGTGTAATAATTAATAATTGAACATTTTTTGTTAGTTACGTTATTTCGCATTTCAGCTAACGTTATGGAACTGTTGCATACATTTGTAAAATCTCATATATTATCTATCATCAGTGTATTTACAACTACCCGCTTTCCATAGGATATTTTATATAATCCCGCTTTTTTGTCATATTTTCTTCAGAATCCCGCTTTTCAACCGTTCTTATATCGCTTTTGACAAAAACCTTCTGGTCACTTTATCCATGCCTCATGTCTTCTACTGAAGTTTGTGTATAAAAATGTTATAAATGCATAATATCCCAGTAATGTGAGTGTTTCTGTGCACTCACTAAATAAATGTCAAGCAGTCCAGTATTGCACTGTCTTTTTTTTTTGGTATTTCTTAGGCGCCTATAAATAGGCAAACATTCATTTGAAAATAAACCCCAAAAAGGCTTAAACAAAGATAGGAGCACTTGTATTTTATGGTACAGTGGTTTCACACGTTCGCCTCAGAGCATTTTATGGCAAAACAGCAGCCATAATAAAAAATACAACAAAAATGTATACCAATTCATCTGTACGTATGTATGGATTTATGTACCCAGCAAACATTTCTTGCCGATCTCGGTCCGAAGTCGGCACAATATGCCGAAGTCGGTATGAAAACGTACCGAGAATCATGTGAGTAGTTGGGGGCCATTCACATATTACGTAACGCTCCAGGGGGGGTTAAAGATTTGTTACGGATTGGATAATTTGTACTGAACATTTTGTAAAAAGCGTTACGAAAGGGGGTGGGGCTATAAAACCTTCAAAAATAGCTTTACGAAATATGTGAATAGGCCCTTGACAAGAAAGCGGACCTTCTTGTCTCTGAAGAATTTCTAAAAATTTTTCCGCAACCTTCAAGAGAATTATATACGAATTCTGAAGAATTATTCTGGGAAATTCTAAAGAAATTTTCGACATGTCTGCACAATTTCGGAAAACTCTCAAGAGATAAAACAAAATTATTACTGAAGCTAAAATCTGACAATATGCAGAAGTGACTGCCAAAGTTTTAAATCGTAAGTTAGAAAATTTTCAGGCTTTTCCTTTAAAGAAAATAAAATTGCCTTCAGATATTCTGCAGACTATTCTGATATTATAATATAAGTGTGTTGCTTTAACACCCATTGGAGCATAGGGCTCCAATAACAGCCGATTGCCATCAGAATCGATTTTGTACAGTTGATCCTAATTCGTTCCAGGAAACGCCAAGGGTGTTCATTTCGCTTTTAGTGGAGCTCGCCACGGTAAACATGCTCTATCAGCTTGTCGGCCTACCTGATGAAAGGGGCTCCAACGTATAGCTTGTTTAGCCAAGCTATTAACGTTTTTAACTTATGTCATTAACTTATGTTTACGCATTTGTACTGGCATGGGTATTTAATTCGATTTCGTCAGCAGTTCGGCATTTGAAATTGTACTTGGCCAGAATACATGAAGAATTCTTCTGAGGCAGCGGTTGACGAAAGTTTGCAGGCGGTGTGTGATACTAGAGGTAACTTTCCATATTGTGCATCCATATAACAGCACCGATTTTACATTAGCTTCAAAAACTCGTAGTTTGGTACGTAGGCTGATTTATTTTTTAATAAAAAGAAGTAACACAATCAGGCAACTAATGCCTACTAGCTAATTAATTAATGTGTTACCTTCTTCGGGAAAGGGATAGTGTAGAGAAAATAGGAGGTGAAGTGGGAGAGAGATAGAAAGCTTAATTCATTTACAACCCTGCTCTTGTGCGTTTTTTTTGTAGAGAACTCTTGCAACCCCTCTGGTGTCAAGTAGAGGCATTGAGTCGTTTAAGCTGTGTAGCCATTTCATTCGTTCGTTTACTTCGCCGACGGTTCTGCTACAATACCGACGAAGATTTTGTTGCTTTGCCATACTGGTGCTAACATTCTATGGGACGCTCTTCCCTTATTGATTCTGCCGTCTACAACTAAGTCAGACCTTCCATCTGCATCAATCTCACAACCCAGGTAGCAAAAATTTGGAGTATATGTAGCTGTATATGTATATGTTCTTCTATAGTTAGTGACGCTGGTGTATCTATTCCTACACTGAGTGCTTTTGTACCAGGAAACTGCTGGCTATTCTGTCAAATATTTGAGGGAATTTTACACAACTCGGATGATTGTCTGCTAAAGTCTCAGACGTCAGGCATATCGGCAAAAATTGTTTCTGGGTATGCTTTTATTCATTTACTCAACACTCATGCAGACAAGAAGCATACACACACTTTCACGTGTTTATTATCTAGTTTCTTCTAATCCCATTTTTTTACATTAACGTGTGTTTGTTGTTGGTGTAGGTGTTCACTGAGTTGTAATGGTGGGGGGAGCAATGTTATCATGGTTGGACAAAGATAGTTTGTGCATTATAAAGACATTTTGTTGTTTTTGTTTTCTTTTTTGTTGCATTTTGTAGTGACATGTTGGAGTTGCATTTGATGGACATGTTAAAGACAAAATGAAAAAAAAAATTAAACCGTTTTTTTTCGTTTTGTCTTTTTGTAACAAATTGCTAAATGAATAACGGTTGTTGTTGTTGTAGTTTTTTAATTTATTTTGCTTTTAATATTGTTCTTTATATGTAGTTTTGTATACTTCTTCAATTGCGTTTTATTTGTCCAGTAGAGCTCGGATATAACGAACTCCATGAAAATAAGCCGCTGTACAAGGTTTTTTTTGCTTAAAAGGTGTGTGAATTAGCTAAGTTTGCAGCTGTTTGGTTATAGTATAGGAACATTTTCAGTCAATAGTTTTTGTTCTGTGCATCGTTTCCATAACTAATGTGATACTTTCTCGTATCGAAAAAATTATTATCATTCTATGAAAAATAGAAGGAGTTAGAAAAAACTAAATATTTTTGTACTTTTGTTAGATTTGCAGGGTGATTCACATAATAATCAAACTATTATGCTAAGAATCGTCCTGTAATAGATCGGATAACACGTATAATTATTAAATTTTTTCGATGTAAGAACTTCTCACAAGTTATAGAAACGAAGTATTGGGTACGAAATCTTGATATATGTCAAAAAAAGCTTGGTGCAAATGGTATAGATTTTGATAAAGATTTGAAATGAAATATACTAGATTTCGCTCAGATGTAAATGCCATATAAAAAAATTTTTGAAATCCAATGGTCATTTCCATGATGTCGAACGTGACCATCGCACAGTGTGACTTTTGGCAATTTCAGGTGGCCAAAACTAATAGCTCTCGTTCCGGAGCAGATATCAGAATTAAATTTCGTATGGATAATGTCTATGCATAACAGAAGTTTTGTAGAAAATATGGACATGGTCCGCCCACTTTTATTAGTAGCCCCCATTTCTCCATTAATTTAACAAATAAAAAGCCGTCTGTAAATTTGACCAGGCCCACCTATCTATATGTATTTCAATTTGCTGAATCCGAATCTGATGTTCTTTTGGCTTCTTAACCCACAACTTTTTGAGTAAATTGCGAAAAACCGGTAAAAATCGAGAAAAACTGCTATTTTTGCAATTTACTCCAAGTTTTGTGGGTGAATGGGCCAAAGAATCCTCAGATTCGAGCTCAGCGGGTTAAAATGCACATAGCTTGATGGATCTGTTCAAATGTACAGACCACTTTTTATTTTTTAAATTAAATAATCGCAAGCAACTAACATATGTATTGAAATTTTTCAACAAAACCTGTTGATTTCATCAAATTTACTCTCTTGACAAGTTTTCTATGTACTACAGAAAATAAATGAAGTACATTTTTCACTAAGCCCATGGGTCCAAAGGGTCGCAGTTTGTTTGAATGTTATATCAAGTCGACAGCCAACTTCCTGGCCAACAGATGGCCGAAAAATGCCTGATGTTATTGATTTTGGAGTGGTAAAGGGTAAGCCCAGCGAATTGATCCAAGTTGAAGCATTTTTAGTTTTGTCTTCAGACCACTCACCTACTATTTATTGTCACTATATATTCACATACAAACTCATCACCCACTTGTTATTTAACGACGACAACCCCACATATTAATTGGTTGAAATACAAAAAATATTTAAGTGCTCATTGCACGGAAAATATTTCATTAAAAACGCCTGCTGACATAGATGACTACATTAGAATGTTTGAGGCAAACCTTAAGCAAGCTGCTCTAAATGCTCCTACTACAAATCTTCAGGTGAGATATAATAAAATTTATTCAGCAGATATAGAACGGCTTTATCTGAAAAAGAAGAGTTCGTAGATCCACTGAGCTAAAATCTAGTTTAAAGCACTACTAGACTATCAAAAAACCGCCTCTGCAAAAATTTCTGAATCGGCTCGACGCACCACAAGCAGACTATTCGCTATAAAGATCAGCCAGAGGCCTCAAAATACCGGTGATATACAAGCCTCCATTGCGAGACTCGAATGGAGACTGGGCAAGAACTGATGCTGAAAAAGGTACTCTATTTACTCCAAATACGTCTGATAATATATTTGAGCTGCCACCAGTACTCGCTATACCAGATACCAATAAAGCTCCAGGTGCTGATAAAATAAGCAATAATATGCTCTTAGAGCTTCTCTATACTGGAAAAAGGATAACTCTATTTATTTTTAATAGTATTCTGCGCCTCAAATGCTATCCCGCAGAGTGGAAGGTTTCGGTGATTACTATGATATCTAAGCCAGGCAAAGATCATACGAAAGTGAAATCCTATATGCATATAAGTCTATAAGCCTATTGTCTAATATGTCAAAACTACTTGAAAAGCTACTTTTGAGTAAGCTAACACCCATACTAAATGGTACTGGATGCATTCCAGACCACCAATTCGGTTTTAGGAGACAACATAGCACGATTGAACAAACACATAGACTCGTAAACGTGGTTAGAAAAAACTTCAAGGAAAAGAAATATTTATGTTTTTCAAATTTGTAATCGTACTATTTCCCAAAATTAATATATTACTTATTCAGTAGAATATTAATTGTTTATAAAAACACATTGACATTGATTACTAAGGGGTATTAGCTAGTTCCTATGCGCATTTCACTGGGGCTAAATGCAGATCATCAGTGAACCTTTACCCTAAAATCTCATAGAAAAGCTAAAGATATTGTAGCAAACTTTTATTTAAATCAATAAGAAGCTTAAACATGAACAAAGTAATCAATGATGTTTTTTTTTTATTTTCTTACTGTACCATATACTACACAGGCTGGCTTTTTTCTGCTCTAATTGCAGATGTAAGACGGTATGTAGAAAAAATAAATGTAATAACAACAACAACAACTATACATTTAATATAGCGTGATGTCAAACAAGTGTTTTTTGGCCGGGTGCTGCCATGTTTTAAATTCGTGATTTTTTTGGGAATTGCTAAAATTTATGTTTTTTAAAATTTATAATCGCACTCTTTCCCAAAATTAATATTTTACTTATTCAGTAGAATATTAATTGTTTATAAAAACAAATTGACAGTTCTCAAATGGTTTTTGAAAGTCTGTGCATTAGATAAGAGGCTTGACACTTTTCAAAAGTATGATTGAAGTCTACTGATGATTTGGTAAAGTACTAATGAAATGAATATAAGTAGGTAGACATTGCTTAACCCTCAATAAATAAATCTTTATTTTAAATAAATTTGGGAGAATATCTCAAATAATAAATAAAGGTTTATTCGATCTTGAAATTATGTATTGGGAATTGTCATAGCATCATTGTTATAAATATTGATTATCAACAATGCCTTGATAATTTGGAACATTTTCATATTGCATGGAACCATTGATTTTGAAAATTTTTTTTTACTCGAATAAAATTAAATATTTGCCAGAAAATAAAGGAGGTAAATTATAAAAAAGATACGCGTAGGTATAAAAAGTAGGTATTAAAATCTTAGCATCATTTTTTAGCATTTTAATTTAGCATTATTTCTGACCGTTTTAGCTGCAAAATATTTTTAGATCTGGTCACACTGGTTGTACGCGATAGATAATTCATTCTATCCGGTGTTCGTTATAACCGAACTCCACTGTACATGATTTGAACATGACACGGCGTTAAATTACTTAAAAAATTTTAACAAAAGGAAATGAAAAAATAAATGCTGACTTACTAAATAATTCTAATTCCGAACATACATACATATGTATGTATGTATGTACATTTGTATAAATATGTAGGTACATACATATATATACATATATAGTTAGTAGATATTTTAAATAAGAAGCTCTTTCAAGCTCAGTTTGTACTTGATTGGGAACTGCATTTTGAAAATGCTGTATAAAATGCATTTTTGGTTGTCTGTTTTCATATCGTTTTTGTGGCGTGAGAAAAATATGTAGGTATGAATAAATGTTTTTTCCCTTAAAAAACAAAAACTAAAGATCTCACGTACACACGAATCGTATAGTTCAAGCTCTTTTTTTATTAGTTCGGCTTTAATTTCATGCGCTCTTATTATTTACCCTGTAAAAATTGCTCTTGCTTTTTCAATAACTGTACTTCGTTGTAAGTGCGCTGCACTTTTTACATGCAGCAGCGCATGCTTCGTTTTTTTCCTTTTATTTTCATAATTGTGTTTCTTTTCTTGCTGTTTACATTAATTCTTTCTTTCTCTCTTCAAACAGAAAAGTGTTGTGCTTAGCGTTGCCACTGAAAAAAATGTTATGGTGCCATTTTTTTGCTTGAAAAATTTACCAAAGTCGTTTGAAATATATAATTTTTTCAAAACTACAGTCATATACTATATTATTACATTCATATTTATTTACACATTTAAAAATTTAATTAAGTTTTCAAATAAAACAAAATTTATTAAATTTATTATTTGAGACATTGCTTAACCCTCAACAAATAAATCCGTATTTACACATTCCTAAAAAGTCGCTATAGAAGAGCCGACCTTTTAAAATAAGGTCAGTTGCATTGTTAGAAACAAATTTGTATTTCCATGATCCAAGTAGCGTTATATCCCGGGAAATGAAAAAGTCCGGGAAAAGAAAAACTCTAATAGATATACATATGTATGCAACTATACTACATTAATATATATAAAACTATTAACAATTTATTTATGTATATGAAGCGTAGCTTTGGCCCTATTTAAGTAGTGCCACTTCGAGTAAAACTCGACCCGAAATCATGAACTTCAATACCCATCACTGTTATACGGCAATTAGTGTACACATGCAGCACATAAAGCTACTTTTGAGAAAACAATTGCGTATGCGGCACAAAACAAGAATTTTCATTTTCAATAAACGAATGGTAACTCACAAAAAATATACATATTTTTTCAAAACATATGCCGGAAGCAGTGGTGAAAATACAAAAAATTTATCAAGAACATTTTGAGAAAACTTTATGTAAACTTTCTTTGTTGTTTTTCCCACTTCCGAGTTTGTAGCACATGCGCCAACCAATGATAATAAGCTGACAATATGTTGTTTTAAGCAGAGGCCACACTTGGAAACTTGAGTGACAGTCAAAAATTCATAATTTTTGAAGGATACTTTTGACTGTCCAGACTATCGATCATGTTCGACACTCAAACCATCATTCAAGCAAAAGATTTACATACAAACATAGAAAATAACAAAATTGGATGCGTTTTATTGATAAAAATTTTTATAATGAATTTTTTTAATTCAATTATATAATTTCTTATTATGTAACAGCTTCTAGTACGATTTTATCTTTACATCTCACACAGACAACCGGGCATTTCATAAAAATACAGTAATTTTGACTTAGCTGCACAACCAACTTTTCACGGTTCTTAGTGCAGATAAGTCAAAAATTCTGTTAGCTTTAATGCATTTTCCTGCTTTAATGTACACGTAAACACAATTATTTAGTGTGTGCAGTTAACTTTGATTTTTGATATGAAAATAATTTAAACTGCAAAAAATATGTTAGATGAGCAAGTATACAAAGTGCACTTAAAAAAGTTTTTTGAAGAATAATCACAGAAAACAAATATTTTGTGTACTTAAGTCAAAATGCAGCTAAGATTGACTTTTTTATGAAAATAGTTTCGAAATGCCAAAAATTTTAGGCACTTATCTCAAAAGTGCGGGTATAAAAAGTGCACTTAAAAAATGAATTTGTATGGCATTTTAAAGAATAGTGACACAAGTTTATAGCTTTGTCAAGTTAAGTCAAAAGTGCGCTTAAGCAAAAGGCAGTTAAATCAAAGCTACTGTATATGAATTCTTCGAAAATATAATATTCCGCGTACAAGTTATGAAGTTGATGGCACAACAAATAACTCTAAACTAACACTTTTTGGTTCACACTATCAGTCAAAAACCAATATGGCCGCTGACTGTCACTCAACCGCAAAAATGTTTGTGGTTGAATGTTGAATGATGAAAATTGCGTCTACACTATCAAGCAAGCCAAAATTTTAGCAAAACTGTCACGCAAGTTCCCATTGTGGCCTCTACGCTACACTGTATGTTGCAATTACTCCCATCTCTGTTATACATATATTCATCGTCTGGCAACTTTAAACTCGTTTACTTAACGGATTTTTTAACCACTGTAAACAATAATAAAATTAAAGCAGAATTAAGGCAGAAATAAAGCGAACTGAGTAAAACAACAACGAATTTGTACGTACTGTGCTACAGTCGCTCATCATGCTGCATGCAGATTGAAATATAAGAACAAAAACAATTGTGTAAACAGATAAATGATGAAGACAACTGTATCGATACAAGTAGAGCATACAAAAATTAAAGAATATGCTGTCGAAAGATAAACAACACAGCGCTGCCATCGTTTAGCTGCCAGCAGTGACAGAGAATCATAATAGCCATTTATAGAGAGTTCTTGAACATTTTGTATTCGATTGTAGCGGTAATTGTTGTTGTTACTTGCTTCGGCTAGCGATATTGTGCGTACGTTGACGCTGACCGCGCGTATTTACTTTTTTTGAGTTGTGTTTTTTCTTTAACGTATTTCAACGTAATTTTCTCTTTGTTCGTTAAACACATATGAAATTGTTTAGTACGTTTTGTACTTTGAAGCGCAACGGAGGTATCTAAGCGGATCTAATTCTAATAGATAAAATTTTAAATAGAAAAGATAGCAAACAAGTCTTAAAATAATTTGATGTATGTATGTAATTGACATAAAAAAGCAATAATAAAAGTATTGGAAATTTGTTACAAGTGAAAAAGAAAAATCCAATTGGAAAAAGTGAAAGATAACATTTGGGAAGAATTTTTTTTGGATAAAAATTTTATGAATACCTATTAAAACTAGGTGTTTTATTTTGTGAAGAACAAGAAACAAACGCGTGATTAAATTGCTTTAATGTCGTCGTAGACAAAGAAAGACCAAAAGTTTCAATAAGAATTTCCGCTTTGTAGAAATTAACGTTAAAGCAAATCACTCAAAAGTGTATTAAGAAATAAACAAAGTGTATCCATATACATACATATAATATAAAGCCAAGCGAAAAAGAAACATAGATACATATAAAAAAAACATTACAACAAAAGCAAAAATATTGCAAGAACAGCCATTTTTGAAAGTTGTAAAGACATTTTCTATACATACATACACATTTGTTGCTATTGCTGTAAAATTTTTAATGCAATTATTTTTGTGTTCCAACACCAACTTATTTACCAGCCATTATTTGCAGATAAACCAACAGCGAAGTGAAAGTGTGAAAATTAAATAAAGTAAAAAATTTAAAAAGAAGTTTATGCTCCTTAAAAGAAAGCGAGAAAATTTGTTCCCGAAATTGTACAAAAAGGATTCGAGTTTTGTTCACTGCTGTAAAGAAATTTCCCTGCACGGTAAATTTATTGTAATTTTTATCTTTTAAAATATATTTGTTATAAGAAATTGTTATAATTTGTGTTAAAATTGCAAAGGTTTGCCATTTTTTTTAAATTTTATTCCATTTGGAAAAACTTGTTTGCATGTGTTGTCTCTTGCCTACTACCTTTTTTTGCTGTGTAGAGAAGGTTTGCGTGTGTATTTGTTGTTTTCTCTACTTACATTTTCTAGTTAAAATAAGGTGCTGCCAGACTGAACCTAGACTTAATTATAGTTATTTACAAATCTGGGAAACGGTTAGAGGGCAAAATATCAAGACAATTTTGATTTATTCGATTTTTATATAAATTAAAAGTTTAATGGCCTTATTCATAATAATTTATCAAGGTTTTTAAAAACAAATTTCTATATAAAATTTGTTTTGTATGGAACAAGACAGTAACTGCCGTGTTTATAAAAAATTAATATAGATTTTAAATCTGTCCTAAAACACATTTCAAAATTATTTTCTTGTTTATGAATACGGTAGTAAAAGTTTAAATGAAAGCGGAAATGAAAAACTCAACACGCTTTTTGTAAGTTTTTGATTATTTAATAAAGAAACATACCTATAATAAGAATATAATAGACATATAATAATAATAATATTAGATTCGTACACCAGTATTCTTTCTAATCTGTGTGATAACTAAAATCTAAATTACATAAAAATTGACAGTTTTTATATTGTTCGGAATAGAAAAATTGTAATTTAATATAATTTTGTCATTTATCACAAAGCTTAGAATACGGGTATTAATTGAATATAACTTTTTGTCAATATAAATGCACTTATTATAAAGATATACACTAGGGCGGGTCGATTTGTTTATAAAAAAATTGTGTTGCAGAGCCATACTCTGGGCCCAATTAAAAAATTTTTCGCCACGAAAACATAAGTCGGAAGTGAATTTTTAGCTCTCACAAATCTGCATAGGTGGGGGGGGCTTATTTGTGACGGGTGAAACATTTTTGTCTCCGATTTTTATAGTTTATGACTATATTATACTTATATGTATATACCATCGGTTCAGAGAAAAAGTTTTTTTAGTCTCCATATAGGACTTTGAAAATTGGACTAAAAGTCAGGTACGCACTACTTCAAGTGTTATTCTTTAGTGTTAAATAGTTACAAAAAAAATTAAAAAATGTCAGGTGTATAGTTCATTAAATCAGCTTTTTGAATACATATTTGGATTTTAGAAAAAAATATATTTGTTTTTTCAAAAAATGTATTTAAATGAATTAAGCTTAAAGTTTACAAACTTCCCCTTTTTAGATTTGTTTTAAATTTTTACCAAAAAAAGCTTATATTGTATAGATGATCCGTTCCAAGTTTCATTATGGTCAAGAAAGTCGTTCGGAAGTTAGACAGATTAAAGTACTAAAGCGCAGATATCTAACGAATAAAATACCTTTAAATTATGTTTGCGAAGTACTGTCTAACTTTTGATCGACTTTCGTGTCCGTTATGAAACTTGGAACGGATCATATATTTTTGGTAAAAATTAAAAAAATTAAAGAGTGTGAAATTGTAGCTTAATTTATTTAAAAATATGTGCATTAAATTTTATATAATATTTTCAATAAAATTAAAAAATTTAATCGTACCATTTATCAAAAACTAAAAACGTCAATGCGATTGGGCAGCGCAAATTGACCGTTGAAATAAATAAAACTGATACTGAATAGGATGTTACTGATATCACTCCAGTTTTCGAAAATCGAGTTTTCATCAGATCTCGACGTTTTAAAGTCACGGAATCTATTCTGACTATTTTTACGATGATGTCCGTGCGGATGTATGTATGAAAACCTCTCATAACTTAGGAATGGCTTAACCTATCGGAACTAAATTTAAGGCATTCTAAAGACAATGATCTCACGTACATTTCGTGATAAAACGAATCAATTCGGTCCGGTAGATTTTCAGAATTTTCCAAAATAAACTTTTCGAAAAAATTACTAAACCGATTGAATCCAAAATCTAATTAGCTCTTAAGGGGAAAAAACAAAATAGACTTCTGCAAATTTGATTAAAATCGATTGTTTATTTTAACAACTCCAAAAGTTCTTGTCAAATTGACTTTCATAATTTATTTATTGGATTGGAAAAACTGCTCCGAATGAGGCAAGCTTGATCTAAATCTGTTGATTGGTTCGAAAGATATCGTTTCGAAATTTTTGAAAATATTTTTTTAATTACTGTAAAAATTTGTGGATTTACGCTTGAAATTAGTGGGAAGTTCCAGGAATGGATGGCAAGGTCAACCGTCTCACATATTTCTCTTTAACCTAGCGAAGGTAAAGATAAGGTGTTGTTTAGAATTTTAAAAATAAAATTTTTCGAGAAAATCGCTTGCCAACACAAGGCCAGTAAAATTATATCTCTGAAGATTGCAAAATGTAATCATTAGGTATATCATTTTAAAGTCCATTGAGTACCTTTTAATATGATACCCAAATGGAATATCAAGAATAAGTAGTGCATGCTTTTTTCGTGACCGTTGAAAGTATAATAAAATATTTCATAAAATAAATGCATAGATTTTAAAATGAAAACTTCTTTAACATGATTTAATAGATTATAAATAAGTGTACAAGACCGTCGATTATGTGTTAAAAACGTGGAACGAAAATATCGTTTTATACTCTCTTCATACAAAATGGCGTGCCCCCGTAATGCATGCTGCTGATTTTCCACATTAATAGCTGTTTTACACTATTTCACAAGCTGTTCGACTTCTGTAGAAAATGCAACCCTGATCTAATGAGTTTATGGAAAGTTTTAAAAAAGCAATAACAACACATGATATCAGGGTAGCATTTTGTGCAGAAGTCGAACAGCTTGTATAATAGTCTAAGAACTGCTTAAGAAAGTATGAATTTTTTACAAACGAGATTAAATTTATAACGGCTTTGCCGTTATTTATATTTGCATTTGCTTCTCTTATTTTACACATGCAATTTTTGAAAAATATTAGAAATTATATATATATATTTTTTTAAAACTGTTGTTGTCTTGTTGTTGCATTTACTTTGTATGGGCGTGACCCTACCAATTTTTTAAGGTTACCAATCTGGAAGATCATCCTTTTAAATGAAGAAAAAATCTAAAATCGCTTCATAAATGGCGGAGTTTTGAGGGAATATACATAAAAGAAATACATGACGAATTGATAATATTTCTCCTTTCTTGAAGTCGGTTAAAAAGTAGAGCCATGGTGTATAAGTATATAAGGTAGTTCCCCTTTCTCTTTTTTTCTGACGTATTGTCATTTGACAAAAAAGGAGATCTGAAAAGGAGATCTGACGTTTAAACTATAAATCGTGCTACCATCCTTGCTTTACAAAATTCCATTTTTTAAATATGAAAAAATGTAAATGTTATTAATTTTCAAAAAAAAATAAGAATTGTGTTCAGAGGGTCTATGGAGGAGGTACATAATTGCAATACCCGCAATGTTCGCAATTTCTGGGGAATTTTCGAGATCCATCTGATTTTACGAGATAATGTTGTTCTGTACAGGTTTGTTAATTTTTTTAATACATTTAGCAATTTTTCGCAAACTTGCGATTTTTTCGCGTTCTTTCTGATTTTTTTTTTTTGTTTGTTTTTAGCAGTTTTGGCGTTCTAATATATTTAAGGGCTTGTTTCCGCTTTCGCAATGTTCGCGATAAAAGCGACTTTTTGAAAGCTTTCATCTTTGCAGTTTTTGCGAGTTTTAAACAGTAACCGACTTTGCTATTGTGCCGCTGTTAGCAAGTTTTTTCGAATTTTCGCCACTTTCGCGGTTTTTTACCTAATTTTTGGTATATTTTACGGGTTTAGTGATATTCAATCTAAATTATGGCTTGTTTAAATTTTGGAATTTTTCGCAAAATTTCGCTTTTTTCACGACAATCGTATTTTTCCTATATATTTCTTTCCTACGTTTTTATTACGCTTTGTAATCTTTAAATTTTAGCAAGTTTTAGAGAATTTCCATAATTTTCGCTATTTTTCTAAGATATTGACTTCCGTTACATTTTTGCGAGTTTTAATCAATTTTAGGGCTTGTTGGCAATATTGCGACTTTTTGTGAATTTTCGACATTTTCGTTATAGGCATAATTTATTACAAGTTTTTGCACTTCTTAGAGTTTTTGTAAATTTTTTTAATTGCTCTGAATTTCCACGATTTATGTGTTTTTGCTGAGTTTTTGGTATTCTTGACAGTTTTAGCAACTTTAATCAACTTTGGAACTTGTTTCCGTACGAAAAAAGTTTCACACGAATTTTCGGCATATTTGCAATAGAAGATTAATCAATTTTAGCGGTTGTTTCCATTTTTATCTATTTTTGCGCATTTTTGTAATTTTCCAATATACGATTAAGAGATCTCCATCGACTCTATTTGAAATCAGCACAAAATTAGAGTACATAATCACAATATTAATATTTCACATACTTGCATAAAATCGAAGCTTCTGATATGTCACGGACAGCAACAGTTTTCACAATTTTATGGATTACATGGCTTACCCTCTTTAATATTTTCGGAGTTAATTGGGTACCCTAAAAAAAACAACACAAATAGGAAAAAAACTAAAAATTTGTCAAAAAAATTTATGAAGTTTTGATTTGAGAAGCATTTTTTTTATTAACATTGGAAAAGCAATAAATTGTGTTAAATTTAAAACGCAGAATCTTTGTTCGACCATCTAATAAAAATACAAATAAAGAAAGGTAAGCAATGTTTTTTTTTAGAAATTTCAAATACATTTTTGAAGACTTAAAACTTCAAACTCCGAATTCGGCATATAAAAGGCAACTACATAGCATAATATGAATTTGTAAAGCAAAAAAAATCAAATCACATAGAGCAAACTCTATGAGAAAGTTGTCTTGAAACTTCGGATTTCTAGAAGAGTACTATGATTTTCAAGTGGGAATTTCAGAGTACAGATAGTAAAAGAGCATTGATGGTATTCAGTGTTTGGTGCAAATGGTATCTAGAAAGAGCAAAAGCAAAATATCGTAGCCTTTTTGTAAAATCCGAAAACAAAATGTACGGAGTTGCCATTAAATCTCAATAAAAATTAACGATATTTTGCATTTGATTTTTCGCCCCAGACCATTTGCACCAAACACTGAACACCACCATTGAGTATAGCAACAAGAATTGGAATAAGTTTTGATTTGGAAAACTGAAGCTAATTTTTTTTTTACTGAAGATTCAATCGAAAGTTAGCCAGAGAAGCTAGCTTCAACTGGTGTGATGCAGCGCCGCCCCCGGGATTATCGTATTAAATAATATTGTTACTTAAGTAATGTTAATACTGACTTTACTTAAAAAACCAATATTTAGTTAAATTTCATGAAAACTCCTTAAGTTCTACTTCGTAAATCTCACAAAGGGACCATTATTATTGGACCCAAGTGGGCTGGAGCCCTTTCTTTATAATTTTCACCAGCGACCTGATAACCTACTTCGTAAATCGCTAGATAATACCAAAATGATTCTTAACAATAAATTGCTAACTTTTGAACATGTCTTCAAAGGCTTAAAAACAAATCTCGAAACTTTCAGAATTTTTCTTAAGAAAAAAAAAAATAAAATTTCAAATAAGTAAAATATGTTAACCCGCCTCAATGCTTCTTCATGCCAGGGGCCCGTTTCTCAAAATTACAAGTTTCAAATCTACAAGTAAAATACACACACAACAACAAACACTTTTACAAATTTTATTCTTGTTTGTGTCTATTTTACTCGTAGATTGTAACTTGTACTTTTTGAGAAACGGGCCCAAATATACTCGCCCCGATTCGCCATGGATAATAACTTCTTGGGATGTCAACACATTTTGATTATAGGGGACATTTTCTGGTTAAGTGTCATATTATTATATGTCATGAGGTGTAATATAGGGATGCATCGATAGGTAAAATGTATCTACGATAAAATAAATGAAACAAGTTAAGTTATTTATTTTGTTACTATAAAACCCTTAAGAAATTCATTATTTGACATATTGTCATAATTTTATTTTATATGAAGTCTATTTGCTGATAGTTAAGCATTGTCTATATGCATTTCATTGGCGCTTTACCAAATCGTCAGTAGACTTCAACCACAACTTTGAGAGTCACAAACCCTTTATCTTATGCACAGACTCAAAAATAAAATAGATTCATATCGAATAGAAATTATTCGCTGAGTTTTGTATATGTTTCTAAGCATACTACGCTTATCTTATTCTTTTGTGATTTTCAAAAATATTATGTTTTGTAAACTTTCAAATGGTTTTTGAAAGTGCGCATAAGATAAGAGGTTTGTAACTTTTCAAAGTTGTGGTTGAAGTCTACTGACGATTTGGTAAAGCGCTAATGAAATGCATATAGACAATGCTTAACTATCAGCAAATATACTTCGTTATTATACAACATTCAAAAATCAATATTAATACGATTTTTGTTTAAATAACAAAGTATTCTCGAAGAGCTAAACTTAAAAATTAAAATTAATAAAGTATTCTAAAATCTGGCCGAAAAGGACGATTTCGGAAGTCGGTTTGAACGAGACCTGCAGTATAAAATATTCTCTCAGATGCCGTCAATGTGCCAGAAAATGAGCATATCTTGTCCTACGATACATAATACATGACTAATTCCATTTAGCTGGGTGTGCCCATTTTACACACATTTTTTAGTTACATTTAAAAGGCTTCGACAGACACTGAAAGAACACGACTTGTACTCAGAATGGTCGCCAGAAAGCTGCGACGAGTGTGACCTTACAAATCTTAGTTTTAAAGAATTATGACTTAGGATACATTCTGTAAAATTTTGACTATAACGACACAATAATTTTGGCGTAGCTAATTGATCAAAGTGGTTTTTTATTGTATTATTTATGCATTTACTGTTTGACAAAAAAAATCTAAAATTCTTAAAAAAAATGTTTTTAAAATACGACGGGTGTGACCTAGAACGAAAACTTGAAAAATTCGAAGAATAAATGGCGGAGTTTTAAGCGAACATACATAAAAAATACATGACGAATTGATAACCTTTCTTTTTTTTTGAAGTTGGTTAAAAATCAATATTAATACGATTTTTGTTTAAATAACAAAGGATTCTCGAATACCTAAATTTAAAAATCAAAATTAACAAATCAACAATCGGCCGAAAAGGCCGATTTCGAAAGTCGGTTTGAACGAGACCTGCAGTATAAAATATTCTCTCAGATGCCGTCAATGTGCCAGAAAATTACCAGGTCTTGTCCTAAGATACATGATACATGAGCAGGGACCGAAAATAACAGTTATTATCAAAATTTCAGTTCAACAGAAATAATTTGTCTATACGATATTTGAGTATAGCATTGTGATATGGTCGTGAGCTAACGAATAAAAATCTAAAAATACTTTTATTTTGTTAGTTTTTTCAAAAAAGTTAAAATATAATATAACAGTAATTGTTTGACTCACACTTTTTCGGTCAAAAATAGAAGTTAAAATTTGACCGACATTTTTGTGGTAAAAAATAAAAGTTAAAATTTTCCGATATTTTTTTGGTCAAAAATAAAAGTTAAAATTTGACCGATATTTTTTTGATTAAAAATAAAAGTTAAAATTTGACTGATATATTTTTGGTCAAAAATAAAAGTTATATTTTGACCGATATATTTTTGGTCAAAAATATAAGTTAAAAGATTTCTGCTCAGAATGGTCGTCAGAAAGCTGCGACGGGTGTGACCTTACAAATTTTAGTTTTAAAGAATTATGATAAATTCTTTTACTGTTTGACAAAAAAATCTTTAAAAAACTGTTTTTAAAACACGACAGGTGTGACCGACGGGTGTGACCTAGTACGAAAACTTGAAAAATTCGAAGAATAATATCTCTTTTGATTTATAAGACATTTCGAGCTGAAATTTTCAACACAGGTTTGGGTCAATCCACGTTAGGTTTTTGTTTTGTTTTTGGCCCAATTCTGCCTGTAATCCGTTAAAAGAAGAATACTCCCCTTCTGTGGGTATTTGCATATCTTCTAACAGATAAGTGGCATCTCCTGGTCACAAATGTTTTCTGCTATTTTTCATTGTTTCTTCGTTTTTTCCATTTTCTAACTAGAAAATGGCAACAAATTGATAGTTGCCTAACAGGTCTTGTTTGTCTGGTAGTACCTGAAAGTGTAAAGTAAGAAAATAGAAAACATAAAATTGGCTTTTGGTTTGAAATAGTCAATGCAAGTTAAGTGTAAAAAAAATATTAAGAACTACTATGTAGCTATATAGTATTTATGTAAATTTAAGTACCATTCTACTGTAAAAAAGCCCATGTGTTTTTGTTTATTAACGCTTAATATCTGGTCTTTTCAATTTTTTTGATAACAATATTGTAATAGACCAAATTGTGTAATACAAAACGTGGTAGATAAAAATATTTCCAGTATCTTTTACTCACCTAAAGAAAGCAACCAAAAATGAGGGTTAAAACGAGATAAATTTTCAAAGAGAATTTGTGTCTGGCTGTTAGGAAAAAGTGGTGTATAAATATTAAGCAGTAGGTATGTATATAAGTTTTATTTTAAGTGGTGAAGTGGGAAAAAATGAAATCAGGAAACGATTTGCCCATGGTAGAATAACATAACAGGTAGCCGCATAACTAATAAAAATGAACATTTGGGGTACGAAATGTCAAACATTAATAGAGAGGGTATGTGTGTGTGTTTGTAGAACATAAGCTGCAAACATACGTGTGGTATTGTGTGTGCAACGTAGTTATTTCACATATGCACAAGATTTGGGAGTTCGTACCATCAAAAAAGCAAATAAAAACTAATCAGCTGGCGTTCCAGCGCTACCTTGTACATTATTCTACCATGGATTTGCCATGAGGAAACTGTTGTCTTTGTGTGTGTATGTTAAGGAGTGTTCATATTGTTGGATAAAGTACAGAGATGGGAAAATTATATTCTAATAGTGTTGTATAAAATCAAGGTAGATTGAATATGCTTTGTATAAAATAAATGTGTTTCGAGTGGTGAAGTTGGAAAAATGAAAGCTGATATGGGGTTGCTATCAGGAAACACTTTATTCAGTTGACTGTACTATAGCAATGGATAAAATAATAGTTGATACTGTAAATTTTCTATCTTAAACAGTTTTCATAAAATTAACGAAACATTTCGACCGCTTACTTCTGTTTCACACACTTCAACTTTTGATTCAGCTGGAAGAAAGACAGAGGGAGGATTACCAATGTATCTGTCTTTCTTCCAGCTGAATCAAAATTTGAAGTGTGTGAACCGGGAGATAGAGTCAAATTATCGTCAATATTTTTTTGTTGTGGGTGATTTTAAACGCACATTTTGTGTTTTTTTTACCAATGTAACTGATGGAAATATGATAAGGTAGGATTCATCTTATAGTTTTCGCCTTATGCAATGGATCCTGTACCCATGTTCTGTAACTAATGTGAGAATTTTCATTGCGAGTAAATTGTTATCATCCTGTGGAACACAGGGTGAAAAACAAAAAAAAAACACCTAGATTTTCTTTTACGCAATTCATACGATGATTTTTTCCATGTTTTTTAAAACATGATTTTTGGTCTATGATGGCGAACGGGGTAGAGAAAAAAAATCACATTTTCAGTTTTCGGTGATTTTTTTTTCATAATTCTCTTTAGTTCTATTTGCATTTTCTACCATTGTCTCTCTCTTATGTGATTGTGTTAGGTTTTTGTTGTTGTGAAAGAGCAAATAAAGCTAACTTTTTGAGTAATTTATAAAACGACATGCAACTAAAAATCATCGAATGAATGCAAAAGGTTTTTAGTAGCAACTTTTAAAGAGAATTAAAAATAAAACATGATTTTTAAATCAGGGTATGAATTGGGAGTTTGTTTACTTTAATTTATTTAGCTTAATTAGTTTACAAATCACCCTGTGAAAAACGGGATGACTATTATAATTATTCAAATTTTCTCGATGCGAGAAGTTCTCACAAGTTACAGAACATGGACACTGAAATAAAATTATATATTTCGATTTTTTAACATTTTTGTGTATTTCGCTCTAGTTCTGGGATTGATTTTTGCGAGAAAAATACACCACAAAAAATTAGTATAGGTCTTGAAAGCACTATACATCTACTCTCTAAAAAAAATATAATAATTGCAGTGCGCAATTAAAAGTTATGACCACTTTTTCAATTTTGACTTGGTTTCACATGGAATAATAAAAAAATTTTATCTTTTAAAATAATTCTTTACCAACATATATACATGAGCAAAAAGTAGGCTAACTCTTCTTTTAAATAAGACTTATTTTAATAAAATGGGGGCCAACAATGTTAAAAGCTATGAAAATTTCAAATAATTACTCGTAGGAAAATAGGACCTACCTAATACATTCTTCGATAATATAATAACCCACAGTGCGGTATAAGCAAAATTTTTTCAAAGCAAATCCAAAAAATTTCTAAACGGATAATGTTATCTTTATCGTTTCTACCCTTCCGCTGCTGTTAACTTTATTAGCCGTTTTAAAATCTATAGATAAATTCTATTTGAGAATTGAGAATTGTTAAGGTAACGCTCAATACAGTTTCATATGAATTCAATATTTTTTCAGAACACACACTATCTTTTGAATTTAAAACAATTTAGACGTATAATCTTCTATGTGTGTGAAGATAAATGAAAATTTAATTAGCGGAGACAAAAACCAAAATTTTTAGAGGAGTCCTTTTTGCGCTTAACTTTTTAACTTCTTGAGAGGATTGTTGGTCATTATGGAAAATTTGATATGTAGGGATATCGCCCTATATACAAATGATGCATCATTCAGGTAATGCGCTAACATGCAGAAAAGGCGGCATTTCTACATTCATTTTGGAACTTTGGCAAAATGCTTTTCAAAATTGTAATTTCATAAAGAGGATTATTGGTCATTATGGAAAAATTGTGATATGCAGAGATATCCCACTATACACAAATGATGCTTCAGGTAGTGCAATAACATGCAGAGAAGATGGCATATGCAAATAAAAAAAAATTTAAAAACTAATTTACAAGTTTCGGTAAACTTTTTCCTTACCTACAACTAAAGGATGTTTCTTTGGTAGTTTAGGTCACTGAACGCGAATCTGCACTTGAGTTTTCGAGATCTACCGTTATGTCAAAAATGAAGGCACTTGCATGACATATATGAGCATAACTGGCAAAGGGTTTGCACTCCTGCCCTATTCAGTAAAAAAGAAAAACCAAAATTCACAACAAAATTATCTTTAAGCCAAGTGAATATTGCTTCTAAATCTGTCCATTAGTTTCCGAGATATCGTATAAGTTTGAGCATAAAAATTAAAAATTTAATAAAAAATTAAAAAAAGTTTTCTCACTAAATTGTAAATAAAATGAAAAATTGTGCACCAATTTCAATGAAAAAAAGTTATTTTTCTTTGGAATATATTAAGCTACATGATACTTGAAAAAAAAAATGGGATGGTGGTGTCTTTTAATTTTCTTAATGGATTTTTAAAACAAAAATGTTTAATTTTTTAAAAAAATTTTAAATATTTTTATAAAATTTTAATTTTTAGGTTAAAACTTTTACGATATCTCTTTAAGTAATGGGCAGATTTAGAAACAATGTTCGCTCGTCTTAAAGATAATTTTGCTGTAGAATTTTGGTTTTTCTTTTTTTTCCGATTAGGGCAAACTCTTCTCCAGTTATGCTAATATATGTACGTCGTGCAACTGGCTTCATATTTGACATACCGGCAGGGATATCCCGAAAACTAGAGCTGATTAAAAAATTGGAGTGCAGTGCCAAATAACTAAAAAAACAAGTTCAAGTCCGAGGGAACGAGAAAGTTTAAATCGGCACGTTCCCTGGCTCGCGTGAAATTTTTGCATCAAGCCTTAACTTTTTTAAGGGGTTAGACAAAACATATGTATTTCCACTTTAAGACGTAACGGACAAAATAATGTACATATTTTGAAAACTAGAATTGAATAAATGCTATTAACGCTGGTTTTTAAGCTGTCTAAATAGAAGCTTTCGAAAAATGTTCTGCATTGTCACAACCTGCAATTTTTATTTCAAGTTGAAAGTCTAATATGAAAAGATTTTTTTTGTATTTAAGGGTTTAAAACAAACCGGTCGGTAGGGTAGGCTTGTTATTTTATGATGGCGTTCAACCACCCGTTCAGTTCACCCCCATTTTCACCAAATTCAAACAAACCACCCAAAATTCGTTTTTTGTAAAAGCGCCCACTCTCTATTGTTTGCATACTATACTCTCCTGCCATATTCACCACTAAATATTTGTCTTTGAGTTGCTGAGACACACAAGCTAAAAGCAGAGCGACGCTTTTGTAAAAGGTATTTTTCATAGCGCTCGCTGTATGTATTTGACATTTGATAAAGTGAGGTTAAGCAAAACTAACGCATTCTTATTCCTCTTACACGTTAGACAAACACTAGTCAACTCTATTCACTACAACATTCTACTCCAACAACAAAACAACGGTAAATTTTAATAAAAAGAAACATCAGAAAGAATAAAATAAGGAAATGAATAAATAAACTTGTGCAGAATTTTAATTACTTAAAGAAATTCTTAATATTTATGTTAACAATATAATAAACACTTGTTTGGCAAACAACAATTAACAATTTTTAAATTTTGTCTAATTATTCAACATTGAAAAATTTATCATTTCATTTTCTTCTTTGTCATTTGTTTCTTTGTGTATGTATAAGTGTATGTATAAAACAAACTATCAAAAAAGTGTATTTTTTTTAAAGATTTTGTCATTAAAAAAGTGTGTTTTTAAATGAAATATTGCAAATAAGCTTAGATTATTGAAATAAATCAAACAATTTTCTAAAAATAGCGGCGGTGAGTGGTTAACAAAAGAAAAAATATATATATTGAAAAGTTCCTGTAAAAAAAAAATCTGAAGTATTGAATAAAAATTTTACACCATTTACCTTTTAGTTAAAAAAAACAACACCAAACATACATATTTGCTGTCCGCTCGTTTTCATCTTCTTCTTTGTATGTTTTCTGTAAATTCATTTTATTTCCCTTCCGTTGGGCAAACGTTTATTGCAATATCCTTTTGATAAAAATATTTCATCCCTGATTTGATATTTTTGTTTACAAATTTCTTCTTTAACTTTTTTCTTTGTTTCTTTTTCTAATGTCTCCGTATTTCACTCTCTTCTTTGTAATTGAGTACAACTTAACAGTTTTCCATGGGTTGTAGTCGTTTAAGGGTTGTAGTCGTTTAAGGGTTGTAGTCGTTTCAATTGTTAAACAGAATATAATTCCTATATTTTATTAATTGTTTCTGATAAAGGGTCCTTTTTACATGTGAACATTTTTATATTGAAAGTGAAGTTCATTTTATTGCAATTGGAAAAATATATATGTATGTACAAAAATTGAACACTATGTCCCCATTATCTGGTTTGTGGTTTTTTGTTTAGCGCTCCTGTAAAAAAGAGTTGCCATTCAATTAAAAAAATAATGAACAAAGATAAAAAGCAGAATATGTACATACCTGAAAATAACCGTAACGACTCTTCGCAGGCATTTCTGCTAAATCAAACGTTTTCTTTAATTGTTAATACATATGTATTCTTAACTCAAATTTATTTTGGCACTTTGCAAAACTTAACGAACCTTTTTTTTTAATTTAAACCTTTAAAACAAGAGTTTTTTTGTACTTATTCAGAAATGCTGTCTTAAATCTGATACAATAATGTAACTTTCGTAGCTTAGACATAATTAAAAACTTAACGAAACCCTGTTTTTTAAAATTAAATCAATCTCTTAATCAAAATTTTGTTACCATCGTTTAATAGAAATAATCTAATTTTGAAATAAAAAGAAAATAGACAATTTTAGACCTTTCAAAAAACTTAACGAAACTTTATTTTCCAAAAGCAAGTCTTTTAAAAAGATGTTTCTTTTGCTTTTTATTTCTCCATATTGTGTTGTTTTTAATTCAAACGATTTTCTAAGTTTCACATGAAACTTAACGAAACTTTATATAACAAAAGCTTGACTGAGATGTTGCTACAGGTGTCCAAAAATCTCAATAGAGTTAAAATAATTTTTAACTTAAGAAAATTGCACCCTTTCAGTTCTGCCCAACAACGTAGAGGTAACTTAACGAATTTTACAAAAATTCAACTGTATTTCCTCATTCTCTTGTTTTTTGTTCTGCTAAAACTTAACGAAATAGTGTTAAGGTAAATATATATAAATAGAGTTAAGCTACTTTTTAAATTAGACAAATTTAGGCAATTTAAAAACTTAACGAAACTTTATTTTACAAACCAAAGCTTTTAAAAACAATTGTTCAAAAAGGAAGCAGTTGCACAACAAGTGTTAACATAACTGGAGAACGGTTTGTGCTATTCAATTAAAACAAAAAATGAAAACTCGATAACAACATTATCTTCGCGTAAATACTGTTTTTTAATATGCTCAGTAGTATCGGAGATTCAATCGAAATAGGCTAAAAACTCGGTTGAAAAAATGAGCTACGGCGTTTCTATATTAACGTAACGGTACTTACATATATGCAACGTGCTCAAAATCAATAAAGCTAAATAATTAAGTTATGAGTTTAGTCGAACTATATGGGCTTATATCCAAAGAAATAATTTTAGAACATGGAAGAAACTTAACGAAAGCTTTCTTTATGCCAATCCTTTAAACAACGTATTATCTATTTAGCTACTTATTTAACTAAAATGGTTTCATTATATTTTTAATTCCATAATCCTGACATAAATGAAACTTAACGAAACATACCATAAAAAACACTTGGTTTTAATGTTTGTAAAATTTGTTCAACAATCGTTTAATTGAGATAACCAACTTTTGAGAACAATAAAATTCAATGATTTTTGACCAGTCAAAAAACTTAACGAAACTTAGCCATGTAACTAGCCAGGAAAAAAATCAACATACAAATTATTACTTACATCATTAACGAATTCAGCTCAAAGTACATAGTTCTATTTCTGGTGAAACATCACTGAATTTAACCCGTGGTTGTCATAGGACAGAAATGATCCAAATAATTGCATGTTATGTAGTTAAAAGGTTACCTAGAGCAATTTTTCATATAAACAACAGCCTTAGAATATTAAATTTTGTACCTGTAGTGATTTTGGTATGCAATGAAAATTGTAAACCTTTGGAAGAACTTTCGACATTTTTTGCTGGGTAATATTCCTCCTTATTCTGTAACTATTTGTCGACGTCACGTCAAGACAACTGTCATGTAAGTGATCTATTTTTTTTAATAATTTCTTGACGTGGCGTTGACAAATAGTTACAGAATAAGGCTGATTATTATCTGTTGCTGAATTTAATGTAACTTGAAGGATTCCGGATATTAAAAAAATTTTTATGAACCTATAGAAAAGTACTTTCAGTAATCAAATGTAATATAGTATTTTTCATTTAAATCTTTAACGAAATAAACCTGTTAGTATTAATAATTTTTCCATGCTTAATCCGGCTTAAAGCTCTTTAAAAATTTAACGAAACATGTATATTTTTGCAAAAATCAAGAAATTTCGTTGAAATTTGCTAATTTTGCTTAACAATGCTGAACTAGTTTATAAATCAATCAAATTGAATATATCACGGTAACTTGTGAAACTTAACGAAACGTTCTTTCTGCAGTAACACTTAGAAGAAAGTGTTTCGGGTTTTTGAGATTTGAACTATGTATACTTATTTATTATTAACTATGTATTTATAATGAAATATATTATTAAAAGGCAATATAAAAAACTTAACGAAACGTTGTTTTTTTCAATAAGTAATGTCTCAAAGCATACCTACTCATGTGGTATTTCTGTTGCACCCGAAATAAAAAACATACTAAAAAGTCCTATAAGAGCAAAAAACTTCCTGTATTCAATTGATTAACGCCCCTCGTAATATCCTATAAAATGCGTCTTAACTATGATTTCCTCCTAAAATAAATATAACTCCGTGTGTTCCCTCTTGTTCCTATCCAACTTTCTATAGTTTTATTTATTTATTTATTTTATTTTTTATAACATACACAACCCGCGAAGCGATTAGCTTGTCAGCGGAAAACACCCAGGGTCTATGGCGGGAATCGAACCCACAATCTCTGGCCTGACAGGCTAGCATCGCTACCACTCAGCCACAGGGGGCAGCCAAACACATGCACGTAATAAGAAGTGAAATATGCCTGAATATTTTTCTAACATACACAGCTTTATGTGTATTGGATAATAACATTATACATTCTATACCATCGAACCACCCCATGACACTTCCTCTACTATCCTTTACAGTCTTTAGTGTGCCTTACATTCATTCAACGCCTGGAGTTTAGGGTTTTGTAGAACAACTTTTTACTTTGGTTTTATCGCTCTATAAAATATAATAAAAAAAATAACCGACTACAAAATAGGCGTGGCACTGCCCACATTTTTTATCATAATATTGTACTTTCCCGTGTGTGCGAAGTTTCATAAAAATCGGTTAAGTAGAAGGACTTAAAATTAATATATATTTTGCAGGGGCATGGCATTGCCCAGTTTCTTAATCATGGTACAGTATTCAAACAGCTACTTAATGAATATGCAAAGTTTCATAAGAATCGGTTGAGTAGAAGTAGTTGAAAAGGAATGTGTATTTACTTTGTATGGGCGTGACCCTACCCACACACTCATAGACAAATGTACATATCATTGAATTGATGAATTTTCTCATAGTTTAGGTGTCATCAATGCTATGACTGGAATGACATCAATAATATGACACTTAATATATATTATTAAAGTATAAAATATGTATAAAAGAAATAAGTAAGCAATGTTATAATGTTTGTAGTTTGTATTTTAATACAAATGTTATTGTTTTATTTTTTTATTTTTGGGTTTAAACGCATTTTTAAAAAGTTAAAAAAACATGACATTGCATTGATGTACATTTATCATCATTACTATGAAAACTAAGCCCTTACAGAAGACATACACCAACAAAACATTGAAGCAAACGATAGTATGGCACCTTTTCATCATATTGATGACATTTTGTCATCATATGCATGTCGCATCAATTATGTTTATGGTTTAGATGGAGACATAGCTGAAATTGTAGAGGCGTTTGTTTAGTAATGTGCGATAAATTGAGGAAAAAATAATATAAAATAGAAACAATTAAAAGTAAGCAGCTATAAATATGTATAATTGTTTTAATTATTCCATTGATGATAGCTGATGTAAAGGTTGACATCACAATGGTGTAAAGTGTCATTGCGTCAAAAACGAAGGCATAGTATTGATGTCAAATTACATTAGCTTTATGACAGTTTTTCTATCAGCGACATCATATTGATGACATTTTGTCATTAAATTGATATCAATCCCTGATGTCGTTGTGTTATGACATTGATGATAGATTTGTCATCATTGTCATTAATAACCTGCTGATGTAAAGGTTGACATCACAGTAATGAAAAGTGTCATGGGGTCAAACACAAAGACACTTGACATAGCATTGATGTTAAATTACATCAGTGTTATGATGGTTTTTCTATCAGTGCACTTTTCAACCGGACAACTCTGGAAGTACAACGTTTTAAATAAAGAAGAAAAAAAACCCGAAATCGGTTTATAAATGGCGGAGTTTTGGTGAAACATACATAAAGAATAATACATGACGAATTGATGCCCTTTCTTCTTTTTTTGAAGTAGGGTAAAAAATATCGATTTGTGCTTTATGGACTTTAGCGATTTATGATATTTCTTTAGTAGGGCGTTTGTGAGGATTCTGGCGTACTAGAGCGTTTGTCTGGATGGGAGGGAGTATGAAATTTTGAATTTGTTTTCTTCGCTTTGTGATTGAATGACTATTTAATGCATGACCAGGGCTGTGTATAAAAGTTTAAAAAACACTTTACCTATTTTATGTATTACATATTTTCCTTAATTATAACAACAACCTATTACAAATTTATAGAAAATTAAATTTTATTATCTGTTCTTTTTCAGCTTGACCATTATCAAACGTTAGCAAAAACATCGTAGTAAACCTAAAATTGGTATTCAAAATAACTTTGCAACCCAAAATAGCTTAATACGGGAAGTAAAATAAAATCTACATTAACAAAGTGGAAATCTAAAAAAAATTGTCCAAACAGAAAAAAAGTTATAAATGAGAAAATAACCATTAACAACACAAAAGCATAAAATATCTCAAAAACTTGAAAACATTCGCTAAGGAAACAAACCGTAAAACGGAAATTAGAATCTCCACTCTACACAAACAAAACATTTAATTACATTTTTAATAGAACCAGCATTCGTTTTAACACCCTTTTAAGTGTTAAAACGTTTGATAGCATAAAGACCAACACACACACTCACTCACACATACACGCTCTTCGGCGCTTTATTTCGATTTAATATCGAAATAGTAAATCTCCTTTTAAGTGCGCGGCGTTTTATCGCAAAACCGTCAAAATAATTCACCAACAGCAACTCACCGAATTGAATTTCGCTACGGCAAACACAATGCCATATAACGGTTCAACTAACGGAGGTGGTGGCGGCGGTGCTCTAATTGTCAGTGATGGGCCACAAAATAAAAAGATACGCACGGGGGTCCAACAGTCAGGCGAAGCTGATGCTCCAATGCATGTCAGGGTAAGTACAAAAATATTTAATACTTTTTTTTCTTATTTTTCGTTTCCATTGGCATTGATTGTAAAATAAAAAAGTAAAAAAAAAACTTGAAAATGCAGCCATTTTAATAACATTAAGCTGATTTTCTCTATACATAAGTTAATAAAAACTGTTTGGCTTTAATGACAGTTGTTTGCTTATTAACTCCTCTTGATATTCGTTTTTAGCCAGCAGCATATAAGAGTATGAGTATTATTGGTGTCTATCTACATGTTTTCAATTCTTTGCTGTGTGTTAATTCTTAATGTACAGAGTGTTGTTTGGGAAAAATCGATTTTCAAATGAAAACATCATTTCGAAAAGAGAAAATAAAGTAACAGACACATACAGGTAATACCAACACACATGCATCATACGTTTCCCCCTATCGAAATGGTAGAGGAAAAATTATAACAAATACGTGGTATGTTTTTATTTTATTTTAATAGATTTTAATTACTAAAAGCCAATAAAATAGGTTTTGATAATATTTATAAAACTGCTCCCACTTGATAAAGATAAGAGACTCCTTCCTTCCAGCTCTAAATGATTTTGTCATAAATGAAAGTTTTATCATTAAATTTTTTTTGCAAACAAAGTTCTAACAAAATATTTTGCTTAATATAAAAAATATGATATGTAATTGGTTTGCTACAAACTCTTCCCCTCCTCAAAATGTTAATTAAATGATTTAAAATCCCAATTAACTAATAAGAAATATGTATGTATTTTCCGGTTTTGGCATAATGTAGAATATTTACTTAAAAAACTGAACTTTTTTTAAGAATCATTCTTTACTTCTTAAATATTAAAAAAACAGACTATCTTACTTGCTTTTAGAACTCTTCCCATGTCCAAAAAATTTATTTACAACAAAAAAGTGTTGGATATATGTTTTATGATAACAATCGATCGTAAAAATCATTTTCTCGATGTTTTTAAAACTGTTCCCACTCATATAAAAACTCTTCCCACCCCCAATATTGGTATCAAGCTAAAGCTCCAAACAGTTTTTGACTTTCTATACTACTTACCATCAATTTTGATATAAAAAAGTATAAAAAGGCTTAATTTATTTTTGAGAAGAGCGAAAAATAGATAATCAGCCTGTCAAAGTGTAAGAATATTTATTTTTAAAACTTTATAAAAACTGGACTTCTAAGCTGAAAAAATACACAAATATAGTTTTTGGCTTCCTGTTTTTTTAAGAATCATTCATTCATTATTCCATGAATACATATTTAATAATTCCTGCAAAAAACCGACTACAAAATAGGCGTGGCATCGCCCCCATATTTTATCATAATGAACTTTTAGGAGAACTAGTTGGATAAGTAGAAGTAGTTAAAATTAATATTTACTTTCATGGGAGTGGCACTGCTCAGTTTTCTCTCCACAATGTTGTATTGTAACGATAACTAAATGTGTATGCAAAGCTTCATATGAATCGGGTAAGTATTTAGAAGTATGTAGTTAAAATGCTTATTTACTTTACATGGGCGTGGCACTGCCCACTTTTCTAAACATAATGTTGTATTGTAATGATAATTAAAAGTGTATGCAAAGTTTGATAAGAATCGGTTTAGTAGAAGTTGTTAAAAAGAATATATACTTTGCATGGGCGTGGCACAGCCCACTTTTTTGTTCCTGATGTAGTATTTAAACAGAAGTTTATGTGTGTGTAAAGTTTCATAAGAATCGGTTGAATAGAAGTAGTTGAAAACGATGGTCTATTTACTTTGTATGGGCGTGACCCGCCCACTTTTCAACGGGATCAATCTGGAAGTACATACTTTTGAACTTTATTTGAATTTTTTTATTGTCATTATTTCCTTTTCAACGTGTAAATGCCGTCCATTGACACTATTTCATTGGACGATATTGCATGCCATCTACATATATATTTTGGTTCCTTACGGGTATGAGAGTCGATTTAACAATGCCAGCCTGGACTTTCATCTGTACGAATATAAAATGTTGGGCACCAAGACATATTTTGTGGTGGTTCCTATTAGGAACAAATCAGCAAAATCGCATAAATACCTTAAATATTCGCAAACGCGACTATTCTCGTCCTGATGTTTTTCTATGAAGTGCAAATAAGCCAACAAAATTGAAAGTGCTCAAAAAATCCTCAAAACTACATAATTGAAAAAAATTTAAAGCTGTTAGTAAACTGGGAATAAATCAGTGAAATGAGGAAACTTTGTAAGAAATTGGGAAAAATTACATAAGAGTAAATTTAAAATCGTAAAAGCAAAATTTTTATATGTGGAAACATGTCAACATTTTCGATGGCAAAACCAACTTTTTTTTTTGCTGTTAATATGCATATTAAAATTTAAAAAAAAAACAAAATATGCAGGAAAACAGCCATATGTGCAATATAAAATAGAAAAAATGCCCTAAATATGCGACTAAGTGTAAAATATGCAAAAACATGCAGTAAAGGGTAAAATATGCAAAAATATGCACAAACAAATCGATGCCAAAATTCTTAAAAAGTTCTGAAACGTATGAATATCTTATTTGTGTATACATATTTCGCACAGGAAAAAACAGGCAATTGCATAATTGTGTTTTCCCTGATAATATGCAAGTATTCATGTGTAAAGTTTTCATATTAAAGAGTTTTATGTTCCTCTTCCGTAAAATTATTTCAATGTACCTTAGGGCTTTTATGAATTCATATGATGATATGTATGTATTAAAAGTTTTAACTTATTGCCGAGCAGAGTGAAAATCGATAATACATACACATTTATGATTTTTAAATTTACATTCCTGATGTTCGTAAATTTCGTTATCGTTCCAAATCAAATTCATATTTTTAAAAAATAAATTCAGAGGGTGCCACATCAATGCCAGAGTTTTGTCAGTCAAACTCAGTATTTCTCAAACCAATTTTGGAATTTTCATGTGAATTTGTTAAAATCAATGGAACACCCTCTTCAAAATAAAAAAAAGTTTATAAAAAAAATTAAAAAAGTTCATAGAATTTTCAATTTCGAATACTTTTGGTTATCAGGTGTCATAAAAGGAATTTGTTTGATTTTGTTGCATAGTGTGCATATAAATAATGTGTACATATGTACATACACATTTCTCTATAAACGATGTTTTTTTTGAAAGCTGAGGAAAATTTTTCCAAAACTATTCCCCTCTTTTGAATAGGTAAAATAATTTTTAAAAAAAGGTAGTTTTACGTAATATCCCTTTGGAAAACTAACTTACCGGTTATCTACAAATGATTTTAGTACTCTTCCCACTCAGAAAACCTTGACTTACGGCAACAAAGTGTTGGACATATATTTTATTTCGTTTTAACATGCGATAGAATGTATTTTTCTCGATTTTTGATCACTGATCCCACTCATATAAAAACTCTTCCCACCTCCAATATGGGTATCAAAATGAAGCTCTTTACACATTTTGACTTTCTATGCATTTTTCTTACCATTAATTGGGAAATAACTGTATAAAAAGTCGTTATATATTGTTAAGAAAAGTGAAACTTACAAGTTTTTCAATACATATGTATGTATTTAAATAGCTTTTCTCGATGTTCCTGGAAGTTGTTATAAACTTTTAATAATACCATTGCTGACGTTGACGCCACAACTGCCTAATTAATATTGACAGCCGTTTATTATTATGTAAGGCTTAGAAAATGGCAAGAGCATGTTAGTGACAATTGGCTACTGCCGTCTTAACGTGAACTCGATACATGGTTGTACCATATACTTTTGTCATAAAATTCCAAAATATTAATATCTGGACCTATCAAAAACTCTTCCCAGTTTTTCACAAACTTTTCCCAGTCTTGAAAAACTCTTCCTACCCTTAATATGCGTGTCAAATGCAAGAATTTTTAATTTAAAATCAAACTAACTTAATAGTTTTATCCTACATATTTCTCATTTCTCTTTAGCTTATTCACAGCAGCTTAAGATGTAGTTTATGAACATTTTTAATACGTACCATATATGTACACATTTGTGTATGTGCATCACTATCCTGCAGCAAAAATTAGCTCGTTAAATACTATATTAATGACAAGATAACAAGTAAAAGGCAAAAAAGCAAAAGTTCGCTGTTGTCGTACGTGCTCTTTGACTTAAATGTCATTTAAAATTAAATGCAAGAAAGAAATACATAAACAAATGGAATGACATACAAACACACACACAGCCACACACACTCTTTTAAAACTGCTGTCGCCTTTAAAATGTATAAACAAAGTTGTTTTAACTGCATGTGTGATATTTTTCTTTCTATCTGTTTTTTTTTCGTCTTCTATATTCATTTTGCAACGTTTAAGTCATGAGTCCCACTCATGAATGTAGTACATGAGTGAGTGGCTGTTTTGTTTGACTGTTGCATATTTGCAGGCAGTTTTAAAGCGCCCTTGCATAAAAAATAAAATAAAAATAAAGGAGACAACAAAAACCGCGACTGGAAAAAAAAATAAACGTGCTAAATAAGCTTTTTAATAAAGTAACACAAGAAGAGAAACCTAGAAAAAGAAACAAACAAAGTAGCTAGGAAAAAATTATATTCATACATGTTAAATAAACGCATAGATTATGGAGAAATATTACATTGTGCTACGCTCAGTGGTGGAAGAAGTATCTTTTACCATATCTTATTATAGGAATTTTGCAATATATCTACAGTCTAAAACACTTCTGTTGAAAACAACACTTTACAGATTATTATCGACCTAAAATTACACACGCATAGTTTTTGAACAAAATGTTTTTACAAAAAAAAAGCGACTGGCTGCGTGCATGTTTGAACCGCGACCTCCTGACTGATAGTCTAACGTATCTACCATTCAGCCATAGCCGTATTATACATTATGTTACATTTTTCCACTTGGACGAAATATGTTTAATTTGAAAGGTTTTTTCATTTCAAATAAAATAAGTACAAAATCGATGTAATTTTACACAAGCATAAATTTTCAACACAAATTTAGACAATATATGATCGTAAATTTGAAGTAATGTTTTAGAGTGTATATACTTAATAAAAAGTGTACTTTAATAAATCACAAGCAGCGTTGTCAACTTTTAGATTTCAAAAAGCACTGAAACAAGTAAAAAACGCGTAATTCTTGAAAAAAGATATAAATTTTAATTTTTTAGTTTCATTAAAAAAAATTTATATACCTGCCTGTTCTGTAAATCGAGCCGATTTAAAACTAATCGATTTAGAAAAATTCGATCCTTAAGTGATAAGTTTTAGTCGAACTGTATGGATTTATATCCAAAGAAATTTAATTATTTTGGTTTGAGTTCGGTTTTAATTTAATTTTTTAATTAAATTATATTTTTATTTACAGGTATGTTTTGACACTCGCACGATTGTCAAATCGCATGTGAGTTGCAAATGTCCAAACTTTATTTTTCATGTTCTGAAACTCTCGCGTTTTGCTTGCGATTTGTCGTATTAAATAGATCAGCTGTTTATTAAAATCGCCTGTGCAGAAGAAAACAATAGACTAGTAAAACCAAACTAAATTTTTTAAATTTCATATTCTCTTAGTTCAGTATTTCGTAAAAAAGCTACGTTATTTTGCATTTGCACTTCCGCAAGACCATTTGCAGGAAACAATCAACTCCGCTATTGTTAATACAAATTTTAAGAATATGTTACAAGTTGTGATGCAAATAAAAAGAACGCATATCTAATTAATTTATTCATCATTGTATTGTTTTTTTTTTAAAGTCGAGTTTAGTTTAAATCCATCAGTTCACTTCAGTTTACTCTTGTGCCAAAAATCCGGCGATTGCGATTTACAGAACACTTCTTTTGTGAGTTCAAGTCACAATCGCAAATGTTATGCGAAATGCGATTGTCAAAACATGACCGTTAGAGATAAATGTGAAGCACGTAGCCAAAGAAAAATTAGACTGCGCTGAGGGTTGAACTGCCATGTTTCGATAGCTACCGCTATTCTCGTCAGAGTTCTTTACAGCGTAGATCACTCGACGAAACTCGGTGGTTTGCAGTCAAGAGGTGAATGTCATTTACCTTTAATCAATTTATACATACGCTAAATGATATTCAACTCTTTATTGCAAACCACCGACATTGGTCGAGTGGTCTACGCGGTAAAGAACTCTGAGGAGAATAGCGGGAGCCATCGAAACATGTCAGTTCAACCATCCGCGCAGTCACATTTTTCTTTGTCTACATGTTTCACATTTGGCTTCTTAGAGGATCATGTAGCGGTAAGTTGCCCTTTTTAATCAATACTGAAACCTTTCGAATGACACCAAATTTTTTAATATCCGATGACGCGCTCTAAAATTATTCAATTTGAATATGACGAACGTTTCTCAAAAAATTACCGAGATGCCCAAATTTAGATGGCTATAAAAAGAAACCATAAAAAGTATCGAACTAATTCTTATGCCATGTGATGCGCACGTAAGAGTAGAATATACATCTGTATGCAAATGTATGTGAAATTTCGTTGAAAACAGAAAGTTTTTGAAATCTGAAGTGACAAGCAAACGAAATACGTACAAAATTCGTTTTTATGGGCTTTGACGCTTTTAAAAGACAAAAGATGAAGCACCACTAATTGCTCGAATCCACTTTTTGAATTTTTCTCCAAGACTGCAAAAAACATGTTCAGGAAAAAATTTTACACTTAAAAAAATTTTTTAGATAAAGAAACTAATTTTTGAATTTTTGGTTTAGTGCCACCGTCACAAAATAAAAGCACCAAAAATTAGCACTAACTCCAAAATTTTTCGCGTCGAAAAGTTGAAAAAGCACTAAAAACGGACCGAAAGGCACTAAAAACGGACCGAAAAGCACTTAGTTGACAACGCTGATCACAAGCTACATTTTATTTGCTCAAATTTCCATCTCTGCTACAAATACATACATACTTGTTTTACTCGTTTTATGTGATAACTTTCACACACTGATGGAAATCATGGTACAATTTTTTTTTGTACATTTTGGACCTTGTTGGTACCGCGGTACTACCGCGACTTATTTGATACAATTTAAAAATCTAAAATTTTATTACTTGACCATATTCTTTTAGTAGCAAATCCACTTCTTTTATTGTTTTTTAAACTTTAAAAGCGAAGAGGGAGCAATACAGCTGCCGTGCTTGGAGAGGCAAAAGGATGGACAGAGCGAAATATGTATCTATTTTCTGTAAAATTGCAAAAACGGGTTCTCTTTCCACTATCATTAGACATACAGTAAGGGAAAGCCATTTTGATAATATAAATACTTTGAAAGCTATGGCAAAATCTCATAATTAATCAGCGAGATGGCCAAGAAATTGTGAAAAATTGAAGGGGGCTCAGAAAGCACATGCATCATTCCAAATTTCCGGATATACAATTATATATGTACTATGTATTTCATAATATTAATGAGTTTTTGATATTGTACGAATTATAAAAACTAAATTTACTTTTTGGACCTTGGCGATACAAGCTTTATTTAACTAATTAAAAATTAAAACTTGACGAAAAGTACATAAATTCACATGACATAAAATTTTAATAAAAAGGAAATGATATATGACATAGTTGCAGCATAATCCATTTGTTAAATCAATTGTGAAAATATAAAACTTCAAAAAATTTTTGTGTTATATTAAAAATGAAGGAATGCGAATAGCTAAATTTTTCAGTCCAGATATCAAATTAATATCATGACAGACTTTTTTGTATGGTTCAGCTGAAGGACTCAAACATTTAGCCATTCATTCCTCTTGCTTCATTTTTAATATAACAGACAATATTTGAAGTTATTTGTACATTTTTACAATTGATCCCAAAAATGGTTTATGCTGTTGCTATATATTATTTCTTTGTTATAAATTTTTTTTTGCATATGTGAACTTATGTACTTTTTACCAAGTTTTTCTTTTTAATTAATTAAACAAATTTGGTACAGCCATGGTCCAAAAAGTACATTTTGTTTTTATAATTGGTACAATATCAAAAAATCATTTTCCATCCCTGCTTTCACATAAAGAATAATCACATATTGTTTTCTCCTCTTTTCTTTGTTAGTTTTGTTGTCTCCTTGAATTTATTAACATACATACAAGCACATAAATCCCAATACAAATAAACGTTAAAGCCTGTCATGCATGCGGTGATAGTGAAGCATACCTTAAGGCGTTCTAAATAGAAAATCTCTTAAGGGTGTTTTTATCATTTTGCATGAGTATCTGTGTGTATGTGTGTGTGTGTGTGTGAGCGTGTGTACAACAAAATGAGTGTGTACAACAAAATAAGTTGTAGTAATTCATGGCATTAATTTTACTAATATCTATTTGCCGTCCCTGTTCCCCCTTCGGATAGTTTTATTTTCTTTTACCCTTCGTTGTGAGGCGCACTTTGTTTATTTAATGATTATATTTTATTGATGACGAAAATGAATGGATGGATACAGTTTTAATTGGAATTTAGTTCCAGCAGTTTTTTTGATGAATTTATATATTATGTACCTTTTATCGATTTTTTTTCAATACATACATATGTACACTGAGAAAAACTGCAATTTAAAAAACTCTTCATATTAATTCAATAATTTTCAATTTAAAAGCAAAACTTTATTGGAATATGTACACTAAATCAATAATTTTCAACTCTGGAGATACATACATATGTATGTATATGGTTCAATATTGAAAGAAAATTTTTCAACATGATTAGACTTTCGTTAATGTTTCTTATTGAATCAATATGGTTTTTAGAGATTTTTTTCTCTAGGTGTATGTACCAGTTTAATATTAATTTCGGGGTTATTATAATATTCACTTTGCTAAAAGAAATATTTTTTGATTTTTTAGCAGCGTGTTATTAAAAATTCAATAAAATTAAAGTTCTGGTTCTAACATACATATCGAGCTATAATTGCGATTTTATCTTAAGCGACATGTTATAGAAAATGAACTTTTTTATTGAAATAAAAATTTTATGGACCTAGGTATAGTTAAAAGTTGTCAATATGACAAAATTGTTGATAACTTAAAATACAGGCTGTAAAATTTTAACGTAAGCGACAACTTCTGTGTATAAAATAATATAAAAAGAAATTCTCCTGAAAACTTTAATTTTTGTCGCTTACGATAAAATCACAAATAGGGCTCGATATGTTTTCGTAATATGTTTGCACATAACAATAGCACTTTTGAATAAATGGTTTTATTATTTCGTCGGTGGAGATTTGCTTAGCAACAAATGCTTAAATTTTTTTTTTTGTAAAAATATAGTGGATGATTAGAACATGATGCTGCTGCTGGTGGATTTTTCTAGTCTACCACTAAAGCAAATGCACATAAAGTTCTTATTGCAATGTTTATTTTTTTTTGTTTCGCCTTGGTACAAACAAAACCAATAAAAAGTTTAAGCCATTGAACGAGAAAAAGTTTAAAACAAATATCAAATACTGAGTTGTAGTAGTACATGGGCATCAAATATGTGCAAGCCAAGGGTCATTTCATATAACAAAGAGAACGAGAGATGATGGGAGAGAGATGGTGCTGCGTTATGGCAGCAGACGAGTGGAGGATAATAATGACAGTGGCAGTGACCGGCCGGCCATATGCAAATGTAACAATTTGCATCAGCCATTAAAAGGGGGTTGTGATTAAAAGCACTAGAGAACAGTGGGTGAGTGAATGGTAGGAAGAAAGAAGTATGAGTTTGAGTATGAGTACTTTTAAAGTGCATATTGGAGTCAATGGTTTAATAAAATTATTTATGTCAAATACAATTACATACTCACTCATACAATTCGGACATGTACATACGTCATACGTACCACATATGCATATGCATAGAGAATGCTCTCTATGAGAGTTGAAGGCACATATGCCAGGCCACATAAAAGATTTATAGACTACAGCTCAACGTTGCTGTTATTGTTGTCATTTTTGCTACACATAAAAGAAAATTAAAAAAAAAACGCATTCAAATTGTATTTTTCGATGCTGGTAATTTATTGTTGCCTGATCTATTAAAGATTTTTTCTTTTAATTAAAAGCTTAAAATGATTTTTTTGCCAGCCAATATGATGTTGTAGCTGCTACAGCTGCAATTGTATTTCTCAAAAGTTGTAAAAAGAAATTTTGAAATCACTGACCATTTTAATATATTAATAAATGAATCTTTGATGTGCAACACTATGATTATGATGATGATGATGAAGATGATGGTGGTGGTGGTGGCAGTGGTGCATTCGTTGTTGCTTTTACTACACTAATAGCTTTGGCCGTGTTGTGCTTGGCTTTCCCCAGGTCATTGTTTGCTTAAAAATGGTGAATGTTTTGTAATTCTAGAAAATGTGCAGCATATAGAAATTGTTAAAATTCATCAGTTTCACCCCTCAGGGTCTATTGTTAAATATGAAATATTGTAACTGCATACTAAATCAACAGCAATCATATTTCAAAAATCTTTATAAATTATTTAAATTTGAACAAACTTTATAACAGATCGCTTTAAAAGTTGTTTTCAAATAAAATTGTAGAATTTATTAAACTATGTATCAAAAATGTCGCCGTAAACATTTCTTAAAAGGCAACTGCTTCAAAATGTACTTCTCTAAAGGTACATACAAAAAAAAAAGAGAAATGTAAAATCAATATGAGGCAACTTTGATTGGAAGTCATATTATTAAATTTACACGAAATAATTTGTTGCTTGAGTTCACTGAGCTACAATTTACTGTTGTTCTCAGTTGTGTGATTTGTTGTTTTTTTTTCTGCTTTACCAACGCAAATTGGCTGCTGGTTTAAAATTTCCATTGTTTCATATTAATTTTAAACGGAAAATGATTAATTTAGCCTTAAATCTATTTGATTTAATATTTTTCACTGTTAAAACAACTTTGTTAAGCTGCCATTACATTACACTGTCTGAGTTGGCGTCTGATTTCATAAGATAAAAGTGAAATATCGCCTCTAATATACAATTTCTTATTTTCTATTTCCATCTAATATAGGTACAATATGAGTTTTAACTGTGATATTCTTAAAGCTAGATTTTGAAAACAGACGAAAGACGGCATTATAAACGCTACATTTCATTTTAAATCAACATGGCTATAACTTTAATTTCAAATAAATTTTATGTTAAATAACACATGTTTACAGTACATCGCGTGCCGGAAAAATTTTAGCCGTTACCGACTACATATCGTATGCAGACTTTAAGTATATAATTAGAATTTTTTTATCAGCTCTAGTTTTCGAGATATACCGTTATGTCAAAAATGAAGGCACCTGCAGGACATATACATACATATGAGCACAACTTGAGAAGGCCATGCTCTTATTCAGTTAAGTAAAAAATTCAAAATTCGACAACAAAATAATCTTTAAGCCGTACAAACATTATTTCTAAATCTGCATAGTAGTTTTGGCGATATCGTAAAAGTTTGAGCAAAAAAATAATTTTTTATAAAATTTTTTTACATTTTTGATTTTAAAACTTTATAACAAAATAAAGATACAACAACGGGTCAGTTGTTTGTCCAGTAGCATGTAGCTAAATATATTCCAAAAGAATTGAGCCCCTTTTTATTGAAATTGGTGAACAGTTTTTGATTTTATTCACAATTTAGTGACAGAACTGAATTGATAAAATTTTAATTTCCATCCAACAGTAGCAAACACAAACTCAGAAATTACTGTTGTATGAAAATTTAATTTTTATCAATTCAGTTCTCTCACTGAATTATAAATAAAGTCCAAAGTTGTGCACTAATTTCAATAAAAAAGGTCTCCATTGTTTTGGAATACATTTAGCTACAAAGTACTAAATCAAAAATAAGTCTGTTGTTTATTAATATGATTATTTCGAACGTATTTGCTTTGTGAATCCAAATTGATTATTAGGCTGAGGTTCGTAACGTTATATTCAGAAAGAATTGGGCATGATTAATATTCCAACGAACAAGGGAAAAATTAACATCAACTTAATTTTTCAACGTACACAGCAGAACAGAGTAGCGCCACTCTCGGAAGCCGCTACACTTCCATCGTCAGTGCTCACGTCTATTTGCTTATCACCACTTGTGAGGTGGCTTTGTTGAATGTGATTTTAATTCTTTTATATACAATCTTTTCGTGAAAATTGAATACGAGAATTAATTCACTCTCAAGCTGATATTAAAGTGCACTTTCCCATCGTTGCCATCGGTTTATTTTTCTTCATTCCCATTTTTCTGATTTTTGTTCTACATAAGACAAACTTTTTTGGTTTGATTTTATACTTAAATATATGTGAACATGTAAACATGTGAAAAGCTCAAGCCAGTAGCTAATTGTTCATTAATATGATTATTTCGAACGTATTTGCTTTGTGAATCCAAATTGATTATTAGGCTAAGGTTCGTAACGTTATATTCAGAAAGAATTGGGCATGATTAATATTTTTATTTTTTATGCATTCTTAAACTTTTATGATATCTCTGAAAGGACTGAGCACGGCCTCAATATTATTTTGTTGTCGAATTTCGGTTTATCTTCTTTACTGAATAGAAAAACCCATTCTGAAGTTATGCTACTTTTACTATGTGTGGTGCAAGTGCTTTTATTTTTTATATAACGCTATATCGCGAAAACTAGAGCTGATGGAAAAAAATGGAGTGCAGATTCGCGTTCGGCGTTCCAAATAACTAAAGAAACAACTTTCATTTCTAACGAACGAAAAAGTTTTTTTAAAGTAGAGTGTAAAGCTGTTGTGGCTGCAGTGGTTAGCGCGTTGACTACCATGTAAGTGGCACGAGTTCAAATCTTGGATAGGGCAGCCAAATACAGCACACATTTTTCTGATGCCTATGCTAATACATGTCACGTAAGTAAAATAAAAAAATAACAATTCTTAGCCCTTGCTGGTAAGATTAGGTGCCTTTTCAACAGGATCACTACATCTGTAGATAAACTTAACAATTAATTTTAGTGTATAATTCTAAAAGGTACACAAAAACTATAACTTGTTGAGTTCAGAATATAAAAGGATAATTTGGGATATACTTTTGGCTAAAAACTCTAATATGCATATTTATTTCCGTCGTTCAGCAAATCCTTTGGATAATATTGAATACAGCCGGTCTTTTGAATATTCAAGAGAACACTGAAGATGGCACATAGCCGAAATCGGTCTATTTATCAACAACATTTGACGTGGGATGGCCGCAAATCGTTCAAAAAAAAAAAAAAAAAAAAAAAACAACTCTACATAGATTCAATATTTATATTCTCATTAGGAAGAATTTTTAATATTAATTGCACGATGCTAGAAGTTCTTCCTGAAAGAACATTTTCTGACGTAAACTTTGTTAAACGATAATAATATTTCATTATTAAAATCAAAATAGGGAAAATTTGGAAATATGCAAATAGTGCTAAATAAGTAATTGGGGTGCTATTGTACTTTTGACTTGCAAATAGTGCTAAAAAAAGTACAGTTGTACCAATTTTTGCATCCCTGGCCTGTCGTATCTATTATACGTGCTTATTCTTGTTGTGACCACCTTGCAGTAAACTTTGAATGGGAGTATTATATGCGGACAGCATAAAATGAGAAATTTTTACTTGCTCACAAGTTGATTGTAAAATGAAGTTGTGCATGAGATCGCACACTAAATTGTATCGTTTGTGGGACAAACATAAAACTTGATTACTAGCTGAGTTGTAGCAACGGTCGCAAAGTGTGTGGCTTACATTACAAGTAACTGAATTTAGTCGCTAGAGAAGCAAAAATAGTTTATTGTAATTAGGGATGTAACGATACGCCGTTTTGCCGATCCGATACCGATACCGATATTTAAAAATAAATATCGCCGATACCGATTCCGATACCGATACGAATATTGAAATTGAGTTCAAGTTTAGATTAACAAAACTCAAGTGCAATTTTTTTTTCTTATACAAAATTACAGTGTAAGAGATTATTAATATTTAAAATTGATATTAACCCAGTATAAAAAATTGGAAGTAATTTTTAAGGAGCTACATTTTCTTTGCTTCAAAAAAATCTGTATTAAAAATATGCAGATAATTAGTAAAAAAGCAAGAAAAAATGTTTAATTCCTTTATAATTTTAAAAAATAATCTCCATGCTTTTTAAAAAATCGATTTTTAAAGGACATTTATCAACTAATAGTCTTCTAAATAACTTTATAGCTTAATTATTAAAAGTCTTCTAAAATGTTATATTTATTCACTTAAATTTACATGAAAATACAGTTTTCAATTTAAATTAGCATTAAAAAAAAATTGTGAAAATGGGTAATTTTTTATCCTTTTTCCTTGAGGAAAAATCATTATAACGAGTGATTTTTTTGCTATTATCTTTTTGGCAACACTAGTTTTGACAGCTCACGCACGTTTTGTATCTTGTGTCACTGTCAAACATCTTCAGTTTGGTCTATAATTTAATCATGAATCGTCTTACAAACGAACAACGCTTGCAAATTATTGAATTTTATTACCAAAATGCGTGCTCTGTTAAGTTAGATGAATATCCACTTTTTTATCGAAGAATTGTGTTCAGCGACGAGGCTCATTTCTGGTTGAATGGATACGTGAACAAGCAAAACTGCCGTATTTGGAGTGAAGAGCAGCCAGAAGCATTGCAAGAGCTACCAATGCATCCACAAAAAACAACCGTTTGGTGCGGATTATGGGCTGGCGGCATCATTGGGCCGTATTTCTTCAAAGATGATGCGAATCACAACGTTACTGTGAATGGTGAGCGCTACCGTGCGATGATAACAAACTTTTTTCTGCCCAAAATGGAAGAGCTTGACTTGCATAACATGTGGTTTCAACAAGACGGTGCCACATGCCACACAGCACGCGAAACAATGGACCAATTGAGAGGCGAGTTCGGTGAACAGTTTATTTCACGCTTGGGACCAGTCAATTGGCCGCCCAGATCGTGCGATTTAACGCCTCTAGACTATTTTTTGTGGGGCTATGTTAAGGCTAATGTCTATAGCGACAAGCCCGCTTCGATTGACGCACTGGAAGCCAACATTGCCAACATTATTCGTGAGATACCGGCCGAAATGTTGGAAAGAGTATGCCAAAATTGGACTAAGCGGATGGACCATTTAAGGCGCAGTTGCGGCCAACATTTGCATGAAATAATCTTCAAACATTAAATTATATCGACCCAACTATTGATCCAAATAAATATTTCATGCATTTTTCTGAATTTTATGTGTTTTTTTCTTTTTTACTTTCCGATAGTTCTTATAAAATCACCCATTAGAACACGGAAAAAGAAATTTGTCCTAGCATCGCTTCCAATTGGGTGATTGGTAATCGAAAAACAGAACTTCTTGCAATGACAAGGATATGTAAAACTAATTAGAAATTGTCGAAATTCGCAAAACGTTCGGATCGCGAATTCTACATTTTCATGACTTCTTTGGAGTGTCTTTTTTTTTTGCTGGAATAAGATTTAAAAAACAACGAATTGAATTTGATCTCATGGTAAAATTAACAAAAAATAAATAATTTCCGGATCGCGGATTTTACATTTTCATGACTTCTTTGCAGTGTCTTTTTTTGCTGGAATAAGATTTAAAAAACACCGAATTGAATTTGAATTCATGGTAAAATTAACAAAAATAAATAATTTTTTTACAAAATAACAGCATAAAATATTATTAATTTTTAAAATTGATATTAATAAGATTTAAAAAATGATAAAATGAATTTAGTTCATGGTAAAATTAACAAAAGATAAATAATTTGTCAGAAAAAAACTCTGAAATTTTTTTAAAAGTATCGGCGTATCGACAGTAAAATATCGCCGATACCGATGTATCGGAAAATCTAAAGTATCGCCGATATATCGGTATCGGTATCGGTATTCGTTACATCCCTAATTGTAATGTCTTATACTTAATTAGTCAAAGAGATATTCAGTTTAAGCTGTTATTTTTGATATTTAAAAATTGTAGTAAGGTACAAATATGTACCTCTGTATAGTAAAATTTTATTTTTTTTCCTCTTTACCATATCTTAAAAAATGTTTTAAGGGTTTTCATTTTTTCAGTCGCGGCTATTATTTTCATGGAAATGCCCATACATAGTATGTATGTATGTATGTATGTATGTATGCGCGAGGTTAAGAGTACCACCTCCTGGAAAAATGTTCTAAGTTAAGTTTTGGCTAATTAACGCATTTTATATGTTTGTAGGTACCCACTTCAAAAATTTCTACATACCTACATACATATATTTTTCTGAAGCAACTTGCACCCAGCTGTATTTTTTTTTGCTGCTTAAAAAAGCAAGATGTTTTTGCTTAACTCCGTTAACAAATTATAAATCTCCCCCTTTAGCTTTCCTTGTTGTTTTTTTTCTCAATGAATCCAATTTCTGTTTGTATGGATGTGTATTTTCTTCTTAGAAGTTTTGAAATAAACAACAACATCAAAACAAGTGTGAGTAGTTAATGTTGCAACCGGCTTGAAAAAAATATAACGGTAAAGTTCTTAAAAAACACTGCGGAATAAATTATGAAAGAAGGGGAAGCAAAAAAAAATATTGAAAGAAAGGTTCAATAACCTGTGACCAATAAATACCCAACAAAATAATACGACTTGTACAACAAAAACAGAAAGAAAAAGAAACACACACGCCATCATAAACATGTATTTATGAATGTATGTATTTGTACGCAACAAACAATAACAAAAACGAAAAAAAAGAAATTCAAATGAAGACAAAAAAAAAGATTAATACAAATAAACTAATGAAAAAATAACAACAAAAACCGGCAAAAATTACTTGTTATTTTGCTGTATGGTTAGTTTTTTGATAGTATGCTTGTTGTTGCTTTTGCTTTTATTATTGGTTGACATGGCATGCAGGAGCATGCCAACCAGGCTTTCAGTTTCGCATCGTCGCTAAAAGGTTGTTGTTGCTGTTGTTGATCTTCTTCTCCTTCTTACATAACAACACAAAAATACTGTTTGCAACAACAACAGCAACAGCAGAAAAAAAAATAAATCATCAAAAAATTCATCATCGTACATAATATTTTTTTCCACCGTCCTATGACGTTCAAACGAAATCATACACACCAGAAAATCTTTGAAGAAGAACAAGCCAACAACGAAAGCAGCGACAGCAGCAAATTTTATATTCGTTTTAGTTGCTGTTGTTCTTCATATAGCACGACACACTCTGCTCACCCAACAAACACAAGTTTAAACGTTTGAAATATGATTGATGATTATCGATACGAGTATGATATCAAACCATGTTGGATTATGTTGTTGTATGCTACATATTAAAATCTGAACTGAAATTGATGCTAATTTGAAAATATGTAAATGTTTAGCGAATGATTTTCGTTACTAGAATTATAATAGAATAGACCGGCAATGCGACACTTAGTGGATCTTTTGTGCCATAGATCTATAAAGTTAGGCCCTTATTTTGTAAAACGCAACGACTAGCGTTGATAAATTTTGTATGGAAAAAATGTAATTTGCTAAAACAAAACACACAAAATTATTCAACGCTTAGCGTTGCGTTTTACAAAATAAAGCCCTTAATCAAGTATGACTCCTCTCCTTATGAGACTCAGCACAGGGGTTGGAGAAGCCCGCCTAATATCATCCGAACACAGAAACTCAGAATGAAAAACATACCTTCTACTATTACATTAGATAATACACTCACAGAGAATGTGTGCCGTCGTCTCGTCGTCTTCCAAGCATAAACGCCACAAAGGTGAACGAACTTTAAACAGAGTCTTGAGTTCAAGACTAGTTCCAGGCAAGCCAACAAAATCATGCACTTTTCTCATGCGCATTGGTCTGTTATAGTGTTGGTTGTTGTTGGACTGTTAAAGTGGTGTGAAGGCATAGCACAGATCACTTTGGTAGTACCGGCGGCGATTAATGCTAACATAACCTAATGCACTTCACAGCACCCTCCTTCATCGGTATTGTAGCAGAACCGTCGGCGAAGTAAAATAACTAATAAAATGGCTACATAGCTTAAACAACTCAATGCCTCTATGTGACAGCAGAGCGGCTTGCAACACTGCTCTACAAAAAATGCGCAATAGCAGGGTTGTAAATGAATTAAGCTTTCTATCTCTCTCCCACTTCACCACCTGTTCTCTCTATACTATTCCTTTCCCAAAGAAGGCAACACATTAATTAATTAACTGGTAGGTATCAATTGTTTGATTGTGTTGCTTTTCTTTATAAAAAAAACTTGGTTAAAACCTGGTTACTTTTTCAAAGATAATAGTTCAGTCCAAACTGACCAGAGAAAAACCAGTAACAAGCCGTAAATCATTCCTGTTGAAGTTGAAGATGTCACTATGTGGAAATGGCTGCATCAATGCTTTGGCTTACCTTAAAAGTCATTTCCTTTGTTTAGAGACTTAACAGTCGACCAGTTTACGCCACAAAAGGACTTTGGGCCCATAAGAGGAGCAGCAGAGGCCCTCCTGGCCAATTCATCCGCTTCCTTGTTACCCGAATGACAGCTGTAGCCAGGAATCCAGTAAATGGAAACCTTGTTCTGTATCGATACCTTCTGTAGTGAGTCAAAGCACTCTAAAACAAGCTTGAAACAGAATTCCCAAGAAAGGAAAAACTTAACAGCTGCCTGACTATCGGCAAAGATAGATATATGTATGCCGTTAATGCTCCTACTAAAATTAATATGAACACACTTGCTGATCGCCTGTATTTCCGCCTGAAATACCGTAAGTCATTTACCCATGGGCACGTTGGGTCCACAGACTCCTGGGCCAACTCCATCTTCCGTTTTGGATCCAACCGTATACCAACACTTAACTTCTGAAACCCACAGTACGACCGTTTTCTTCCCACATTGCCCTAAGCGTAAGTGTGACATTGAATCTCCTATCGAACTAAGTTCACAATTTATCCTGCCTCTACAGGGCATAGTACCTATAAGCAGCCATTGCCGCAGAGGATCTTATAAAAATTTGTATGGGTGTTAATGCAATCAAGGGCTCAATGACCAAGGTTGGATATGACCTCATTACTCCTGCACTAAGAAGACATGCCATTCCGTGAAGTTTACAGAGTTTGGTTGTCGGCGCAACCTGTCGAATATTCTGCCACAACACAATCTACTAGAATTAGTTCTGGCATTATCAATAATAATTCTTCCAAAAAACCGGCTACCACTTTTTCATCATAATGTTGTATTTTCACGAGAACTAACTGTGTGTTGCAAAGTTTCATAAAAATCGAATTAGTAGAACTAATTAGAAAGAATATATACTTTGCATGGGCCTGGCACTGCCCACTTTTATATTCACAATGCATTGCCCAAGGTAATTTAATGTGTGTGCAAAAGTTTTATAATAATCGGTTGTACATAATTATCTAAAACACAATATTTACTACATTTGGGCATGCACCAATGGAACTAATCTGGGAGCATATCCTTTCGTATTCAACATACATTTTTCAAATCGGTCTATAATTTGACGAGTTTTGAGGGAACAAAAAAAACCTGCTCCTTTTTTGAAATTTGTTATTAATTAACTTCACTTACAAATGTGTGAGAATAAATATGTAGACACACTTCTCAATTTAAAAATGAATTCTTCCCTCTAGTTGCGAATGTGATCTTTCTCCAATTATATTCAAATTGTTTTGAAACGTTTATTGCTTGAGCCATATCAAATTATTTTTAACTTGAGATCAAACATGTGTGTTTGTTGTCTGGGATATTATACAGTACACATATGGGATGGTACTCTAACAATATGGCACATACTACTATTTGTTGTTGCTTGTTGTGCTTTTCATTTCTCCGTAAATTGTTATCGGACCTTTGGAAACGTACAATCACGATATTTCTGCTACGTCGAAAGAAAGCATAAAACGCATTTATGCGAGACGAGCTTTATTTTAGATGCTTGTTGTATGTTTACAAGCACAATATCGACAATGCACAATATCGATAACTATAGGGATAACAATAGGGATAACTCCTACAAAATTTCAAGGGTCTCCCTATATTAGTTTTTAATATATCTCGAATTAAATATTTGCCCCTTGTGGGAGGTGCCACACAGTCATCTCCAATCTAGGCTTATTTTTGAACGAAGGAGGTGCCACGCCCACTAAAATTTGTTCCGACTATATTCTCAAATCAATGAAGTTAACTCCTACAACTCCCACGCCGATTTGTCCACTCTTTAATACTATATCTTTAAAAACCTTAAAAAGAGCTACTCGCACAAATTTTGAAGTCCTTAGCTGCATTAGTTCCATTAAGATCCTAAAATAAAATTTTAGTCTATATGGGAAGTGTCACGCCCACTTACAATATTTCAAAAATAATATAGCGGTGAAAATTTCAGCAAAATTGGTTCACCTGTTTTAGGAGTCCATAGCTTTCAAATATATACAAGTGACATCGTATTGATTTCACTCCAGTTATCAATTAATGACACTTAAACTATGACAAAATTCTATGATGACGTTTGTCATTAGATCGATGCCTATTTGCATTTTACTAATGACATTTTTCGTAGCATTGATGTCAGAATTCTGATAATAGGGCGTTATCAATGCGATGATACATTTTTCTATGAGTGTGGGAATGCGCGGAGTACTGCTCTTGTAAGGCTTGGACTCCTCCTGAACTGGAATGTCCTTCATTGGCACTGCACTCATTGAGACCTAGAGTTAGATGCGAGACAGAGAAGGATATTTATGTTTATCTCCCTTGTCTCTGTGGGTCACAAGAAATTACCGGAAAATTGCCAAACAATTGCGATCTCACAAGCATTTGGACGAAATCCTTGCTACTGTCAATGAATAGAAGACATACATACATATATAAATATTGGTGTCTTTGATAACAGGACACTGATTTATAAGCTGGTACACGCAAAAGTTAGGACAATGATTTCTGTTGCAGCTGCCAATGTGTAAATGAAGAGACAAGATCAGAATACTTCTAATTTCACAGCACCTCCCTCAGTTAGCATGAAGATGAATTATTATCATGGGGCTCGTTGAATTCGTCAATCCCTCTGACATCGCTGACATTGAGGAGGTACCCATTACTCCCTTTTTTATAAATTCCAAATTCGCTTAAAAGGCATATATAGGAAAATTAATAATTACTTTGCATTTCCCCTGCTATACCTGAAGGATTTTGTTTAAGAGCGCAATTTGTTCTCGAGTGTAACGTACGTCAAATTTGGAGACTCGATATGGTGGTTCTGCAGATATAAGGTAGGTAATTATATATTAGTTTGTATTAGAAGTAACCGTCCACCCTTCTACTCATAATTTTTGTTTTTACAAACAACCCGCGAAGCGATTAGCTGGTCTGCGGAAAACACGCAAGGTCAATGGCGGGAATAGAATCCGCGACCTCTGCGATGCTAGCTTGTCAGTCCTCCTCGCATTCTTCTATACCTGCAGCCTTGAGAAAATTTTGGAACGAACAATAAGATTATGGTCATTTTTACCATGCAATACATTGTGCCGGAATTAGGAAAATTGGTTATGGGAACGATGATAGAGGGAGTAGCGTTTACTGACACTTGATTTGAACCTTCCATATACGAACTGTTCGGCCAACGACCGAATTCTCTCTGTAATGCGTAATGCGACTCCCTGGCGTATCGACCACTAAGGGATGTGCTCTTATTGAAGAACGCGTCGTACGCAAAAAAATACCGGGTTTCGGGAACAAGTTCTCTGACTTCATTAGAACACATTCCGTTGTAGTAACGGTAGAACAGTGAAACACACCGATAAGCTTCTTCGCCCTCTCCTGTACGCGGTCGAGTAGCTTTAAAATAGACTTTGAAGCACCGCCCCACACATGGGAGTTGTATTCAATTTTCGGTCGGATGTAGATGGTATGTATAAATATTAAGGAGATCAGATGGAGTGAAGTATCTCCTACACCGTCTTAAGAAACCGAGGCACTTGAACGCTTCTTTTGAGACTTGAAAAATGTGATCGTTCCACCGAACATCACATTGGATTTTCATGCCAAGAACATCAAGAGCTTCTGATTCCTTAACATCTATACCGTCCATAATTACAGATGAAGCAGCATGTTCGATCATACGCCTGTGTGTAAGCATACAACATTGGGTTTTGCGACCATTAAAATCGACCCTATTCGCTTGACCCCATTTGGAGATTGTTATAAGATCGCTATTAAGTGTTTCATTCATTATTTTCCTCATGTCCCCAATCTCCGACAGGCTTGGCCTATCGGTGAATGAGTATGAGTATCAAATGCTGCTGTCATCTGCGAAAGAGTAGATAGGGTTGAAAGTTTGACAAAGAAGGCCATTTAGAAATATACAAATAGTGTAGGAGAAAGAACGGAGTGCTGCGGTACTCCTGAATTAATCTTGAACTCTTGAACAACTCTTATAGTACGATCCCTGAGAAGCCTCAATATAAATCGAGATAAGTCATCACCGACACCAAAACCAACAAGTTTTGACAAAAGTGTTCCATGGCACACTATTAAATGCCTTGGAATTATCTAGAGTCACCACCTTACTTTCACCGAAATGGTGCATTGCACGGCACCACTTTTCCGATTGGAAGGCCAATAGGTCACCCGTGGAGCGTCGCCGATGCGCCCTTACGCTGCAGTCGTTCAAGCAATTTGAGAATCATTTTGTAAAATTAATTAATGTGTTAACTTCTTTGGGAAAGGGACAGTGTAGAGAGAACAGGTGGTGAAGTGGGAGAGAGATAGAAAGCTTAATTCATTTGCAACCCTGCTATTGCGCGTTATATTTTTTTTGTAGAACAGTGTTTTATGCCCCTCTGGTGTCAAGTAGAAGCATTGAGTTGCATTGAGAAGCTGTGTAGCTATTTTTATTAATTCTTTTACTTCGCCGATAGTTCTGCTACAATACCTACGAAGGTGGGTACTGTGAAGTGCATTAGGATATGTTAGTATTAATCGCTGCCGGTACTGCCAAGGTGAGCAGTGCTATGCCTTCATCACTTTAACAGTCCAACAACAGCCAGCACAATAACACACCAATGCACCTGAGAAAAATGCATGATGTTGTTGGCTTGCCTGAAACCAGTCTTGAACTCAAGACCTCAGGGTTTGTAGTCAAATGCGTTAACTACTCAGCCAACAGCACCCTCAGCTTCCCTACTGTCGCCGATGAGCTTCTTCGCCCTCCTGCACGCGGTCGAGTAACTTCCAAATAGACTTTGAAACACCGGACCATACATGAGAGTTATATTCCATTTTCGGTCGGATATAGGTGGTATAAACACTGAGGAGATCAAATGTAATGAAATATCTTTTACACCGCCTTAAAAAACTGAGACGCTTGAATGTTTCTTTTGAGACTTGAAAAATTTGATCAGACCATCGAACGTGTCACACTGAATCTTTCTGCCGAGAACATCAAGAGCATCTAATATTTATGTCTGCATGATTATCTTTTCTCTGAGTGTAAAAGTATGTACATTCATATGTATAATACATATGGATGGATGTCTGTATCTATGTACATATATTTATTTATGTATGTGTGTCTACAATTATTGTACTTTTGTATATTTCCTTCTTTCTTTAATAACTTTTTTTATGTACGAAACTTTTATGCTGGATTGTAATATATTTTTGTTTTATGCTTTAATTTTTTTTTTCAACTAGCAACAACATGTATTTATGCCTGGAATATGTTATTGTCAGTGAGTTACTTATTAAACTACAATACATCTGGGTATTTTTCTTGTAGTTTTTATTTTTATTTTTTCTTCTTCATTTACTTTGGCTTGTTCATAAATCAATGGCGGAGAAAAGTTTATAAAAAAAAGGAAACATAAAACGACTCTAACATAAACAAACACCTTTCTTTAAAAGCCTTTCTTTTGCAGAAATTGAAAATAAAAAATTGAAAAACAAATTTGTTTTTTTTTTTAAGTATAACAAACCAACCTGCACATTATTTGTTTTGTTGTTGCACACAAACCGGAAGAAATGGCTAAAACTACTTATCATGGCATTCACTTTTTTTCTGTTTTTATTTTTGAGTGTTACTTATTTTAGTGGCTGTCTTTAGTTTTAAAAATTTGATAAAAGCTTTCACATTTCTGTAAACATTTTTCTTATAGAAATATAGAAAAGGCTGTCACTGTTATTATTATCATAAAAATCTTTTTGCTAGACTTTGAAAATTGTGAATTTGAAAACTTATTTTTTACTTTGAAAATAATAAATGATTTATGTATAGAAAATGGAGGGTTTTTGTGTCATAAAAATTTAGGCTGTTATATTATGGATTTCCTTGAGTACTCATGTCTATTGAAAGCATTTTCGCCAGTGTCAAATTGTATACTATTAAAATACAAATTACAAACATTGTAGTATTATTTACTTATTTCTTTTATACATATTTTACACTTTAATAATATATAATAAGTGACATCGTATTGATGACATTCCACTCATAGCTTTGATGACACTTAAACTATGACAAAATTCTATGATGACGTTTGTTATCAGATTTATGTCTGTTTTCGATTTATTGATCACATTTGTCATATAATTGATGTCAGAATTCTGATGATACATGCGATGATACGTTTTTCGGTGGCATGTCATAATGTCCATGGACATTATGTCACTCCAAAAAGTGTCATAATGTCCATCGACATTATGACACTTTAGAGTGTAAAGATCCTGTCATAGCCGGTCTTTGGCCGGACTGAAGGCTTCTCCGTCTTGGTATATCGAATAGCTGAGCTCATATTTTCTGCTTAGCCAGGAGAAAATCGTTATGCCCTGCCAAAGGCCGGCAATGCAAAAATCTTTACTCAGCGAAGTTGCTTTTCGATATAGTGAGAGCATAAAATCCTTAAGAAGGCGGGCTGTGCAAAAATCTTTACTTAGCGAAGCCACTTTTCGATATACCGAGAGGAGGAAATCCTTAAGCCCGGCTGAAGGCAGAGAATCATTAGTAATAAATGTAAAATTTCCCATTAATTTCAAATATTTCTTGAAGTCGACACTTTAAGCATTGTTGACGCTGTTTCCAAATTTTTGTTGACGTCAATTGACTTTACTTCGCACCATGGTGACCGGGTTCAAGGATATAAAAATATATAGGCATATAAATATCGATATTTTAATTTTTTTTTCATTTTTAAAAGTGAGGACATTATGACACATTTAAAAGTCTAATAATTTCCATAATAATAACAATGTCATTATAAAGTCCATGAACATTATGACACTTTCAAAAGTGTCAATGTCCATGGACGTTATGACACTTTTTAGAGTGACATAATGTCCATGGACATTGTGTCACTGGTCATTATGACATGCCACCACATTTTTCATGTTGACTTTAACAATTAATTAGTTAAATTTTCCAATTACAATATCAAAAGTGGAAACACCGGCCATTAGAGGGGCTTGTGTCAATCAGTATATATAATTTATGTTCTGGATGCTTCCCCATGATTAATGTTTTACATATTGAACATTTGACTCTTTAGCAATTTTTTAGTTTCTTCGTTTTAATAAACTTTGACCAGAAAAAAAATTAATTTTCTATTTGCCCTAATCGACTGCTTTAAATAATTTATTTAATAAAGTCTTTTAGCTGGCGCTTCCATCTATCTACTCAACGAAATACTTTTTTTTAAAATATATTTTTCCAAATTTTCTTTTCTTGTTTAATATTTAATGGTAAACTATTCTCTATTTACTCTTATCATCTTTCGCTTGTCCCATTGCCTGCCTGCATGTCTATTTGTTTGATCTTTCGTGTTAATAAACAATCTGTCTTGACTGATTTTTTTAAGGTTTTGTCATTTCTTTTTTTTTTCTCTTGATGGTTTGCTGCTGTTTTTTTTATTTTTGTTTTTTTTAATAATATGTAATGAAACAACATGCATTTGCCTTTAAATGTCAACGAAAATAGAATGACAATACTATTCAGTGCAGCAGCATATTTTGTGCTTTTTTCTCTGCTTTTATTTTAGCTGTCAAGTGAATGACACTGACACCAAAGTGTCAAAACCACAATGACAGTTTGAAGTAATAAAGAAATGTATTAAAAAATAAAGATAAAACACGAGTATCAAGGAAAAACTAAAATAAAATTTCAACTATCAGTCATCAGTGTTGGTTCCTTCCATTAAAATTATTATCCAAAAAGTAATAATCACATCTTGAGTGATGGAAAGATGACAATGGATTATTTAATGAATATCGAATTGGAAATAAAGAAAATGGAATGGAGAAAAAAATAAAGGCATTCTAATAGAAGTCCAAAAATAAAATATGAGCTATAATGAGAGAAAGGCGGGGGAGATTTTTTAAAATGAATTATTTCAGAAACCTCCAGGGGGTGTATTTCTATTCAAAAATACTTTTTTTACTTTTACCTAACACGAAGCTTCGGTTTAGAGATATTAAGCAAGAATATTTATTATATTATTCTTTTTGTGTTAATTAATATTTTGTTGTAAATATGTAGTTGATATTTCTAATAACTGGCGAAGAAGATTATAGTCATAGAAAAATATATAATCGCATTGATGACGGCCTATCATCACAATTCTGATATCAATGTTATGGCAACTAGCATCAATAAAACGAAAACAGACATCAATCTGATGACAAATGTCATCATAGAATTTTTTTTTAATAGTTTAAGTGACATCAATGATATGACTAGAATGACATCAATACGATGTCACTTAGTATATATTATTAAAGCGTAAAATATAAATAAAAGAAATAACTAAACAATAGTATAATGTTTTTAATTTGTATTTTAATACAAATGTTGTTTCATTTTTGTTTTTTAACGCATTTTTAAAAAGTTAAAAAAAACGAGATTGCATTGATGTAAACTTATCATCAATTCTATGACAGAGCTAATAATAAAATGTGCAATTATTTTTAAAAACAGCCAGTACAGCACACATGCATAGACAAAACATTGAAGCAAACGAAAGTATAACACATTTTCATCATATTAATGACACTTACTCGTCATATATATGTCGCATCAATAATGTTTATGTTGACTTTGTGTTGCCCGATTTTTTGGATGGTGACATAGCTGAAATGATAGAGGCGTTAGTTTATGAATGTGCAATAAATTGAAGAGCCTGGGATCACGACCAACATTAGAAGAAAAAATAAATAAAAACAAAAAGTAAAACTAAAATAGAAACAACTAAAAGTAAGAAAGTATAAATTTCAATAATTCTTTCAATCGATCCATTGATGACAGTTGATGTAAAGGCTGACATCAAAATGATGAAAAATGTCATTTGGTCAAAAACGGAGACACTTGACATATCATTGATGTCAAATTACATCAGCGTTATGACGGTTTTCTATCAGCGACATCATATTGACGACATTTTGGTTTTAAATTGATGTCAATAAGTCATTTCCATGATATCGATGTGTCATTGCATTGATGTTAGATTTGTCATCATTGGCATTGATAATTAGCTGATGCAAAGGTGGACATCACAATGATGTAGAGACATCGAAGATGTTGATGACATTTTGTCATTAAATTGATGTCAATTAGTCATTTCCCTGATATCGATGTGTCATTGCATTGATGTTAAATTTGTCATCGTTGGCATTGATAACCAGCTGTTGTAAAGGTTAGCAGCACAGTGGTGAAAAGTGTCATGCGGACAAAAACGAAGACACTTGACAGAGCATTGATATCAAATGACATCAGCGTTATGACGGTTTTTCTATCAGCGACATCATATTGACAATTTGTCATTAAATTGATGTCAATTAGTAATTTTTCCTTGATGTTGATGTGTCATTGCTTTGATTATAGATTTTTCATCATTGGCACTGATAACCAGCTGATGTAAAGGTTGGCTTCCCAATGATGTAAAGTGTCATTGAGTCAAAAACGAAGACACTTGACATAGCATTGATGTCAAATTACATCAGGGTTATAACGGTTTTTCTATCAGCGACATCACATTGATGACATTTTGTCATTAAATTGATGCCAATTAGTCATTTCCCTAATATCGACGTGTCATTACATTGATGTTAGATTTGTCATCATTGGCATTGATAACCAGCTGATGTAAAGGTTGACATCACATTGATGAAAATTGTTAAGACACTTGATGCCAAGTTTTTTCAGCGTTATGACGGTTTTTCTATCAGTCTAGAGTCGATATATGCCGAAATATGTATTTATTGGCTTTACATGAAAAACGGCTAATGCCGCAAATCAATTTGGCAACTGTAGAAATGTTCCTTCAATCATCAGATGAATTAGTGACAACATTTAGATCTTGCTTAAGAAGATAATTACGCAGACATATACTGAGTGATAAGATACGTAAAAAATTGCTCTTAATTAGAATGAAATTTACTTGTAATTTCACAATTTCAAATGATTAATGATGAATATGTGACCCCACGGGGGTATATAATATTAATAGTCTTCGTGTAATACAATTATAGCATGCAAATGCGTCACTAAATGACTAAAAAGTATAATATAAAAATATGCTTTTAGAAACGAGCTGCTTTAAATTATTTATTTACAAGTAACCCCAGGTGGCTCTATATGTGGTGTAATAAGAAAAATTGAATTTCTTTGATTGTGAAAGTTTACACTTAATTTGCGTACGAACGTTTTAAAACAATTGGTTCATAAGGGCCGTGCGTGCACATGTTTTTTATTATTAATATTTTGTTGGCAACCCACACACTGATTGGAAAAATATTTAGCTAACATTTTTAAATTGCTCTAGGGAAATTGGAAATATAGTATGAATTCTTAAACATGTAAAGCCCAATCCCAATTTATTCTATTATCTCTTCCCTCGTTCTCTTCTTACGGGATCGTTTTATTAGTTGTAATAGCGATAGCAATTTTCAATTCAAATTAGACAGTTTTAAACTCAAATTCAATTACATAGCGGCTCTGGGGGACATGTTGAGCAAATTACAGCGATAATTGGAATTGATAAATTATCAGTAGCGCAAAGTTTTCTTGCTCAATCCTTTTTTAATCCTTTTGGAAGGTTAGATATATTGAGGTAACAACACTTACAAACATTGTTTAGGCTTTATTTTGGATTTATTTTTTATTTTTTTTGTTTTGTTTGAAAGGTGACTTGAGCGAGAGTGTTTTTAGATATGCATGAAGAAAATCGATCCAGTCGTTTTGAAGTTTAACCTCTTCTCTAGCTGAATTCTCTTGAACCTGTTTGTGTGTGTTACCGTAAAACTGAAATCAGTCGAGATTTGCGAAAGTTACAAGACGCGAAAACTTTTTCACAGTTTAGTTTTAGCCTAGTTTGTCGCTCTCTGAGCTCAGCCAGCACATTTTTGCAGATACTATTCATAAAACGTAACTCATAGATACATATATCAAGTTTCAAGTGCACCTGAACAGAAAATTATAACTTTCAGATAACCAATTTATACTGTTATCAGCTCCACATTGGAGAAGGAAAGTCCTACTATTTGATATTAAAACTACCAATTCTCAGTGGATTTTTATAAACAAGGACTAACTTTAACTACTATAAAATTTTTACAACACCCATTGTTTGCATGCCAGGAAATCGCTAATACTTTCCCAACTAGCTCAGGGATGTCAGGGGAGGTATGATCCGCTACTTCCAGTGAAAGCAAAGGTTTTTGTGATATGGCGCCCAACGTGGGGACCGAATTTAGCCCCTCTTAAAAAGAATGCTAGATGTAAACATGATGCAAATTTATTAGTGGAATTCCATACAATCCAGAAGACTTATTTATTTTGATATCCTTTTTATCAGCACTCTTGAAAGAATATCCTTGGCATAGTTACAGATGGTCTATCAAGCGCGCATAATGGTTGATTGCTTTCCCTAAAGTGAGAATTGCTTGCAAATAATTCAGCCAGAAGTTTAGCTTTATCTACCGGTTCAGTGAATATTTGGTCACTTTTTAAAATAGTCGTAAATAAAGAACTAGCATTATCCTTTACTACTTTAACGAATGACCAAAAGCTCTTGTTACACGATGGGAATTCAACAGCATGATAGACAGTTCTGAAGAATGTTGCCGACGGACGTGATAGCGTCGAAAAGCACTGCTTCAAGACCAGTGGTAGAACACTATTCCGGAGCAGGACATTTATTTATGTTGAGATCCGCAAAAAAATTTAACGTAAAGTCAACTCTACCGTCATCAATGGATTAAATAATTTAGTGATGATAAGTTTGAATTTATCGATGTGGGTGATTAAATACCTAAATCGCGTCATAGTAATTATATTTTAACTGAGGAACTTTTTAATTGGAATGCAATTGCTGGAGAATTTTATAAATCCAAAGACATTTACTGCCTGTTCGTCGATATCGAAAGAGTTCTTTCTTTCGAAGAACTACATGTTAAACAAAAACAAATTCTAAAATTTTGTTTAAATGTAATTGTACAGTCACTTAATTCCTCTTATTCTGTAACTATTTGTCAACGTCACGTCAATACAATATCAAAAATAGGACACTTACGTACTCGTTCTCCACGGCAATTGACTACTTTTAACAGCCTCTTGCTATTTTCTAGGCTTTAGAGAATAGTAATAGACTGTCACCGGTAGTCAATTGTTCTCCACATCGAGTACGTAAGAGTAAGTTTTTGATATTGTCTTGACGTGACGTCGACAGATAGTTACAGAATAAGAGGGAATAATTCAGGTTTAAGTTCGTTCAATTTAATATTTCAATTAAACTATTTTTATTAAAGCATGCAATAATTGAAAAGACGAAAGATATATTCTTGGCTGCTTAAGGCTGAAACTGAATAACATAATGTTTTCGAGATCAGCTACGATCTCAGCATGAAAGACCATTAGACCTTTAAACCTTTCCATCGAGCGAGGGTGGTAAAGTCAATTAGTTAAACTTCCAACATTAAACAAACTTTGCTGAATGCTTTTTACAAGTGTGGAGAGTTTTTTAAACTTACCTCAACGCTTTTTGTTTGCTGAGAAGTTTTTCAATATTTGGCTTTTGTCTTAGCTATTTATTACATGAACTCTTTCCTTGTTCTTAACCTTAGTTTGAAAGGCTTTGGATTTTACTAATATTTGGATATTGGAGCACCCACCACATATAACTCGGTAGCGTTACTGATGTGACTAGTGAAGAACATAGGCTCACAATTTGTTAATAGACCCAGGTGGAGTACCAGTAATTCAGAGTGATTGTGGTGGAGACCATTTAAAAATTAGGAGTTGATTTTAGCATTCCCTACTGCACATACGAATGTGTGGGTCGATTGGTTGTTCTTGAGGAGCCTCCTATTTGTTGAAGACGTTGGTGGATTTCTGAGTTAACAAACCTAAATAAAAAAAAGCTGGCTGTCATGTCATATATTCGCTTGCATGATTTTTGTATGTTCATCGATTGCTAAGGCTGAACCGATTTTGCTTTATTTCATACTTTGTTGACAACATATCGTCATGAGGAGAGAAATATATAGAAAGCTACTACTATGACACATAACTAACAAATAATAATTTAAAAAAAAATTTAAAAAAATAATTAAAAAAAATTAATACTAAAGCTAAAAATTCTACAAAAAGAAATAGAAACAATTCGTAATTGTAATACAAAAGCTAAATAAATGATACTCACTCAAGTCCATAAAAACAAAGTTAGTAGAAACAGTTACTAAAAATTACTAAGAAAATAAGTTAGAAAGTAAAATAAGTAGAGAAAACACTAAATGGAAAAATATAATAAACTGAGGAGTACATGCTTCATTTACTCAAATACTAATACATTCCGTAAAGAATAGTACTCACACCAATGTTTTTTATATATGAACTTTAATGTTGTCTATACCTATAAAGTAAAAAAAAAATTTTTAAAACTCGTTAACTACTTAAATAGTTAAATGGGCGTGATTGGAATGTAAATTATAATAAAATTTTTTTCTTGCCGCTTGAATTAACGTCAGAATACGAGTACAAATTGAAATAAAAATAATTTTTAAACGAAAAAAAAATTTTTGTTATTTTATTTCATTCATTAATAGCGTGTGAGATGAACGTGTACACAAAAAAAAATCACTAATTGTTATAAAAGAAATGTATGTGTTAAATAAAGTAATAGATACATTTTATCCTACACTGATAAAAAAAATAATGTGAGTCCGATCACCTTCTACCGAAACATTCTTCTCATCATTCACCCGGCGAACCGGGCTTCATCCGCTTCTTTTTCACCCTCGTACCTTCCTCCACACCCGACAAATCGCTCAAACCGATAAGCTTCGCATCAGACACCTCTGACTCACTCCCACCAGGCATATCGCCCTTCCGTTTCCCCGCAGACATAAATAATAGTATTATTTATCCACCAGCAAAAAATAATATACCCGTACAAAATAGTTGGAATTACCGCAGTTAAACAGCAAAATAACCAACAGTCAAAGACAAACTCAGTCAATAAACCGTCAGCCAAATATCGTACCAAGTTCAGCAACAAATTCGGTAAAACCGAAAAACCGTTTTTTTTCTTCAAAAAAAAAACCCGAAACCAAGACGAACCGTGTCTGAATCCCGAAAAACTGGACACAAAATCTCCTAAATCCCAGAAGTTCCCGGCAAAAATCAAAAACGGCAACGCCGAAATACTCACTCAATGCAAAAACACGGCAACACAGCACCTACCAACAAACTTACGACCTTACTGCAGGAGTTTGACCTTGAGACTCCCTTGTCAGTGTTAGTGTATTTCTATGCAGCTGTTAAGTTTCTCTGAACTTCTTATTGTCCGTATGATTACACTAATACACTCATACACAGCTCATACCGCCATCAACGAAATGAGTAACTAACATCAATTTAATGACAAAATGTCATCAATTTGGTGTCGCTGATAGAAAAACTGTTTATAACGCTGATGTAATTTGACATAAATGCTATGTCAAGTGTACTCGTTTTTGACCCAATGATACTTTACATCATTGTGATGTCAACAACCTTTACATCAGCTGTCATCAATGGAATGATTGAAACAATTATACATAGTTATTTTTCTTACAACCTAGCCAGGGGAAGCAATGAGATTGCGAATTGAAGGGACTCTACCGCAAAAACATTTTAACAAGAAAAAAATGGCTGTAAGAACAATTGCTATGGACTGACTGTTGCCATAAGATTAAAGAGTAAAAATGCTAACTTTTCAGAAAAAAAGTGCTGCAGCTAAGAAAAAAGTGCTAAAATCAGTTAACTATTGAATTGAATTTTTGCGAAATTTGGAATACTATTTTGTACTCAACTAATGTTGATTTTCTTTTCTTTACTTAGCCCATTAAAATACATAAATAAATGCTCTATTTTAGCGGCTTTAAACAATTTGCAATGGCCTTAAACGTATTTGCGTAAATCGAATTTGCAAATTTGTATACATTAATCCTTTTCAACTATTTAGTCTTGAACAGCTCTTTAGTTCAATAACATAGCTGCACTAACTTTTTGACCCGCACTCTGTTTGCTGTCGATTATTTATTTCTCGTCAAAAATATTATTCAAAATGGCGAATCAAATCTTAATTTTGGTAGATTATTAAGCAGACGTTTCATACTGACACCGAAAGATTTTTTAGTAAAATAAAAATGATGAAATGAAAAATTAAAGCAGATTTTTTTTGTGTTTACCAATGTAACTAACTGAAATATGAGAAAGTAGCATTCATTTTACAGTTTTCGCCTTATTCAATGGATCCAGAAATTAAATTGTATTAGTCGATTTTTTAAACATTTTTATGTATTGAGCGTTACATTTGCTTTCGCGGTTCTGGAAACGATTTTTGTGGAAAAAATACACTACAAAAAATTATTATAGGGTTTGAAACCACTATACATTTACTCGTTAAAAACAAAAAACTATAATAATCGCAGGACGAAATTAAAAGTTATGATTACTTCTTCAATTTTGACTTGGGTTCACATGTACAAAGAAAAAATTTTAAAAAACCTCCGAAAATAGCGCTACGTAATATGTGAATAGGCCCTAAACAGATAATGTTCTTTATATCATTTCAACCCTTCAGCTGCTATTAATTTTATTTTAACGACATGAAATTTCTCGACAATTATATTACAAAATTTTTTTACGTAACGCTCAATAAATTTTTCTACGAATTTAATATTTTTTTCAGAACACACAAGTTTATTTTGAAATAAAATCAATTCAGATGTATAATCTTCGATGAGTTTTAACATAACTAAAAAATTTCAATTAAATTAAAAAATATGGCAACACTCAATACATTTTTTTTTGATACAAATAATGATTGATTGAGGAAACGTTTTGCAATATAATACTATTTAACAAAGTTCACAAAACTTTTAAATATTTAGAAGCATAACACTCTATACAAAAGACTGCGGACAACAGCAATAAAAAAAATTACAATTTAAAAAAAATTTTCAAAAATTTGATGTATGAAATAAGAGAAGCAAATGCATATATTCTAAAACCGTTGTAATTCTCGTTTTTGGAAAAAATTCATACTTTCTAAATATGGAAAATCGACAGCATATGCATTACAGGCGCGCCATTTTGTACGAAGAGAGTATAAACAATATGTCCGTGACAGTCTTACACAAAGAAAAAACTTATGTGCATTTATTTATAATAGCCCAATTCACAATCTTGTGCAAATAGTCTTGCATCGTAGCGTTTGCAAATTGGTATAAGCGGAGTTAATTAGTGGAGTTCAGTGTTTGATGCAAATGGTGTTGCGAAAGTGCAAATGCAATAACTGAAATCCAACAACAAAATATCAAAAATTTCTTAAAAAAAGCTACGATATTTTGTATTCGCACTTTCGCAAGACTATTTGCATCAAACACTGAACTCCGCTATAGTATATTGCTGCTCACCAACGAACAATTGTTAGTGGTGACTATCAATATGTATGTATACTATGCCATTTTGCAAATGCAACGATGCAAGACCATTTGCACAAGATTGTGAATTTGGCTAATATGTATGTAGTATGTATATTATTATTGTATGAAATATTTTATACTTTCAACGGACACGAAAAAAACATTTGAATTGAGAATCACCCAGATATACATAATTGTTTCACTCCAGGTATTATGTATCTTTTAAAAATATATAAATTTAGTAAAATGAAAAAGTGCAATAAATGCCAAATGATTTTAAAAAGGTGCTAAATTAGCAATTAGCACTTTTTTTAGTTTAATTTAAAGTCTATGGAAAAATTCCTTACAGACTATTTATTTATTGGAAGACCAATGCTGACTTAGAAGAAAAAAGTGCTAGATTTAGCACTAAAAGTGCTAAAATGGCAAGCCTGTTGCTATGAATATACTCACTCTTATACTCATTTAAATCAATACCATTGATACTTTTTTTCATGTATTGAGAGTTATAATAAATTCTCTCAAAGATCAAGGCGAAAAAAAATATCAGGAATCATAAAAACAAAAATATTTCTTCACGTTTTAGCATTTTTATTAACATGAAAACAAAAACAGCAATAATGCATAAAACAAACGTTACTTTTTGTACATATGGGGTGTGTGTGTATTGTGTAAATTCTTATGTGTATGTACATGGTGCATTCCACGCCTAAGAGGACGGTTTTTATTTCCACAATTATTTGATATTTTTTTTATTAGTACCAAATTAAACTTTCACACATTTTAAGTTTTAAATGAATTCTAGCGTTCTAGTTGAGTTTGGAGCTTGCGCGTCTTTGAGAGCGCAAATATTTTTGTAGTACATTTTAGCCTACTAAATCGAAGATTATGAGGAATTTCCTTGTCCTTTTTTTAAGAAAAGGGGTAAAATGACCCATACAGCGGAGAGTTATAGCATTAAAATATTTCACAAAAATTTTGCTTGTGGTGTTTTACATAAAAGTGCTGACCATCATATCATATGCCAAAAAAACAAAATGTATAAGATTTCTTGTGCTTTATAGAAAAACAATTTTGTTTCTTTCAATTTTCAAAAACCGAAAAATAGTAGTTATGGAAGGCCCACTACCGGACCGAGCTCAAAAGTTGGGTGCATAGAAGTTAAAAATTACAAAATAAAAAAAAATTGATTTTTAAAAACACGATTTCAAATATCAAATCCAAATATCAAAATAAAAATATTCGAATCTTTTTACAAGCTTTTAATTATTTTGCAATGTATGTACAGGTAAGTTTGTTCAGGTGGAATTTTGCAACTCAATTTTGAAGCAGATATCTTCAACCGATTGAGCTGAAATTTTTTATAATCGTTCACCTTGGATGACAATGAATGGTTAACTATGTGACGTCATTCTAATTCCAAGATGGCGGACTAGTTATTTTTAATGCACTCCTACAATATGGGTATCAAATGAAAGGGCATGCGAACAATAACTCGAAAAATAAAGTGACATCACTCCAAATCCAATATGGCGGACAGCTTTAGAAGTTCAATTTTGAAGCAGATATCTTGTCATCTTGGATGACAATGTATGGGATAAGAACTATGTGACGTCGTTCTAATTCCAAGATGGCGGCACACCCTAAATGGCGGACAAGTTATTTTTAATGCACTCCGACAATATGGGTATCAAATGAAAGGGCTTGCGAATAATAACTCTAAAAATAAAGTAACTTCACTCCAAATCCAATATGGCGGACTTCGTTAGCTTGGAGCTCAATTTTGAACCAGATATCTTCAACCGATTGATCTGAAATTTTGTATCCATATTTAGTTTGGATGACAATGCGTAGTTAGCTGTATGGCGTTATTCTAAATCCAACATGGTGGAACTCCAAAGATGGCGGACTAGTTATTTATAATGTTCGAAATTAGCCGGCAAACAACCTTGTAAGAAAGATGAAGGAGATAAACAGACTGAGAAACGTGACGTGTCCTGCGATAACTAAAAAGTAAAAAATAAATTAAAAGTAAATATCCTTTCTAAAAAAACAAGCTTGTATTTAAATGTGCTAAAACGAAAAAATAAACTTTTACTTTAAAACTTTTACTATCAACTTGTAACGTCATTACAAAATTTATATGATTAAAAGCTTGTCGCGAGATTTACTCGTGTAGATAAAAAAAGAACGCACGGTATCATGGGACACCGTGTAGGATCGTAGTTCCTTACGTTTTACTTACCTTAGATATTGTATTTTCACTATCTGACTAAATGACAAATTCTTTTTCAACCGTGGCAAGTAAAAGAGTTTCTTTCGTTTCAGAAACATATAATTTTATTTGTACAATTCAGGCAAGTATGTATGTATGTATGTCTGTTTGAAAAAAGGGAGTGTTGTAGGTTCAATAATGTTACATGTCAAAGAGGAGGAAATTTCCCCTACCTCCCCTCGAGGACCTATTAAAAAAACTAGCCAATTTCTTCTTTTAGACTCAGATCTATCTAAGTTTTTAATTTAATCAAAATTGTATAAATAGATTAAAAATGGATGAAATTTCCCCCTACCTCCTCTCGTGGTCCTATTTTTGAAAATATTTCTAGCCTATCTCTTCTTTTAGAATCGGATGTATCTTTGTTTTGAATGTCATAAATAGTTTCAAAGAGGAAAACATTACCTCCTATCTCCCCTCGTTGTCCTATTTTTTTAAATAATTATATCCTGTATCTTCTTTAAGACTCAGAATTATATATATTTTGAATATCATCAAAATCGGATAGATAGTTTCAAAGAGGACGAAACTTCCCCCTACCTCCCCTCGTGGTCCTATTTATGAAGAAACATAGCCTATGTCTTAGACATAGGTCTATCTATGCCTATGTCTTCTTTTAGACTCAGATATATTTATTTTTTGAATTTCATCAAAATCGATTGGACAGTTTCTGAGAGGCTGAAATGTGGTTGCTGCCACGCCCGCAAATTTTTGTCTGACTATATTCTCAAGAACAATGCACAAAATCAATGGAGTAATTCCTACAAAATTTTAGGTGTTTACCGCATTAGTTCCCATAATATGTCATCATATATATTTTCTATACATGGGAGGTGCCACGCCCACTTAATTACTCAATAATATATATTTAAAAACAAAAAGAGTTATTCACACAAATTTTGAAGCCTTTAGCTGCATTAGTTCCATAAATATCCTAAAATAAAAATTTCTTCTATATGGGAAGTGCCGCGTCTACTTATAGTATTTCAAAATTATATAGACTATTGTTCCTTCTAGATCATCAGTAATATACTGTGAAAATTTCAGCAAGATCGGCTCGCTGGCTTAGGAGTCCATAGCTTTCAAACATATGTACAAACAAACAAACATGCATAAATACATACATACTTACATACATACATGCATGTCACCTGGTTGTCAATTCATCTTGATCACGAGTAGTGCCACCTGGTTGTCAATGCGTCGTGCCTATGTATATAGATAAATATCAGCTAGGAGAAACAGCTTCAGTTATCACTGCCACGAACCACTTATCCAAGACACAACCAGTATATTTTTATCCACTATTCAGCCAGTATATTTCAAAAATTTTTTGTTTTACCCCCCAAACATTCATTTTTGTTATTTGAAGCATTGATATGCATGGCGCGCCATAAGGAACTTACGTTCCAACAAGTAAATTAAATAACTTGATGTAATTGACTTTAACCATTAAAATCTTTAAGCTTAGTAAAAGCGAGTACGTAAATCTCGTGACAACCTTTTATATGATGTAAACTGTGTAATGACGTTAGAAGTTGATAGTAAAAGTTTTAACGTAAAGGTTTATTTTTTCTTTTTAGCGCATTTAAATAAAAGCTTGTTTTTAAAAAGGATTTTTATTTTTAATTTATTTTACTACTTTTTTTCGTTAAAAACATCTAAAAACAAGAATAAAAAAATTGTCCACTTTGGACCATTATTAAGAAAGTTATGATCAAAAAATTATCTCTTTATTATCAACAAAAATTTAAAAAATTTTTAGGAATGTTCTTTTGATGGATACAAAAATTTATCACAAAATTGGGGAATTAAAAAATTTATTTTTTCAAACCGTTCGATTTGGCGTGCAATGCCCCATATGCAGCAGTTTTATTGCACGATATTTGATTTCGTCAGTCAGTTAATAACTGTTATAAAAGGGGGGATGAGTGAGTAAGAAATAACAACTGCATTTAAGATTTTTTTAAGTGTGATGTGCACTTGAATGTGTGTGTGTGTGTAATGTGTTTTTTTGCGTACACTACTGACTAAGCTTTGTTAGTAGGTCAGCGAAATTCATTTTATATGGATAAAAAAAATTTTTTTCATTATTTTTTTTGTTTGTGCATCATTTTTTATTGTCTTATACACTTTTTGCATGTGCTGAAATTATTGCTGGTAGAGTGTTAGCGAATACGTTTAAGTGCTTTAAAATGTTGTCATATGTATGTACTTTTCCTTCGTTCTATTTTTCTTATATATTTTCTTGTACTCTTTCTTATTTGTCATTAAAAAAATATTGCTTTTTTTTATTCCTTACTTTATTTAGACTTTTGGTATAAATAAATAAAACATGGAGAAATACAATACATAATTAAAATAAAAAAACCAACAAAATTCCTTTTAACATGAACGTTTTATTACAAAAAATCGCTATTTTTTTCGCTTCAAACATATTGTGTATACCTATGTATGCTTAATAGCAAAAGCAAAGCAAAAAAAAAAAACAAGTAGGAGTGCTGTCTTCGGCTATGTCGAATTTTATATGCCCTCCTTCAAGCCACAGAAAGTATATATGTATGTATAGTTTGTCAATATTGTTCTGTCTCTTTGATTTCCTTTTTTGTGGCGATTTTTTTCAGTTTTGGCGATTTTTTCGCACGCTGTTCCAAAATAGCTAGTTTTTTACTCGTGAAAAACGAATTTGTGAGGCTTGTAGGTCTAGTTGAGTAGATAATTTTTGTCATTATTAAAAATTGCAATACATCCACGAAATCGGAAGTTATCGATACAAAAAAAAAAACGATTTTTTGGGATTACACGAAAAAAAAATTTTTGACTGCGTTGTTTCTGCACCGATTTTTAATTTTTAAACGGTGTCGAATAGAGGGGGACCTAAGCTTTCCGCGTGTATGCAAAAGATTTTATTTTGAGTTATATTTCAGGGAAATATCATCAAAAGAAAAATTATATTTCTTTTTTCGATTTATTAAATTTTTGCTAATTTTCTGCGCAACAATTTGCTTCAGAGCCTACCCATTTTTTTATGTTGTTAAAAAGTGTATCTTATAAGGATTACAATAAGTCCCAAATTATTAAAATCGGCTGGGAATTGGTATAGTTACAATTAAAAAAAATAAATCCAACTTACAAGACTTCAAAAGTTTTTCACATATAGAGTCGTTAGTTCATATCCTTTACATTTTTGAAAACCATAGTGTGCAGGTATAGTCAGTCAGTCCCTCATCTATTGATATGACAAATTCCAAATAAATCTAAATAGTAGCTTAGCAGTTATACATTTTTACCATTTATTTTGTGAGCAGCTCCCCAAATTCGCTGGGAATGTGTTGCATGTATAATTTTACATTGAAATTTTGTTTAAAAAATTTGTAACTTTGCCCATTGCCAACCGATTTTAATAATTTATTGCTTTTTGTTATCGCTATAAGATACACTTTTCAAGAAAAAAAAAATGTGTAGGTTGACAAGCAAAGTATTGCAAAAAAAAATAAGCAAAGTTTAAAAAAATGTTGTTGTCCGTGAAGTCCCAATAAATCGTTTTTTATCGATAGCTTCTGATTTTGAGGGTATATTGCAGTTTTTTAGCATGGCAAAATGATCTACTCAACTAGACCTATAAGCCTCACTAAGTTTTTCGCGAGTGTTGTGTTTTTCTTCCGACGGGGTTTGTTTGCATTTGGAACGATTTTCCGTCATCCCACGTCAAATGAAAATCGGTGCTTGCAGAAACAACGCAGTGAAAATGGTTTCTGTCCCTGAGTTCCCAAAAAATCGCTTCTTATTGATAACTTCTGATTTTGAGGGTGTATTGCAATTTTTTAAAATGGCAAAATGATCTACTCAACTGGACCTACAGGCCTCACTAAGTCGTTTTTCACAAATATTTTCACTGTTGCAGCGTGCTATATCCCTTTTGGAGTTTTTTTTTCGTTTCGGCGATTGTATCCAGTTTTTTTTCGTTTCGGTGATTTACTTCCGTTCTGGTCACTTTCCATTTTTGGGACTTTCTTTCTTCTCTAGTGATTTCTTGCGATTTTCTTTAGTGATTTTTTTCCGTTTTGTTTTTGTTTTTGCCGTCTTTTAAAAATTTGGCGTTTTTCCGTTTTAACAAATTTTGTCCGTTTAGCCGATTTTTTTCGATTTGGTGATTTTTTTCGTTTTGGTTAGTTTTTCGTTTTGGCGATATTCTCGCTTTGGTGATTTTTTTCGTTTTGGCGATTTTTTCTTTTGTGGCGATTAATTAAAAATTTTTGATAATTTTGTCCGTTTTGGCGATTTTTTTCTTGGTTTCGTATTTTTTCGTTATGGCGATTATTTTAATATAGAGCAAACATAAGCAAAAGTAGGTATATATACATCCCAGTAATGCAGGAACCGGTTTCGCTGCTTTCCAATAGCATAATTCTTCGGACTTATTTCAGCAAATAGATCCATAATTTAAGAGCCTATGTTATCTGGGGACTTCGTAAAATGTATTTCAACATCGGAGAGACAAACTGACGGTCATCGTTATTGCGACTTAACCATTTATAAGGACCCAAGATGTACAAATGTCCGTATATGCTGATTCTCATTCTGTGTGTGTGTTTTTTATACTAATATAAATATTTTACCAATGTAAATAATATAAATATGAGAAGGTAGGATTCATATTATAGCTTTCGCCTCATTCACAATAAAATTATATATTTCGATTTTTTAAAATTTTTGTATATTGAGAGTTACATTTGCTTTCGCAGTTGTTCCGGGAATGGTTTTTGCGAAAACAAATACAGTACAAACATTTAGTATAGGGTTTAAAAGCACCATACATCTTCTCTCTAAAAACAAAAAGTTAAAATAATCGCAGGACGAAATTAAAAGCTGTGACCACTTTTTCAACTTTGACTTCGTTTTACATGGAAAAATAAAATTTTTTTAACTTTCAAAATAATTCTTTACAAATATTTATACATGAGCAAAAAGTAGGCTAACTCTTCTTTCAAATACAACTAATTTTAATAAAATCGACCAACATTGTTAAAATTTATGTCAATTTCAAATAAATAGTCGTACCGAAAAAACGACCTACCTAATACATTATTCGAAAATATAACAGCCCATAGTGCGGTGGAAGCAAAATGATAATGTTCCTTATATCGTTTCTGCCCTTCAGCTGTTGTTAACTTTTTAACTTAAAAACATTTTTACGTAACGCTCAATACATTTTTATAAGAATTCAATATTTTTCCAGAGCACACACTATGTTTTAAATTTAAAACAATTCAGATGTATAGTCTTCGATGTATTTTAAAACAAATTTTAATTAAATTAAAAACAAATGGATAACACTCAATACATATTTCAAAAATTCGATATGCGGAATAAGAGAAGCAAATGCAAATATAAATTAAACCGTTGTAAACTTAATCTCATTTGTGGAAAAATTCATAGCTTCTTTATGTGAAAAACCAACAGCATGCATTACGAACACGCTATTTTGTATGAGGAGAGGGAAACAGTATTTTTGTTTTTTAATTTTTAACACATAATGGACAGTCTTACACAAAAAAACTTATGCACATTTATTTATAATATGTATATTAAATCATACTTTATGCGTTTATTATATACTTTTATACTTATATACTTATACTTATTATACTTTCAATGGACACGAAAATAGCGTAAGGTTGAAAACGAATATTGTAGAAATTACAAACGAAATCACAAGTTTATAAATGTATAACCTTTCCATTTTTTGTGTAGGGTATAACAGTTATATATAAAATCGTAAAATTTTATCATTTTGCTGTTGTAAAACGTGCTTTTAGATGTTGTTGTAATTCAACATGGTAACACATGGCTTGGGACTTCACTTTTTTGTTTATTGTTCTTTTTTTCCTATCCTATCCAACTTCTTTAGCTGTAATAAAGTCAGTCGGTTAAAAGTAGAAAAGAGTGAGAAAGAAAAAAAAGAAGACTGGTTTTTAGCACAACTTAAAATGGCTGTCAGAGCCCCCTGTAGAATATCGTTGGCTAGATTGCTAGTGATTGTAATAATAATGATTACATTTGTTTGTGTTTTATTTTTAGAAGTTTAGTTGAAGGTGAACCAGAACATAAAATTTTATATATTGTTGCTGTTTGCTATTTCGCATTTGTTAAGCTGCGTATCTTTTAATGGTTCTGAAAGGAAGGCTTAAAAAACCAAGCGTTTTTATTACGCAGAGTTTTTAATATTATTTTTGTAGGTATGCATTTTGCATACTGTCTAGAAACTCAATTCTTTTGCAGAAAAAGTGTTTAAAAAATGTTTAAAATAATTCGTTTGAATTATAAAGCTATCGATAACTATTCTATAGAAGAGTAAAGCTATCACTAAGTTTTTTCTTTATACAAATATAGACTACATTTACATGATGAAATATTTCATGAAATTTTCTGCATAAAACTTTTTTTATTTGCTTATTACAAGCACGGTTCAACACAACTTGCTTCCCTGTGCATTCTATTAACAAATAAAGAAAGTTCCATGCTACAAATTTCATGAAATATTTCATCATGTAAATTTAGTCATTATAATCATCAAAAACTTCTATTGAACAGAAAAGTTAAGCAATCGATAACTTTTCCTCAGAAAAGTGAAGTTTATCTACTTATATCTTTACAAAAATATCAGTTATCGATAACTTTTCTGTAGAAAAGTAAAGTTATCGATAACTTTTTCATAGAAAAGTAAAGTCATCGATAACTTTTCTTTAGAAAATGTAGGTTATCGGTAACTACTCTAGAACAAAAGTAAATTATCGAAGACTCTTCTATAGAAAAATTATGTTATCGATAACTTTTTTCGTAATTTTTTCTATAGAAAGGAAAATATCTATTGAAAAGTTTAATTATCGATATATGTATATACTCTTAATAATTATTCAAAAGAGGAGTAAAGTTATCGATAAATTTTTTTGTAGAAATGTAGTCGTCTATATATTTTCTATTGAAAGGTAACATATCCATAGAAAGGTTTAAGTTGTCAAAAATATTTTTTGTGAAAAAGGGAAGCAATCGAGAATTTTTCTATAGAAAAGAGATGTTATCATCAACTATTCTATACTAAAGTTATATAATCGATTACTCTTCTATATAATGGCTAGTTACCGATATCTTTACAAAAAATTCAAGTTATCGATAATTTTTCTATAAAAAAGTTTTAAAGAAAAGTAAAGTTAGTTATCGATAACTTTTCTTTTGCAAGGTTAAATTATCGATATATATTCTCGATAACTATTCTATAGAGTAGTAATGTAATCGATAATTTTTTTAGAAATGTAGTCGATAACTTTTCTATTGAAAGGTAATCTATCGCCAACATATCCACAGAAAAGCTAAGTTGTCGAAAATATTTTTATAAGAAAAAAGTGAAGTAATCGATAATTCTTCTATAGAAAAACATTTATTGATAACTTTTCTATTGGAAAGAGAAGTTATAATCAATTATTCTGTAGAAAAGTTTTATAATCGATATTTACTAAAAACTTAAGCTTTCGATATCTCTACAAAAAAAACTTAAGCTATCGATAATTTGTCTATAGAAAAGTAAGGCTATCTAAAATGTTTTAAAAGAAAAGTAAAATTATCGATAACTTTATAGGAAATAGAAAACGTCGATATCTGTTCTACCCTTTCTGTAGAAAAGTTGAGGTATCGACAATTTATTTATGAAAGTGTGTATTCATAGCTACCTAAAATTTCTTTATGGAAAAGGAAAACTATCGATAAATTTTAGATAGAAAATAAAGTTTAAGTTATCGATAACTTTACTCCAGAAAAGCAAAGTTATCGATAACTTCCCGTTAGAAAAAGTTGTCGATGTGTTTTCTTTAGAAAAGTAAAGCTTTCGATTACTCCCCCTTATCGTGTTTGGCGATTTCGCCTTCGACTACGACATTTTTGTATTAGCATTTTTCTTTAATCTATTACAAAAATGTCGAAGTCGAAGGCAAAAATCGCCAAACACGATAAGGGCCACTATTCTTTAAAAAAGTAAAGTTATCGATTACTGCTTCTTTAGAAAAGTAAAGCTATCGGTTACATGTTTTTTAGAGAAAAGTAAAGTTATCGATTACTTTTTTTTGTAGGAAAGAAAAGATTGATGACGTTTCCATAGAAATGTAAAGTTATCGATATTTTTGAAGAGAAAAGTTATCGATAATTTCTATAGCAAAGTAAAGTTATCTCAATAGCCAAATTATTCGAAACTTCTCCATTCAAAAGCAAGGTTATTATTAACTATTATTTAAAAGCTGACCCAACGATAACTATCGCATAGAGTAGTTGATTGACCGTTAACTTTTCTATTGCGATATCGATAACTTATTTTCTGTCGAAAAGCAAAGTTATTGCTAATTTTTCTTTAAAGTACAGTAATCGTTAATTTGTCTGTATAAAAGTACAGTTACCGATGAAATCTATAGAAAAATAATGTTATTGATAACTTTACATTTAGACATCTTAAAAAAACACGGCCACAACAACTGGAGGACATCAAATAAAAATAAAAAAAATTGAATGCACGGAACTTTCAGGGGAAAAACGTACAAAAATGCCACCGACTTTAAACTCGTCACCTTGTAAACCTACTCTAGTAAAGTGGAAGCTTATCAATTCTTTTGCATATGTTTGAGCAATTATTTAGTCTTGTTTAAAGGCTTTATTTTACATCGACAGAAGTGCAAATCATAAAGGAAGGAATCAATGCAGAAAAACTTGTTTTTCGTTACTTAAGACGAGTAGAATTTTTTTATTTTTACAAGAAATTTAAATTTTCAACAACATTTAAATTCTATAAAATTGTGTGCTTAGCAATTGTGGCTGCAATTATGTATAAGAAAAATTCAACTGAAAATAAAACCAAATATTTTTTATGTTTTTCTTTTGTGTGTTTTTAAGCTGTTGTTTCACTTTTATACCCTACGAAAAAATTTATAAAACCTAAAACACGTGTCTGGGAGTGTGTCCAAAGCGAAAATGTGTCATCATGCTTCTCTCATAGGCTAGTTCTCTTTTGCTTTAACAACAGAAAAAATTTCAGTTTATCTTGAAAAAAAAAAATAAAATGAAAGAAATCAAGTTAAATTAATTTTAACTTTTATTTATCTGCTTTATTTTTATTTCACACTTTCATATCTACAAACTCGTCGACGTCATTTGTAAATGACTAAACGGTTATCAGTAAACGATTCTATTCATAATAAAGAATTTGCTTTGCAATATTTTTAGCATTATCAGTAGGAAATTTCGTAACATAAAACAAATACAAAAATTCCATTTGTATTATTACCAACCAACACGTCAAACAGTTTATTTAGCTGAAGCAAATGTTCTATCAATTCTCCTCCTACAGGCAGGCGTTCTTCGCCCAGTTAGACTCATTTTAGAATTTGTTTTTCTTTCAAATGTGATTATACGAAAGAAAGAACTCTTTCGATATCGTGAAATAGGCAGTCAGTCACTCTTGACATCTTCCGAAAATTTTAAGCTTTAAATGTAAATAAAGAATTAAATAAATTATTTGTTTTTGAATAAACAAATAGCTGAAGAAATAAAGATAATAATACTTTTTTTGTATTTAACAGGTTGCTAAACTTTACCTGAAACATCTGTAGTAAAATAATTTAAATAAATTTATAAACAAATAATGACTACGTTTCAAAGAAAAAAAGAGACTGGCTCTATTTTTTTTAGCTAAAATAAATCAAGACTTGCTTAGTTTAGTAACAATGTAAGCCACACGTTTGAAAATTTTGCATGCTAAAGAGGGGTTTAATCAATTCGCGTAGTATTTAAAGCGGAACATTAAAAAAATTATACTATTCAAACTCCGTTTCCAATTTGAAAATCGATTTATTCCATATGTATATATTGTGGCTTACTGCACTAAGCTCTTCTTTATTTAATTGTTAATTTCTGCAGGCTCTAGAGGGCTTAAATTTATAAAACTTGGGAATTGAGCCTTCCCTTTTTATTAAAACTAAAGCGCCTAACAACAAAAATAAATATTGGCTTTTGTAAAAAAAAAGAACGCACCGTCTCATGTGGTACCTTGTTGGAACGAAGCTCGTGTCGCCTTCGGCCTAACCTCTATCGGCTTTGGCCTACTGTCTTCGACCTGCTACTTTCGGCCTAATGCCGTCGGCATGCCACCTTCGGTCGCTATGTCGGGCGCCCCCTCATCTTTATCGTTCTGACCCCCTCCAAATAAAATTATAATTTAAAAACAAATATTTCATCACCTTGATGACACTAAGTAAATGACGATAGTGATTTTAACCCCTAGATGAAAAAAGAAGACAATTCATCAACAAAAACCGCTAACGCTTGAACGGTACTTACGCGATATGTACTTGACAAGAATTTAGCCGAGCACCTGGTGTTTAGTTGAGATATCTTCACTTACCAAGGAAACCTACCATTAGCCAAGAAACAAACCTGGTCCAAAGATTCCAAAAAAAAAAACTAGAATAAAAATCTCCCCAAAATCCAAGAAGTTCCCCGGATTCCCAAAAATTAGAACAAAAATCTCCCCAAAATCCCAGAAGTTCCTTGGATTCTCAGAAACTAGGAGAAAAATCTCCCCAAAACTCCACAACTTCCTCGGAAAACAACGGCAACGCTAAGTTTTTAAGCAATTTAACATTCTCGCCGGTCTATTGCCTTCGTTTTGAATTGTCGTTACCAGTTTACTTTACACGTATTTGTTACCAGTTTTAGTTACACGTATTTTTTCATTTAAAAATGTAATCGATAACTTGATTTTTTTTATAGAAATGACATCGGAATTTAACTTTTTTCTGTAGAAAAGTTTTCGATAACTTAATTTTTCTGCAGGCAAGTTATGGCTATTTTTAATATTTTTCTGGCAATTTATCGACAACTTTACTTATATATCTATGGAAATGTTATTGATAACGTTACTTGTTTTTGGAAGTCCTAGTAAGTTTCTTTTCTGTAGAACCGTAAGCGATACCTTTTTTTTAAATCGAAAACTTTACTTTTTAGAGAAAAGTTATTGATAATTTTTTTTATTGAAAAGTTATCGATGACGTTACTTTTCATAGAAAAGTTACCAGGAGATACTTTTGTATAGAAAAATACTCGTAACTTTACACCTTTCTATAGAAAAGTTATCGTTAACTTTTGTTTTCTTTAGAACATTTATCAAAAACTTATCTTTTCTAAGGGAAAAGTTGTCGATAACTATTTTTCTCTAGAAATTCAATTATTTTTGCAGAAAAGCTATCGCTAAATAATTTTCTTTTAAATTTATCTTTACCTTTGCTTTTCTTTAGAAAATTTATCGATAACTAAATATAAAAAAATTGCGATAACTTGGTTTTTCTTTTGAGGTCTTTACTTTTCTCTGGTATTATCTGCTAACTTTTCTTCTTTTGTATAAAAGTAATCGATAACTTTATTTTGCTTCAGGAAATATATTGACAACTTTAGTTTTTTAGAGAAACCCTATTGCTAACTTGATTTCTTTTTATGGAAAATTTAGCGATGACGTTATTTTATTAAGGAAAAGCTTTCGTTAAAATTTGTTTCCTTTAGAGAAATTATGGAGAACTTTAGTTTTCTCTAGAAAAGATATTGATAACTTAATTTTTTCTAAAGAAAATAAAAGAAAAGATAAGAAAGATTATTGTTAACTTTACTTTTCTAAAGAAATGCTTTCGATACTTTTACTTCTCTTAGAAAAGTTTTCGATAACTTTAACTTTTTATTAAAACGTTATCGATAATTACTTTGTTAGATATCCGTACTTTTTGTAAAACTGTACGTGATAACCTTATTTTCCTACGGAAAATGGAAAAGCTATGACTAAATTTACTTATTTTTAGAAAAGCTGTCGATCACTTTATGCGTCTTTAGAGAAGTTATCGATACAATTATTTATATATTTATTTTTTATTTTTGAAAAGTTAGCAAGAACTTTTTCAATGGAAATGTTAAATAAGTTTCCCGCTTCTTGAAAACATTATTTTTCTGTTGAAAATGTATCGATTGGTCTTTTGATATTTTATAACAAAGTTTTCGATTTATTTTATTTCTATAGAAAAGTTATTGAAACCTAAGAGCGTTATCAAGAACATTTTTTTCTTTAGGAAATTTATTTGTTAGCTACTTATCTAATGATATAGATTTTATTAAATTTTCCGATAACTAGTCTGAATTTGGATTCACTTTGAAGAACATTATCGATAACATTTTTCTATAGAACTATAAAAACTTAGGCAAAACTTCTTTTATTGAAAGATCAAATTGAACGAACTTAAGCCAAAGTAATTAAAATTTTTATTTCACTTAGACAGTTATCGCAAATGTGAACTTTTCATTAAATAATTTTTTTAAAACTTTCCGGTTTTTATTTAAACTAATAAATTTTCTCTTTTCTTTTCTTTTTAGGTAAGTTTTTCAATGTGGTTTTATGCAGTTCTTTACAAAAATTTGTTGTAAGTATTTGAAGATAGCTGACAGAATTGTTTTCAGTTGATTTTAGAAATGTACATGCAACATGCAGAGATATAAGTATTTATATGTACATAAATATATTTTTATTCCAATTTAATACAGACTGACAATTTTATGTATTAAAACAATAATATCATTGAATAAATTGCTCTTGGAAAAAGTTCTTTAGAAATTCTGAAGGGTTTCATAAAGTTCTGTTTACATGGAAAGTCAGAGTTTTAAACAAAGTTTAATATTTTATCGAAACGATTTGAATGTTTGTGAATGTCGAACCGAAATTTGCAACAAGTTTTTTTTGTTATATCGAAAGAGAGCGAGAGATAGAGCGAATAGAGCGAGATTTTTCTTTTTCCCTTTGAAAATAAAGCCAATTCTCATTAAATTTCTATATAAATAATACATAAAAATGTAACATACGTTACGTAAGCGAACATGTACTTAACGAGGCCCCATTTTTAACTTACTTTCGTCGTTCATAGTATGAAATTCATACATACACGCCAGTATGATAACATATGTACATTAGGGGGGGGCCCAATTTCTTAGGAAAAAAGTTACTTAATTTCTTGGTCTCACTCAACCCCTAGAAATATGCAAAATGTATTAACTTTTAAATATTTCTCCGGGTTAAGACCGCTTTCAAAATATTCTGTACGCAAAATTAACTGAAATTGTAATATAAAATAAATTAAAATTCAATTAAAAACCGATCTACTAATATTTCATTTAAGTTTAACAAAAAGTGTATTAAACTTTAAATGTTAAAAAACTAACCGACTTAAAACCGTAAAAAATTTATGATTCTTTGTTTGGATAAATTTAACTGTCATAAGAACTAATTGCAGCTTCCATAAAAATAATTAATGTTTCCCTTGTTTCTGCTATTTTGACTGTTAAATAATCAATTCCGTAAAAATAAATGATTATTGCTTTATTTTTAAATGTTAAAGGCTTACTATTTCGTATCTTTAAATTATTATTTTATTAATATTATATTTTTACTCACTGTTTGTTCTTTTAATTTCCACTGGGAATCGAGAACAAAGCTCCTTCAGGTTTGAAATCCAACGCAGCAACCACTCGGCTAAAGCCGTAGCACGAAGTTAACATAAATTTATTTCTATGCATTTAACATTAAAAATTAAAAAAAAGCACACACGCATGGTCTTGGCTGACATTGAACATGTGACCTCCCGGTTAATACAATCCACTACACTTTTGATTTTAAATGTGTATTCATATATTTTAAATTACAAATATTTTGAATGTTTGTGTGTGTGTGTGTGTTATTTTTATGCCTGTAATTTTTTGGTATATATAACATAAACAACGGACAATATTGAAAGCAACCGAAAAGCCGTTTTAATGTGCCCTTAGTTTTTTATTATTTATTGAATGTTAGAATCAGTTAAAAATAAGAATGCTTGGGATTTTAAATGTTTAGTCATTCAAAAATTGCACGGAATACTTCTTGAATAAAGTACATTCCATTACTGTTATAATATTGTGAGTGCGAGAACTTGCAGAACTTTTTGTTACAGTACGTACGCCTTAATGATTTTATATATTTTTGTATCTGAATTTATGCATCCATCCATATGCATGTGTTTGCTTTAAGATGGATGTCCCGTTTATTAAGCCGAGTTTGAAGATCGTCACATCGCGTGTTTGGTATAAAATGAATACTTAAATGATGATTGCCATCAACGTGATAATGATGTTATTTTCTTTATCTGGTGTGTTGGTTTGTTTGTTCTCCTTGTTCATGTGCATGGATGACTTGCCGTTGTGTATTTGGGCAAATGTGTTGTTGCATCTTCTTATTTCTGGATATTATTATTATTTTTTGCTTTAAATGTTTGCGTTTGAGTTGACGACGACGACGATGATGATGATGATTTGACCCAATTTTGAAATCTCCCAACAAAAAAAAATCAAACAAAAGAACAAGGAAAAATGATTTTTTTGGGGGAAATTTTGCAAATAACGAAACACTCATGACGACACTCATGCACACACACACACAAAGACCAAACACGTACACTTTTAAATTGAATTTAAATTTCTTTTGTACGATTTCAGGGAGTACAAAACGGGAATAACAAATTTGAAAGACATGGTATTTCAAGGAAGAAAGAAGTGTAAAGGAAGTTTGATACACTTTTCAAAATATATAATCAAAATCTGATTAACAAGAGTTCGGTTCTCATATTAAAATCTAATAACAAATTTCTTTCTATCAGTGTACCTGAAGGGCTTTTAAGGTGAAAAGGGGTGGGCGGGCCAGGACAGTATCTTAAGAAACTTGTTTTCTTTTTTACTTAATTTCGTCAGGATATTCTGTTAACTACTGCACAAAGGCAGCAGTCATCACACACAGACCTGGTTATTTATTCACTTTTTGCTGTTGTTAAGTACATTTGCAAGATTTTTTTATATCAAATTTTATTTTTCGAAAGACAAAAAAAATTTGTGTATTATATTATTTTCGTTGTATGCAAAAAATGTGTTTTTCAACAATAAATGCAGATGTCAACAAAAATTTCTAAATGTCGTTCAACTTTTGCAAAATACCTACATAACAAATAAAGTAAAATATTCGCAATTAATAAAAAAACGTGCAAAGTTGGATTTATGTTTTTTCGGCATTTTTTTATTAAATTAATATTTTTATATTTTATAAAAAGAAACCAAAGCAAATTTGATTAAAAACACAAACAAAATTAAATTAAATGGTAAGTAGGAATTCTGCATTAATTTTGAAAACAAAATTTGAACCTTTTTGAAACTTTTCCTTTTTTTTAATAAAATACATTTTTTCTCTTTTGTTCTGTAGAAAACTTTTGTGGCCACAAGCCTTAGCCGCTTAAGTCGTTTGTAAATTTTTTTTCGGGAGAGCAGTTTAAAGTGTCAAGAACTCGCATCCAATCAGGCAGGTGTTGGTTTATTTTTCTTTAACATTTTTACATTTACACACAAAAATGGACTCCATCGCTCAACAAACGTAATTTTGTGCTAACGCGACTTATATTTGCGTTTATTTTAATTACACACTGTAAGTGGCGAAAAACGATTTAGTGAGGTTTTTAGTTCTAGTTGAGTAGATCATTTTGCCATTTTAAAAACTGCAATACACCCTCAAAATCGGACGTTATTGATAAACAAAAAAAAAAACGATTTTTTGAAAATGCACAGACAAAAACAATTTTCACTGAGTTGTCTCTGCATCGATTTTTATTTTTTCAACGGTATAGAATAGAGGAGCACTTAACCTTTCCGTGTATATTTTAAAAAGGGTTTCTTTTGACTTATATTCCATGGAAATATCGTCAAAAGAAAAATTAAATTTTTTTATTTTTTTTAATATTTTTTTTTTAATTTTCCGTATCTTTTTGCAACACATTGCTTCAAAACCTATTCATTTTTTATTTTCTTAACAAGTGTATCTCATAACGTTTGCAATAAGCCAAAAATTATTACAATCGGTTGGAAATTGGCAAAGTTACAATACTTTTAAACAAAATTTCAACGTAAAATTATACATGCAATACACAGTAGAAAAATTATGGATGACTTTGTTATTCAAAAGCAGACTAATTTTAATAACATGTTTTCCGCTCCTTATAATATTTCAATACATAGTTAATAATAATCCACTTTTCTATAGAAAAGTTATCAATAACTTTACTTTCCTACCGAAAGGTATTGATGAATTTATTTTTCTACAGTGGTCGGCATATTTATTTTGACACATGAGAAATTTTACCATTTTGAATTTTTTCAGATTTCCAAAAAATTAAAAATTCCCAATTTTTTTAAAATGAAATTAGCATTTATAAAATAAGTAAAAAACATAAAATCATAATTTCTTAAATTAAATTTGCATTCTATGCAACTAATTTAAAAATTTAGGGATGGCATAAGTATTTTGACATATAGTATTTTAACTCTTTAAACGAAAATATGTTATTCCAACTCTTATAATACTTTTAGATATTTTTAATATTAATAAAACGTGTATCCTCCTTTAGCGGCAATGACTTTCCGGAGTCTTTTAGGTACTGAATCGATCAAGTTTTGAATGAATTTTGTTGGTATGTCCTCCCACAAAGATTTAACCTCTGAAATTGTTCCTTCCCTGGTTCTTGTCAGATCTGCGGTTCTTTGGCGCTTTATATATGACCAAACATTCTCAATCACATTCAAATCCGGACTTTGGGGTGGCCAATCCAAAGTTTCAATGCAATTTTCTGTCAAAAATTTCTTAATCCTTTTACTCTTGTGGCAAGGTGCATTGTCCTGTTGGAAAATAAATGACGGTCCAATCAACCTATCGCCAGAAGGAAATGCGTGTTCATTTAAAATTTTTAAATATTGGTTTTGGTTCATCGAACCGTCGATGGGAACCAAGTCTCCCAAGCCTTTATATGCTATACAGCCCCAGAACATGACTGTGCCACCTCCATGACTAACTTTTTCGACAACAGGTGCGATTTTTTTTCGAGTTTTTTGGTCTAGTCTAACAAAAACTTTTTTCTTTGACGAGTGATACTCGAAAGTACTTTCGTCGGTCCATAAGACGCTTTGCCAGAATGATAGGGGCTTGTCCACGTATCTGTTTGCGAATTCTAACCTTTTAATTTGGTTCCTTCGGGCTATACATGGAATTGATCTTGCTACATATGTATTAATGTTCGCTTCTTTTAGACGTCGTCGAACTGTTCTTTCGCTTAAATGACTATCACAGTGCGAATTCCATTCCAACGCAGCGGCTTTGGGTGTCAAACCTGGATTAGATTTAAATTTTCTGATAATTTGTCGATCTTCCACTGCCGTTGTTTTACGTTTTCTTCCTGTTCGAGGCAAATTGATGACAGATTCTGTTTCTTTACATTTATTTATTTGATAATAAACGGTTTGTCTAGGTATATTGTACTCCTTGGCAATATTTGTTACAGATATTCCAAGCTTATACTTGGTTATAATTTCACTCCTGACGGTGTTAGTTAATTCCGCTATTTTTCCCATATTTAGACAATAGTAATAGAATTTTTTTATTTATCTTTCATCGAATGTTAATACTTAATACTCAATAACGACCGCTTTGTATTAAAGCTTAACACAAAAAACAAAATGAGATGAAATTATAGAATGTCAAAATAATTATGCCGTTACAAATTCTTGTACCAAATTGCATTTCTCCCTTCAGAATGAGAATGGGTAAAGATTTTAACAAAATATTTTGCATACGTATACCTAAGAATTAGTGTAAAAAAAATATATGAAGATAACTGTGCCGTTATCGGAATTTCAATATTAAAACACAATAGAACAATTCTTCACTATACTTTGTCAAAATAAATATGCCGACCACTGTATATAAAATATATCGCTCATTTTTAATTTATCCCCTAAGATTTGACGTTTCCATAAAAATATATTCGATAATTTTATATTTTTTTATACAGACAAGTTTTTGAGAGCTTTATATTGTGAAAGAAAATTTATCGATAACTACTATTCTATATAAAAGTTAACGATAACTACTTTTCGAAAGACAAGTTTTCATGAACATTGCTGTTACATACAAAAGTTATCGATAACTTAGCGTTTATCTGCATAAAAGTTACCAATAACTTTTATTTCCTGTATAAACTTCATCGATAACAAAACTTTTTCATCGATACTTTATCGATAGCTTTAAGTTTTCATAGAAAAATTATCGAGAACTTAAATTTTCTGCGGTAAGTCCGAATTATCAATTACTTTCCGCAGAAAAGTTAAGTTCTCGATAATTTTTCTATATAAAACTTATCGATAAGTTTACCTTAAAATAAAAAAGTTATCAATAAATTAACTATTCAATAAAAGAGTTGTCCATTACTTAACTTTCAAATGGAAACGATTCCGGAAACCAATATTTTCTATAGAAAAATAATCGATAACTCCTTTTTAATTAGAAGTTATCGATAACTTGATTTTTAAATAAAAAAAGTTATCGATTAATAACCTTTTTAATAAAAATAATTGTCAATGACTTTATTCTTAAGACGATTCCGGAAACTATCATTTTTTATAGAAAATTATTTTCTTTTGTTAAGTTATCGATAACTTAATTTTGAAATAAAAAACTTATTAATGAATTAACTTTTTAATAGAAAAATTTCGATGACTATTAAAACGATTCCGGAAACTATAATTTTCTAAAGAAAAATTATCGATAACTACCTTTCTATGGAGAAGTTATTGATAAATTTAGTGTTCTATGAAAATGCTATTGATAAATTTGTCGGTAGAAAAAATCATCGTTAACTATCTTTCTTTTTTTATAGAAAATTCATTGTTAAATTTAATACTCTTGTGCGGAAAATCTATCGAATACTTTACTTTTCTGTAGCGAAGTTATCGTTTACCTTATTTTTCCCTAGAAAATATATCTATAACTTTACATTTCCATAGAAAAGTTATCCAACACTTTACTTTTTTATAGAACAGCTATCGATATTTTTACTTTTTTAAAGCTACTTTTTTTTATAGAATGTATCGATAAGTTTACTCTTCGATATAAAAGGTATCGATAACTACTCTGCCATGGTAAAGTTATCGTTAAATTTACTTTTCTACAGAAAAGTTTTCGATAATTTTACTCTTCCACAGGAAAGTTATCGATAACTACTTTTTTTATAGAATAGTTAACGATTACTTTACTTTTGTGTAAAATATTTTTCCCTAACTATACTTTCCTGCAGAAAAGATATCGTTAACTTTGTTTTTCCATATAAAAGTTGCCGATAACTTTACTGTAACGAAATATGAGAAAAATTAATTATTAAAATTAATTAAAATCAATTATTTTTTTATTTATTTAAAAAAAAATAACAAAAATGCAACAAAAATTTAAACTGTAACTATTTGAACAATGAACCCCTCAACAAAAATTTCAAGTACGAGATCTTCAATCAATGAAATATCTATTTTATTATATACTCACTTCATTTCTTCATTAAGGAAAATTTTTAAGTTCATTTTTGCGCTTTTATTTTTTTATGTATGTGAGTATATACAAAATTGTAAGTAAACAGAATGGAAATCAGTCTACGTTGCTGTATGTGTGCTTGTAATTCTGAATGTAATAAAATCCTTATTTATTATAATTCACAACAAAATACAAAAACTAAAACAAAAAAAAACGCTAAAAATATTGGAAAACGAAAATAAGTAAACTGCTTCGTTACTTGGATAAGCAAACTTAAAATAAACGGAGAAAAACACCACAAAGAGTATTTATTATTCTCATTGTCAACAGTATATTTGTTTTAAATAAATCTTTTTTTTTAATAAAAAGATTATTTTTAATGAAATTGAGCTGGATTATAAATTGTATATTCTCTGGTATTATAAAAACATGTTTTTCTTGCTTTTAAATATAAGTTTTTTTTGCTATCGATTGAAATGATAGTGCATCTGCGGATCAAACAAAGTTTTTTTTAGTTTCATACAGCAACGGTAAAGCTATCGATAACTTCGAAACATTAATGCTCTTAAAAATTAAAAAAATATCGATCAATTTCTGTACAAAAGTAAGAGTTATCGAAAACTTTACCTAAAAATAAAGTTAATCACAATTTTACAATAGAAAATGATAATTTTTTATAGGAAAGAAAAGTTATCGGTAACTTTTCTTAAGACAAGTAAAGCTGTTTATAATTCTAATGGAGACAGTAAGCTATCGATTACTTCTGTGGAGAAAAGTTATGTTATCGATAACTTCTTTGTACAAGACTAAAGTTATCGATAACTTTTCTGTCGGAAATTAAAGTTTTTAATAATCTTAAAATAGAAAAGTAAAGTTATCGATAACTTTTTTATAGATAAGTAAAGTTATCGGTTACTTTTCTCTATATATATACATTTATCGATAACTAATACATATATTGAAAACTAAAATTATATTATCGATAAATTTTTATGCAAAAGTAAAAAAAGTTATCAAAAACTTTTCCTAAAAATAAATTTATACTGGTATGTTCTGTATTTCATGTGGAATTAAAATGTGCGGAATTATCAAAGCATTGTTGCTATAAATATTGATATGGAACAACAATGCTTTGATAATTCCGCACATTTTAATTCCACATGAAGTACAGAACATACTCGATAATGATAACTTTTTTATGGGAAGGAAAAGCTATCGATAAATTTTCTTATGACAAATAAAGCTGTTGATAACTCTTATGGAGACAGTAAGCTATCGATTACTTATCGATCGATAACTTATTTGCATAACAGTAAAGTTATTAATAACTATTCTGTTGGAAGATAGTTTTTGATGATTTTAAAATAGGGAAGACAAGTTATCGATAATTTTTTAATGTTTATCCATTAATTTTCTGTAAAAAGGTAAATTTATCGATAACTATTCTGTTGAAAAGGTAAATTATCTATATTATCGATAAATTTTTAAACAAAGGTAACGTTATCGAAAATTTCCTGAAAAAAGTTAATGGCAATTTGAAAATTGAAAAGTCAATGAGAATTTTTCAAAGGAAAGAAAATTTCTCGATAAATTTTCGTAAGAAAAGTAAAGCTGTCGATAACTATTATGGGAACGCTCAGTTATCGATTACTTCTATGTAGAGAAGTTAAGTTATCGAAATTTTTTTTATAAAAAAAGTAGTTACCGAGTAATTTCTATATAAAAGTAAAGTTATTGATAACTTTTCTATTGAAAAGTTAAATTATATAGCTTACCTAATTATCTTTATAAAAATTTATGCTATCGATTACATTACTATCGATTTTGTTTTATATGAAAAAGTTAAAACGTTTATAACTTTTCTGTCAAGAAGCAAAGCTATCGGTAACCTCTATGGAAAATTAAGATACCGATAAATTTTCTATAGAAAAGTAAAGATACCGGTAACTTTTCTATAGAAAAGTAAAGCTATCGATAATTTGTCCATAGAAACGCAAATATATCGATCAATCTATAGAAAAATAAAGTTATGGCTAACTTATCTAAAGATACGTGAAGTGGGTCGATAACATTTCTGTGTAAAATAAAAGGTGTCGCTAACATTTTTATAGAAAATTTAAGCATTGCTAACTTTTGCCTTGAAAGGTAAGGTAAATCGATAACTACTGTGTAGAAAGGTTATCGATAACTTTTCTACTGCAAATGAAAGTTATCGATAACTACTCTTTAGAGAGCTTAACTTATTCCATAGATAACTTACTGATAATTTAAATGTAAAATTGAAATCATTGCTAATAGTTTTGTAGAAAAAAAATTTATCGATAACTTTTTAATCGGAAGTAAATTTATCAATAACTTTTCTTTTGAATTATAAGTTATCGATAGCTTTTCTATAGAAAATTACAGCTTATTCCGCGGTGTCGAAGAAACTATTTCTTTCGTATAATTACATATAAAACAAAAAGAATTTCTAATATTTTGTTTGTTTGAAATGTAATTGTACGAAAGAGAAATCTTTCTACATCGTGAGACAGGCAGTTATTGTTTTCGATAACCATGCATTAGGAAAGTAAAGCTGTCGCCCAATTTTCTATGGAAAAGTTAAGCTAAGATAGCTTTTCTATTGAAAAGTAACCGATAGAAACGTGAAGTTATCGGTAACTTTTCTACACGATATTTCACTAAAAATAAGTTATCGCTGATATTTTTATTGGAAAGTTCAGTAACTTTTGCATTTAAGAGAAATATCGATAAAGTTTTTATTTAACAACTAACCAATCGATAACTACTGAATAGAGAAGTTGTGTTACTTACTAATAACTTTTCCATTGCCAAGTAATGTTATCGATGATCATTCCATGGAAAAGTTAACTTCTTGAAAATTGTGGAAAATAGAAGTAAATGATGTATTTCTGCAGGACAGAAAAGTAAGCGATAACTTTCAATAGAAAAGTTATCGATAACTTTTCTATTTTTAAAGTTAAGTTAACGATAACTTTTCCGTATAAAATCAGTATTTTCAATTATCTTGCAATAGGAAAGTAGAGTTTTCGGTAACTTTTCTATAGAAAAGGAAAGTTATAGTTAACTTTTAGCCGATGGCCCTGGTAGCTAGTGCTTTCACTTCCTTATATTGATCTTATATTTAGCTATAAGTTTAATATTAAATAAATAAATAAATAGTTAACTTTTCTATAGAAAAGAAAAGTTATCGGTAACTTTTCCATAACAAAGGATAGTTATCGATAACTTCTATAAATTAAAAGCAATCGAAAACTTTTTATAGAAAAGTAAAGATATCGAAAACTGAGTGTTGAGTGATTCTTCCGACGGGGTTTTTTTGAATTTGGAACGATTTTCCGTCATCCCACGTCCAACTGGTTTGTAAACAGATCGGTTTCGGGTATGTGCCATCTTCAGTGTTCTATTGAATACTAAATTAGAATTCAATAGAACACTGAAGATGGCACATAGCCGAAACCGGTCTGTTTACAAACCAAATTTGACGTGGGATGACGGAAAATCGTTCCAAATATCGAAAACTGTTTTGGAAGAAAACTAATGTGGTCGATGAGTTCTTATGGTAAAGTTAAGTTATCGATAGCTTGTCTATAAAAAAGTAGATATACCGACAAGTTTCTTTGATGGAAAAGCTAAAGCCCTTATGACACTACATTTTTTCTTCATTTTTCAAGTTTTGGAGAACAGCGCAAATATAATATAATGGGAAATTTAACCAGGTGTAGAGAGTTCAGCTATATTAAGATAAATACCAAATTATCAAAGCTTTTACTAATGTTATCGATAAAAATGTGGGCCTGTCAAAAAAAATGTAAAAATGTTCAACTTAAAATTGACATTTCAAGCTTGAAACATTAAAGTGTTGCCAAGTTAGAGGTTTATTCACAAATTCAGCTACTTATCGCCTCTTTTTTTTTCAACTTTTCGTCTGTTGGCGTTTTATTATAAATAAAAAGTAGGCAGCACTTAAAGAAGCCATTACGTTTTGTTTTCATTTCGTATAGTTGTTTCTTTCTATCATTTGATATTTCTTTCTTTCAATCCTATAGCAAAACAATGCAAGAAAAATGTAGTGTCATAAGGGCTTAACAATATTTTTTATAGAAAAGTAAAGATATCGATAATATTTCTTTAGAGTGATAAGGTTAACGATAGTCATGAGTGCTAAAGCTGTTGATAGGTTTTAAAAAATGAAAATTTCGATTGTTATATGAAGCACAACGTAGCGATAACATTTTATAGAAAACGTGCTCCTATATTGAACATAATATTTCGTTTACCATTATCTTGCAAAAGTTTTTTTCCACAAAAATATATTACAAATCAATTCTCTTACATTTATGCTAATCCACTCTGGAAGACAACTATTGGATTGTTTTATTTTCCAATCTTTTTTTTTTTTTTTTTAGAAAATTATTCATGATTTCAATAATTTAATCGAGAATAGTTTGCTGCTGCTTAATGATATTTTATTTATTTATTGTGTTGGTAATTGTTCATTTCTATTTATTTTATCTGTTTGTAAATTTTATGCGTAATTAAGTTTTAAACCGTGTAGATGAATTGTATTTGATATTGATATTTGTATTATACGGTCGGTAGAACACACCAACCGAATCAACCAACAGCAGCGGCAGCCTCCATTTATAATTCGCTCTCTGTCTCTTTTGCACTCCACTGTGCTGTGGTGGCTAAATAGAAAACTTTTAACGATTATTATGATTTCAAAGTTTTGAATTTAATTAATTAAATGAATTGTTGTTGTTGTGCAGTATTTGCTTTAGTTTTGTAATTTGCAAAAAAAAAATTAAACTAAAATTATTGTATAAAAAAATGGTATTAATTACATATGACTGACTGGTACAACTTGTTTTTATTGTTTAATGCACTCGTTGCAAAAAAAAGAGTATTGGGAAGGGCAAGAGGAAATTCTGTTGTTTTACGGTCTAAAGTTTCATGTTTTTCAATTTTGTAAAGAATAAAAGATTTAAGTGAATTTAATCCACCAAGTGATGACTAGACTTAATAATTGACTTTAACAGGTAAATGGAAATATAAAAATGGAAATAAAAAATATATTTAATGCCCGCCGTATAATGTCAGAATAATAAAGTTAACGATATTTCTAGTATGGATAAGCAAATTCAACGGTAACTGTTTTCTATAGAAAACTAAATTTTTATAACTTTTGGTTACAAAACGTCTATTGGCGATATCTTCTCTACTCATCTTTCTTTAAATATTTATTTATTATTTTATTTTTTTTTTGTTTAATAAAAATTTTTTTTCATATATTTTTTTACCATATAATTTGATACATTTATTTACTTGGTTTTTTTGCTTTTAAGCAAAATCGATTTGTCAGGTGTCATATTTTCTGCATTGTGTTTTTTTTATAATTTTTATAAAATCTCTATATAAAAATATTTGTATATACATTTTTAATTAAAAAAAATCTGATGAAAATTTTATTGAATTTTTTATAAATATGTATAAATAATGCTTTTGTAAGCTACTGTTTCATTCTTTATCCTTTGGATTGATAGTTCAAAAAGTTTATCAGTTTTTCTGTGATACACAATGCAAAATGTTTAAAACAAATATAAACTTGTTCCGCAGAAAATGGTGTTTTTTCTCATGGTATTTTAAACGTTGAGGAGAGAAGCACGTCAATTTTAATACCATGAGATTTTGAGACGTGTGCAAAAAGGCTGATGGTTTATTCGGAAAACGAGAGGAAAAATCCAAAAGGAAAATTAAATTAAAAATTCTGTAAAGTGCGACTTTGACACGAACACGAAGAGTTCCGTACGATTCCCTAAACATATATCCCTTTTTTTCGTTTTGGCGATTTTTGTTTGTTTTGGGGATTTTTTAATTTTAGCGTATTTTTTCGTTTTAGGTTTTTTGTTGTTTTGACGAATGTTTTAACTTTTTTTTTTTTGCGATTTTCCGTTATTGACTTTTTTTCGTTGTAGTGCTTTTTTTGGTTTTTTTTTCGTTTTGGCTATTTTTGGGATTTTTAGTTTTGGCGCTTTTTTATTTTGGCGATTTTTTTGCTTTGGTACGTTTTTCGTTTCATCGCTTTTTCATTTTTGGCGACTTTTTTTTCGTTTTGACTATATTTTAATTTTGGGTTTTTTTGTTTTAGCAATTTTTTCCGTTTCGAGAATTTTCGAAAACAAAATTTTCGAAAAAAAGTTTTCTCTGAAATACATTCTAAATCACCGTTCCGTTCCGATCAAACCCAAAATCTTAGCAGTTCTTAAACTTAAAAATCTACTTCGTTTGCTGGATATTTGATCAAAATCGTCTAATTCCTTCGACAGATAGTTTTCGAAAAATTTCGAAAAAATTGTTATTTTGTGGTTACTCCAAATTTTTTTTATCAAATCGATCACGTTTTACGATTTGCAAAATCGCATCGAATACTGCAAATTGGATCTAAATCGAATAAGTGGTTCGTGGTAGAAAATGGACAAAAACCTTCGGAAATTTTATATCCTACTACTTTTACAACCAAATTTGTTTTCCTGCTCATTCTATTAGCAAATAAAGAAAGTTTCATGCCACAAATTTCATGAAATATTTCATTGTTAATTTGGTCTTATTCATAAAATTTCAATATAAAATTGATGTTTTGAAGTTTTCCATGACGAAGTAAATCTATCGACTACTTTTCTATAGAAAAGTAAAGTTATCGATTCTATAGAAAAGTAAATTTATCGATAACTTTTATATAAAAAAATAAAGTTATCGATACATTTTCTATTAAAAAGTAAAATCATCGATAGCTTTTGTAGAAATTAAAAGTTATCGATAACTTTTCTATAGAAAGTTTAAGCCATAGATAACTTTTTTATGAATAGGTCAAGTTATCGATAACCATTTTTTAGTAAAGTGAAGCTAAGGACAACCTTTCAATAGAAAACTGAAGTTATCGATATCATGTAAAGTTATCGTTGAATTTTATAAAAAATAAAATTATGCATAAAATTTCAACACAAATCGATATGTTTTGTAGTTCGATAACTTAACTTTTCTATAGAAAAGTTAAATTATCAATAATTTTTTGCTTGAAAAAGTGAAGTTATCTAGAACTTTTCTACAGAAAATTTAGCTTAAGTCGTGAACTTCTATAGAAAATTAAATTATACTATGACTTCTATTGAAAAGCAAAGTTATCGATAAAATTTCATTCCAAAAATTTAAGCTGTCTATTAGTATACCATGGGGAATTAAGGTTATCGATAAACTATCTGTAGAAAAATAAAGTTATCGTTAACTTACATATACGGTACAGTAATGTCTTCGATAAATTTTGTATATAAAAGTAATTTTTCGAAAAATTAAAAAGTACCTAAAATAAATTTTTGATAAATTTTGAATAGAGAAGTCAAATTGTCAATAAATTAAATGCAAAGTAAAGATAAAGTTTAAATAAAAATTTAAGGTATCCATAAGCTAGCGATGGAGAAGTGAAGTTAGCGGTAACTTGTAAATAGAAAAGTAAACTTATCGATAACCTTTCATTAGAAAATGTAAAGCTGTCGATAACTTTTCTCTAAGAAAGTTAATTTGTCGATAAGAAGGTTAATTTATCGATATATTCGACAGGTAAGTAAAGTTATTGATAAAATTTTTTCAAAAATTAAAATGGAATAATGAAAGTTATCACAAAGTTCAGATACTAAAGCACGCAGGTTAAAATCTTACATGTTTTTAAAGCATTATTGTCTGTGTGTTTCCTGTTACAATTCATTACTTTTTATTAATCATCAGATTTTTCATATATTTATAAATAATTTTTCATTTATGAATTGAAAAAAAAAAAACGTGTTGCCAAGTCATGTGTTTTTTGCTCATATATTTTTATTTATAAATACACGTAATTACACTTGAATAAGAACGAAAGAAATATTAAAAAGAAACACCGAAATCTTTCAATTATAAATCAATGAAATTAAACAAAAAAAGTAAAAGTGTACAAAAAAAAAACGCTAATGAATTCAACATCAACTCAACCTTCTGGTTGGTAAATTTTTAAATTATGAAATCCAATATGCTGAAATATAAATTGAAAGATTTGTTAGATAAAAGTTTTTTTTATAACAATTTTTATAATTTAAATCTAAACATTTGTTTTTCGTAAAAAAAACCAAAAACTCTTCATCACAAATAATTTTAAAAATTCCATTTATTTAGTTATTTTTCAATTTTGAAAATACCACATTTCTTTCAATTGTCTTTCTAATTTCAAGGAACAAAAATAAGGCCTCTCCATCATTGTCAGACAATCTAAAATAGAGTTGGCTATTATTGTGTTTTAAAGACTTTAAAGTATTTCAAGAATTTTAATATGATTTTCGTCGGTGGCTGTCATCATCATTAGAGTGTTTATTTTATAATGAAAAATTTTTATAGACTTATGGGAAAAGTTGTTTAAATATTACGAGTTTTTTGCTATATAATTTTATATATCATTTTGAAATGATAAATTAAAAAAGCAATTACTTTATTTTTATTCTAAGGGCCCCTGTATATTAAAACATGTGAAACTTGTATGGAAAAATTTCCTTTTACATATCACGAATTTTTATTATTTTTTTTCATGCTAACTGAAACGTTTAGAAACGTAATTTTTTTCACAAAATCAGCCCATAAGTCAATGACAAATTGCCATGAGGGCAACACCACCTAACTTTCAATTTATAATGCTGGCTTAAAATACTTTAAACTGCGAAAAACTTTTAAAACATACCTTTTATTTAAGTTTGTCATATTTTGTCCGTACAATTTGTCACTTAAAATGGCATGACACAAACTAATCTTTCTTTGTTTTTTCCTCATTTTGGATTTTTAATAACATCACATAAAAAAATTCGTATCTTAATGACAAACTGTTACATCATGTGAGATTTTATTTTATAGAGCTGAACTAAAATACTTAAAACCACAAAGAAATTTTATCTTACGTCCTTTGCTTAAAAATGTCAATTAACATGACAAAAATAATTTTTTAAATCTTCCATCACTTCCAAATAGAGAAACATTTCTTACTACACAGAATTTTGTCACTGTCACTGTCCCTGACAAATTGTAATATGAGCTGTAGAAACTCCATGCAATTTATGTGTTTCATTGGAAAGGTTCGCATAAAAAATTATTACTTATATAGTCTTCAAATAAAAATGGGACAATGTGCCTAATGTGAAGTTTTAAGGAGTTACTAATTCATCTGCTTTTAATTTTAAAATATGTTGTCACTATAAATGGTAGATGCGCTGCAAATATTACATATAAATAAAATGTCTTATTTTAATTACACAACATGTCTATATACAAACTTTCCCATTAGACAGCTGATAAACAACAGTTTGTCACTATAGATGACATTAGTAATATATTGACAGATAGGACGGTGGTCACTGCAAGATATAAAAACAAATATGGCCTAATTGGAAACTTCGAAGAGTTATTAGCTAATATGTTTTTAATTGTAAAATACGAGTATTGTCACCATAAATATCAGATGGGCTCTAAGTATTACATTGTGTCACTTTTGTGACAAAGCACAGTTACTTATATTTATTGCCCAACAAGTCTTTATACAAACTTTCTCTTTAGACAGCTGATAAACTTAATGATTTGTTGGTTAGTTTTTGAACTGAAACCTGATTAAATTAAAAATTTTGGAGTTTACGGTTACTCCAAAAGTGGGTCATTGTCACAAGTGACAATTTGTAAGAAAATAATAAATTTTACCTCAAATTGCTTATTTTAATCGCACAAGAAGTCTTTATACAAATTTTATCTTTAGAAAGATTAACGGCTTGTCACTACAGGTAACATGCGCGTTATACTGCCAGATGGGCTTATAATATTGATATTACATTTTGTCACTTTTGTGACAATACTACCACGCAAAGTAAGGAAAATTGCTGTAAAGCATTTAGAACAAACCAAATAAAGAATTTATGTAATTAAAGAATCTTTATTAGTGTTAATGACTATCTGTCACTAAGCATGACATTCGAAATATGTTGATTTTAAACTTGGTTTTTTAACTGAAACCTGATTAGATTAAAAGTTCGTCATTGTCACATGTGAAAATTTGTAAGAAAGTAATAAATTTTACTAAATCTTACAAACAATGTTTGTACTAACTCTTTCATTAAAATTAACAGTCTGTCATTCCGTGTGACATTAACAAATGTAAAACCTCGCCACTTTGAGTGACAGTATGTCATCATGAATGACTTTCTAAAATATTTTTTTATTTATGTTTTTTAGGCACGCTAGAGATATTTAATTAAAACCCGCTTTCGCTATATGCCATTTTATAGACAGTTTGTCATGTAATGGCAAAAAACGCAAAACCTCTTGTGATATTTGAAAAATTAATTGAAATTTTCGGTTTGTTTCCTCTGTAATTTGATTTTGCATAATGTACTGTTTTTCCAATCAGTGACAATGTGTCATCTTAAAAAATTCCTTTATTTTTATTTTTTTAATGAAAATTGTTTGCTTTAGGGGCTATTCACATATTACATAACGCTCGAGGGGTGGGTGTTAAAGATTTGTTACGGACTAGATACTTTATACTGAAAATTTTGTAAATTTGTAAAAAGCGTAAGGGGGGGTATAAATCCTCCGAAAATAGCGTTACGTAATATGTGAATAGGCCCTTAGGAGTTCTAGTCACTTTATGTGATCCAGTATCAAAAATGCTCATGCCTGGACATTTTTTAAGCCTTTGTTAAAAATGACAATTTGTCACTACATGTAATATATTGCTCTTTAGTACAGACTGATCTATATATAAATTGTAATATATCTCACCACTACAAAATTAATTAATTAAATTGACCAATGCAAGATAAATTAATTAAATACATGATTCAAGAATTTGTTGTCATTCAAAGTGACAAGTGGTGACAACAGACAACGTATATGCTTTGGTCTTTTTTGGATCTTATGTAACTGCTTGTCACTGTATACATTAACATTTTGGCCTTATTTCAATGCTTTTTACTTAAAATGACAAACTTGCCATTAGTGTGACAACATGTCACTGCGAAAAATCTTTAACTTCCTAAAACGATATTTTGTCAAACTTTACTTTTTCGCCGCATACTTGGTTTGTCAGACTTAACATGACAAGTATCATTTTAATTCTTATACTTAGCTGACCATCTTTGAACCTTAATATTTCTTATAATTATTTATTTATTTTGCTCATTTGTTACTTTGACTTGTAAACCTTTTAAAAAGTCATTAAACTGTGGAAATACATACAAGCTTTTTAAATACAAGCTTTTTGTTGAAACACATGTACGTTCTCGTATGACAAGGCAAACTCATGTCACAATCTTACAAACTTAAAACAGTAATTTAGTCGAAAGGGAGGAGGAGGAGGAGAAGAGGCCAATAGAAGTGTTTAGGGTACTGTGGCTGCAAGTGTAAAATAACATAGAAATTAACATAAAAACACGACCACTAATTGGATCACAAAACAGCAAAATCAGCTGAAAATGACAATAAAAAGAAATAAAATGCATTACAAGTGAAATTTTTCTATAGATTTGACAAATCACATAATGCAATGGTAGAAAATTACATGTCTTAAGCATATTTTCAAATGCACAGTTTTTATTTGGGTTTTTATTTTCTAATTTTATTTTTCTTCACTATGGTGGTGGCATGTTGTTGCAAACAAATAGCATGTACTTTTTTATTGTTGTTGTTGCTGTTGTTGTTAATTTTCAACATCAAAATTAAAAAGGGCAGCAACAAATGTTATTGTGCTGGTAGTAGAAAGACAGACAAATAGTCAGACAGACAGACAGATGGAAGACGGTGGCATAGACAAGTTTTATTTTAAACAAATATAAAATTAACTTAAAAGTAGGGAAGAGCGCTATATACGCTATGAAATGCGTGTCTGATTTGCATTGACTCTGCCGGTCGTGTTTGGCTGTCTGAATAGCTGTTCGTCGTCTGGCTGTGTAAATTATATTTGCATAGATTTTCTTGGCAAGGTTTGTTGTTTTTTTTTTTGTGGAAAGTTTTGTATTTAGTAAGCCAGCAATAGAAATTTGTTGAAAATAAAATGACTACAAGACGATTTGTAGTTTGACTCTTTTAATTTGACTTGAAAACATCAAGTAAATGTTTGGCAGTTTGTTTCTTTTTTTTTTTTAAATTTCTGCCCATATTTATTTCGAGTAAATTTCCACCAAAAAAATTTACATTTTAAGCAACGAGACTATAGAAAAATTAAATTGGTTGAGGGTAAAAGCAAAAGGTATTTTTGTAAAAGATTTCCCAACGGAGTTGCTTTTTTTTTGCATACTGTCACCTTTGATGACAAAGTGTTACTAATGCTTCTATACTTTATTTATCTAAAAACTCATCCAATTTCGTAATTTCGAAACAAAAAATTTTTTCGTTATGTAAAGTCTGAGCTGCTCTTTTACATTCTGTACCTTTGATGACAAAGTGTTACTAATGCTTTTATACTTTATTTATCTAAAAAGACATCCAATTTCGTAATTTCGAAACAACAAATTTTTCGTTATGTAAAGTCTGAGCTGCTCTTTTACATACTGTCAGCATTGACGACAAAGTGTCATTAATGCTTTTATACTTTATTTATCAACAAATTCTCTCCATTTTTTAATTTTAAAACACAATTTTTCTTTATGTAAAGTCTGATCTGCTTTTTTACATGCTGTCTCCTTTGATGACAAAGTGTCACTAATGCTTTTATACTTTATTGATCGAAAAATTTCTTAAATTTCGTAAATTTTAAACATTGTTTCGTTATGTAAAGTTTGAGCTGTTTTTAAATACTGACACCTCTGATGACAAAGTGTCATTAATGCTTTTATACGTTATATATCCAAAAATTTCTTAAAATTCGTAATTTTAAAACAAATGTAAAATCTAAGCTGCTTTCTTATATGCTTTTATACTTTATTTATCGAAAAATTCTATAAATTTCGTAATTTTAAAACAATTTTTTGTTATGTAAAGACTGAGCTACTTTTTACATGCTGTCACCTTTGATGACGAAGTGTTGCTAAGGCTTTTATAATATATTTATCGAAAAAATCTTTGAGTTTCGTAATTTTAAAACAAAAGTTTTTTCGTTATGTAAAGTCTGAGCTGCTTTTTTACATACTGTCACCTTTGGTGACATAGTGCCACTATTGATTTTATACTTTATTTGTTGAAAAATTCGTTAAATTTCGTAATTTTAAAACAAACAATTTTTACTTTGATGAAGATTTATTACACATGGCAAAAAGTCACTACGGCCCGTTACAATTTATTTATCTAAAAAATATTTAAATCTTGCCATTAAAAGGAAAAAATATACTTTTTCCATAAAAGAAAAATTTATTGAACTTTTATATTTTGCTTTTCACATACTGTCACTTTTGATGACAAGTGTCAGTAAGTGTTAAACGATTTATTAATAAATTTCCATAAGCTTGACACTCTGTCACTAACTATTTCTTTGACTAACAAAAGCAACTTTTTTAAACATTTTTTTCTAATACTATCACTTTTTTTCAAATTATTTATGGCTCGATTATGGATGGCAACCGAACTTCAGTTGGGTTGCCAGTTGCTAAAAATCATATTTCGGATGGCAACTGAGACCTCTCCGTTTTAGTTGCTTTTTAGTGCTTTTCTCCAAGCACGAATTTTTAGTTCCTGGCTGGCAACGCAATTCAAGTTCGGTTGCTATACATAATCGACCGATTAATATGTTTTAATATTGTCATTATTTTAAAAGCAAACTTTCATTTCGACTTTTAACTCTTTTTGCATTTCTTTCCAAAAACAATATATTTTCAACATGATCTTTTTTGTGTTGTCACTTTTCATAACAAGTCATGATAAAGACTGTAGATTTGATTATTAAATATTTACTTCAATTTTGTAGCTTATAAACAAAACAGCTCTTTTTTCGATTAAATACATACACACAAATTGTAAAATATCTCTTCTTCGAAAGTACTTGCATCACGTTTGATGACCAATGCGATGACAAGCGTAGCTAGATCTATAAAGCTATCTGCATTTATTTATTTATTTTTTATATGTATTTCTTAACTAAGAACGAGCTACTTTTTTACTGTTGAATACTGTTGAAAGTGATCGAACGTTTATAGAGTTTTTTGTCACTTTTGGTGACAGCATTTTCCCATTAAAAAAATTCCTGTAATTTTATCTGTAAGGAACTATCTATTATTTTACAGCTAAATATAAAAGTTTTAAAACATACTTATATAGCATTTTCAAATTTTGTCACGTTGGATGACACTGTCATTGTTACTTTTTAATACTTAAAAATTTTAGTTTTGTAACTTAATCTCAAACTAGTTTTGCATTTTAAAATATTTTCTACCTTTGCCACAACTGATGACTTCTACCTGTCACTTTTGACGACTTCTAACTGTCACTTTTGACGCTTATGTGTCACAATTATCAAAAATATCTCTGCATTTTGCAATTTAAGCACAAATAATTTCGTACTATTAAACAAATTTATTTAAAAACTTTCTTAACTAAAAAGGTCAAACATATCTAATATTTTTTTATTTAAAATTTTTTGATGACAATTTGTCAGCAGGACTTCTACTGAAACAAAAACATTTTTTGTTTTCAAATGCAACGACTTTTAACTATATCCTAACTATCCTTAGTGAAGATATGTAATGAGTTTTTTACTTTGTCCCTTTTGATGACAATATGTCAAAGAATTTTTTAGTGTTTGAATAATTTTTCCTTAATTTCTCTGGAAGGCTCAATATAGTTTTCTTGAAATAACAGTTTCCCATAACCAATATTAACCCAAAAGTACTGACTGAATGGACCCTTCGTTAAATATCTAGGAAATTTCTAGTTTTTCTCTTCTTTTTTCCAAATTTTCTAACTTAAACATGAAAATTAAATTGCAAACTAAGGAAAAATACAACCCAAGAAATTCATTACAACAAAATATATTCTGTTCGAAAAATACAAATAAAAAATAAATAAAATAAGCAACAACAAATACAAATAGTTTCGCTTAACGGCAGAAAAGCAATTCATCTTCTTTTCAGTAGCGTTCAACATGAGTGATATGAAGGCATTTGGTAAATAGTTTTTTAGATGTCTTTTTTTTCTTTTCTTAATCTTACTGACTGGCTGACGTGTCTACGTATCAGAAAAGAAAGAAGTCTTTAGAATTTAATAGAATTTTTTTGATTGTACTCTACTTTTGATAAAATTTCAATTATAATTAAAGAAATCTGTACAAATTTTATAGAATAGATTTAATCTACATACAAAATCATTTTAAAACATCTTGTAAATTTATTTAGAAATTTCTTTTGCAGCTTGCTGCTAATCTTAATATATTTTAAATTTTATAAATAATAAAAATTAAATATATTTTATTTTGATTTTTTGATGTCCTATTATTTCACTTAATATTTGATGCGATACTCTGTGTACTTTAAAGTATTTTATATATTTTAGTGCATACTAAAAATGTTTACTAAAAGTTTTAGTACAATGGGCTATGTACTGAAAATTTTACAGCAATTAAATTGCATTTTTGCTTAATCACACAGAAAAAATTACCAAAATCAACAAGTCGAAATCATATAAAATATATGAGGAATACTTTGTTGTTTAAGTGTGTTGGTGTTTGTTTGCTTTGTTTATAGCTACAATGCACTCTTCTGCTCAGTTGTTGTTTTGTTGTTGTTTATTTTTTGATGTTCGTTTTGTGCAAATGTAAATAGCCAATAAACTTTTGCATTATCAGCGAAAATTTCCTGCTGCTGATTTAAAATTAACATTGTTTCACATTAATTTTAAACGAAAAATTATTAATCTTACCTTAAATCTTTTTGATTTTTAATTTTTCACTGCTAAAATAATATCGTTATAAACGTTACATTTAATTTTAAATCAACATGACTATAACTTTAATTTCAAATAAACTTTATGTTAAATCATCATGAATTAAAATCATGTTGAATTAAAATGAAATTCATGTTACTTGTGATGGTATTTGTTTAGTGTATATCTAAAGTAAAGTTTGAAGCTGTTGTGGATGTAGTGGTCAGCGCATTGACTACCAAACAAGTGGCTCGAGTTCAAATCTTGGCTGGGGCAGCCAACTACAATACAAATTTTTCTGATGCCTTCACGTAAGTAAAATAATAAAATATCTACATTAAATTCTTGTTGTTTCAACTTGAAAGAACTTTGATTCAACATGATTCTTCGTGTTGTTTCAATATCAAATTAACGTTGTTTCAACTTGAAATAACTTTGATTCTACATGATTCTTCGTGTTACTCGTATTTCAGTATCACATTCACGTTGTTTCAACTTGAAATACCTTTGATTCAACATGATTCTTCATGTTATTTCAGTATCACATTCACGTTGTTTCTACTTAAAATAACTTTGATTCTACATCATTCTTCGTGTTATTTCAGTATCAACTTTATTTTGATTTAACTGGAAATACAGTTATTTCAAAAAGAAAAATGTTTTTCGAAGATTATTGTAAAATCATATTGAATTAACATTTTATGAAGCAAAAATCACTACCGAAAATGTAAACTATCCCTGTTTTCGACGATTATAAGTGAAATTTTTCTGTGTGTACGTCTTTGCGGAGACTCAAATTAAATCAATAGTGCAAAAAACAATACTTCCTTAGCTTTTTGCCCCTCGATTTGCATGAAATAAAGTTTATTTTATTTCTACCAGCATATGTTGCTTTATAATCCAAGAATAAAAATGGTACTATTTTTCCATTTTTAATTTTTTTATAAATTAAAAAAAAATTAATTTCGCATAAAACAATACATATTTTTCATCATTGCGGTCTGAATAATTCCGAAACCATTGGATATATAAAAAATAATCCCCCTTATTCCGTAACTATTTGTCGACGTCACGTCAAGACAATACCAAAAAACTGTCACTTGTCCACTCGCTATTAACACTACTATTAACAGACTCTTCCCAATTTTCTATGCCTTAGAGAATAGTAAGTGGCTGGCAATAATAGTAAATTGTTGTCGATGACTAGTAGAAATGTGCCAATTTTTTGGTATTGTCTTGACGTGACGTCGACAAATAGTTACGGAATAAGGGGGAATAATTTTAGAATGGCGTAAAGGTAATCTATTTAAATTTTTTTAGTGGTTTTTGTAATAAAATTGGACAACCCCTTTCGAAGTTATGATAAAATCATTGGATCAGCCCTTAAAAATCCGAAATTTTAGAAGAAAAATGTTTAGATTTCGATTGTGAGTAATTCCACGTAAAAGAGCCCTATGCAAAGAAAAAATAATAATCTCATTTTTAATAAAAACCTCTCAATTGACGTTTTTAAGAGAATGAAAATTATAGAAAAAATAAAAAAATACACTATTTAATATTTTTTTAATAAATTTTAGGCACTTTTAAATGATCATGCAAAAAATATTTTGCTCTCCCTCTTTGTATGTTTAATATTTATTTCAGATTTTCTTCTATTCCCTTTCTCATTATTAATGAAAACCGTTATCTCTAAAAAGGATATACTTTTTTTTGCTTTTTTATTGAATTTAAAAAATATTCAGCTAGAGTATTCTGCTGTGTAGAATAGAACGGATATGTTAATTGTTAATTATTAATTATAATTAATGTCTTATTATTTTCTTATGAGTTTATCTTTATATTATTTATAATAATTAAATCAATGCAGTTTTATTTCTTCGAATTGTTTTAAATTTTCGTACTAGGTCACACCCGTCGGTCACACCCGTCTCATTTTAAAAATATTTTTTTTAAGAAAAATAATTTTTTGTCAAACAGTAAATAAATAATACAATTAAAAGCAGTTTGAACAGATATCCTATACCAAAATTATTGTGTACCTTATAGATAAAGTTTTACAGAATTTATACTGAAAGTCATAATTCTTTAAAGCTAAGATTTGTAACGCATTTTTCTGACGACAATTTTGAGCAGAAATTGTGTTTTATCAGTGTCTACCCGTTATTCAATGACTTTAAACTTAATGTCCTTGCGAGCCGCCACGTTTAAGTCAAAAATTTTATATTCTTGATTTATAACAAAAAATGTGTGTAGAATGGTCACACTTGGCTAAATTAAATTACTCTGTTACTCTAGTTAGGGAACCATAACACTTAAAACAGCTATAGTGGTACTCCTTCAAATTTTTTTTGTCGCATAGTGTTATTTCTGATCACTTTGAATAACAAAGTTGTAATTAATTATTCTAGAAGGAAAGAAATTTTAAAAATACTACACTCAAAATTAAAAACCAAATCTAAAGTAAGTACACAGAAGAGAAAAATCAATAAATCCGTACTTAAATTAATCCCAAGCGGTGTCAAAAGTACGGCAATCCCTGTTTTTCTGAAATCAAGTACAAAAAGATTGATTCAAGTCGGAATATTTAAGTTCAAATACTTAATTTTAGCCTGATTAGCCTTTATTCATGTAAAAAAATATTATTTTAAGTACGAATATATATATATAAACTTTATGCACAGTCGTACTCGTACTGTGTTGGTGTTTGTTAGCTTGATGATAGCCACAAATCACTGTTGTGCTCTTATTGTTGTTTATTTACATTGCTCGGGCATAGCCGACAAGTACCTGACTGACAAACGTCGTATTGCATGTAGATTCAAGCCCGTTGTATACTTGAATCAATCCCGCCGCGTACTTGAATCAAACCCAAATCAGGTTAATTTTTACTTATTTAATCCTGGAACAGACTCGAGATTTGATATTTTTACTACTTATATAAATTTAATAGTTTTACTTATTTATTTTAATTTAAACATTTTTTTTGTTCATTCCTAGTATTGAACTTAGCTCATCATGTTTGTAAACCAGCGCGTTAGACCACTCAGCTAAGTCAGTATAGAAAGAAGGACAGCTAAAATCCAATATAAACCAGCAGCATGTAATACGAAGTTTGTAGGCTATTGGTCGTCACTGAACGAACAAACAGAATAACCAACAACAAAACAACAACACAAGCACAACATGCGATTGAAGCTACTCTGCAGACAAAGTAACTAGTATGTAGTTAGAACTATACTAGTTGCTTTCTACTTCAAACTAGTTGCCCATCTGTCCTTTTTTCATATATCGAACTATCGATATAAACATTAGGTTGTCATAGGAGCCTAACTAGATCATTTGTATACAGTTATATCCCAGTTGGAATCCTAGTTATTGTAAACTAGTGCTCTTACTAGTTTGTTTATTTAGATTTTGTAACTGTTAAACTTTGGCTCAACCGGGGTACGAACACACATTGCTCATATTCAAGTCAAATACTCTACACACTCAGCCAGCCACATTCTACTTATTTTTTAACAGCTAAAAATATGTTTTATATACAAGTTGTATACCTGAAAATTTTGTCTTTTTTGAACTAGTATCGTTATTGTCTCGATACAACTAGTAACATGATTGTTCTTTTTTACTAGTATCGTTTTTAGTCTTGCTACAACTAGGAATATGACTGCCTTTTTGGACCAGTAATATTACAACTAGTAATATAGCTGTCCCAAAGCGTATCTAGTTGCAAATTTATATGCTGGGTATCAACAAGCAAACAAATACCAACACAATACGACTGTGTATAAAGTTTATACTAATAGTAGTACTTAAAATAAGAACTTTGTACACAATTTCAGAATTTTGTTATTGATTCAAGATCTTTTACGTGATTATCCCGTTTTCGGCTTGATTTAAGTACATTTTAAGGGCAATATACACAGTCAACATGCTTGACAAGCGTGGTAATAGTATGCGTGAAATTTCGTTAGTATTCGTGACACCGACGACGCTTGATGGAAAATCTACTTGGTTTTGATTTTTCGTCAAGCACACGTACACGAATCTGACATCAAGCTGATTGATTGTGTATTATGCCCTTTAGTGTTATTCGTACGTGAGTTTTTGAGTACGACTCGTGATGAAAGTAAATAGAAAATACTTGAATTTAGTATTGCGTTTTTCTTTCTGTGTACTTATGTACTGTATGTACTCTACTTATAATACCAAAAAAAATATTTACTAAAAGCTGTAGTACGTTTCCGTAGCTGACACTGAAAAGTATCAACTTACTTAAAAAATCCGTTGTTTTAACACTCATGTACAGTTTTTTTTTTGCAAACTTTAATTGGATTTTTTTTCTTTCATTGCATGTGAAATTGAGTTTTTCTTCTTCTTGAAATTTGTTTGCAATCTCTTCCCGTATTTATTTCTTTTATATCAGTTTTCGAAATAAAACGACGTTTCAACATGAACATCATACCAGATAAATATAAATTTCATTTAACGACACAATTACAAAAGAAAAAAAAAAAGAAAAAGAAATATTTTCATCGGGCTCCGTCTCATTACAAAAAAAAAAAAAAAGGAGCAAATTGTTGATACAAATGCATACCCTGCAAATGTTTTTTTAAAGAACCAATTTTTCCCATATTGTGTTGTTGTTTAAGTGTCATATTGTGGCCACAATAAAAAAATCAAACAAACAAATAAACAACTTTGTAAGCAAATGTAAGAAAAAATAATGACAAAAAAACTTGAGAAATAAAACAAACAAACAAAAAATCTTTTTGTCATAAAGTTCTTTTAAACAAAAATATTACAAACCTTTGTGCCTCCTTAAAGCCAAATCATTTTCAATTTAAAAAATAATTGGAAAATTGAAGCTAAAAATAAAACTAATTTAGAAACTCATTTCTATCCATATCTCTCTCTCTCTATCCCTCTCTCTCCCTCTTTTACTTGCCTTCAAACTCTTTTAAATCCGTATAATGTTTAATGAAAAAACAATATTTTTGTTCATATATTTGTTTAATTTTAATAAACAAATAAATCCGTTAATTTCATTAATAAAAACATAAATTTGTATTACTATAGAAAATGAAATAAAAGAACATTTATGGTGCGATATATTCTTTTGAAAGCGGACCGCCGCCTATGAATAGAAGAAACATTAAACGTTTTTTTTTTTCGTTTCATATGGTTTATGGCGGCGGCATTCACTAAAAAAATTAATTCAAATAGTCTTTAATCCATAATACAACCCCAACAAATCCCTCAAATTATGAAAAATCGTATTCACACCAATCATCATTTATACATGTACGAGGGTTGCTCTAGAACTTATCGATGTTTAAAAATACATGGACAGAGAAAACAGATTCGTTGAGACAATCGAATCTGTTTGCCAATCGAATTTTGGCAACAATTTTTGGCAATAACTATCATAGAATTCTTATTGAAAAAGAAGTTATTTTACAATAATAAATAATTGCTAATGCAAACCGTTTGATCGGTTAGGTGTGTCAATGATAATATAATTAACCATTAGTTAGTTGCAACAACCGATAAACAGGAAAGTAAACTTTGAAAGATATTTTTTTTAGTTGCAAATATCAATAATTGGTACTAAAATTCAATTCATATTATTTTATTCGGTTGCCCTCATCATATTCGTTACTTAGTCATGACAAAAGCATACGAACCATCCACTGCCCCCGATAACGAAGCATAGTTGATTGAGGGTCGCCGCCGCCAGCTCAGAGAGACTGGCGTGAGATTGCTTACCTTTGGATCTCCAATGAATGGCAGAGGCGCAAGAGATGGGGAATTCTCTGCTTCTTTTCTTTATCTTGAAAGCTTCTGGCGTGGTAGCCAAATGTGCAGCGACCAGTAATCCTTGCACCGACATCAATTAGGTATGTTTTCTGGAGTCGCAAAGTACTCCTAGTGCGGATTGAGTCCAGTGTGAACCCAATTAGCCTAGAAGTTATGCGGGTAGGTTCATTCGGTCACCTGGTCTGTCTCGGAAGTAGTGTTCAATTTGCTGTTTACTAACTAATAGAAGGATAAAGCAGAAGGCGCCAGAGTTGTACTACGGTAGTGCTGTTCCATTTCTAGCTAGTTTATCGAGACGATGCAGTTTCCTGCGTTGGTCGCGTGCCCATGCAGTCATGTAAGGGTACATTTGAATGATGCATCATCATTCCATTTAACGATGCCCGCCCCTAATTATTGAACTAGACATACAGTTGTTAGAGACCTGATTGCCCCTTTGCTCTCGGTGAAGATTCTTATATTTCTGTCTAATATCGTACCGAGTCAGTTTACTATGTGCAACTTCAAAAGAAAATTTAAGAAAGTTGCAGAAGAAAAAGCTGACGCGTATGGACATGGACTTAGCGTTTTATAAATATACATTTGTTTGATTATCAAAAGCTGTTCTTTTTTTAATTTCTGCAGAAGATCGGTGGCTATTTTGGAATCACAAAAGTTTGAAGGATATTCCTTATTTTATTATATCGAAGTTTTAGTATGAACGGCCACTTCCCTGCGGGAAATGTTGTACTAATTGTCTTGCATGTACTTGGTGCTAGGTTAGGTTAGGTTAGGTTGAACAGGCTGCCGATTTCTAAAAACCGGCCCACTTGGGTCCTTTGGTCCCTTTGTGATGCCTGGGATGGATAGTAGGGAAATTTAAAAAGGTGCCCTGCCTATCCCAGAGGCTGGGTGGGTGTTAAACCAACCCGAGTATCGTATGAATGAATTTATTTCCCTAATGTCGCATTCCCCCAGGTCTGATAGTTCGTGTAGTGACGGATTTCCCAAGTATGACGCCCTATTTCTAAATAGTGCTGGACATCGACAGAGGAGGTGCTTGACAGTCTCTTCCTCCTCCTCGTTCTGACAACTTCTACAGAAATCGTTAAAAGGAAGATTTAATCGTTTGGCATGGACACCAATGAGACAGTGCCCTGTTATGACCGCTACAAGTATACGCAGCTTTTGACGAGGAAGCCCCAGTATGGTTGCAGATCTTGCAAAGTTATACTGGGGCCAGATGGATCTGGAAACCTCACAAGTGATTTCATTTGTCCACCTGGTTTGCGCTCCTTCAAATAGTTGGTGCTGAATTTGTATTTTGCAGCTTTTTGTCCTTGTATTGTGAAAATGGGAATGTCCTATGATTTGTGAAAATGGGAATGGTACAAAATGATATTGAATCGTTGCCAGTGAAAAGAGAACATATCACAAAAATCCTCCAATGACGTCATGTAAAAGTAACCGGTCCCTTTAATATTAATTTCCGGAACTCGAACCGCTTGCTAGTCCTTGGGGACCAGTCACGTTCTTTTCTACTGCTACTTCTTTCTTATCTACAACTTCTTGCACCTCTATTCTTTAATATTCTAATCATTTTAGCGCTTTTGCCATGCTTTCGATTTTCTTTTTCATGTTTTTTGCTTCGCGTTCGTCTTTCATGTGGTGTATCTATCCTTTCAAGTAAAGAAATTTTCTAATCGCTAAAAAACAAAATTGGCGGTTAAGTTGCTGGTAAGCACAACTTTCCCGCCAATTTTTTTTTTCTTAATATAATATTTTTTCTTTTCATTTCGCAATAGAATTTCATTACGTACAAAATAAAAATTTTTCCACCAACTGTCGAATAATTGTGCAAATACCCTCGCCTCTGACCATTTATTTCTTGAGAAAAATTTCCTTTTTATTTAATAAACGAAAACACAACGTCATCATCATACACATGTTCTGCTCGCCGCTGTAGGTTTAGAGCAACAAAGAACACGTTGATAATTTCGAGTGGGTGGTTGCTGTTTTTGTTTTAATCTTTCATTTGCTCTAGGAAAAGTGGTTTTTTCGTTGACTAAGTGCGTTTTCTTCCATGAATTTGTATGAGTTTTTTTTTGTTCTTAACGTCGCTTAGATCCGCTTGTCACTCAGTTTGTTTTTATGTCTGTCTGTCTATCTGTCTTTCAGAATGTCTGTTGTCATTTTGCTTTCTGCCACGTTGATTTTAGTTTTTCTTATATTTTTGCTTTTAAAATTTTTCAATATCTTCCATTTGCACAGTGGGCTGATAATGTAAGTTTTAAAAACTTTCATACTCTCGCCTCTTAATTATCTCTTTCTCTTACCCTCTCTCTCTCTCTCTAATGATAATTTTTATTATTAATATTTTATTTAAATTGTTTGTGTGTGGCTTGGCCTACACTGATCACTTATGACAGCGGTAAGCGTTTTAGCTGTTCACTAATAATTTATGGCGAAAACGTTTTTCGTCTTGTTTTTATTCAATCACTTTTCTTGTGACATACAATCTATTCTAATACAGAGAGGGTAAAAATTTGTGAGCAAAACTATTTAAAAGAGTAAAGTTTTAATATTGTTCAGTGTGTGTTGAAAAATTTTGATTGGCGTAAACTAAATTTTGTGTGTGTGTTTGTTTGAAATTAAAACAAATTTAAATAAGTTTATATTATTTTTGTTTTTGCTCTTTTTTTTCTTTATCTGTTCTAATGTCTGGCTGATGTGTAAAATTAATGCGGTATCAAGTGGATTTTGTTTTCAAGAATTTCAATAATTTTCTCTTTGTAAACTTACCAAAAAAAAAAAAAACATGTGTGTTTATATTTTCTTCAAAACAGAATAAAAAAAATTCAATTAATTAATTGAAAATGAAAATGTTTTAATGTAGTAGCAGCGATAATATAGTTGAGTGTTTTAAATGTTTCAATTTAAGGAATTTTCTAAGGTGTTAGGAAAATTCTTCAAAATAGTTTTTAAATGAGAAGAATCTCGGGTTTTCATACTTTTAGAAAAATAAAAGAATATAAATCGTGAAACCGGAAACAATATTATTCATCACTGTAAAATTTGTTTTATTTATTTTAAATTATTTTTTTTATAAAGAACAATCACAACCCGCGAAAAACACCCAGGGTATATGGCGCGAATCGAACCCACGACCTCTGGACTGATAGACTAGCATCGCTACCAACCAGCCACAGCGGCAGACATTATTACAACTCGGCAGTAAAGAGGGTGCTGTTGGCTGAGTAGCTAGCGCGTTACAAACCCTGAGTTCTTGAGTTCAAGACTAGTTTCAGGCAAGCCAACAACATCATGAATTTTTCTGATGTGGATTGGTGTGTTATTGTGTTGGTTGCTGTTGGACTGTTAAAGTGATAAAGGCATAGCACTGATCACTTTGGCAGTACTGGCAGCGATTAATACAAACATATCCTAATGCAATTCACAGCACCCTCCTTCGTCGGCATTGTAGCAGAGCCGTCGGCATTATAGCAGAGCCGTCGGCAAAGTAAAAGAACTAATACAAATTACTACACAGCTTTAAAAAACCAGAAGGGCTGCAACACTGCTCTACAAAAAACCAGCAATAGCAGAGTTGTAAATGAATTAAGCTTTCATCCTTTTCTCTCCTACTTCTCCACCTGTTCTCTCTACACTATCTCTTTCCCGAATTGTGTCACTTCTCTTTAAAAAAAAAGAAGATAGTTAAAGGCACCTTTAGCAAAAGTGAGCGATAAACTTACTTAAAAATTTTTCATTATTACAACTTGCCTGTAAAATAAAAGTTATATTTTTCAAAGTATGTCTCTACCAGAGCATTTACCAACTATTGTGAATGGTTAAAGGGTCGCGTGGCAACGTCATACATATGTATTTACTTGAGAAAATAGGACGTGTGACAGCCTATGAAAATATGGCAAAATCAAATGATTAAGCTTGCTGATAAAAGTTAAAGGTAGAATGAACTTGGACTTGGAGAATGAACCTATCGCCCACTTTTAGGTTAAAGTTGAGTTTTAATAATGAAAAATTGTTAATCCGTCCGATAAAATCTGTATTTTTTATTTATTTATTTTTTTTTTATTTTTATTTTTAAGAGAAGTAATACAACCAGGCAATCAATGCCTACCAGTTAATTAATTAATGTGTTACCTTATTTGCGAAAGGAATAGTGTAGAGAGAACAGGTGGTGAAGTGGGAGAGAGATAGAAAGCTTAATTCATTTACAACCCTGCTATTGCTCGTTTTTTGTAGAGCCGTGTTGCAAGCTCCTCTGGTGTCAAGTAGAGGCATTGAGTTGCTTAAGCTGTGTAGCCATTTAAGTAGTTCTTTTACTTCGCCGACGGTTCTGCTGCAATACCGGCGAAGGTGGGTGTTGTAAATCGCTGCCGGTACTGCAAAGGTGATCAGTGCTATGCCTTCATCCAAGAACAACCAACACAATAAAAGACCAATGCTCATGAGAAAAATGCATGATGTTGTTGGCTTGCCTGAAACTAGTCTTGAACTCAGGACCTCAGGGTTTATAGTAAAACGCACTAACTACTTAGCCAACAGAACCCTAAAACCAAGTTGTAATAATGGCCCTTAAAGTCTTAACTACGGCTTATGGGTCGATCGACTTATTACACTGCAGAACAAAATCAAGTTTTTTTTTAAATGACAAGCTTTTCACGACTGGTTTTGGTAGAGGATATTTTGAAAGTTTACATATGGGACTTATTTTAAGGGGAGTTTAAAATTTGCCTTTCTTTTGCATATACACTTTAAAACACTTTTGTTGAAAACTACGTCGATAATAGTCGGCAACACTTTACAGATTATTATCGACCTAAAATTACACACGCATTATTTTCCAACAAAATGCTAAACCTAAAAAAATCAATTGGCTGCGTGCAGGTTTGACCGCGACCTCCTGACTAACGTATCTACCATTCAGCCATACACGTATTATACTTTATGTTACATTTTTTCCACTTGGACTAAATATGTTTAATTTGAATGGTTTTTCTTTAATAAAATAACTACAAAATCGATGTAATTTTAGACAAGGAGAAATTTTCAACACAAATTTAGACAATATATGATCGTAAATTTGAACTAATGTTTTAGAGTGTAGTTATACTGACTCGGCCTAGGAAATCTTGTAAGTCTTACGTTTAAGTTATAAAATGTGTTCAACGTTTTTCTGCAAAACATCACGAGGAACACTTTTGTAGAACATTTTAACCCTCCAACTCCACGGTATGGGCCTTTTTGTATCTTTCTGAAATAAGCAGACTGAAATGTTATACATAAATGTTTCTCATGGTATTTTACATAAAAGTACTGAACACACCTCATGCCTAAAACGTGAGTCTTACAAGATTTCCTATGCCGAGTACTAATTGTGAATAAGTACGAAATTACCCCGAAAACACATTATGAGTTTTGAATGATTTCTGACGTTCAAGTTGAGTCTGGAGCTTGGGTGTCTTTGAAAACATATAGTATTATTTTATGGCGTATATTTTTGTAAAACATTTCAGCTCGCTATATCACCGCTGATGGGGAGTTTTTTCTCCCTTTTTTAAGAAAGAGATAAAAATACCCATACAACGAAGATATAGAGGGTTAAAATGTTCTAGAAAAATGTTTCTCGTAGTGTTTTACATAAAAGTGCTGAACACTTCTTATATCTTAAACGTAAGGCTAACAAGGTTTCCTATGCCGACTACAAATTCTGAATAAGCTCAAAATTAACCCTTAACCACATATTAAGTTTCGAATGATTCCTGGTGTTCAAGTTAAATCTGGAGCTTGGATGTTTGAAGACATAGTAGAATTTTATGGCGAATATTTTTGTAGAACATTGCAGCCCGCTATATCGCCGTCGATGGGGAGATTTCTGCCGATTTTTTTTTAAGAAAGGGACCAAAAGTCCCATATAACGAAGAGTTAGAGGATTAAACGTAATGCTTACAAGATTTCCTATGCCGAGCACTAATTGCTTATAAGTACGAAATTAACCCTTAAACACATTTTAAGGTTGGAATGAATTCTGTCGTTCAGGTTGAGTCTGAAACTTGGGTGTCTTTAAAGACGTGTAGTAGAATTTCTTTTCGAATATTGTTGTAGAATATTTCAGCCCGCTATATTGGCGCTGATGGGGAGATTTTTGTCCTTTTTTTTAGTCGGACAAAAAGACCCATACAAAGAAGACACAGAAAATGCAAATTTCATTTTGATTAAAGAAATTCAATGAATTAGTAAATAAATTGTCTAGAAACGGACTTACAAACAAATGTGTAAATACAGACAAAAATGTCCCGAAAATTTCATTGAAAAAAATTAGTTTTTCTGTAAACAAATTGTCAAAATTTATAAAACAATTTGTCTAAAAATATTTACAAATTTTAATTTACTTGATTTTCTGTAATATATCAAACAATATTTTAGTCTGAATTTATAAAACAATTTGTGTAAAAATACTTACAAACTCTAAACGAAATAGTTTACTGAAACAAACAAAAATATTTACTAGATATTTTGTAATATTTCAAACAAACTTTTTGTCTGAGTCAGTAAAAAAAAATTTTTTAAATATATTTAAGTTTTAAATAGTAACATCATCCATTAAGCATTTATGAAATTGCACTTTGTTGAATGAGTTCAACTCTGTATGTTTATCGACAGATTCCAAAAAACTTAATGAGAATTTACGCAGGAACATTAGCGAGTTTATTCACTCAGAAATTTCCAGTAAAAAAACTTGTTGCAATATATGTTTGATACTAATTGTATGAATGCCGACATCGCATTCCTTTTGCTATCATTGTTGTTGTTGTCTATGTGTATGTCGTCATGGGTGTTGGTTTTTTCACGATGCAGACAACTGGTTTTTGTTGCTGTTTATGGTGTTTGCGTCCTAAAAGTTAAACAAAATATTCACTGATTCAGTAAAAAACATTTACTGATAATTAAATTTTATTTCAGACAAACTTTTATTTGAAAATTTTTTGGTGATAATATATTTTGTGAATATTTTCATTTAAAGTTTTCTTCCCAAAATCTTAAGCTGGATGTGCGCCTGATGAAAGTGTCCCATTGTTTATACCATTGACTTTACACTTTCTATCTGACCGTATGGCTGTTTCCCTGCTTTGGAGTCAGAATTTTTTATACATAATGCACACATTCTAATGTTTTTCGTTTAATTTGATTTTTATTCAAAAAGTGTTTACAAATCTCTAATAGTTTGCCTTTATTTTTGTACAATAAATCAAATTCTAAAGATTTTAATTTCATTTTGTGAGGTTTTTGTTTATCGTTTTGTTGTTCTTGTCGAATATTAAATTGCAAAATAGAATCTTAGATGACGAGAAAATACATGTGTTTTTTTTTTTCAAATATATCTCGAAAATGAAAAGGTTTTTTTTCTATAGCCATCAAGAACATTCAAGCAAAACTAAAGCAAGCAGTGAATAAAAGACGGCGCTCGAATATCTATTCTATTCATTAGATTTTCATGTAAACATAACATTTTAGCAAAGACTTTTAAAATTTTCTTTATATAAATTGAAGGAAAAACAAAAGATTTGCCCTGTACTCGGTCTCTGGCAGTTGTTGCATATACAAAAAGGAAAACAAAAAAATCAAATATAAAAAAATGAACAAAATATAGACAAAGAATTCAGTGGACCACAAATAATTCATTTGAAATTTTTAAAGTGTAAACTTTATGTACGTTTTTAGAGACGCATGGCCAGACAAAAACATTTTGCACTGAGGCTAAAAATATAATAAAATATAAATTATAACAGACAGACGAAAAGACGGACTAAATGAAAAAAAAAGAAAAATATCGTAATTTATATGGACAAGATGCACAACACATTATTTTTAATTAAAGTAAGAAAATATACAAAATATTATTATTGTTAAATAAAGTGCAGCCAGCAAAACAGACAAAATGATCGAGACATTTTTTGTTCGATCATCCAGACTGACGACTAAAAATTTCATTTTAGGTTATAATTTATTTTATTGTTAGAATAAGAAAGTATATAAAAAATATTTTTTTTTTCGGTGTAAATAGTGCAGAACTAATAGTCCTATCAGGGATGGCAAATTGGGTTTTAATATTGTACAACATGAAAAAAAAACAAGATTCTAGCGACTGATTCTGCTAGAGGGCACCGAAAGAAAATAAACGTGTATCGGTGTCTTAAAAGTTTACGTCTTAGACTTATCTTAGGGTGAGTTAAAGTTTCCCACATCTTGTACATTGTTATAGTGAGTGAATCGACATACAGACGGAAAAATTTCATATTAAAATCCTTAAAAATAAGTTTAATTAAAAATTTTTCGGTAGGAATTTTGCTTCATAGGTGTTTCATTTTAAATCAACATGATTTTAAAATAAACTTTAAAGAACATTTTTGCTTTTGAAGTAAATATATTTCATGTTGATTTAATATTCCAGTACAGTTAAATTAAAATGAAGTGGATACTGAAATAATGAGCAACAACACCAAAAAAGCCTTGAGCGTCCGGGTCGATTGCATGTGTGCAACAATAAAGAGCTTTGTCTTCATTTTACACTGAATTTTTGTTGTAATTTATTTCTTTATATGCTAAATAAAGACGTACTATCCTTTTTAAAAAATGTTTAAATAAATTTGTGAAAATATTGAATTTTTCTTAAAAAAAAAGTAAACAGCTGTTGTCTTTTCCATCTCATGAATAGGTATTTTTATTTTTTATTTATTTTTTTATATATATAAAGAGAAGTAACACAATCAGACAATTAATGTCTACCAGTTAATTAATTAATGTGTTACCTTCTTTGGGAAAGGGATAGTGTGAGAGAGCAGGTGGTGAAGTGGGAGAGATATAAAGGGTACGCCAGATAACTTTTTTTTTAAATGCTATAAAAAAATAAAAACTACTGAATATTTTCTCAAATTTCTTTTTTTTATTTGAAAGTACAATCCTTCCGGTTAATAATGAAAAATAATTTCATTCAAATGGCTGCCTCGGCTGGCCATGCAGTAGCCTACACGATCGGTCCAATTTTTAAGCACATTATCGATTGTGTGCAGGTGTATTTCACCAATGGCTTCACGAATATTGTCCTTTAAAGGGTCAATTGTCTCTGGCTTGTCGCCGTAACACTTATCTTTGACGGCACCCCACAAATAATAAGATAAGTGTAACGCCGACAAGCCAGAGACAATTGACGCTTTAAAGGACAATATTCGTGAAGCCATTGGTGAAATACAGCTGCACACAATCGATAATGTGCTTAAAAATTGGACCGATCGTGTAGGCTACTGCATGGCCAGCCGAGGCAGCCATTTGAATGAAATTATTTTTCATTATTAACCGGAAGGATTGTACTTTCAAATAAAAAAAGAAATTTGCGAAAATATTCAGTAGTTTTTTTTATAGCATTTTCAAAAAAAAAAGTTATCTGGCGGACCCTTTAGAAAGCTTAATTAAATTACAACTCTGCTATTGCGCGTTTTTTGTAGAGCAGTGTTGCAAAGCCACTCTTGTGTCAAGTAGAAGCATTATATATTCCAATGCGCCGCTAAGATTTATGATACTCGTGATATTTTTCCTTCGACAAAAAATGATATATTCATATGATACATAGCTGGTGGGCGTGGTAGTTGTCCAATTTCGACCAAATGTTCACCAGTCGTGTATGTTGATCTAATGTGTACTTTCTGAGATATTCAAATTTGTCTAGCTAGATTGGCCAAATCTTACACTGTGCATTAAAGTTGTTCGGCCTCCATACAAAATAAAAAAAGTTAAGCCAGTCCACCCCCTAGGATCAAAGATTAGTTGAAAAGAATTCCCGAAATATTTGTTTTTAAATATTTTGCCATGCCTCTGGATGCCGCCCTTTTCTTTTTTTCTTACACTGTGTTGTCATTTATGGTCCGATCATAACATATTGCATATCGTTATGGCTTGACTATGGCTTAATTTTAGCCTGTGGTGACGTTTTAATCCGACATCAAATTCTGGGCGCCGCTCATGCTCTCTCGGGTCCTTCCCCCTTAAAACCACTTTTTTGTACGTGGCAAGAAAGCCCTTCTAAAACTTAGTATATCTAGTTTTTAATATACCCACCTAGTTAGGGAGTGGGGCTAGAGTCTTGAAAGTACCCTTCGTCAATGTCACGTTTGACTAAACATACTGACTTCAAAGTGACTCACGTCGAGTAGGAAGACTCACTAATACAGTTCTTTAGATATACGGATTATTATCTATAATTTTGTTCTATGTGAGGTAAGCCTACTGTACCTAATTTTTTTTGTGGACTGTGCAAGCTGAAATGTACGTTCTTTTCTTTTGCATATATTTAACTAATCACAATCACAAGGATAGACAATTTAAAATTGAATTGTTCGACCAAACAGTGAGCGAGACACGCTCATTTTATTATACGAGAGAAAGTCAATAAGTTGTTATAAGAAAAAATCAGAATAATGAAATGAATATTTAGCTTTTCATACAATTTTGTGAAAAAAAGTTTAGGCTTGTGTTTGTGAGCTATTGATCTTTAACACGGCGATTTTCCACTTTTTTAAGTTCTCTGCATAATAAGGTATCGGAAGGTCCTTAAACACTAGGTTTTTGCTTCTACGATTGTCATCATATACATTTGAAAGGTGGAAAAACACTTTAGGTTTCAATTGAAATTCACTAGATTTCGCTCTAATGTAAATTTAATATAAGACTCGATTTTATAAAGACTTATTGACTTCGCCTCGTATGCAAATGTCTGTCTATCTTCTCGAGTATTGAGATCTCTATCAAGTGTATCAAAAGTCTTTATATAAGTGCAATCGTTTTATCTTTTATAGTAAACACAATGTTGCAATTTACAAATCTTAAAAATAAATATACTCAAGGCACACCGACCGACATATTTGTTCATAATAATTTTATGTTCTATTGTTTGTGGTATTTAATGTTTAAACTTATTTATGATTTACATGTGTTTAAATTTATCAAATCTTATACAGACAGTAAAGGCGAGATAATAAATACAAAAGAATTAAGTGTTTTTGATTAAACTGTAATTGAGAGATGGATGCATCATTAAATGGGAGATGCACTATTTATTAAATTCGGTCGAAGAGGTATATGGTTCAGTGAAAATATAATTAAAACGGAAAGATTTAAGACTGAAAAGGCCTGCAATTGTCTCAGTCCTAGGAGGAGTTTTACTGTCCTGGTAGCTTTCGTTTTATTGATGACATTTATCCATAGCATTGATGTCAGAATTCTGATGACAGGTCGTCATTGTCAGAATTCTGATGACAAATCGTTACTGATAGCAAGATCACCACTATGATGATTTGTGTCATGAGGTAAAAATCGGAGATACTGGATGTCAATTTCATCAGCGTTATGAAGGGTTTTCTACACAGAAAAAAAATACATAGATAGGAATTATGTTCAATAAAATAATGTTGTTGAAAAAAAATACTAATTTCAGTAACATTTGTAATTAGCTTAATATAACATTTATCAATACTGCACATTTTAAAAACCACGCAATAAAAAGGGTTTGATAAAAAAGTTATTGGAAAATTGCAAATATTTAATAAACATAGCCGTTAAATCAAATACATTTGTACTTAATTCGATGTATACATTGACATGCTTCTCAGGCGTAAACACTTTAAAACAAGTTTCATCTCACTAAAGAATAACGTCCGAAGAGCCCGGGTTTGTATCCCAGCCATGTCAAAAAATTTTTTATATATATAATTTTTTTAAGTAAATTTTAAATACATTTTTTTTATATCAAAATTCTCCCAAGTTTTAATAAAAAAACTTACTTAAATTTTGAATAAAATTTATTGAACAAATTATAAGTTATTGATAAAATGTTTTATTCATTCAAATATTTCGATTATTAATTAAAAAATTGTTAATTTTGTTTACAATTTAAGTTTTCAATTTAGCAAAATTCTTTATCACAGGAAATTAGAAAAAAAAATTTATTGAATACCGGGATATTTGTTATCAAAAACGAAACTTATTTTTTTCTGTGTATGAGTCTTGTGTTTGGGTTCCGAATACAAATTCTACGAAAGCTAAGTAAGACGTGGCTACAGATAAAATTAAAGCCGAGATTTCAAAGAGGACTATTCGTTGTGATGACTAAATATATTTAACACACTGCTACATGCCACAGCAGCTAGTGATACCTGTCTGCTGCTGTTCTACTATTTCTCTTCGGTTTTAGCTACTGGCATTGAAAGAATTTCTTTTCTTTTCAGTTACAAAAAAAAATTATGCTGCTTTGACTATTTTGTAAATTGTATTTAAAAATTTCTGCCCAGACAAGACTCCTCTCAGGCCATTTTATTTAATTTTTCTTCTCAAGTGTCTGTCTGCTGTAAAGTTCTGTTCTGTTCTGTTGTTTGGCTTTTGATTTTGCTTTTGTGTTGTGGATATCTTTAGTTTATCTTGATTTTTATTTGCAGAAATTGTCTCAAAAGACAATTTAATTAAGATGTTGGTTTTGCAGTAAAAATAAATAAAATTGCAAAGGAAGAACTCCAATGAGATTTTAATTGTTAAATCGTTGCACTAACTAAAAACTCTTTAAAGAAATGAAGAAGAAAATTAGGGGGTGTTTAGGATTCTTTATTGCTTGTATCTTAACAAGAGTTTTGTTTGTGTGGCAAACTAATGGGGCATGATGCTGCACACACGTTTTCAGTTAAAGGTGGGCGTATATGCTTTGTAATTACAGAACTCGAAAGACTGTAATTGGTAATTTCTTACCAAAAATAACAATTAAATTGATTAGGAAATAAAGTAATTAGAAATAAAAAAAATTTTTATTGTCTTAGCATTTTATTAATGACTTTTCATATTAAAGTCATTAAGCTAAAACCTTGAGCTCATCTCTTCTTTTTTTAAGAATAGTAGCTATAACTTTTTTTTTTTAATTTTGCTGTCATTAGTGCAAGATTTGACTAGTTTTAAGTTTTGTCATCAAAATGTTTAAAACATTTTTGACACACAATATTGCAGCTAATTAACAAGAAAATTATCTACTAAGGCCATGATGAATACGCATACCTACAGAAACACAAGATGAAAATTATTATCATGTTCTTATTATGTCCAAAATATAATAGACGTTTTAATTAGAACGTATTTTCTTTTGACGCCAAAAAAAGAAAAACGCAATGGACAGCAACATGTTGTCTTTTGCAATATTTTGTTTAAATTTCATTAAACCTTTGTTGTGACACCTTTTAATGCTAATTAGAAATTATGTATATTTGCTAGTTTTGTTGACTAATGTAAAACGGAAACTGGCAAAGAAATGTTTAAGAACTTTGGATGCGATTAAGCTACCAAGCGCTAAACAGGCAAAATTATACTAGCAAAGAAGGATTACAAAAATTATTTAAATTATGTTATATGTATAAAAAGCATGGACTCATGTCAATTACTAAGATATAATTTTTAAATATCAACATATGAGTCAGGCGACAAACAGACAACTGATATATCGAGCAAACTGACTTGAAAACTAATTGTGATTATTCAATTTAGCTTAATAAAGAGAGATGCTTCGATTAGTTAAACAATTTTTGCCATAACCACAAAAAACATTAATTTCGCAAACGTGCTTTACTGCTGTCTTTTCTATAGATATGTTTTTCCTGTTTCAGCCAGTATATACATTTAAGTTAAGATACGTTTTGTAGCGTGACATCGCCTTGCTGTCAATGCCGATGCTTTTGCACTGCTATTTAATAATTAATTTGCTTATCCTCCTTTTTTGGAGAGCAGAGAGTGTGGCGATTGAAGTACTTGATTTATTTCGGTATTTTGTAATATTTTTATATGTAAGCGAATCGAAAGCAATTTGCTTAATGCCCGTTAAACTTAACAAAATAATTGTCGCCCAACGTTGGGCATTCATTTTGTTTAATCTAAAAACGTTTAACCAATGGAAATCTAAAACTTCATTTCGCCGCTTATATACTACAACGAGTGAAATCCGACACACGTACGCCTGAATCTTAAAGGTGGTAGTAGTTAAGATCCGTTTTGTAGCGTAACATCGCTTGCTGTCAATATCAATATTTTTGCATGGTGTTTTAATAATTAATTTGCTTATACCCCTGTTTTTGAGAGCAGAGAGTGTGACGATTGAAGTTCTTGATTTCCTTCGGTATTTTGTAATATTTTTATATGTAACAGAAACGAAACCAATGTGTTTAACACCCGTGGAACCTAACAAAATATTTGGCGCCCAACGTGGGGCATACATTTTGTTTAATCTAAAAACGTTTAACCAATGGAAATTTAAAACTTCATTTCGCCGCTTCTATACTACAACGGGTGAAAACCGTCACACGGACGCCCGAATCTTGAAAGATGGGAGTAGCTAAGATACGATTGCATGGTGTTTTAATAATTAATTTGCTTATCGCCCCTTTTTTTAGAGAGCAGAGAGGGTGGCGATTGAAGTTCTTGATTTCTTTAGGTTTTTTGTAATACTTTTAAGTTAGTTAGCCTACATAATTGCTGAATTTAAAGACTTCGTAGAAGTTCTAATCAAGGTTATATATTACTAATAGATCGATAATGGATCTTAAAATTACACTATGCAACAAAATGAAACTTTTGTCATGCCCTTTGATCACCACTATATTTTTGTGATGTGTTAGGTTCCCTAACTGCACAAATATTCGAAACTTAAAATTCTATGGATACGTTTTTTAAAACTGTTTTTCTAAAGTTTTGCGAGTTTTCAAGAGTCTGCTACACCGATTTCATCATAACTTGGGAACGAGTAGTCCAATTTAATTAAAAAAAAAACTAGAAAACTTTAAATAAAATTAACTACAAACATAATTTTTTTATATATTCAATGGTGTCGGAATTATTCAGATTACAATGATGAAAAATATATAATTTTTATGCAAAATTTGAACATTTTTATTAACCGGTCATAAAGCCACATATACTACAAATAAAATAAGGTATATTTCATGAAAATCGATAAATAAATATTGATTTTATTCATAATAAGCTAATTTTTGCAATAATTGCAACATCACTATTTTTTTTAAATAACAAGGTTGTAACGACTGATTCTGGTAGAGACCACAAAAAAAATACATACGTGTATCGGTGCTTTGAAAGCTTACATATATCTGGAATTCATGTTAGGAGTAGTCGAGGGTAACCTCCTTTTTTTGAAGTCGCTTAAAAGGTTCAAACAGAGCATTAAAATACAAATTAAACAAAAATACAATTTGAAAAGCACAAAACAAAGACACAATTTCGGACCGGAGTCAAAGCTGCAATGTTTGTCAATTGCAAACTGTGTGTTCGGGATTTCGGGACTCTATTTCAAAATCCCGAAAACCGGGACTTTCAAAAACCAGTTCCGATTGGCATATCTACCCATAACACATCAAAAAAATATAGTGGCACTCCGTAGCAATTTTTCTTGTTGCATAGTGTTATTGATCCCATCAAAAACTGTGTCATTTTTGTAATAGGTAGTACCTTATTAATGGGCTACAAAGTAATGTGTGGTACTTATTTATGCTTCAAATTAGAACTACTAATTAGCTTTTAATAAAATTAGTACGTATTTTTTATCATTATCTGAAAGTAGCTGCAATTTGTTGATATGTGTTAATAAAATAAGTAGACAACCACTTTTGGTGTCAAGATATGTTTGTATATGAAAACTAATTTGTCGCTTAAACTTCTTAAGTCAACAATAGCTGAGTGGGTAAAGTTCTTGTCTTCATATCTGAACGAGCACAGGTTCGTATCGTAGCTGAGTGGGTAAAGTTTTTGTCTTCATATCTGAACGAGCACAGGTTCTATCCAAGCTGGGTCGAAAAATCAAAAAATAAAATGAAATTGAAAAAATATAAATAATACATAATGTGTATAATATTTTTCAATTTTTATTTGTTTATTTGACTACTTATTTTTTAGCTTCAAGTAAGCCAAATAATAACTAGTTAATTGCTGTGCCAATGTAAATATATTTGTAAAGGGTACCCCTTATTTCTTTTGGACTTCTCAAACAAAGTAAATAGTTATCGAGTCAAATTGTAAGAAGTTACGACTTAAATCCTCATATACTGTTTTGTCTACTAGTAAGCAAAGTTTTTGCTGGGATATTTTCGAATGAAGTTTTGCAGTTACATCTATAGGAATTTACATGCAAAATTTCAAGCAAACAAAAAAAAACTAGGATTTGCTTCTGAGAATCTCAGAAAGTTCCAAGAAATCCCAAAACTAGATTGTTTACGGTTTTGCCCATAAAAACCACATTTGGTCCATGGCCAATAAAATGCTTTGTTGAGCAAATAAATACACATAAGTGTTTTTACAAGGGACATTAGTTTTTTAATCCAAGTTTTGGGATTTTAGAATATATGTATGGGCCAAATTCAAAACTTTACTTCAAAATAGGTCAAATTCGGATTATTCGTTTAGAAGTGGCTGATTTAATTCCAAAACATTTTGATTTTGTCCCACTGTGTATCGTTATCAGACAATATTCAGCATATCGTCACCTTAACGTGCAAACGTGATAAGTCCACTTTTTCCAAAATGCATGTTATGATGCAGTATGATAATACAACTCAAAATACATCATTTACAGAAAAAAAGTTACCATTATGTAATTTTTACTTACTGTTATGCAGTGACATGCAAATGTTCTAAGTCCACAAAACAGCAAACAAACCAAAAAAAAAAATAAAAATTTAAGTCCGGTTAAAATTTTAAAATTATTATTATTAATTAACTTCGTTGGATGGAAAAACTATTTGGATTCGTTTCATTTGAACAATGTGTGACCAAGGTGCCAAAGCATCAGTTAAGTTTTTTCATGGTCGATTTGTTGGTATACCTGAACCACGAATTGGTAACACATATTACAAATTATATACTTTTCAGCTTAGCTGTAATATTTGCATACATTTTTTTTAAACGATTTAAAATTTTGTTGCGTAACTAATAGCGAAACAATTGTGACAATCCGTTGTTATTTGGATGTCATGTCTTGAAAATACTGAACCAAGGTTAAAAAAATTGGGAAATTTAAATTTTCGAATGGGTATACCTCAAGATGAGTGCTTAATCAAATATAATTTTTTTCTAACCTTATGAGGGCTATAAGGACTTACATACAAAATTTTTGGAATCGAGCGGAAAATAAAAATTACAAACGTTGAAAAATTTTTGCAATATGGGAAGTTCATCTTCCTGGGATCAATAGGCGTACTTCTCTACTATGTTCGTATATACTGAATCCGATCGGTTTTGAAATGTGCACTGCTGTGCGTCGTTTATTACTTGTTATATTTACAATATTAGTGCTTTTGAACCAGTTTGAAACTTTTTTCTGGTTTTTTATAGGTTCAGTCATATTGAAAAAACTTTGAAGTTGTTTCCAATTTTTGTCATTTTTTTTTTGCAATTTTTTGTGTGCAAAAGTTTATGATAGAAGAGTTCTTGTCGAATTAATACATTTTCTTTTCCAAATGAAATTTATTTCAAAAACCATTTGAGAATTTACAAATGATAATATTTTTGAAAATCACAAAAGAATAATATAATTGTAGTAGGCTTAGAAACTTATACAATACCCAACAAATAATTTGTATTTGATATGCATCTATTTTATTTTTCCACACCTTTATACAATTGCAAATCGATTGAATAGCCGAAGAAACTGCTTTTACAGATTTAAAAAATATTAAGCCCAAAACAAGTTAGACAGTTTTTTGTCCCTCCTCCTGCACGTTAAGCTGACGATATGTGTTTTGAATTTGTTGCACAGTGTTACTTATGTTGTATTTTTTTAATAAATATAAAGACCACCTATAAACTTTCTCATTTGGACGCCAAAAAAGCTAAACTTTTTAAGCCATATTTCTAAACGATTGTTAATAAAGTTAATGTATGTATTAAAACCGGTGCATACAAAATTCGTACATTAAACCAATATTAACTTTAATAATCGTTTATGAATATGGCGGTTAGTTTGAAATTTAAAGGAATTCTATTCAGCCAAAATGCCAATATTTTTTTCTCCTCCGTACGAGTAACGACAAACTTTAAACTATCAAAGAGATCAACACATTTTGAACATATGCAGCCTATAGTATCTATCTAATCATTAGATTCTAATGGCATTACACAATATATCGTCATATAAAATGCAAAAGGGCCTATCTACATTCTTAAAAAATGTTCAGGGGAGATAAAAAACTTAATAGAAAGCAAACTATTGTTATTATAAAAACAATTTTTTCTGGGTCGTATTATTAATAAAGTCTGTATTAATGATACTCGTACTATGCTAAAGAATTTTGATAATCAAAATTCATAAATTGCTCTTTATTAAGTTTTTCACCTATCCTAATTTTTTTTTTTAAATGTAGATACCCCTTTTGCATTTTATATGACGATATGTACATACCCAAAATGATGATGAAAATAAAGTACTTTAAGCACCTGGTTGTTTCATACCCTTGTCTTCTCCTCCTCTCTTTTTAAAATGTTGTTCGACTATGACAACAAAAATCATAATTATTAAGACACAAATGGGTATTAAAATATTTAACACTAAGATTGTCGTAACAGAAAAAAAATTTAACGACGCAAGATTTGTAAAAACAAAAACTTTATAATTATGCTGGAAATGTTAAATTATGCTTGAATTTTACCCAATTTACTGTTGAAAATATTAACAAATATATTGTTTTTAAAAATAACACTAAAAGGTGTTTTGTTGTTGTTACAGTGTATTTTTTTATTTTTTGTTTTCTTAACAAATTTAAACATTTAATTTACTTCCGTTAATCATTTTAATTATGATAAAGTCATTGGCTAGAATAGTTTTTATGAAGAACGGAAATGGTCGGTGTAAATGAAAAATTTTTAATCGAGAGGCATTGAAATGATATGAAAAGAAAAAAAATCGTTTGGCATATAAGTTGTTGAACTTATGAAGAGACTGTACTCGCGAAAGGTAAGGATAAAGAATAGACTAAAGACTACCAGTCTTATTCATAACACTCAACAAAGGTTTATGAAACAAATTTAGTATAGAAATCTGCTTCATAAACTTTTATAACCATTTGATAATTTATTATAAATAAGGCCCTAGCCATGTTGCTGCACTAAACAAAAAAAAATCATAAATTTAAGGAAAAAGTTCACTGTTTCAACGAATTGTTCATTAAATTTGACGTAATGCACTAGTAAGTAAAATTTTGTTAAGAGTAACAACAACGAATGCTTTCAATGAACCGTTTTACATTGAACTTCAATGAATATTTTCATTCAAACAACGTATGCGTACATAGAATCCAATGCATTTTTGCAAAAAATTAATGAATCTAATTCATATAAATTATGTAAAATAATTTTTTTTTGTGTATACATTGCTAAGTTACACTGTTCAACAATATTAAAATTTTCAAAATTTTACTTAAGATATATTTTTAATATAAACTAGCGTCATAAAATCGGGTTTTGTGGGATATTTTAGCACTAATTGTGAAATTAATCTGTAAATATATTTTAGTTTTTGCCTTATTGCTGAGGGTTTATCGTACAAATTTCTCACAAATATCTTTGTAGAACACTTCAGCTCGTAATATCGCTTGATAAAGCGAAACCCAAAGTGCCAATTCGGAATAAGTACTAAATTAACACTTCTAAATATTTAAAGTTTTTAATTATTTCTGGCGTTCAAGTTGAGTCTGGAGCTTCGGTGTCTTTGAAGACTTGTATTTGAATTTTATGGGAAATATTTTTGTAGAACTTTTGATCCCGCCATATCGCCGCTGAAGGGAATTTTTTATGAAAATTACAAAAAGACCCATACAGTGAAGAGTTAGTGGGTTAAAATGACCCACAAAAAATTTTCTCGTGATTTTGTACATAAAAGTGCTGAACACATCTTATACTTTAAACGCAAGACTTATAAGAGGTCGTTGCCTCCTTTTTAAGACCGGGACAAAACACTCATATGTACACAAAAATGTTGGCCGTGATTTCGTATGTGGAGTCACTTTAACTATTTACAAAAGCGCGAACTTTAACTCCCCCCTAAAATAAATCCCAGAGTTAACTTTCAAACGCCGATAACGTGTATATAGTTTTTTTGGCACCCCCTGCCAGAGTCAGTCTTTAGAACCATTATTGTGTTATTCCTCTAAAATAATTCTGGCAAAAAACCGACTTCAATACAAAGAGCAAAACCTGTCATGCCCTTTCATATAAAAAAATTTTTAAATCGGTATACAAATGAGTTCTACGATAATCAATAGTTCGAGTAAAGGCGCGGGCAGGATTTGACCCACCGATTTTCGTAGACAAATTATGCGACCAAACTGCAAGCAAACCCCTTTTAAACAAAAAACGAATTTTGGAATATGGTTGATAAATGGAGGAGTTTACGATAATCAATATTTCGGGAGAGCAATTTCCCACACCGACATAAAAAAATATTATGGGACAAAACGGCAATCAAACCTATTCAAACAAAAAAATTATTTTTAAAATCGGTCCATAAATGAAGAAGTCAAACGACAATCAATATTTCGGTGGGAGGGACCAAGCTGCAAGCAAACCCTTTTAAACCAAAGAAAGATTTTTGAAAATTAGTTTACATATGATAGAGTTATGATTTTGGGTGGGGAGGTGGTAGCAAATTTCTTCACCGATTTTCGAAAAAAATTATGAAACAAAATTGCAAACTCTTTCAAATAACAAAAAAATAATTTTGAAAATCGATCCACAAATGACAGATTTATGCGTGGGGGGAGCAAAGCTCCCCACCGAATTTTCGGACGTATTTAAAAAAAATATGGGACGAAACAGCAGGCAACTCCTTTCAGAAAAAAAATTATTTTTGAAAATCGGCTTACAAATGACATAGTTATGCATAAGGGGAGCGAATTTCCCCCTCCGATTTACGAAAAAAAAATTATGGGTCCTAACTTCAGACAACCCCTTTTTTAAACAAAAAAAAATTTCTTTTTTTTGAAAATCGGTTCACAAATGACAGAGTTATGCAAGGGGAGCAAACTTCCCCCTCTGATTTTCGCAAAAAATTATGGAATGGGTTTGCCTTTCAAACAAAAAAAGAATTTTGAAAATCGGTTCTCAAAGGACAGAGTTATGCCTGTAAAAACATAAAAAATGTAAAAGAAAAATACACACGAATTGATAAATTTCTCTTTTTTTGAAGTCGATTAAAAATACATCTGTAGGCTTCCTCCTAATGGTCGTTGATAAGGTCACTGTTTTAATCTCTATAAACTTTAAGTAATAAAAACACTAAAAAAATATAATAATAGTGCACTAGTGTAATTGCCTAACTCACACTCTCTTACATATCAAAAGCCATATCTCGAGTGTCAAAAGTTCAGGCATTCAAACGATTACTAATTAATGTTATAATTTGTCACATAAAATACAAAGCAAATGTAAAGAGAAAAGAAAAAAAAAACACTCGAGATAAAGTTGAGAAAAAGAGCAAAATAAAATTTCAAGACTCTTGAATGAATCTGATTAACCCTTGAATGCCCGATGTTACAGATGTGTTACACAGTAATTTTTGATTTTGTTTTAATTCAACAACTCGGGTATAATATCTATCTAATTCAAAATCATGGACTGTATTAACATTACAACGGATTTAAAGTAAACATTAAATGGAAACAAGATTTTCAAGTGGTTGGTCTCAAAAGAGTTAAATGATTTTTTTTTATTATTTCTTTTTTGTGTGTTAACCCACCTTTTTTTTAAGTGGTAAAATGCCAGTTTGCCTGCTCAACTTGATTTTCTCCATTCTATTCCTCTTTTGGCTTTCCACTTTTAACACAATTCGTTTGTTTTTTTCGTTTTCTTCAAATTGTTATAAATTTTGATTTATGATTGGAGTGTGTATTTGAGTTTTGCAACACATTAATTAGTTACAATTTTCTACTATTTTTAATCCCTTTTTACTATTCAACTACTTTTTTTGCATGTATGTTTTCTGCATTCTTTTGCTCGGTAATAAATAATTCTTTAGTCTGTGGTTAATTAGCTGCTGCTGCTGCCGCTTTTGTTAGTTCTGTATTTTTCTTGATGCATTTTTCTTTTTAAGTTTGTGGCATAATGAAAGTTGCAATAATGTTTTTTTTTTTTTTTTTTTTTTTTTGTTGAGTTGATTACAGTTCGTAAGTTGCAAACAATAAATTGCAAAAGTTTCTTTGCTGTTTTTACCATTTGCAAACTTTTGATTTAAATTAATCTATTTAATTTTTCTTTTTTTTATACTTTTTTGTTATTGGTAGACGAGTTTTGATAGCAAAGGAAATTATGGTCACTTAATTAATTTCAATATGTCTAGAAAAGCTAATTGTGAAGAAATTTAAATGTGGCATATGAGTGGTTCCACGTAAAACGGCCCTACGCAAGGAAAAATTAATTCTTATTTTTAATAAAATTCTCTCGATTGATGTTTTTTAGAGCATGACAATTATAGAAAAAATAAAAAAATACACTATTTAATATTTTTAAAGGAATTTGAGGCACTTAAGGATCATCCCCGAAACATTTTGCTCCCCCTGTTTGTCTGTTTGTTTGCTTAATATTTATTTCAGATTTTCTTTTCTTCCCTTTCTCATTATTAATAAAAACCCTTATTTCTAAAAAGAATATATTTGTTCGCTTCTTATTGAATTAAAAAAATACTCAGCTGGAGTATCCTGCTGTGCATAATAGAACGGATAGCAAATAATATAATGTGTCATTATTTTTAGGGATGTAACGATACGCCGTTTTGCCGATCCGATACCGATACCGATATTTAAAAATAAATATCGCCGATACCGATTCCGATACCGATACGAATATTGAATTGAGTTCAAGTTTAGATTAACAAAACTCAAGCGCAATTTTTTTATTATACAAATTACATTATAAGAGAGAATATTTAAAATTGATAAAACATTGGAAGTAATTTTTAAGGAGCTACATTTTCTTTGCTTCCAAAAAATCTATATTAAAAATATGCAGATAATTAGTAGAAAAGCAAGAAAATATGTTTAATTCCTTTATAATTTAAAAAAATACTCGCCATGCTTTTTCAAAAATCGATTTTTTTAAAAGACATTTATCAAATAATATTCTTCTAAATAACTTTATAGCTTAATTATTAAAAGACTTCTAAGTTTATATTTATTCACTTAAATTAACATGAAAATACAGTTCTGAGTTTAAATTCGCATAAAAAAATTGTGAAAATGGGTAATTTTTTATCCTTTTTCCTTGAGGAAAAATCATTATAGAATACCGAAAAAGAAATTTGTCCTAGCATCGCTTCCACCGAATTAGTAATCGAAAAACAGATGGCAAGGATTTGTAAAACTAATTAGAAATTAGCCAAATTTGCAATATTTCCAGATCGCGAATTCTACATTTTCATGACTTCTTTGGAGTATCTTTTTCTTTTTTTTGCTGGAATAAGATTTATAAAACAACGACTTGAACTTGAATTTATGGTAAAATTAACAAAAAATAAATAATTTTTTTACAAAATAACAGCATAAAATATTATTAGTTTTTAAAATTGACATTAATAAGATTTAAAAAATAACGAAGTGAATTTAATTCATGCTAAAATCGGACAAAAATAAATTATTTGTTAAAAAAAGCTCTGAAGAAAACTTTAAAAGTATCGTCGTATCGACAGTAAAATATCGCCGATACCGATGTATCGGAAAATCTGAAGTATCGCCGATGTATCGGTATCGGTATCGGTATTCGTTACATCCCTAATTATTTTCTTATGATTTATTTTTATATTAATTATATTAATAAAATCAATAAAAAGTTTTATTTCTTCGAATTTTTTAAATTTTCTTATAAGGTCACACCCGTCACATTTCAAAAATAGTTTTTTTTGTTAAGAAAGCTGATTTTTTTTATCAAACAGTAAATACGTATTACAGCTAAAAACACTTTGAACAGACAGCTTTACCAAAATTATTGTGTACGTTATAGTAAAAATTTTACACAATTTATGCTGAAAGTCATAATTCTGTAAAACTAAGATTTGTAAGGTCACACCCTTCGCAGCTTTCTGACGAGCATTCTGAGCAGAAATCGTGTTCTTTCATTGTCTACCCCTTATTCAACGACTTTAAGCTTAATGCCCTTGCGAGTCGCAACCTTTTTTTAAGTAAAAAATTTTATATTATTTATTTATAACAAAAAAGATGTGTAAAATGGTCACACCCGCCTAAATGGAATTACTCATATACAACTTTAAATCAAAAACTCATTTTTTTTTCAAACAAAATTGTGAAGAATGTCAATCGAAAATATTGGCACACAGAAAAAAAAGAATGTAAATTTGATTTGAATTATGAAAATGGTATATGGTTAGCTAAAATGGCAGACCACGTAAATAACAAACAAATTTTGAATTTTATGTTTTTTTGTAAAATGAATTATTGTGTATTACCCGATATAATACACAATAGTTAATAAAAAGCATTTTCACTTTTTTTTTTTTTTTGTTAGTAACTGGTTTTGCATTTCAGCTGACGATATTCAATTACTTGTTTTAAAAATTAAAGTTTAACCATTGACAAAAATTTTATATTCGATTAAGAAAATTCTGTTTTCAATTACGAAAAAGATTTAAAATTACTATACAATTGATTACACTAATAATTGATGTAATGAAGAAATTAATTGAAAGCAATTTCATGTTTGATCAAACTTTTTACTAAAAACGTAAATGGCATTTAAACGATAAGCTTTATGGCCCTTCGACTAAAAATAGCAAAATAGGCGGTTAGTTCTCAATTTTTGATTAGGAAAGACCAGAATTAAGAAAAAAAACTTGAGACACTTAATAAAACTTTTAAAAATGCTCTAGTTTTCTAATACATTTTCAATTTCTATTTAACTTAAAATCGAATTTTTTCCAAAATTTTTCTTTACAGGGCGGCCAACAGCAAAGTCAACAACAGCCATTGTTGAACAAATCGAATGATGATTTAAGACGAAAACGTCCAGAGTCTGCAAGGCCAAATCATATTTTATTATTCACCATTATAAATCCATTCTATCCCATCACAGTGGTAAGTACTTTAAAAAATATTTTGAATATATTAAATTCTGTTAAAAACACTTTAAAGAAAATAACAAATATTTAGATATTTTTGGAAACCAAGATTTGAAAAAAATTATTTTGTTTGATATATATGTTTTTTTCATTATTTGATATCTATGTTGTTACAGCAGTAATACTATGATAGAAATTTTAAAAACAAAAAAAATATTCAGGGGTTCTCATGCACCAATTCTATTTGCTTGGCGCCCCATAGAGAAAGAAAATATCTAAGGTTTTTCTAGGTCATTTCGTTAAGTGAACTTTAAACAGTTAGAACTTCTTTATTTAAAAACGAATTTATATGAACTTTTTTATATATGAAAGATATGATTGTTATCTTTCAAATAAAAGTTTTTTGAAAAAAAAAGTTTAATTTTGCATGAAAAAACTAATTTAATGAATAAAAGCGAAACAATTGGAAATGTAATAGAATTGCATATGGATGACTTAAACGTAATTTTATTACGCATCTTCTCCTGCTTGACTTATCTAAATCGGTTAAACCATTCTCGAGCTACGATGAAATAGATTAGCGTTACCGCCCTATTTCTAAATAAGAAACAAAAAAGTCAAAACTCAAAACTCACCATAACTGCTTTCATGTAGCTAAAAATTGATTTTAAGCTCTTAACGAATGCACCTAAAAATAAAAAATATGCATTTACCCTACGAACAAAGTACCAAAACTAAAGTAATCACCCCTATCGCGAATGAACGTTCCCAAGACAAAACTCCCAAATTTTATGATTTGCTATCGTGAATGTTCCCATAGAAATTTTTTGTGAATGCGTTCACAAACATAAAAAATATGGCATCGCGATTATTTACTCCCAACAACTATTTTACAAAATTAATTCTCAAAAATTGTTATTGGGAACAAGAAGTACACATGTAAGTTGCTACATATTTGTTTTTAAATGTCCAACTTTATTAAACTTATTTTATTGAAGGAGTATTAATAAAGATCAAAGTACTTGCTTGGTGGAAGCCATGTCCGCGCAGCCAGAGTATGGTGAAATCTCTTTCTTTTCATCAAGAGATGGCCACACAATCTACTGGGGGCACAAAACTTTTTCTAATGTCACTAAAACTTCTGCTAGCACTTCACTAAATGTAGATTGTGCTAAGCCGACATCGATTTGTCTGCCCACCCGCTTTTGGTAGCTGCCTTCCGCCAAAAATTTTAAGGTGCTAGCCAATTTCACTACGGTGGGTACCGCGAACATTTTACCTCTAGGAGGCAAGTTTTCTTCCAACACGTTCAGTAGGAATTGGAAAGCATCTTTGTTAATTCTATAATATTCTTGAAACCTGTCAAAAACATTTGATTTAGAGACAAACACATTTAAATCTTTAGGACTTTTACCTTGTCTCCGTTAACGATAGCGGATCTGATTCATTGCGTATATGTCTTCGCTGCAATCGTTCCGTGGATTGGTTTTCTTCTTCCAAAATCAGGAAACGCAAATAAACACTATTCATTTTAAATTAACACTTTTCTTCACCAAATAGACCTTTCTTTTATAAGCACGCAAGCTATTTATAAATCAAAACAAACAATTCAAAATAGAAATTGTTACTTCCATGATATTCACAATAGACTTTTTACTCCCAAAAAATTCGCGATACCAATTTGTTGGGGATGGGAATACACGTTTACTCCCAAACAACTTATTCCCATAACATTCGCGATAGGGGTGAATATGAAAATATATTTTTTAATTTTGTATTATTTTTAGAGAAAAAACATAAAACAAACATAATTAGGTTTATTATTTAATGCAACCGAATTTTAGTTGCGTTGCCAGTAGGCAACTAAAAATTAATGATTGCTAGAAAGGCACTAAATAGTAACTGAAATTGACAGCTACCAGTAATTGCCAGTTGCCATCAGTAGTATAATTTTCAGTAATTGGCAACCCAACTGAGGCTCGGTTGCCACCTATTTTTATTTTTCTTTTAATTGAGAAATATGCATTAAACAATATTTATAACTCCAAAAATATGCATTTATTGCCAAAATATGGAAAACTATGCACGTACCACCAAAATATGCAAAAATATGCAACTCCAAATCGATGCCAAACTGCTTAAAATTCTATGATTCGCATAGATAATTTGTCAATTCCTCTTTATCTATCACCACAAAAAACATGCGTTTGCATGAAAGTCCGGGCCCTGGTAATTTCGCATTTTGGAAAGCATTTTAGTGCTGCTTTTCGCAAAACATTGTACAACACTAACAAAAAATAACATGGCTCCAACGATTAATTCTGTCATAGGGCTACAAAAAATATGTACGTGTAAGTTTGGAAGGAGCTAAAGTTACACCCCTTTTGCCCATAGTTATAGTGACTCGGAATAAGAGTTGCATTCCCTACATTTAAAGTATAAGATGTGCTCAGCACTTTTATTTAAAACACCACGAGAAATATTTTTGTGGAACATTTTAACCCTCTTTCTTGAAACAGAGACAAAAACTCCCCTTCAGGGGCGATAAAGCGGGCTTGAAATGTTCTACAAAAATATTGGCCATGAAATTATACAATAGGTCTTTAAAGACTCCCAAGCTCCTGACTGAACTTGAAAGCCAGAAATTGTTAAAAGCTTGAAAATGTGTTTAAGGGTTAATTTCGTACTTATTCTCAATTAGTACTCGTCATAGGAGATCTTGTAACGCTTACGTTTAAGGCATAAGATGTGTTCAGCGTTTTTATGTAAAACACTACAAGGGACATTTTTGTAGAACATTTTAGTCCGCTACATTAGCGCTGAAGGGGAGTTTTTTCCTCTTTTTTTAAGATAGTAACAAAAAGAGCCATGCACGTAAAGTTAGAGGGTTAAAATGTCCCACAAAAATTTTCTCGTGGGGTTTTACATAAAAGTTCAGAACACATCTCACATTTTAAGTATTAAAAGATTTCCTATTCCGAGTCCCTATAACTATGTGCAAAAGGGCGAAACTTTAACACTCCGAAAATGATACACGTATATATTGATTTTGTTGCATGTACACTGCACATTGTACAGTGTAATTTACTTTTGAAGTCGGTTAAGAATGTTAGTAATCGTGCTTTTCAAAACTGTCTTCAAAATCTTGATTGACATTAAAAATGGTCCTTCGAGACAAATTTTATAAATGGTCCTTCGAGCCAAAATTCATATGCAATATAATATTTTCAAGTCGGTGTATAAATGACGAAAATCTGAGAGAACAGTATACATAAAAAACGAACTGCCTGTTCGCCGATGTCGAAGGAGTTCTTTCTTTCGCACAATTACATTTAAAACATAACGAAATTTTTGAATTTGTTTTTGCTTTAAATGTAATTTGTGCGAAGGAAAGAACTTCGACATCGGAGAACAGGCAGGAAACTATTCTTTTTTTTTGTCATTTAAAAATCTAAAAATTTTTAGCTCACTTTGGTTGCTTGTGCTGCCAAGAGAGAAAAAGAAAATTATTTAAAACATAGACATAGTTGAACACAAACAAAATGCTGGATAAATTTCGTATAGATGGATTCGTTAAAGCCGATCCAGCTGGAGGAAAAGCATGAAAAGTATCCCTGTTCGAAGGACCATTTTAATTTCTTTTCTAAAATTTCAAAATGAAATTTCTGACGAATGATTCTGGTAAAGGGGGAAACACATATGCTGGCATCGGCTCTATGAAAGTTTTTCGTCTGTTCTTTATTTAAGGGGGAGTTAAAGTTCTACCCTTTTCCACATTATTATAATAAATCGGCATGGGAAATCGTATGATCCTTACATTTTAGTTATAAGTTGTATTCAGCATTTTTGTGTAAAACACCACCAGAAGCATTTTTATGGAACATTTAAAGCCTCTAACTCTTCGCTGCATGGGTCGTTTTTGTCTCCTTCGTAAAAAAGAGGGGTGAAACTCCCCTTTAACATCGATATAGCGGGCCGAAATGTTCTATTTGTCATATGTGGCTTATAGTGAAATACAAACTAGCCTCATAAAATCCAATTTTGTGGAATATTTTAGCTTTAATTTTAAATAAGTATGAAATTAAACCCTTAACAGATTTTAAGTCTTGACTTATTTCTGCCGTTCCAGTTAAATATCTGGCAATAGTGTCTTTTAAGATTTATAGTAGAATTTTATGACAAATATTTCTGTAGGACATTTCAGCCCGCTATATTGATGTTTAAGCGTAGTTTTTTTACCACTTTCAAGAAAGGGACGAGAGAGACCCGTGCAGCAAAGAGTTGGAGTATTAAAATGTTCCACAAAAATTTTCCCTGTAGTGTTTTACATAAAAGTTATATCTAAAATATTTCCTATGTCGATTCACTATAACAATATGCAAAAAAAGAGGGGGAACTTAACTCCCGCTAAAATAAAAAAAGAGATTTATTTTGCCATAATCATTTGCTAGAACCTTGTTATTTTATGACAAACATAAAAATGGTCCTTCGAACCAGGCAACTGAAAATTACATTTCTGTTTCTCTTCAAATTTTAAGATATTCTTTAATAGTTTTAAACAGGAAGCACTCATGTGTCTGTGAAATAGTTAAAGATAAAATATCCAACAAACATTTAAAAGCAGGCAACGCTGCCAGCATTCATTCATTCATCTTAGTAAGTCATCCATTAAAATGTATCACAGGTGCACTACACCCACACATGATTGTTTTCCTTTTGTGAAACATATTTTTGATGTGGGCTTCAGCCAAAGTTAGTCACTCATACAGCCTTTTTAACACTAGACTTTAAGTACTTAAATGTTCTGAGGACATCATCATCATCATCATTGTCGTCATCTTCCTCTAGCAGTAGGCTTAAAAGGAATTCTGCTTGTTTCTTTAAACGCTTAGAATATTGTGTTGTTTGAAAGTAACCAACAATAAAAACAGTCATTACTGTTACAGTTTTCTTCTTTAGTTGTTTTTAGATATTGTTTCTAAATCCTTTTGTTATTTTTCTAGTTATTTTTAGTTGCAGCAAACAACAATTTGTGTCGTTTTCTCTCTGTAGTTTAACAAAGTTTATTGTCTTTTTCTTGTGCTGCAAAATGTGGAGGAGTTTTTTTTAGCTTTTAACAAACATTCAAGTGCTTAGATTACTTATGGGTAAAGATTTAAAACTTAACAACTATAAAAACAACTTAAAATAAATATTAGAAAGAAAAAAGTCCTGGCGGAAACAAAAATTGTATGTAAAATACAGTTTTTAGTTTTTATTTTCTGACAATTTTAACTTTTCACACAGTTAACTAAAAAAAAATAAATAAAAAGAATGCCCCCCAGAATACCAAAGACCAGGATATGCACTCTACTTTGTCTAAAAGGAAAAGGACATAGAATAGTTAGATAGAAGAAAGTTTTATGACTTGTATTTAAAACTGTTTTTTAAAGTCCAAAATAAAGAAAATACTTAACAGTTTTTTTTAAACAAAACAATAACATAAAAGCGCTGAACACATTTTATACCTGAAACGTAAAGCTTACAAGATTTCCTATTCCGAGTCAATATAACTTTGTGTGCAAAAGGGGGGGACTTTAACTCTCTCTGAAATGAATCCTGGCTGTAAACTTTAAAAATGCCGGTAGACGTATACATTTTTTGGAGCCCTCTGACAGAATCAGGCGTAAGCATCATGTAATTTTTGGAACAAAGTTCCTTATGGCATGTTGTGCATATAATATCCCGCATATAAATGTTTTCTATGCTGTGGGTGGTGTAAAAAAATTGTGAAGTAAAAAAATACGTACAGAACTTGGCAAGAAATACATGTAACCACAATTCAAAATTAAAGCAACTGGCCGGCGCGAAGGCTAAATTCCTTAAAAATTCAGTGTTGCCGCTTTGGTATTTTCGCGGTTTTCGGTGTTGCCATTGTGGGGCTGATTTCTATCCTGGTTTTTTAGGGCACCCGTGGAACTTCTGCGATTTTGGGGAGATTTTTGTCCTATTTTTTGGAGAATCCGGGGAACTTCTGGGATTTGGTTAGATTTTTGGCCAAGTTTTTTGGGAATCATTGGACCAGCTTTGTGTGGTGGCTAAAAGTTGCTGCCCTTTGCTAGATGAAGGTGTGTGTATCGGCTAAATTCTTGAGAAATATCGCCTAAGTCTCGCTTAAGTATCGACTAAGTATCTTCCAGGCGATAGTTCTTTTTTGTTTACGAATTATCTTCTCTATTGCTATCTTCGTTTACTTGGTGTCATCAAGGAAGTTGAAATTTTAGTTTTTTTTATATTATTATAACTTTTATTTTTGCTGGTGGCCAGCGCCGGGTCCCCGGTGACAAGGCGGAGTATGTCAAAGGACGATAAAGATGAAGGGACGCCTGACATGGCGACCGAACGTGGTCTGTCGAAGGTAGCCTGCAAATGGCACAATGCCGAAAGTGGCCGCTCGACAGCACAGAACGCCCGTTTCTCAAAATTACAATTTACAAATCTACAAGTAAAATACACACAAAACGACAACACTTTTACAAATTTTATTGTTGTTTTGTGTGTATTTTACTTGCAGATTTGTAACTTGTACTTTTTGCGAAACGTGCCCTTAATTCAATATTTCAAAAGAATCATAATATGGATATTAATTAATCTGATTTTTGATTGTTACCAGCCCGCCCTAAAACGTGACCAGAAGAGCAGATTTTCTAAAAATGGTCAAGTTTTCAGAATCATTTCATTTAACTGCATGGAAACTGTACTAAATTTTTTAATTTTTATTTCTTGACTATTTAGGAAAAAAATGGCAATCCTCTTCTTTAAAAATTTTAACTATAAATATATTAAACGGACATTTCTAACAATTTTTAATTAAAAAAACATATTTGAAGAAAATGCGGATATCCAATATTTTTAGGGCAAAATTCTATGATGCTCTACGCTGATAGGGGGGGAGGGATGTAGGCCAAAGGCGACAGGAAGTTCGTTCCAAGCCAGTGTCCCGTGACACCCAGCTTTCTTTTTTTTTGTGTTGTTATTAGAGCAGGTCGTTTAAAGTCTTTTGAAAATTGGGAGAGACATTGATTGGATCAATAATTTGCTGCCAAAACAATATCACACTTTAATATATTAAGGTTATATTTGTTAAAAATGTATAGTCCTTCGAACCGAAAAGACTGCAACCAACGAAAAGAAATAGCATAAATTGTATACTACAAATGCATTTATTTCAGAACAGAAAATATATAGTTGCGTTGTAACTTCTTTAGGTGTAAATTGAAAATAATTGGCGAATATAAATTTTCCAGCAGTATATGGTCCTTCGCACTGATATTGAAATAAAAGGCAAGTGTTTGTATCTCTGCTATAGTTCTTGTGGAAATAATATAGTACTGCTAAAGAGCATATAATACTGTTAAAAAAGCTAAAGGTTCTTTGTACCCATTTAAGACTGTAGCCAATCTAAATAGGGACAGTTCTGATCGTTATATTTTTGGTCCTTGTTTTGAAGTTGGTCAAAAAAGTCTTGGTATACTGTCAGATATTGCAATTTGGTTTATCGCTTAAAAACATACAAAGCTCTTAACATTTTTGTTAAAAAATGTTTTTATTTCCTCATGCGTAATTTGCACGAGAAAATTATCCTTGTTATGACCTAAAGTTTTACATATGCATTTTTGTATATTAATTAATATTTTGTAATTAAGTTATATCTTCTTCTTCCACACTTTATTTGTTTTTCAATATTTTATGGAAATTAAATACGTCGTTTTAATCACAGCTTATCTATATATTTAATTGACCTTGTCATTGTTTACCGAGTAAGTCAAATGTGGTTAGTTTTAAATTTATTAACTGCAAGCTATTAAAAAAATGTATTTAAATATTTTTCAATTTATTTGTAACTTAACACACTTTGTGACATTGATCTTCTTTATTTTAATTTAAGCAAAACAATTTTTGAAACTTTACTCTACTGACATTGATCTTCTTTCCCTTGTTTGTTTAGTATATATATATTACATTTCCTAAAACTTTATTAAAGTGTCGGGTTAATTAGCTAGAAATGAAAGATTATTTCATGGACATGGTCATGTTGAGAAATCTTTTAATTTAAATGATTTCGTATTTCAGTTTTTTATTTGACACTGTGTTGCAGAAAACCTCAATTTAAATTTTCAATAGAAAATGAATTGAAAGAAATAATGGAAAAAATTGTAACTAAGTATCTGATTTTTCATGCAACATATGTTTTTCATATGCTGACATTAACAATATTGTAATATGACACATTCTACTTAATGCATGATTCTTTTCCGCTTTAATTTTTTTTTCTCTATTCTCAGTTTATTTCTTGATTCTTTTGTTTGGAATTAATTGACAAAGTTGCCATAATATTTTAAAGGGAACATAACTAATAAGTTGCATTGTATTGCATAGTGTAATAATTTTTTTTATCCTTTTACTTGTAGGACTGAAAATTTAATACTCATAGAAAAATTTATCATCACATTGATGACGAACTATCATCACAATTCTGACATGATATGACAAATGTCATTAATAAAACGAAAACAGATATCATTCTGATGACAAACGTCATCATAGAATTTGTCATAGTTTAAGTGACATCAATGCTATGACTGGAATGACATCAATACGATGTCACTTATTATATATTATTAAAGTGTAAAATATGTATAAAAGAAATAAGTAAAAATGTTAAAATATTTGTAATTTGTATTTTAATACAAATATTATTGTATTATTTTTGTTTTTAAACGCATTTTTAAAAGACACTACATTGATGTATACTTATCAGCATTACTATGACAGAACTAATAATAAAATATGCAAGTCTTTTTAAAAACTAAGCCACCGACAAAATGTTGAAGCAAACGATAGTATGACACCTTTTCATCATATTGATGACATTTAGTCATCATATGTGTGTCGCATCAATAACGTTTATGTTGAGATTGTGCTGCCGATGATGTTTTGGATGGTGATATAGCTAAAATGATAGAGGCGCTAGTTTATAAATGTTCGATGAATTGAGGGGCCTGGGATCAAGACCAATATTAGAAGAAAAAAATAAAATAACAAAAAATTAATGTAAAAGCAAGAAAATATAAATATGCATAATTGTTTCAATCATTCCATTGATGACAGCTGATGCAAAGGTTAGCATCACAATGATGAAAAGGATGAAAAGCGAAGACACTCAACATAGCATTGATGTCAAAGTGCACCAGCGGTATGACGGTTTTTCTATCGGCGACATCATATTGATGACATTTTGTCATTGAATTTAAGTCAATTAGTCATTTCCCAGATGTCATTGAATTGATGATAGAGTTATCATCATTGGTTCTGATGAGCAGCTCATGTAAAGTTTGAAATCACAATGATGAAAAGTGCTGCGGGGTCAAAAATGAAGACAGTTGACTGACATTGCATTGATGTCAAATTACATTAACTATGATGGGTCTTCTATCACTGTACCTGAAGAGTGAGCACACCAGACGTCAAACGCTGATGTAATGGTGTAGCGACTAAAAAAACAAAGCTGCCACGATCTTAGAAGAGTTAATTAGCTTTTCGTAAATTCCTTCACAAAAATATTTTAAAAATTAATAATTGTAATTAACGAATTCTAGCCTCGAACTCAAGCTTGATATAATGACTTTAAAACTTTATTAATTTTTTTTTTGGAAAAGGATTTGGCAACTCTTTTCATTGACTTATTATCTTATATCTCTTGCCCTCCATTTTTCATCTCAATTTCAATATGCCGTATTTACAACAACTTGTTTTATTTGTTTTCTTTTATAAATATTTTCCAAACTAAGTATATGTCAGGGATTATAGATAACAAAAAACTTTTGTAACAAGTAAATCCAAATAGTAAGACAGAAAAAATTTGAATAAAATGTAGAATATACAAAAATTTTAGAATAAAGTAAAAAATAAACGACATTTTATATGTTGCCCCCTACACACGCTAAGCATAAGGGAGCGGCGTATGTTAATGCCTTCTTGCTCGACATACTTTTTAGTGGACAAGGACAAATTCAAAATGTATTCAGTCATTCGTGCAACTGGCATTTTTTTATCCGTATATATTATTGATAAACATGTGCATGCATGCTGCATTATGTAGAAAAACATTTGCAAAAAGATATGTATGCTCACGTATGTAGCAGGATTATGGCGAAACAATATATTTTCATTTCTAAGGCAGCATTAAAGGAAAGAAAGCGGAATTTATTATCATTCGACAAAGTTTTATTTTTTTAATTTAAAAATAATATAATCGGTAAAAATAGGTTTTTTTGGCAACAGCGCCACCTATCGATTCCAAAAGCATGACTCGATTGGGTGGCCTCGGAGATCAGCATGAAATAACATAAAGAATTAGATCTTCATTCTGAAGAGTTCCTAGTGTATAAACAAGCAGAGCTCGTAGTACGTTGCATTGCTGCGTCATCGAAGAGATTTCGGAACTCAGGAGTTCCCATCATTTTCGAAAAAGTGACCAAAGAAGTGGTTTCTACAGTGTGCCTCAGCAAAGGCAGAAATCCATATAATCAACTGATCAATCGCTTCGGACACATTTGGACCGCTATTATGCCAATGACTGCTCATGAGGAGTGACCATTGTAGAATCAACCAGAGCACTTAAAGCTCATGGGAAAGTGTATTTCAATATCTTCGACGTCGGATAGATCTCCGAACTCATTATAATCTGTTAATTCCGGTATAGTGATAAAATATGTGATCTGTGTCCATCGGCCGTCTAGCCAACTAAATAACTTCGGACTCTCTTAGACCTTTAGGTCCACTGTGATGCCAAGAACTGCTCATGCGGAATGCTTAGCATGAAACCAACCAGAGCTTATTATGAAAGTTGCGCCCTCTTAGACTAGTAGATAGGGGTTGTACGTTTGATTCCTGCCCATGATGACCATGGATGTTTCTGCAGACAAGCCAAAGAGGTTTCATAGTTATTGTTTATTTATTCGGATGAATCCTCCAAATTCGCATGGATCCAATAACTAAATAAAAGGTAAAAATTCGTATACTCAATTTACTCACTTATACCATTTGCTCTATTGTGATACAACAGAAGAGAGCTCTGCTTATGCAGAGCCTTATGGATGCCTTATGGATCGAGCCTTAAGTTCAGTGGAAATGTAGTCGGCACAACCTCCATACCTAATTTGATTACAATAATAGGTTTCAATTAAAACAGTAACGATAAAAGAAATAATTTCTAGTAGAAACCCGTCTACCCAACTAAATAGCTTCGGACTCATTTAGACTTTTTGGCCCACTTTGAAACTGCCAATGCGGAATGATTAGCATACCAGCTCTAACCAGAGCTCATTATGAAGGTTATAGCAGTAAGCTGTGTGCCCCCGTAGAATGCAAACAAGCCAAGGAGCTTTCATAGTTTGTTTTTGTTTATTCGAATGGATCCAATAAATACATAAAAGGTAAAAATTCTTAAACTCAACATACTCACTTAGACCATTTGCTCTATTGTGATACAGCAGAAGAGAGCTCTGCTTATGCAGAGCGCTCAACGTGGGGCCAACCAGCAAGGGCGGATCCAGCCTTCAGTTCAGTGGGAATTCAGTCGGGCAGCCTCCATACCCAATTTGATCACAATAATAGGTTTCAAATAAAACAATAACGACTATCCCATCTTTATTAATCTTGCCGTCGTCTAAATCTGCAAGAGAGCAGTATTAAAATTACACATTCCAAAAATATTGTTTTTAGCTCTAGAATCTAAAAGATCCGACAGGGCGGACTAATTAGGCAGTCGTAATCGCTTCGAATTTATTTAGATCGGTTTGTCTGGAAAGCTCATTCGTCTGAGGCCTGGAATCTAAATGATCCTAATGTTGTACGGCTCAAACATCCTGAGAGACAAGTCGTAGTCTCAAGGCCATAATGGTTGTTAATATAAAACTCATTCGCAAACATTAAAGAAGGTCTTTAAATGCTAAGATATTTTCTGGGATAGGTATAAAATTATGCTCACCTTCTTTTACTCCATGTACTCGTAACACTGAACCGTGATTCACAAGTCTCGTTTATTAAAGCTGGTTAGTTGTACATCCGTCACCCTAAAAACTTCATATGGAAGTATACTGATTCATCAATTCTGTGAATTTCGACATTAATCCAATGCAGGCGCGTATCCACTTTGAGCTTGTGGCTGGGGAACTTAACTAAAACATACTATTTTGCAAAACTTCTTTTAAAAACTTAGTAGAAATTGGGTATATTTTACTCGGTTTGGGGCGGGATATCCCGTTCCCCTTAGTACCCGCCCCTGATCCAATGTAAAACTTCAGTAAAACTCAACCAATGTCACACTTCGTTTCATTAATGGAATAAGTTTCGCTCAAATTATTTGATTAAAACTCTCACCAAATATATAAGATAATTTCATTGATTCAATGTAATAATTTCGCTAAACTAATGTAAATATTGCATTACTTTGGCAAACTTATTTCACAATTTTAATGAAATTATTTAACTATATTTTAATGAAAATATTTCATTATTTAAATGAAATTATTTAATTAATTTAATAAAATTATTTAATTATATTAATGACTGTAATTATTTTAATAAATCTGTCATTATTTTAATGAAATTGTTTCATTGTTTTAATGAAATTGTTGTATTGATACAAAGAAATTGTTGTATTATTAAGTAGCCATATTAATGTAAATTGTTTTATTGACTATTTTAATACCAATGAAATTCTTTCGTAATATGCATCTAAGTTCACATATTGTGAAATATTTCATTAGAATCGTGAACAAATTTATCGAAATCCTTTCCAGTGTACTTTGCAGTGATCATAAATATACCAGCTCAATGCTGGTACAAGTTAGCACATCATATCACAAACCTTTTAAAATTTAAAACAAATTTTACTTTAGTATTCCTAATTTTTCTACCATCATAATTACTAAAGAAATTCCATCGTCACAGCCATTTATTATCTTTTATCGTTAAAAAGTAAAAAAACCTTAACTAAATATGCTGAATATGCGACATTTGCTAAAAAATTAAAAAAAAAAAAAAGCAAAGCCAACTCAAGCCAAAAAATTCTTATAAATTTTAGATACTCAGCCAACAGGAAACAATGCCAGAGAAATGTGCATAAAAAACCACTCCAGGATACGAGACAAAGTCAACTCTCATACAAATTTAACTTACCAACTGCAGCCATTAATGTTGCAACTGGTATTATGAATGGATTTACTTTTTTCTTAAAAAAAAATTTTCTTCATATTTCTTTTTTGTCAAATCTCAATATGTAAAGGATCTTTTTTCCCATAATTTTCCTTCTATATGGCTTAAAGTCTTGTTATTTTAAATTATTGAATAATGGCATATTAAATTTACTTGGGAATAGAAAGAAACAAAAAGTTTAACGAACAAAAATCTTTTGCTGCCAATATATTTTATGTATATAAAATTATGCATCTAGTTTTAACAGCATTGAAACGAGAAGCCTTCAACTATCATTAGTCAAGAAAGGAGAGTTAAAGGTGCTTTTAAATATTAAAATAAATTTAAATAGCTAATCAGTATATTAATATTTGCAAATTGAAAGTTAATGGCAATAGAAGTAGCGGCTTAATTTTGTAGAAATGAGGATATAAAATTAATGTTTTATAGAATTTGCATCACTTTAAGAATTTTCTTCATCAGTTCTATGAATTTCGACAATAAGCCAATGAAAAAGTTCATTAAAACTTAACAAACATCACGCTTTGATGGAATAACGAAAGAAGTTTCGTTAACATAATTTTAATGAAAGTTTTACTTATGAAAAAATTTCATTGATCCAATGTAATAATTTCGTTAAGCCAATGAAAATATTTCATTTTTTAAGGAATTTATTTCATAATTTTAATGAAATTATTTCGTTATTTCACTAAAATTATTTAATTAATTTAATGAAATGATTTTGTTGTTTTAATGAAATTATTTCATTATAAAGTGGGCCCATTAACTTTAACTGCGCTATTTATTGGCTATTTTAATTTATTGACAATTCAATGCTAAAAATACCGGAAATAACACCAAATGCACATCAGAAAAATATATAATTGCTTAATTAATAAAACCTGTATATTTGTATCGATTGTATTATATTATTAACTACAATAGTGTAAAATTCGTTGTTGGTAAATTTTATTTGATATGTTTTGCAAAAATCGTATTTCATACGATACTTAGAGAGTATTTGTATATACTCGTAGAGAGTATTTGTATGGTGCTTGTTCTTCTTTTGTCCATCAATACAAGATACAAACCGATACAATATACACTAGGTGTTCGCAAACAAATAAACAAAAAGTGTATTTGATACAAGATCGGCGATACAAATTATTGTGAATTAAGCAAATGTTTACTAACTAACTCACTACATTAAAGTCACAACAGAACTGCCACTCATCCTCTTTGTACTTCACCGCATAAATTTTATCGAATCAAAACTTTTCTTCATGTCGATTCCATTCAAAATATGGAATAGTATTCTTCATTGAAAGAAATTTCTTCATAAAGTCTATGAATTTCGACATGAAATTCAGCGAAATACAACCCATGTAACGCTTCGTTGGATTTATGAAGCAAGTTATGTTAAAATTATTTTAATGAAAATTTCACATTTGGAATTACTTCATTGATCCAATATAATGATTTCGCTAAACCAATGAAAATATTTCATTATATTAATGAATATTTAATGAAATGATTTCATTAGTTTAAGGCAATTATTTTCTTAGTTTAATGAAATTATTTCGTGATTTTAATGAAATTGTTTCGTTATTTTAATGAAATTATATCGTTATTTTAATGAAATTATTTCGTTGTTTTAATGACAATATTTAGTTGTTTTAATGACAATATATTCTTATGTTAATGAAATTTTTTCATTGTTTTAATGAAAGTATTTCATTATTAAATTGGCTCAGTAACTTCAACTTTGTTATTTGCTATTTTCATTATTTGTAGCATTGAATTGTCAATACAATGCTACAAATAAGGACGATAGATAAAAATGCACATCAGAAAAAGAAAAACGTTGATGGCCTCTCACAGTATCGAGCTCAGGCTCTTGATTTTCATCATTAGATTTATAGGCAACACCTTAACTAGTTCAGCCATAAGCACTCTCAAATCAATGCGCTCTGTGAATGTACATAGCTGGCGGTAGTGCACTAAATGTTGATAGAATTAAGCATGGCGCTAGTACTAATAAAATTACAAAAAATTATGTACGGATGGCTTGATTTTTGTTTTTGAGTGTAGATCAGAGATCAGCAATGATTTTTTTTCGCTATTCGTAGGCACTAATGAAATTTGAAGTATAAGTGAGTAGAAATCATTGAAATTCAACTACTCTGATGTACACATACTCATGCAATGTGACATCATACTCATATCATCATCCCAAATCTGTTTCATAAATCAACTCAGCCCCCTTATTCCGTAATTCGCTAAAGCTAAATCTCCATCGCTAAAATGCTGAACAAACACAAAATTAAATATTTTTGGCGATGACACAAAACACTAAAATTTCGGCGGATTAAATTTTAAGACATTGCCTAATTTAGCAAGAGACGTTTCAAAATTGTATTCGTACCCAAAAATTGATAAATCGACCTTATAAATATTTAGCGATAGAGATTTAGCCTTAGCGAGTTAGAGAATAAGGGGGCAGTTTGATTTATAATTTTAGGAAAATAAAATACTTACAATTTATTCAAGTAAGGCAACTCATCATGAGAAACACACAAACACGCAACAGAGCAAACACAACTGCATCATGAGTATTTTAATGTTCGAATCATACTTATTTTGTGTCGTATATACACATTGAGTTAAGGAGAGTCGAAAGCAACAACGCTCAGTATGAGTACGAAGAGTACTATAATTTTGCTAAGTATGAGTATGATGAGCACTTCAAACTTTAGAGTGGATATTATATAGATAGCATTGCAGTAAGTATGAATTCAACTCTACTCACGTTTTCACTACTTATTGCTGACCTCGGGTGTCCAAAAGTAAGTTTTTGAATAACCTGTCATTATTTAAGTGACAAACCCCAAATTTGTATAGAATTTATGAATTACAGAGTATTTCAGCTTACCTTTTGTAGATGTGGCAATGATGACATGACAAAAGTTTATCGTTTTTATTTTCGTTTATTTTTTTTATGAAAAAAAAAATCTATTTTTCTTATCATCTCTTATTCTGTCATTCGAACCTCAGTTCAATGTTTATTTATATCTAACAGTTCAATAAATGTCATGAAATGACATGATGAGTGTATGTGGGGCTTAGTGACTTTATGCACTCTTACATGTCAGAAGTTAAAATATTAAAATGCGAGTATAATAAGCAAGCAACAAAAGAAAAGAAAAAAAGAGAAACATTGTCCTGCATAAGCGTTGCTCTGTAAGTATATGAATGTCACACTGTCGTCTGGCTGGCTATCTAAATGACATTCTACTAAATGCATTATCAATACAAACATTTGTATGCAAGAGATGACAAGATGGTGTTGGGGTATTATAATGGGGGCATCATTGCTCGGCGTGCTGCTTGCAATGGGTATCTTCTGATATAAAGGTTTTTGCTTATGTTAGTGTATAAATATTTACACTATTGGTTGTGGCTCTTTTCATGTGCATTTGAAAGACAGTGTGTGTATGTGTGTTTGTGACTATAATATGTCTTTAGACGTCATGTGCATGACATTTTTGACGTTTTGTTGATTTTTCCAGTTTTGGCAGCACTAAATCCAGCCACCTCCTGCACTTGTCATCATCACCACCACCACCAACCCCCACTTGCCTGTTTATTTAGTTTTTCTTTACACAAAAAACCCCACTCTATTCATTGGAAAATGTATGTATAAACTGTATGCAAAGCCTACATGCACTGTAAATGTGAACGAACCAAAGTGTGCAATGTATGTATTAATTTCAAAAGGACTAAAATAAATATTTACGTTCTTTTTTTTGCTCTTTATTATTTATTTTTATTTTCCATGCATCATCATATCAAAGTATCAATTTTAAAACAAGAAATTGTTTAAGTGTTTAATTGTATACAAGGATTTATTTTGTTTGTTTGTATGCTTTTTATAGTTGCGCAGTAGTTTTTGTCTTTATTACTCAATTATGATGGCTATAATTCAAAAGAGGGAATAAAGGAAGACAAACAAAAAATATGATATAATTTGTATTATACTTCATGAAACACTTTATTCGTGTGCAACGGAAATAAATATAAAAACTGCAGGACAGTGGTGAAGTGAGGCTTTAGAGGAATACCAAAGAATATTAATTTTAATATGACCAATTTGTCTTGATGTAAACAATAAAAAATCTTTTCTTGTAACAAATTTTTCTGACTTAATAAACCTTTGTCTTGAATATGTATGTCCCAAATATTATGTCAGTTTTAAATGAAAGTTTCAGTTATGTTATTTTAAAATATTGGGCGTTATCTAAATTTAGACCTTATAAATACCCAGAGCCGGGTGGCATCTATCCATGCCTTATACAGCAGGGTTAATATTGTTCCCCAACTATAATTGATTTTCAAACCAAGCTTATTATGATGTTATTTTTAAGCTTTATAAATCAATTATATTATTTAAGGAAGAGAAAATTGATTTGATTGATTTTATCCTATAAAACTGTTATACAAATGAGATTCTGCAATTATAATTTCAAAAATTATATAATATGATATTGGCATAATTTATTTCACAAATAAAGGATAAATTTTTTAGTATAACACTTTAAATTAACTGTTACAAAACTGTTATACAAATTGAATTATTGTTCATTTTAACTTGGACCATTTTAATTTAATAAATGTATGTTTTTTTCTAATTAATATTCATGTGAAAATATGTTAGCATCAGGACAGCTCAATTATCAGCTTTAATTACACTTTACAACACAATAAAATAAGATGGTGCTAACAACTGATTCTGTTGAAGGGCAACAAAGAATTTGTACATATGTATGTATAGCAAATCTTGTAAGCCTTACGTATGAGGTATAAGATGTGCTCAGCACTTTTATCATAAAAGCAATACTCACATATGCTGCTCTAGTGTTTTGGCCAAAAACAAAAGACATGAAGAAGACATGCCGCAACATATTCTCCGTGATTTGTCGTTTCTAATGACTCACATATTGAAGTTTCTTGGAGGAATCAGAAGACTCCAAATGAAGTATGTAATATATTACCGAGCAGAATAGTGCGCTCTATGCGTAGCCTTCAGTGAACAATTGGGCTGCACAAAATGTCCTTTGGGTCGCGGTGCTTATGGCCTCTATACGATAATAGTTTAGAACCGCAAAATCCTAAAATTTTAAATATTCTTGGTTTTGTCATTAAGTGACAAATATGTGACGGGAATTTTAAGCATGTGTTCAATCTGTCATTAAATTAAAATGACACAATAATTTCATGAATTTCAGTAGAACATGTTATAAAAGGAACGAGAAGCTGTGACTGGTAATTTTCAACAGCTTCCAAAATCTGATAGTACTCAAAATTTAAATATTTATTTGAAAAAAATTTGAGTTCGTACTTAACAATTTAATTTTTGAACTTCGACCAAACTTTTATTCAGCGACAAGCTTTTCATTTTTGTCATGCTTTCACTTTATTAAAAATTTAATTTTACAGCTTTTGAAAGTTTTTTAAATGACTAAGTCACATAAGCCATTATATTTTAAGAATTGTTTTTTACACATTTTCTAGATGACAATATTGTCAGTATTTTATTTTATATTACTTCTTTATTTAAAATATACTTTAGTTTTGCCGATTGCCAAAACTTTCGAATTAAGTCATCCAAACCACCAACCCACTGTATGGCATAAAACATAAATCTTTACTTTGCCTATCTCGTTTGTTTTTTTTATTCAGTTTGTAGCTGAAAGGATACTATGGATTTAATAGAGTTGTAGCTATTTTTTAATATTTATTTATTCATTTTGTAGTCATAGTAGTTGTACTATTAAAATAATAAACATAGAGACGAGAAAAAGAACTATGTATGTAGTGAATATTTTATGTAATTTTTAGCCTTGTTATATAAGTATATAAACTCACTCCATGGATGTATTATCATATACATACATATAAATTATTAATAACCATACCTACTACTGTCAGAATGTTGATAAAAATTCTTGTGGCAGTGGATTTTTTTTTAGCATAACATTCGATAGTGGATTTTTTTCTTTTTTTAGTGTTTACTGCAGTATCCTAGCAAATTTATAAAAATGTGTTGGCATAAGGGTTTATTTTTCTGTGTGTGTATGTAAAAGGAAAAGCCATTTGTAGACATTTTTAAGTATCTAGCAAGGACCCTACAATAGGCAAGTTTGTCAGAGAATATAATTTTGCTTATATAATCACACCTAAATATATTTTAAAAGCGACAAAAGTTTGTCATTTTTGTCACTGAATATGTGTTTTTCATATTATATTTTGACAATGAAGGGCTGGCATTGATGAATTTTTAATCATAATGCAAAATCTTTACTTTTAGACAAATGTCAGTTTTTAAAATTTGTGACAAGTTGTCATTTTTTGACAAGTTGCATATTGTGACAAACCGTATTATGGCAAGTTATCATTTTCATTCGTCTTTTGAACGTTGTGACAATAAGAAACTAAAAAAATATTTATTGAAAATATTGTCATAAAAAATTTTCATTTTCATAATAATGCTAAAACATTTTCATAATAACGCTAAAATTTTAAAAATCGTCCTTTATTTTACTTTTGTTATACTTTTTTATTATTACTACAGAAGTCTCGAATACGGATATTTGTAACAAGTTGTCATATTGTGACAAGTTGTCATTTTGTAACAGGTTGTCATATTGTGGAAGATTGTTGTTTTGTGACTATTGCAATAATAGTTACAAATCTTAATTGCTAGCAAAATGACAGGTTTTTTATTTGTGACAAGCTGTCATTTTGTGAAAGTCGTAAAGGTGTAGTTGTCATTTTGTGAGAAGTCGTCATTTTGTGACAAGTTGTCATATTGTGAAACTAAAAAAATTATTTATTGAAAATATTGCCATAAAAAATTTAAATTTTGTTTGAAATTTTAATGATAATATATATCAGAATGCTAAAATTTTAAAAATTGTCATTTATTTTGATTTTGTTATAGTTTTATAATGTCACAGAAGTCTCGAGTACGGATGTGTGTGAAGATAAATTTAAATTTAACTAGTGGAGACAAAAACCAAACTTTTTAGCAGAGTCATTTTTGCAGTTAACAGAACACTGTTAAACACTTAACAGTCGTAGTAAAATTTGATGAAATGAGTTTAGGAGGCCGAATCGAGGAATTGGGAACAGGCCCATACTAATAAGTTTATGGAAATTATGATAATCAGGCACTCTTAAGAATATATGCAAAATGGGAATTTTTAAATCTGTGACAGATTCTCAATTTGTGATATGTTGTCATTTTATCACAAGTCATATTGTGGCAAGTTGTAATTTTCACACATATTCTGAACTTTGTGACAAAAAGAAAACTATAACAAAATTAGTTATTGAATATACTGTCATAAAATATATAAATTTTTGAAATTTTCATGACAATCTATTTCAGAATACCAAAATTTTAAAAATTTTCATTTATTTGGTTTTCTTGTCACAGAACCTTGTAACAAGTTGTCGGATTAAATCGGATTAAAACTAATATTTTTATTTTAACAAACACAACCCGCGAAGAGATTTGGATTTACTGTCGAGTTTGGTCACAAATGTGACACAATAATAACATCAATTTAAAACCCGAAGTTTGTAACAAACTTTTTATTTTATTTATTTTAATGCGGCCCTTAAATTGCAAGTTCTAATAAAAATGTAATCCATTCATTTACTTAATCTTTTAAATCAATTAAAAGGTCTAAAACTGCTCCATCTGTCATTAAAAGTGACAAAATAATGATAGGGAATTATTGAGCGGGAGCTCATATATTAAAAATGTTAATGATATTATAAAACTTTGTATTGTCATTTAGTGAGAATTTGCCATATTGCAACAAGTTGTTGTTATAGGACAAGTTGTGATTTTATGACAAGCTATCATATTGTCACAATTTTTCACTTTGTGGAAGATGTCACAATATGACAAGTTGTCATATGTAATTTTGTGACAATTTGCCGTATTGTGATAAGTGTTCATTTTGTAATAAGCGTCCACTCTTGTTATGACAAGTTGTCAATTCTAACAAGTCTCTCATAGTGTGAGCATATAGTAAAACATCATTCCTTGATACTCTTATCTCCTTATACATAATGGCTTCTATTATAATATCTTTATAGGACTTTTTAAAACCATTTTTATTATACCGCCATTATATTTTTTTTATGCTCTTTTATTAATACATATTTGCATATTTTATATTGTTTATTAAATATAAAAAAAATTTGAATATTTACCAAAGTTTTTCTCTCTTTTGTTACATTTGCATTCAACCCCAACCAACCGCATACAATTCAATAGAAAAATCAGTAAATTTAATTTAAAATTTATAATAAAAGTGCAAGCAAAACTTTTCTAATAAAATTTATCTACTATATTATTATCACGCTATTTTGTGTTATCAAATAAAGTTTTTTATAGATTAAAAATAAAATAATAAATAATACAATGTATAACCAAATATAAATTCATATAATTAAGTTAGTTGGTCGGATTTATAGCATTCATATACTGCGTGTGGAAATTATAGTTTTGCATTTTAAATTGAATTTATATATTTAATACCATAAAGACAAATTTATTTTGGCGCACAATATACACACAATAATAAAGAAGTCATTCAACCAGCAACCCTTTCAGACAACAGCAACCAGCATTTCGTTTCGTTTGTTGTCATTTGTTTAATCGATGAAATAATAAATAGGGCTTGTATTGTATTTGAATATTTGTCATAGATATAAATTTAAATAATTAAATTTACTCAGTGACAATACGTTTAATTTGAATACTGCCTGAAACTAAAAACATTTTGTTATATGGTAATTTTTTGGTAAATTGTATTTGCAAAAATAGCTGGATATATAAAGAGATGACAAAGTAAACTAATTAAAAATCTTGTCTATATATAGTTTGTTTTGTAATTAAATTTTAATATTTGATTAAAGAATGTACAGAGAATATTTTTAATGTAAGTTTTGGCAAAGTTTTGTTGTGTGGTAAAAAAGTGTTTTTCAAATGACAAAAGCGAAATATGTTTCTGACAATGACAAGCGAATTTTCCAGACAGATGTTAAGAAAAAAATTAAGGTCTTGTCACAAATAAAGCAAATAATGACATCGGAAATTCAGGCAATAAAATATCCCACACAATTTTGCTTTCCAGCTTGGTCATAAATGTGACACAATCATGACATCGAACTGAAACAAACTTCAATTAAAACAAGAAGTTTATAATTAGATTTTTTTAATTTAAATTAATTTAATTTAAATTAATTTAATTCTCAAATAAAAATAATAAATGGGTTTAAATGTAACATAACCATGACAATGGCATGACATTGAAAAAAGGGTTTAAAACTTCAAGTCACAAATTTAACATTAATGACAATTAAAAAAACTTTTCCTCACATATATATTTATTTGTAACTTCAATTATGTGATAATAAAACGGAGTTTTATACTACATGCTATTTGTGTGAAACGCAACATGTCTGAGCGTTAGAAATTTGCGTAGAAAATATTTGAATTTAGCAATCGATATTGATCGAAATTTCTATTAAAATTCTATTGAATTTTCCGTCGATATAGAGTGCCGTAATTTGTCCTCAGATTGTCCCTTTAGTGACACAAGAAAATATCTGCGTCGTCTTATATAGAGGAGTTGTCTGTTTGTCATTTATTTAATGTTTTTTCCTTCCGAATTTCCCGCTTAAGAAAAGAAAAAACAAAACGCAACAATTTTTGTTTTTTGTTCTGTCATTAAAGAAGTGACAAAACCATAAATAGTAAATTATCCTGTCTTTGTTACATAAGTGACATTAAAAAATATCAGTGATGTCTTCTTTAGGGGAGTTGTCAATATAGACACTCAATTATTTATTTAATAAAATTTTCTAAGTTTTTTCAGAATAGGGACAGAGCAAGAATGTGACATGCATTTGAAGAGGTTGTTTTCTGCTTAAGAATTTTTTTGTGCAGCTATTAAAGTCTTCTCAGAACAATGGCTTGCTTAATTGTCGTCATTTTCCATACAACTTTTGCAAGATGTCTTTCAAATAATGACATAACATTTTTAGATTTTCTTAGGGTGTATTTAGTTCCGATTTCGAATAATTGTCATAAAAAAGATGTGTGACAATTAATTTTAATCCATTTCAATTGGCCTTTCGCCTTTGAATAATAAATGAAAGTGGAAAAAAGAAAGCGACATCATTATGTTCTGATTTTGTCATTAATAATAATGACTTGATAGTGTTTCTAAAAAATATTTAACTACAATTTCGATACTGAATTAATACTTTGACTTAATACTTTAAGCCTGAAAAAATATAATATTAATGTTCTTACTGCTTGTGACAAAAGTAAACAACAATGACATGATAATGTTAAGTTTGTCATTTTTGTCGCTGAATATGTGTTTTTCATATTATATTTTGACAATGAAGGGCTGGCATTGATGAATTTTTAATCATAATGCAAAATCTTTACTTTTAGACAAATGTCAGTTTTTAAAATTTGTGACAAGTTGTCATTTTTTGACAAGTTGCATATTGTGACAAACCGTATTATGGCAAGTTATCATTTTCATTCGTCTTTTGAACGTTGTGACAATAAGAAACTAAAAAAATATTTATTGAAAATATTGTCATAAAAAATTTTCATTTTCATAATAATGCTAAAACATTTTCATAATAACGCTAAAATTTTAAAAATCGTCCTTTATTTTACTTTTGTTATACTTTTTTTATTATTACTACAGAAGTCTCGAATACGGATATTTGTAACAAGTTGTCATATTGTGACAAGTTGTCATTTTGTAACAGGTTGTCATATTGTGGAAGATTGTTGTTTTGTGACTATTGCAATAATAGTTACAAATCTTAATTGCTAGCAAAATGACAGGTTTTTTATTTGTGACAAGCTGTCATTTTGTGAAAGTCGTAAAGGTGTAGTTGTCATTTTGTGAGAAGTCGTCATTTTGTGACAAGTTGTCATATTGTGAAACTAAAAAAATTATTTATTGAAAATATTGCCATAAAAAATTTAAATTTTGTTTGAAATTTTAATGATAATATATATCAGAATGCTAAAATTTTAAAAATTGTCATTTATTTTGATTTTGTTATAGTTTTATAATGTCACAGAAGTCTCGAGTACGGATGTGTGTGAAGATAAATTTAAATTTAACTAGTGGAGACAAAAACCAAACTTTTTAGCAGAGTCATTTTTGCAGTTAACAGAACACTGTTAAACACTTAACAGTCGTAGTAAAATTTGATGAAATGAGTTTAGGAGGCCGAATCGAGGAATTGGGAACAGGCCCATACTAATAAGTTTATGGAAAATATCGTCCAACAGATGCTTATGAAATTATGATAATCAGGCACTCTTAAGAATATATGCAAAATGGGAATTTTTAAATCTGTGACAGATTCTCAATTTGTGATATGTTGTCATTTTATCACAAGTCATATTGTGGCAAGTTGTAATTTTCACACATATTCTGAACTTTGTGACAAAAAGAAAACTATAACAAAATTAGTTATTGAATATACTGTCATAAAATATATAAATTTTTGAAATTTTCATGACAATCTATTTCAGAATACCAAAATTTTAAAAATTTTCATTTATTTGGTTTTCTTGTCACAGAACCTTGTAACAAGTTGTCGGATTAAATCGGATTAAAACTAATATTTTTATTTTAACAAACACAACCCGCGAAGAGATTTGGATTTACTGTCGAGTTTGGTCACAAATGTGACACAATAATAACATCAATTTAAAACCCGAAGTTTGTAACAAACTTTTTATTTTATTTATTTTAATGCGGCCCTTAAATTGCAAGTTCTAATAAAAATGTAATCCATTCATTTACTTAATCTTTTAAATCAATTAAAAGGTCTAAAACTGCTCCATCTGTCATTAAAAGTGACAAAATAATGATAGGGAATTATTGAGCGGGAGCTCATATATTAAAAATGTTAATGATATTATAAAACTTTGTATTGTCATTTAGTGAGAATTTGCCATATTGCAACAAGTTGTTGTTATAGGACAAGTTGTGATTTTATGACAAGCTATCATATTGTCACAATTTTTCACTTTGTGGAAGATGTCACAATATGACAAGTTGTCATATGTAATTTTGTGACAATTTGCCGTATTGTGATAAGTGTTCATTTTGTAATAAGCGTCCACTCTTGTTATGACAAGTTGTCAATTCTAACAAGTCTCTCATAGTGTGAGCATATAGTAAAACATCATTCCTTGATACTCTTATCTCCTTATACATAATGGCTTCTATTATAATATCTTTATAGGACTTTTTAAAACCATTTTTATTATACCGCCATTATATTTTTTTTATGCTCTTTTATTAATACATATTTGCATATTTTATATTGTTTATTAAATATAAAAAAAATTTGAATATTTACCAAAGTTTTTCTCTCTTTTGTTACATTTGCATTCAACCCCAACCAACCGCATACAATTCAATAGAAAAATCAGTAAATTTAATTTAAAATTTATAATAAAAGTGCAAGCAAAACTTTTCTAATAAAATTTATCTACTATATTATTATCACGCTATTTTGTGTTATCAAATAAAGTTTTTTATAGATTAAAAATAAAATAATAAATAATACAATGTATAACCAAATATAAATTCATATAATTAAGTTAGTTGGTCGGATTTATAGCATTCATATACTGCGTGTGGAAATTATAGTTTTGCATTTTAAATTGAATTTATATATTTAATACCATAAAGACAAATTTATTTTGGCGCACAATATACACACAATAATAAAGAAGTCATTCAACCAGCAACCCTTTCAGACAACAGCAACCAGCATTTCGTTTCGTTTGTTGTCATTTGTTTAATCGATGAAATAATAAATAGGGCTTGTATTGTATTTGAATATTTGTCATAGATATAAATTTAAATAATTAAATTTACTCAGTGACAATACGTTTAATTTGAATACTGCCTGAAACTAAAAACATTTTGTTATATGGTAATTTTTTGGTAAATTGTATTTGCAAAAATAGCTGGATATATAAAGAGATGACAAAGTAAACTAATTAAAAATCTTGTCTATATATAGTTTGTTTTGTAATTAAATTTTAATATTTGATTAAAGAATGTACAGAGAATATTTTTAATGTAAGTTTTGGCAAAGTTTTGTTGTGTGGTAAAAAAGTGTTTTTCAAATGACAAAAGCGAAATATGTTTCTGACAATGACAAGCGAATTTTCCAGACAGATGTTAAGAAAAAAATTAAGGTCTTGTCACAAATAAAGCAAATAATGACATCGGAAATTCAGGCAATAAAATATCCCACACAATTTTGCTTTCCAGCTTGGTCATAAATGTGACACAATCATGACATCGAACTGAAACAAACTTCAATTAAAACAAGAAGTTTATAATTAGATTTTTTTAATTTAAATTAATTTAATTTAAATTAATTTAATTCTCAAATAAAAATAATAAATGGGTTTAAATGTAACATAACCATGACAATGGCATGACATTGAAAAAAGGGTTTAAAACTTCAAGTCACAAATTTAACATTAATGACAATTAAAAAAACTTTTCCTCACATATATATTTATTTGTAACTTCAATTATGTGATAATAAAACGGAGTTTTATACTACATGCTATTTGTGTGAAACGCAACATGTCTGAGCGTTAGAAATTTGCGTAGAAAATATTTGAATTTAGCAATCGATATTGATCGAAATTTCTATTAAAATTCTATTGAATTTTCCGTCGATATAGTGTGCCGTAATTTGTCCTCAGATTGTCCCTTTAGTGACACAAGAAAATATCTGCGTCGTCTTATATAGAGGAGTTGTCTGTTTGTCATTTATTTAATGTTTTTTCCTTCCGAATTTCCCGCTTAAGAAAAGAAAAAACAAAACGCAACAATTTTTGTTTTTTGTTCTGTCATTAAAGAAGTGACAAAACCATAAATAGTAAATTATCCTGTCTTTGTTACATAAGTGACATTAAAAAATATCAGTGATGTCTTCTTTAGGGGAGTTGTCAATATAGACACTCAATTATTTATTTAATAAAATTTTCTAAGTTTTTTCAGAATAGGGACAGAGCAAGAATGTGACATGCATTTGAAGAGGTTGTTTTCTGCTTAAGAATTTTTTTGTGCAGCTATTAAAGTCTTCTCAGAACAATGGCTTGCTTAATTGTCGTCATTTTCCATACAACTTTTGCAAGATGTCTTTCAAATAATGACATAACATTTTTAGATTTTCTTAGGGTGTATTTAGTTCCGATTTCGAATAATTGTCATAAAAAAGATGTGTGACAATTAATTTTAATCCATTTCAATTGGCCTTTCGCCTTTGAATAATAAATGAAAGTGGAAAAAAGAAAGCGACATCATTATGTTCTGATTTTGTCATTAATAATAATGACTTGATAGTGTTTCTAAAAAATATTTAACTACAATTTCGATACTGAATTAATACTTTGACTTAATACTTTAAGCCTGAAAAAATATAATATTAATGTTCTTACTGCTTGTGACAAAAGTAAACAACAATGACATGATAATGTTAATATTTTTTCGCACTAAATGGAACGAATTTGGATAATTCATCATACATACAAAATAATCACGGAGAACTTTAGTAGAATTCCCACACCGTTTAAACTGTTTTCCTAACTGTCATATAAAAGTGACAAAAATAAAATGGACAAAAATAAATCTGCGACAAGTTGTCATATTGTGACAAGTTGTCATTTTGTGACAAGTTGTCATTTTGTGACAAGTCATATTGGAGAAAGTTTTCGTTTTCACCCGTATTCTGAACTTTGTGACAAGAAGAAAACTAACAAAATTAAATATTGATAATATTGTCATTAAAATGTTAAATTTTTTTTTTAATTTTCATGAAAATATAGAAAACCAAAATTTAAAAAATTTTCATTTATTTTGCTTTTGTTATAGTCAGGTATGTGATGGAAATCGATTTTGAAAACGAAGCAGTTTTAAAGGCCCTTTTTAAAACACTTTTCATCCAAATTTTATAATTTAAGTGATGAAATTCTCCTTAGTTTATGATATTTATGATACAGCTCTCCCCAATAAAGCTATGTTATTAAAAAACACTTTTTAAAACTGCTTCGTTTTCGAAAAGATTTTCATCACATGCCTGAGTGTTTTTTTATTGTTACAGACTAGTGGCCAGTTTGTTTTTAAAACTTTTCTTAATTTCAGAGTTGTGTCACTCAAATGACTAAAAGGTGACAGCCAATTTTTGAAGTACTTTTTTATAGCAAATCATAAATTTATAATTATTTTTAACAGACTGTCATGGTATGACATCAATGTGACAGCCGCTTAAATTGATTTAGACTTAAAATACTGTAAAACTTTAAAATAATTACATGATGATTTCATATTATTCTTTTATCTATTGTACATTTTATAATACAACATCTCAAGTATGTACAATATTTAATCATCAAACTGTCTTAGTAATTAAATGTCTTCTTTTGTTAATTATGTCTCGCTTTTCAAACATTTGATACAAATCATTATAATTATCCAGTAAACCGCACAGACTAATATCATTTTATTTCTTTTAAGTAAATTAAAACAATTTTAACTCGGTAACAGCAACAAAGCAACAAAATGACAACTAACCAACAACAACACACATGTCAATTATGTGGTAGTGTTGTCTGCATAATTTTACAGTGTGTGAACATATTAATAGGCACATGTCTATTACATAGAAATACAGAACAATACAACAAATAAGTGACAATCCTACCGCAGACGAGTAATAATGTTGTTGAAGAAACAACTCGACAATATTTAGAGGTACTAAAGAAAAACAAAATATCAAAGTGGAATAATTTATTTTGGGTTTCATCTTGTAAACATGCTTTTAGTTGTGGCAACATATGTATGAATATTAACAAAATTTGAATGTAGTAGAATTACAAAGAGAATAATTAAATAAAAACTACCAAAAACAATTATACGAGTATATCATATGCATATTGATGGATCTACATTATTGAACAGTTATATATTTTTTGAAATTAATTATTCTAATATGGAAACTGGAACAACAAGATTATAATGCTCTGATATGTTGCTTGTGAAAAGTACGAAGTAAATACAATTTTCTTAACTTAGCAATTATCCAGGGGACCTCCGTAGTGTAGTGTATAACTGGAAGATCGCAGGTTCGATTCCTGCCAAGATCCGTGGCGTTTCTGCAGAAAAGCCAACAAAATGCTTAAGCATTAAAAATATGATCATATTACTCATTTACATGCTACAAATTTTTTACTCAAGTCGCTTCTTTGCGTTGTTAATTTGACAACAATATGACCAAGAAGCGCTGATATACAAAATCTTAATATGCTTATTAAACTTGAATTGAATGGTTTTGTGCAATTGCAATTTCATTTTTTCTTTACAATTTAAAAAACGTAAAATACTTTATGGAATTACTGCTATAAAAAAACAACATTGTTTAGCAACACTTGGCTGGATTCTTGTGGATAGAAAGAGAGGAAAAGAGGGCAGTTTTTTATTCTTCAAGTTGCAAAAAGTCGTTTGGATGTGGCATAGTTGTTGCATATTTCCTGAAAACAAACACTTCAAACCAAATTGCATAGAAAGTTGGGTGGGTGGCCTAAAGCCACACATGAGTTTTTATAGCACAAATTTTATTTTTTCTTACTAGAATAGAGCAGCCATAAAAAACGAATTTTAAGCCTGTTGATGAGATAAATGTGGCATTTATGTATGCGCATGGATGTGTGGTGTGTGTGTGTGTGTGTGTGCATGTGGGTGCATGTGGCAAGCAACCACCTACCACTGGAAGCCCTGCACTTGCCACAACAAGACATTACCACACATTGGAATAGTTTCTCGGTTTATTTTTTTTGCTTAATGCTGCTGCATTTCAGGCTCGTTAAAAATATTCAACATAATAATGTTGGTTTGGTTGTTAAATATTTTAAATGCTGAACAAAAAAATCTCTTCTTTCTTGGCACGATTCTTTAGCAGTTTTCTAGCTAAAAAAAATTATACACAGTTTTTTTCTTGCCTAAACAAACTTTCATATTTTGCCAATATTTAGAAAAGTTTTCATCTCAGTTCCCTCCCTCAAAAGAACAGATTTTTTTTCATTATTTCTAATATTAAATCGTTTTCAAATTTATTTCGTTTGCTTTTTTTTCATATTCTTTGGGGAACAATTAGAGTGGAAAATGTTTACAAAATAAATTTATAATTGTTTTCCATTAACTTAAACAAACCGAATTTATTTTATTTTTTTATTTTAAATTTATCTTCCCCTGCTAAATGTGCGTGTGTAATTAAAAATCATTTATTTGATAACATATAAAAAATGTACAGTACATAAATTAAGCATTTGAGAGTTAATCTGAAATCTATGGGTTGCCATTGTAAAGGGTAGAGGAAAACTAAAGGGATTTTCATTATAATTGTAGGAATACTTTTTTTAAGTTAAAATTTTTGTTTAATATTTAATTATCTTGACATTATAACTAATTTCTTCTTTATCTCCTTTCTTTTTAGGTAAGTTTCTGCTTTAATAAAATTGTTTAAGAAAAATATTTTGTAAGTACGCTCTCATATCAATTAATTATATAATTTAAAAATCTAGCTGCAAGCTTCAAAGAAAAATTAGAGCCTTATTTATGTAGGTAAGATTAATATTTGCTATCCCTTTTAAACTCGTTTTATACAGCCTTTCTAGACAAAAAAAAATACAGCATTTGAAAGGTATTTAGTTGCAGATGTGAAAAATTTTTATTTGATTAAAATCGGTTGAGTATTTTGAAAGTTATATGCGTTTAAAACTGCTACTAACTTACGCTTAAAACAGCTCACGTGGGAACTTATTTCTCTTTCACTCTAACACGTACGTGTACTCGCACGCATTGACTAAAAATAAACGAAATCGGTAAGTCAGGCATGAGCATTGAAACAAAAAGGTTTGTAGGTATTAAAAGCTAATAGTAATATAAAAAAAGTCCTTGAGCAGCACTAACTATAGATTCTTTTTGGGCTGGTCCTTACGTTCCCTAAGACAGATTGAGGCTTTGCATGGAGACAACAGTTATATTCGGAGTTAGACAATAAAAAGTGGAGTCATAGGGGCTCTCTGAGAGAATTCACTATAAAAACATTTTTTTGTATCTTCGAAAATGTGTTAAATATTAAACTTTCGGAAAAATTTCGATTTTGTCGGCTTAACTTTGGTTTTTTATGATTTTTTTATTTGAAATGGACTTAAAATATTTTTAGTGCATGTTCGAAAACGTATTCAATTCTGAACTGGCAAAAATGTTTCGATTATTTCTATTAAAATTGGATTTTTTATAAGCTTTCTATTTTTAAAGTGAAATTAAATTTAAATTAAAATTAGTTTTTGGTGCATGATCGAAACTGTTATAAATTTCGAACATAAAAAATTTTCGATTTTGTCGGTTTAATTAAAATTTTCGCAAGCTTTCGATTTCTTCAGTAAAATAAGTATAAGTTATGTGATGTTCGAAAATATATTAAATTTCGCACTTGCGGAACATTTCGATATTCTTGGCTCAACTTTGATTTATTTTTAGTTTTATAATTTTCTTTAGTTTTCGATTTTTTTAATTGAAATTTTAAGTCTGTAGAGGTTTAGATTACAGGTTCGAAAATGTGATAAATTTCGAACTTTCGGAAAAATTTTGATTTTTTCGGCTCAACATAGATTTTTCTTGCAAATTTTCTATAGCTTTAATTAAATTATGAGCATCTGCTGTTGTACTTCAAACATTTTTAGTACATCTTCGAAAATATGCTAAATTTCGAACAATTAGGTACATTTGGTATTTTCTCGACACAGCATAGAATTTTTTGCGAGCTTTCGATTATCATTATTATTATTATTATTATTATTATTATTATTGTGTGTTATTATTTTTTATTGTGAAATTCAGAGCCTGAAGGATTTAAACTTTGTGTAAGTTCGAAAATGTATTATGAATCGAACTTTGGAATAATTTTAGATATTTCGGCTCTTTTTTCTCGAGGGATTTTAATTATATTTAGTGAAATTATATGAGTGTCTTATGGGACGAAAACACTTTTGGTGCATAATCAATAATGTTCTAAATTTCGAATATGCGAAAATTTTTTTATTTTCTTGGTTTAACTGCAAGTTTTATTTGTTAACTAGTTTTCGATTTCTTTTGTGTCTTTATGAGTGTCTGCTGGCTTTAAAACTATTTTGGTGCATTTGCTAAAATCTGTTAAATTTCGAAACCTTCCATTATTTTCGATTTTACCAGCTTTACTTGGATTTTTTGCAGGTTCGAAAATTTTTTGTAAATTTCGAACTTTTTTAGATTTTTTAATTTTGATTAAACTTAAATATTTGGTAGTTAATTTTTTTTTTTGTTTTTTTTTTTTTGAGAAAGTAGGAAAATCTATTGTATTTCAAATACTTTTGCTGCCTGATCGAAAATCTATTAAGTGGCGAATTTTCGGAGAATTTTCAATATTTTCTTGCTAGTTTTTGAAAATTTGGAAAATGTTCCATTTTCTCGATTTCTTCAGCTCTGCTGACCTTAAAGGTGTGCATCTTCGAAAATGTGTTCGAAAATCTTCTGTTTTATGTAATTTTTCGATTTCCTTAGAGAAATAATGGGTCCCTAGTGGACTTAAACCTTGTTTTAGTGCTTGTTCGAAAATGTGTTAAATATCGAAAATTTTTGATTTTCTCTTCAGAGCTTAGATTTTTTTTAAAAAATTTTTTATTATAGGTATTTGCTAAATTTTATTCATATTTGCTGCATCGTCGAAAATGTGTTAAAATTCGAAATTTCCGTATATTTTCGATTCAACTTAAATATTTTCCTAGTTGTCAATTTTTTTTAGTGAAAATATGAAGAGACTCATAGTAGGCTTGTGGTTTATGTGCGAAAATGTGTTAGATTTCGAACGCTGAGAAAATTTTAGATATCCTTGGCTCAATTTCGATATTGTGGAAATCTTCAAATTCTTAAATGAAATTATGAGTATCTGCTGGACTTCTTGAAACTATTTTCGTGCATGTTCGAAAATATTTTAAATATCAAAATTTCAGAAGGTTTTAGATTTTCCAGCTCTACTACTTGTATATTTTGTGATCTCGATTTTTTACTCAAGCTATGAGTCGCTGGTGGAGTGTTAAAACTAGGGATGTAACGATACGCCGTTTTGCCGATCCGATACCGATACTTAAAAATAAATATCGCCGATACCGATTCCGATACCGATACGAATATTGAAATTGAGTTCAAGTTTAGATTAACAAAACTCAAGTGCAATTTTTTTATTATACAAAATTACAGTGTATGAGATTACTAATATTTAAAATTAATATTAACCCAGTATAAAAAACTGGAAGTAATTTTTTAAGGAGCTACATTTTCTTTGCTTCCAAAAAATCTATATTAAAAATATGCATATAACACAGTCCAACAGTCCAAAAAATACACGGACTTGACAGTATAGATTCGTTTGTACTACCACGGGGTAGTAAAAACCTATACTTAGCTTGGCGAATTTGGTGACCAATTTCGTTTTATGGAAAATCAGATCATCAACTTTTGGCCAACAGAAAATTCAAACTTGGTGATACCGCTTAACTATATATATGGCAATAATGTAGCTAAGAGTTCGCTAAGCAGATTTTATTACTATTTTATGCCAAAAAATAATTTTTTCGTGCACTTTTTTTTAAATTAAGGAACAATTTTTTTTCACTTTTTCCAGAATAACTTACAGGCACTCGTAATTTCTTATTAACAATATTTGGCAAATTTGTAGCTAAGGTAAAGCTGAACAACTTTTGCGAAAATTTCAATAGAATCTGAATGTATCTGGGCACCTTAAACAGCCCAGAAAAACTAATTTCTACCTTAAAAGTTTTCGTTTTTTACGAATTAGGCTATAATTTTTATTGCATTTTTTGCTTTCTTTGTTATTGTTCCACTTCTTATGTTGCTGATTTTAGTATTTACTATTTTTTACTGTTTGTTGTTGTTTTGCGAAATAATGGTAATGAAAAATTTAGAGTCCCTATAAGTTATACTGAAAAAAGTGAACAAAATAATTTTTTTTAATTTTTTTTTCAAAAAAAGTACATGAACATATTATTTTTCTGGGCACAAAATGTTAGTGAAACACAACAGCGAAGTTTTCAAAAAAAGAAGTGAGTTTAACATAAAAAAATAGTGAAAAACTTTAATTTTTAAGGTAAAAAGTGGTCTGTGTGAACTATTAGAGTGCCTAGATACGTGCAGATTGTATTGATATGTTCACAAAAGTTGTTCAGCTCTACCGTAACTATAAGATTGCCAAATATTGTTAGCTAAAAATGACAAGTCCCTGTAAGTTATTCTGAAAAAAGTTAAAAAAATTTATTTTTTCCTTAATTTTGCCAACGAAAAGTTCACGAAAAAAAATGTTTTGGCATGAAATGTTAAAAAAAATCTGTTAAACAGGCTCTTAGCTACATTATTGCCATATATAGTTAAGCGGTATTATAAAGTTTGAATTAGCTGTTGGCCAAATACTGATGGCACCGTTTTTTGAGGCCCCACTGATTTTCAGAAACTTTGGAGGTCCATAAAAAAAAATTGGTCACCAAATTCGCCAAACTGAGTAAAGGCTTTTACTACCCCATTGTAGGACAATCGAGCCTGTACTGTCCAGTTCTTGTGTTTTCCCAAAAGTCTTTATTTATCGCATAGTGTAATTAGTAGAAAAGCAAGAACAAAATTTTTAAGGTGTCTTAAGAAAAAAGGATCCTTTATAATTTTAAAAAATACTCGCCACACTCGCATAAAAAAATTGTGAAAATGGGTAATTTTTTATCCTTTTTTCTTGAGAAAAAATCATTATAAAACACCGAAAAAGAAATTTGTCCGAGCATCGCTTCCAATTCGGTGATTGGTAATCAAAAAACAGAACTAATTAGAAATGATCCAAATTTGCAATACTTCTGGATCGCAAATTCTATATATTCATGACTTCTTTGGACTGTCTTTTTTGCTGGAATAAGATTAAAAAAACCACGAATTGAATTTGAATTCATGGTAAAATTAACAAAAAATAAATAATTTTTTACAAAATAATAGTATAAAATATTATTAATTTTTAAAATTGATATTAGTAAGAACAAAAAATAAATAATTTGTCAGAAAAAAACTCTGAAAAAATTTTTTAAAGAAAGTATCGGCGTATCGACAGTAAAATATCGCCGATACCGATGTATCGGAAAATCTGAAGTATCGCCGATATATCGGTATCGGTATTCGTTACATCCCTAGTTAAAACTTTGCCTGTTCGAAATTTTTATAAATTTTTATTTTCTCATATAAATTTTTTGTTGAGCCTTTCATTTCATGTTAGTCATCATAGTAAAAATATAAATTTTTCTTGACAAAAATATTTAATTTAGATTTTTTTTATTAATTTTTCTTCTATTCTCTTCACATTTCTCTAATAATATTCAATATACTATATTTTGAATATTCTAAATTATTTCATAATTTATTTTCTAGTTTTTTTTTGTCGCTATTATTTTTAAATTTGTGCATTTTCAAATATTTTGACACATTGATGACACTTGATTCGCAATATGGTGCCCTGACATGGAGGCAAACCCGTTGTTGTTGTTCTTGTTATATGGCTGCTTGTAATAACAAAACTGAACAAATTTTATATTTTAATAATTGCAAAATGAGTGAAAAACTGTAGTCTACATAACATATGTCGCAATAGAGAAAAACACATTTTTTTTTGCAGAAAAATTATTATTGGAAATGCCTTCCATCAGGCATTCGTCAGCCGACATGTTTTTAATGTGTCATATTTAATGTGTGCTATTTTTTGCCCCCTGATGCTCTTGATGTTTTGTTGTTGTTTTTGTAGTTTTAAATATATTGTGATTTAGTGATTTTCTCTAGATTTTTCGATTAGAATGTATTTTTACAACTACAAAAAAAATATTATTTTCTCTATTTTTAAAGCTAAATGTCATGTCGATGTCAAAAAACATGGCGTTGACTTTTAGTTGACCAGTTAATGAATGAAAGAGAGATCGACTAAAGTCAAAAAATATTAAATAAATTGCTGTGTCCTTTGCAAAATATACATAAATCAAAATATAAATATAAAATATTTTATAATTGCTTTTATGTGTATAAAAATACAAAAATATATTAGAAAACAGTTCTTATTTATTGTGGTTTATTTGAAAAGTTCCAAACCACTTACCTTATGCATAAACTCACAAAAATCATTTGAGAATTACAAAAGAAACTTATCCAAAACCCAACAACTAAATACATAATATTCGATATGAATAAATTTTATTTTTCTACAACCTTTAAAATTTAGAGAATATCTCAAATAATAAATTTATTAAATACAAAAAGATGCACACACAAAAACATACCAATGTAAAATCAACATGTCGTAATGTTGATTGGAAATCATATTGGATTTCTGTAAAAGTACAGATTTTATTTAAAATTTCCATTTGTTTCATATTAATTTTAAATGATAAATTACACTATGCAACAAGAAAAATGCCAAGAAGCACCAATATATTTTTTTGATGTGTTATGGTCCCTTCCCTAACTACAGAAATAGTAGACAATTTTAATTCTAGGGATAAATTAAAAAAAATAATTTTTGAAGAGGCTGCTTGCTCCCTCCACCTGGAAAAGGATTGTCCAATTTTATTGCAAAAAATCAGCAAAAACTTTAATTAAAATCTCTAGGCTGCTTTCACAATATTTTTTATATACTCTCTGGTTTCGGAATTAGTCAGACCGCAATGATGAAAAATATATTTTTTGTATGCAAAATTAAAAAATTTTTATTTCAAAAATTTTGAAAATGGTAAAACCTCAGTATTTTTATATTAACTAATCATAGAACCACATATACTACAAAGAAAACAAGTGTTATTTCATGAAAATCGATGAATAAATATTGATTTTATTCACAATAAAGTGAAATTACCTGACTTTGACAAAAACTTGAGTTTTGCAGAAGCTGCTCCACCGATTTTATCATTACTTGGGAAAGGATTGTCCAAGTTTATTACAAAAACCACTAAAAAACTTTACACAAAACTGCCTTTAAGCTGCTTGAGCATTATTTTTTAAAAAACTTTGCAGTTTTTGAATTATTCAGACCGCAATGATTTTTTTAGGTAAAATTGGAAAATTTTCATTTCTTAAAAATTTGTATAAAAAAAAATCAAAAATTACTAAAACTTACCACTTTTATAAACTAATCATAAAGCCACATATACTATAAATAAAATAAGGGTCATTTCATGAAAATCGATCGATAAATATTGATTTTATTCATAATAAAGGGAAATCATCTGATATTCATCATATGATAATTTTGCATTAAAAAATATATTTTTTATCATTTCGGTTTGAATAATTTTGAAACCATTGAGTATAAAAAAATTTTAGAACTAACGGCTTAAAGGCAATTTCATTCCAAGTTTGTTTGTGTTTTGTTTTTTAATTAAATTCGACTTTTCCTTCCCAAGTTATGACGAAATCTTGAAAACTCCAAATTTTAGTAAAAAATTTCAAAAAATCTATCCATAGAATTAAAATTTTTTACTGTTTTTGTAGTTAGGGGACCATAACACATCGAAAAATTATAATGGTGATCAAAGATCATGACAAAAGTTTCATTTTGTTGCATAGTGTAATTAATAATAATGTGGCTACATGAAGTTCTTGTTATATCAACTTGAAACAACTTTGATTCAACAGGGATCTTTGTAATATTTCAGTATCAAATTCACGTTTTTTTTATTTAAATAACTTTGATTCAACATGATTCTTCATGTTGTTGCAATATTAAACTCACGTTGTTTCAGCTTGAAATAACTTTGATTAGCGTGATTGCTGATTTTAGAACGGCCCTCGTGTAATGTATTTGATATACATATCTGGCCAAACTTTAAAATCCACAAAGTGTTTTTATTTTATTTTTTATTTCATAAATGTGTTTTCTAACTTTATTTTTTTAAACACATGATATGCATTTATATCTCCTTTAGCCACTATTCCACTTTTTTTCTAACTCAAGCAGGATTTATTAGTTCAATTCCATAATATACTTTTTTTGTGTTCAAACTACATCAAACTCATGTTTGAATTTTATGAGAAAAGTTTCAAATGCTCTTTCAATATTGCACAAAGAATTCTCTGGTTATATAATCCTTGGATTTAACAGAAAAACTACAGCAACAATAACCGCTTTTACAATGCCTGCCTGCAGGATAAAAAGCTACCACTAAAACTAAATTGCCAATAGAAATATATGTAAAAGCAACAATAAAAGCAAAAAGTAGTAGAAAAAAAAACATTGTTTGACCAACTTTAAGTAGATGTTGTTGGTTTTTTACCCAGACTCTAGACCAAATCCACAACTTCTTTTACCTTCGCCCATACCCATGGTTATCGGTTACTTTTAAGCCAATTTAGTTTAAAGGCAAATTGTTTTTGAAAACATTACACTAGTTTTTTTCCATGCCCATAAGCGCTTTATTGGGGGGCAATAGAATGTTAAATAGAAATAAAAATAATTTGAACTTGTTTATAAACAAGTTTCGTAACAGAAGAAAAGTGCATGTTGTTCAATTTAGATAGAAATAAATTTTTAATATATGTATGTACAGTGAACTCGCGATAATGTGAACACTGTATAACATATGGAAGAATTGTATATTAACTTTTTATAAAAAAGTATTCAAATATTGGTTTTTTTATAAGAAGTACAATTTTATAACAAATATTTTTTTATTTTATAAAAAAGTACTTTTTATAACAAATGCTTTTTTATAAAAAGTACCTTTATTATAAAAAATACCTTTTTTATAAAAAAGTACTTTATTTATAAAAAGTAACTTCTTTATAAAAAGTACCTTTTTTATAAAAAGTAACTTCTTTATAAAAAGTACCTTTTTTTATAAAAAGTACATTTTTTTATAAAAAGTACCTTGTTAAAAAAAAGTACCTTTATTATAAAAAGTACCTTTTTATTAAAAGTGCCTTTTACTAAAAAAAAGTATCTTTTAATAAATATTACCTTTTTATAAAAAGTACCTTTTTATAAAAAGTACTTTTTTATAAAAAGTACCTTTTTATAAAAAGTACATTTGTATAAAAAGTGCCTTTTTATACGAGGGCCGTTCTACAATCAGCAGATATAAAACGCCAACTTAAAGTGTATAATATGTGCTGCTTAATCAGGAGCGCCCCTGTATTTTACTTAAGCTAAAAATATTTTTACACACACACAAAAATTGCATGTCAAAGTCGTTGAAAACAAGGTTAATTTAAATTTTCCTGTAGTGATTTTGCTTCATAGTTACTTGTACCTTTTTATAAAAAGTACCTTTTTTATAAAAAGTACCTTTTTTTTTTTATCAAAAGTACCTTTTTATAAAAAGTACCTTTTTTTTATAAAAAGTACCCTTTTTTTTAAAAAGTACCTTTGTTATAAAAAGTTCTTTTTTATAAACAGTGCCTTTTTATAAAAGTTCCCTTTTTATAAAAAATGTCTTTTAATAAAAAAGTATCTTTTTATAAAAAGTATCCTTTTATAAACGTATTTTTTAAAAAAAGTATCTTTTTATAAAAGTATCTTTTTATAAAAGTATCTTTTTATAAAAAGTATCTTTTTATAAAAAGTATCTTTTTACAAAAAGTATCTTTTTATAAAAGTATCTTTTTATAAAAAGTACCTTTATACTAAAAACTACTTTATAAGAAAAATACCTTTTTTTAAAAGTTGTTTTTAATAAAAAAAGTACCTTTAAAAACACTTTAGCTAAAAGTAACTTTGCCATAAGAAAGTACATTTTTAATAAAAAAAAAAGTACTTTTGAATAACAAAGTACTTTTTAATAAAAAAGTACTTCTTAATAAAAATGAGCTTCTTAATAAAAAGGTACTTTTTAATAAAAAAAAGTACTTTAAAAAAAGTATTTTTATCAAAAAGTACTTTTTATTAAAACAGTACTTTTTAATAAAAAGGTACTTCTTTAAAAAAAAGTAATTTTTAAAAAAATTATTTTTTTAAATAAAAAAAGTACGTTTTTTTTTTATTAAAAAAAAACCCATCCGAAATTTTTTTTAATATCCTTTTTTATTAAAAAAAATACCTTTTTTAACAAAAAAAGTTAACTTTTAAAAAAGTTTTTTTTTAGAGTACCTCTTTTTTTTTAAAAAAAGTACCTTTTTTAACAAAAAAGTATATTTTTAATAAAAAAGTTCTTTCTGTATTCTTTCATTGGAAGAATTATTAAATAAACAACTTTCTGTTCTTATAAAAAAGCTCATTCCTTAAATAGTGACACTTTGCAAAAGAGAGCTAGTTTGGTCGTTAGAAGAATTATTTAAAAATTAACCCTTAGTTAAACCAAAAGCAAAGGAAAACTACGTTTCTTTTTTTTTTCTTTCTGGTTCATGGTTTTCATCGTTTCTTTTATATCAGCGCATAAATTACACCCGTTTTCGCATTATTTTTCTTTGAAAACAATGAAAATCGAAATAGCGCTACTGTGAATGGTTGATATTATAAAGTAATTTTCATACTGACGATGGCGGAAACGGAAGGAAGGAAGGAAGCCCAACAAAAGTAAAATAAGAAAAAAAATAAAAAATAAAAATAAGTGGTAATTATGGCGGTAAGTAAAGTTTAGGGTCAAATATCTGTGCAAGTATTTTAAAGTGATATTCGAAAATTGTAGAAAACTAAAATGTTGTTAAAACAAAATTTGCCACTATACCTTTTGTTCGAGTGAGTAGTGAGTAATTTGTCTGAAATAGTTAGTTGGATTTTTTTCTTTTTGTGGAAATAAATTTGCATTTGGTTGCTTTAACATTAAATGCTATTTGCTTTTTTCTATTATTCCTTTTCTAGGCTAACGTTATTTGCTGATTTTGCTAGTCCTCGATTTTTTTTTCTCTTCAACTCTTAAAAACCACATCCATTATTTCGTAATTCCTAGTGTTTTGCTGATTTATATTCATGTATTCCAAAACCAATTGTACGACGTAGTAGTTTTTCTTGTTTAGTTTTTCCACAAATTTTTTTATGTGTTTAATATTTCTTCATTTTCTTTTACTTCTAGTTCTAGGTCTCTTTCAGTTAGTTGTATTAGTAAACGATTTACATATCAATCCTTAAAGTATAATGGCTTTTATTTGAATGCCTTTGTCTAAGGGTGTGTGTGTGTGCGTGTGTGTGACAGGAAGTAGGGCAAGAAAGGAAGTTCAATTTTAATGTTTGGTTTATAAAAGTTTTCTTTACTTTTTTTCTCTGTTTTATAAATTTTATATCAAATAAAATTATTTACATTTTCATTTATATTAAATTTAATGTGGTAATTGGCTAAAATCCATTTAGAGCAAATAAAAATATAAAAAAATGGCGTATAACGATTTACAAATGTGGTTTTATTTGTTCGAAGAATTTATATTTTTAGTGGCTTTTTGGTTTTTATTTCATTTATAACTTATGGAGGATTAAAAAAATTAAGGACAAAAAAGCTATACAAATTTATGATACCCTTCACCAAAAATTAATAGGATTAGTATATATACAAACAAAATTATTTCACATAATTTCATTAAATAAATTTAACTTTCAGTAAAGAAATTTAATGAATTGGTAAATATTTTGTCTAGAATCGGACCTTCAAACAAATTTGTAAATATAGACAAAAATATCCCAAGAATTTCACTGAAAGAAAACGTGTTTTTTTTTCTGTGAACAAATTGTTTAAATCTATAAAACAATTTGTTAAAAAAATATTTACAAATTGTAAACAAAACAATTTACTAAATCGAACAAAAAGATTTACTGGATTTTCTGAAAAATATCAATTAATATTTTTGTCTGAATATATATAGAACAATTAGTCTAAAAATACTAACAAATATTAAACAAATTAGTTTACTTAATCAAAGAAAAATATTTACTGGATTTTTTGTAATACATATCGTTGGCTTAATATGCAAACCTGCTAACTCCCTTGCAGCACATTTTACAGGAGAGACAAAAAACTTCTTATATTTCATATTTGCAGCTTGAGAGGAAAACCAAAAATATAGTTGGTTTATATTATGGTATTCTTCATGTATGACTACAATATACAAAAATAAAAATCGCAAAAACCAGCTAAATTGGAGTTAGTAATAAACACTGAACTAATAATATACTGGACTTAGCAGTTTTTCTTACAAAAATTTTTCTACATGCACGGCATCAAAATCTCAATTTACTTAAAAAGTGGATTTAGCAAGTTTGCATATTAAGCCGACTATACATCAAACAAAATTTTTGTCTGGGTCACATCATCATTCATTAAGCAATTCATTAAGCATTTATGAAATTTCACTTTGTAAAATGTGTTCAAGTCTGAATGTTTATATAAAGACTCTAAAAAAATTAATGAGAATTAACGCAACGACATTAACGAATTGATTCACTCGAAAATCTTCACTAAACAAACTTGATGCAATCGCATACAAATTTTTGTTTGAACAATTTTTGGTGATAATTTTTTTTTTTATGTATAAAGAGGGAGAGCAAAGTGTTTAGTATTAAAATATTAAAAGTGTTTGAAATTGATAAACAAATTTTAATATTGTATATATTTTTATTTGTCTATAATTGATATTCTTTTAGTGACATCAATTTAGTGATTTTTCTTAAAAATAAGAAAATTATTTTAGCCTTCCGTATACGTGGAATTGCTCAATTATGAACAAATTTAATTTTCTTGTGATTAGTTGCTGGGAAAATATACCGCCGTTTGTTGCATGCGTCTGAAATATATGAGAAATAATTTTTAAGTTGTTTTATTTTATTTATTTTTTTTTGTTATTTCTTTAATTTGATAAATGTTGCAAAACTTGGAGTTTCGTTTTATTTGACATTTTTTATTTACAAATTGTTGGATACTGTCATTTACTTACAGCAGCTGACTTAAATTCACAAAAAAAAAACATTTCATGAGACAACAATTGTGCCGCAATGGCTAAAAACATTGTTTAACGATGTTGCAAATAAAATTGAAAAATAAAACTGCATAAATGAATGAATGAATGAATGGTAGCTGACTGGATGGCTGGCTGGTTTCATCCATTTATGTAATTTTTTTTTTCTTTAAATTTTGCAAATACAGAGTAAATACATTTTCTAATTGTCGCATTGTTACTGCAAAGTGCGGCAGATAGACATACAGACAGACAGCTAGACAAGCTATGAGAATTCGCCTGCAGAAAGTCAACAAAATATTACATCAAACGTCAGCTTGTACAAAATGTTGTGTCGTAATAAATAATATTGTCTTTAAATATGGTCCACATAACCATTTATTGTTTAAATTTTTTTTCTACTAACTAGATGGTTGCTATGTATGTATAATTTAATTACAAAGTGTATATTTATTTGTTTAAATAAAATACTACATATATGAAACAGTTGCTGTTAACTGCTACAAACAGCTTAAACTCTCAAAAAATATTGTGGTTACAGAAGAAAAAAAAATGAAAAATACTAACAACAGTTTAAGTCAAGAATATAAATCAGGCTAAAAGTGGCAACTGTTGAAGAAAAGAAAAAAAATTTATATAAACAACTACTAACTAGACTCTTGCAACAACTATGAAGCAACAAAAAATTTTGTTAAAAACAACAAATGATGGGAAACTTCATGGGAAAACAAATAACAGCCACCGAAAGAAAAACTGGTAAAAACAAGAAAAATAAATAATGCATAAATAGTTGTGTTTTTTTTTTTTGTTTGGTAGTGGCAAGAAAAATATGTTGCAAGTTTGTTGTAGTTGGTGTTTTTTTTTTGTTACTTCTTATGGTAACAGTTTGTCAAAATATTTTTTGTTACTGCAGAATTAAATTTCAAGTTTTGCCACAATATTGCAACTAAAGTACTTGCAATAGTAATAATAGCAACTTGAAATACTATAAGTAGTTTTAAAGGATTTGAAAATAAGATTACAAATCTTTTATTATAAAAACTTTCTCTAGGACTTGCAATAAAACAAATAATTGTTCTGCTGTGCAGGTTAGAATTTATTAATGTTAGTTTTACCCTTCCTTAATCCTTTGAATATTCTCTCCTGGCAAATTCTTTCTGACTAAAATTTTACGAATTTTAGCCTCAAAAACGTAGAAATTGAATGAAAAAAAATAACATTACATAAAAAATTTTAAAAACCTTAGAAGAAAATAGATGATAGCTTCAAAACGGCTAGACCATTTGTTTTCTAAAATAGATTACAAGAATTTAGATCAAGTCAAAAAATAAAAAAATTTTCATCCAATGCTGGATGTAGCGTGCATTCTTTAATAGATTTAAAATTTCTGCTTTGCTATTAACGGAGATATTGATGAAATAGAGAATAAAGTCGAGACCAAAAACCAAAATTTTTAAATTAAAAGTCAAATATCTTTGAAAATATTCAAGATATTTTAATGAAATAAACAGAAAAAATTATCACCAAAAATTTTCAAACAAAAGTTTGTTTAAAAATAAATTTCATTTTCAGTAAATGTTCTTTACTGAATCAATGAATTTTTTGTTTGACTTCTATTAAGGATGCAAAGAAACATCAAAAAGAACAAGAAAATCTGTGTCGTAAAAAACAACCCCTATGAAGACATACACACAAATAACAACAACAACAATGATAGCAAAAGGAATGCGATTGTGATCAAAAACAACAAGAAAAACTGTGTCGTAAAAACCAACCCCGATGAAGACATACACACAAATAACAACAACAGCAATGATAGCAAAAAGAATGCGATTGTGCCAAGTTTGTTTACTGAAGATTTTTGAGTGAATCAATTCGTTAATGTCGTTGCGTAAATTCTCTTGAATTTTTTAAGAATCTTTAGATAAACATTCAGACTTGAACACAGTTAACAAAGTGAAATTTCATAAATGCTTAGTGGATGATGATGATGACCCAGACAAAAATTTTGTTTGATATATTACAAAATATCCAGTTAATATTTTTGTTTGATTAAGTAAACTATTTTGTTTAATATTTGTTAGTATTTTTAGACAATTTGTTTTATAAATTCAGAAAAAAATATTGTTTGATATTTCTTCAGAAAATCCAGTAAATCTCTTTGTTTGATTTAGTAAATTGTTTTTTTACAATTTGTAAATATTTTTAGACAAATTGTTTTTAAGATTTAAATAATTTGTTCACTGAAAAAAATACGTTCTTTTTTCTATGAAATTGTTGAGGTATTTTTGTCTATATATTTTCAAATTTGTTTGTAGGTCCGTTTCTAGACAAAATATCTACTATTTTATTGAATTCCTTTACAAAAAATGAAATTTAGTTTTTTCTGTGCAAGTTTAAAATTGGATAATATTTGTAATTGTTATGAGGCAGAGAAAGTTGTTCATGGTCGAGGTAGTCAACTTTGACAGCCTGTAGCTCAACGCACATTTCAACTGGCTGGTCCAAATTTCAACGTTCTTAAAGCTTATGTCCTCTATGATTTTTGCATACATCCGTTTTGTATTTGGATCGGAAAATTAGAAATACAAATTTATAACCCTTCTTTTCGAATTGGATCCAATGTACGTCCTGGGCGTGCTACACACTTTCGGCTTAATGCTATCAGGCGGCCACTTTTGGCCTTATGCAGTTGGCAGGCCACCTTCGGCTGCCCAAGTTCGGTCATCTTTATCGGCCTTCGTCACACTCCGCCTAGTGACCGGACCCGGCGCCATGACCTCCACCAAAAATAAAAGTTTGAATTTAAAAACAAAAATGTCACCTACTTTGATGACACTAAGTAAATGATGATAGTAATTTCAACCTCTAGATGGAAAAAGAAGATAATTCTTGAAAAAAAATTATCGCCCGGAAGATCCATAGTCGATACTTAAGCGATACTTTTGAAGAATTTAGCCGAGGAATTTGGTGTTTAACCTAGACACCTTAATTTATCAAAGGCACCAACCATTAGCAAATATACAAACCTGGCGCAAGGATTCCCAGAAACGTGAGCGAAAATCTCCCCAAAGTTTTAGAAGAAGTTCTTAGCATTCCAAAAAACTAAGATAAAAATCTCCCTAAAATTGTAGAAGTATTCCATACTCCCAAAAACTATGACAAAAATCGCCAAAAGCCCAGAACTTCCCCGGTAAACAACGGCAACACAGAGTTTTTTAATTACAGGGTTCTAAAAACTGATTCTGATAGAGGGAACCAAAAAAATATATACGTGTATGGGCGTTTTGAAAGTTTACATCTGGAACTCATTAAAGGGGGACTTAAATTTCCCCCGCTTTTGAATATAGTTATACTGATTCGGCATGGGAAAACTGGTAAACTTCACGGTTAAGGTGTAAGATGGGCTCAGTACTTTTATGTTAAATAATACCACGAGGAGTATTTTTCAACACATTTTATACCTTAAACATTTCCGATGTCGAGTCGCTATGGCTATATGCAAAAGGGGGAACTTTAACTCCCCCTAAAATTAATTTCACATGAAAACGTTCAAAACGCCGATATATGTACGTGTATACTTTTTGTTTGTTTAACGTTCTATTCAGAAAGAATTAAGCAGGATCTATATTATTATCAACTTGTTGCTGGCAACATTAATTTTTAAAAACTTCATTTTATTTTAAAAATTTCTTAAATGCTTTAATATTTGCTGCTATTTCAAGAAATTTCTTATATTTCGCTGCTTGGAAACAAAGTTGCCAAACATATTACAACTTCTAAATAGATTGTTAATTGGACAATTGTCTTTTTCGAGCAGCGATAGATATTTTGGTAACATTATTTTAGCAACATTGCTGCAATAGTATTGTTGCCAAAGTCAAAACAAAAACATATTTAAAGCAGACTTCTTCTCTAATTTGCTTATTTATTATATGAAACTAATTATTACTTCAAATAAAATACATTTTACTATTTTCTCTTGATTTTCAATACTTGAAATTTTATATGCCACTTAAAATTTTATTATAAATGCTTATCAAAGAACGTAGATACATAAGCAACAATTTAAATGCTGCTTTTATAGCTTTAGAACGGCAATAGCCATAAAGCAAAAAAATAATAATAATATGAAATAAAATACTGTAAAGACGGTTAACAAAAATCATGTTGGAAAACAATTTTTTTTGGATTTTAAGCCTGGTATTCTGTTCAACATTTTCCGTGAAATGCTGTCGAAATACGTGTAAAAAATTGACATTAATTGTTCATGAAAAAGTGTTGCATAAGAAGAGCTCTGTTTTTCTTGAGGGAAAACATATGAAATGTAACTGCAATATTTTTTAAAGTTTTCATGCGAAACAATCAGCCATGTCACAGAATACCATTCCGATCGGAAGTGGTTTCAATTCCGTAAGTTGCTTCTTCAGAAAAAATTTCAAAGTGAAATTGAAAAACACTTCTACAGACTTCATTTGCAGTAACTATTAAAAAACGTGCATACTTTCAGGAGCGTCAAATAAATATTTGGTCATGAGCTTTCCATGTTAATAAAAAGCTTTATGTGAGCTTTGCATCTAAAAACAAGAGTAAACAAAAAACGCCTCAAGGTATACAAATTTTATCATTGTAAAAACGAAACACAAAATAAACGGAATCTAATGCATCAAAAATGTACTTTTTCGGAATGACAACTACGGAATCAAAACCAATCCGAACGGAATCTGTGACACGGCTGAATATGTGGCATTTGTTTCAATTTACAACAAACACATCATGGAGTTTTTTACAAACGTAAGAAATTGTAGCATATTTTAAGGGCTACATTGATATTGGGTACATATCAAAATTTTCGTATGAAATAATCAATGTTGCTCAACATTTTGCACAAATTGCAACAGAGTACCACGCGGCTTTATTATACAAGTAACGAATTCTTCATTCAAGCAAAATTTTACTGTATAAGTATTATAGATGTATGTGTATGTATACTTATTTTTAGCAAATATAACCAATAAATACTAAAGGAACATAATATAAAATACTTATAATAAAAGCAACTTTATATTTTGGCATTTTGTCAAAAATATTTTCTAATTTTTTTTAGAAAACTTAATGAAAATGAATGTCAGCCAGATTCTGGCTTAAAAAATGATATAAGCCAAAATTTTCACTGATAATGGCCTTAACAAATATTTACTATATGAAAGAAAGAAAATACAAGATATAAATAAGTCTATTAAGATAAAAATGGACAAATAGCGAAATAATGATGATGACACTTGATACAAATAACTTCCCTTTTCGATACTATGTGAAGCATAATAATGAGTTCGGCAAAAAAAATTATATACATATGAAATTACATGCATGAATTAAATGCAGGAGAAGGAAACAAATTTTTTGCCAGTATATAGAAAAATACGCCTTAAAAAAGCAATAAACGAAAATCTCTTATATAAAGATAAGGTAATAAAGTAAAAGAAAGTGTAGCAAAATAGTTACAGCTTCTGTGCTGCTTACTCTATGTGGGAACATTTCAAACATATTAAAAATCTATTACTGCTGAGAAACAGACAAACATTTGTATGTATACTTAGTTTAGTGTCTATAAAATTGTAAGTGTTTTATGTGCCAACAAAATGTTGAAAGGCATAAAAAAGTGAATTAATAATTTTGTGTGATATGTTTTCAAATTTCTATGCTAATAAGACAGCTTTATACCGTTTTGTGTTGAGATTTTCCTCTTTTTTATATATATGTACGTGTCAACATTTTTATGACTCATAACGAATTAATGCAAAGCCCCCTGCTACTTAATGTTTAACTGCTTTATTCATAAAATGTATATCTTTGATTTATAAAAGGCTTATTAAACAAATGTTGTATGCAAATTCGTTTTATAGCTTTTTTATATATAAAAAGTATTTTTTTTTTCTAAAAAAAAGTCGTAAAAAGTTTTATATTAAAATTGATGTTTAGGAAAATAATGTTGCTTGCAAAATGTTGATAAGAAAGACATAAAAAATAGCTACCACTTCTTTAATTATCTTTTGTGTTTTTGAAAGTAGAAAAATATTTTTAATTTTATTCAAATTGCATAATTTTAAAAACTTACGGCAATAAAAAATTTGTATGTCAAAATTAACTTTTCTAATAAAGTTATTAAAAACAACTAATATGTAATTTCTTAATCAATTTGTTTAATATAAAATTAATGTCAATTCAATTCAAGTTGGTATAATTAAAAAATAATAAATTTTTTGGGCCATCTAATTAGGTTGTTGCCAAACAAGCGAAATACAAGAAATCCTTTAAAAACCTTCAAATTTTAAAAAAGCAAATTAAAAATGGTAAACAATAATTTTAATAAATTCGTTTTTTTAAATTAATGTTAACAAAACAATTAAGAAATATAGAAATATTGTTTTATAACATTTAAGTTGCATAATTAAAAAAAATTTAAAGCCCCTTAAGAGATTGTGTTTCGCAACTTTGTTGTCAAACAGCGACTTACAAAACGCTTTTAATATTAACGAACTTATTCATGATACTTATCAAAGGTTTATGATAAATAAACTTATTATAAACATTTCAAAATTTATTATGGGGCCATAAGAATTTGAGCAGCCCACATGTTTTATATCATAAAGAATTTTTTGAAATTAATGTTGCTAGCAACATGCTTATAAGAATATGGACATTTCCACCAAAAGGTCTACCGAGACCAAAAAAATTAAAAGTTCTTGAAAACTTTTTGTTTTATAATATTTTTATAGGGAAACAATTAAATTTAACTAATGTAAAAATTTTTAATTTATACATAACCCATTTCGAGATATTCGAATGCATAGTCACAAAAGCGCAACTTTTTTTCATTTGGATAATTTTATTGCGTATTGCTCTTGCGCATTTTGTTTTGATAAACGTTCTTATAGAGAGGCATCCCACGGACTTTTGCTCTCTAAAATCTTTGTAAGCGTACAAACAGTCAACAAAGAATGCATAAGAAACTATGCATGCGATTATAAAGAACTGTAAGTTTTTGCTTTGCAAAATCGCCAATTTCTATGTCACGTGCGACATTGAAAAACAACATTTGCTATCAACAGTGTCAAAAGTATATGCAGAATGCTCATCAAATATTGAGTACAAACAGAGATATTTTAAACAATTAAAATAAAAATAAAACCATTCTGAAAAAGAAGAATTTTTGTGATATTGGGTACTCATATAAAATTGGTCACGTGCGATATCGTGAGTGTATGTAAACACATACTTTTCAATTATTTAAATCCATGTTAGTTGAAGGAAGATGGAAAGAAAGAATGCGAAATGCTAGGGAAAAGTGAAAGCGTTGGCTGAAGGTCATCAGATTCGGATTTAGCGCGTCGAAATACGTGTAGGTAGGTGGGTGTGGTAAAATGAACCGACCCCTTTTTTCACCATGCATGGAGGCTACGAATAAAAGATGGGCAGACCACGCCCATTTTTTCTACAAAGCTTCACTTATGTTTTGAGATTATCTATACCCAATATCATTTTGATATCTCCGGAACGAGAGTTATTAATTTTGGACACCTAAAATTGCGGAAAGTCACACTGTGCGAGGGACGGTTTTCCGTACAATATTTGTTTCATAAACCTCTTATAAAACTTTGATAAGTATTATAAATAAGGAGGAAAATATGTAACGTCTTAATCATCGAATAAAGTTTCTTATGGTCAAAACTGCAAAAGGGGCGTGTCTGTTCATGAAATACTTTTTTTTTGTAATTTTTTATGGTGGCGTAAATAGTAATCGATGTAGAACACAAAACACCAACTTTTGGAATTTTTGTCTGTCTGTCTGACCGCACACGCTACACGCAAAAACCACTGAACGGATTTTCATGAAATTTGGTATGGAGGTACTTTAGAGTCCTGGTTCAAAAATCTCTCAGAGATCGTCAACAATTTACTTAAGTTCAATTTTAAAAGTTTTGTAAAAAAATTCACAAATACAATTGAAAAATGCGACTTTTATTCTCGAATATTATGGATCCTTGGCTACAATTTCCATATGGTCCAAATGAGCTACAAGTAAAGATGTGCCCAAACATGTCTAAAATCTCTCAGAGATCGTCAAAAATTTACTTAAGTTCAATTTTCAAAGTTTCACAAATACAATTGAAAAATGCTACATACTTATATTCTCGAATAGCGTGGATCGTTGGCTACAATTGTACCGCGATAAAATATATTTGCTCAATTCACAACCTGTTGAAAGTGTTGTAAATCGTAAAGATGTTGGTGGTAATTTCCACATAAACATGTTTCTAAACAAATGTTTATGTGGAAATTACCAATTGGCCAATTGTGTTACGAGCTATGCAACATGCTGCTGGGAACATTGATTTGCAGGAAATTTTCCTATTTGAAACAAATTTTAACAAAATTTTTGTTTGCGATAAAACTCTTTATAATAAAGAAATATTGTTAAAAAGCCAACTTTTAAAATTTAAAATATAATAAATTCTTTATTTTAATAATGTTTATAAAGGTGCTGGCAACATTATTGCTGTTCTTTTACAGTCCTTATCTTTTAATATCGCCTTAAAATCTCTTCTCAACATAAAGCCAAGTTGAAGTAAACATAAAATAATAAATATATCAATGCAACATGTTGCTAAACTATGTTGCTATTGAAGTTTTCAATAGTTTTCAATATATATTGTTTAAGAAGATTTGACATTATTATTTAAATTAAAAGCATTAAATGTATGTATGCAAATTTCCTGTTAAATTTATGCAAAAAAAATTTCAAAAGATTGAAATATAATAAATTCTTTATATTAATAATGTTTATAAAGTTGTTGGCAACATTGCTGCTTATCTTTTACAGTCCTTATCTTTTAGTATCGCCTTAAAATCTTTTCTCAACATAAAGCCACGTTGAAGTAAACATAACACAATAAATATATCAATACAACATGTTGCTAAACTATGTTGCTATTGAAGTTTTCAATAGTTTAAATGCCTTTTTAAGATTAATATTTATTGTTTAAGAAGATTTGACATTATTATTTAAATTAAAAGCATTAAATGTATGCAATTTTCCTGTTAAACTCGTGCAAAAAATTTTCAACGTACTATTGAGTATATTTTCATTAATGCATATCATCTTACCTTCTCGTAAACACTTTACTTAAAATATCCCAATTGTTCGTTTAACACTTTAATCCTAGTGTCCTGTCATTACATCAATTAGCTCATGTCTACAGCATATTTTGCCATTTAGTTTTGCAAAATTGTAAAATACCGTTTTTAATGCTTATTGACTCTGACCGTCTCATTAGCATATGAGTATGCATATGAAATTGTTTAGATTTTCGCAAATTCAGTTGTACTGGTTGGTGTATACTTACCTCATGCATGCATGCATGTATGAGCCTGCTTGTGTTGCAAAATTGTATACATATTAAATGCAGATACCGATAGAAGTTGCTTCTATGAACAATCTGTTTTATATTTATATTTCTCTTTAGAGTCCTTTTATACTCTGGCATTCCTTCTCATTGGCTTTAGTAACGAGTGACAGGCAAGCTTTAGCTTGTATGCACATATGGGCTGGGCTGGTCTGTTTGGATTGTTGGTCCGTTATTGGCCGACTGTTTGGCTGTCAATATTTGCCATTTTGCATGGACTTTAATTGTTGTTTATGCTGAACAGAATGTATTTGGTCACATTAATACCCTGCCAGTTTGTATATGTTTTAGGTTGTAATCTCAGTTGCAATGAATGTACATATATGACGATTTTGCTCCATTTGCGGTACATATAGAGTTTCCAAAGGTTTGACAGTATCTTTTTAGGAAACTATTAACAAACTATTGTTGGCAGTATGCTAATAAAATATTGAGTTTATTCTTGGCTCATTGCTACTTAGACGTTTCATAGTGTCTGTAGAAATTGATTTTTTTTTTGAGAATTACTTGAGAAAACTAAAGACTTGCCTCGATATGCAAAAAAATAAAGTGTGCCTGAAGTGTATATTAAAACAAAATTTCCATAGAAAACCCGATTTTAATGTACACTTCAAGCACACTTTATTTTTTTGCATATAGGGGTTAATTGTTTAAAATTGAATTCCAAAGTTCTAAGTGCCTTAAATCAATATTCATTTTATGTAATTTTTTCAACATTAATCTAACAATTTTTCACCACGTATTTTCAAACTAACATTTTCCGCTCCAATTAATTTTAATCTTCTTTATTTTTTTATGACTACTTTTTTTTATTTAATTGGTGAATGGTAAAACCAACGAAACCGAATTAAAAAAATATAATAAAAAAATTCTAATGGCCATTATCCACATTGTTAAAAAAAAATTATTTGTTCACCACAACAATTTATTCATATGTCATGCTATATAAAAAATTCAAATGTATGATTTTTTTAATTATAGCCACAATTACATAAATATTTCTGTCAATATTATTTTATATTTTTATTTGAAATAATTGCAATTAATTACAATGAAATTTTTATTGTCTATTTCTAGGATGTTTTACAAAAGATTTGTATTTCACATGGCCAAGTTTTGCGTATTGTCATATTCAAGAAAAATGGCGTTCAGGCAATGGTTGAATTTGATAATTTGGATTCGGCTACCAGAGCCAGAGAGAATTTAAATGGTGCTGATATTTATTCGGGTTGCTGTACATTGAAAATTGATTATGCCAAGGTAAGTAAATTAAAAACAAACAAAAAACAACAATAAAGCAGCCAATTAAGAGCTAAAAGTTATCGATTAGAATTAGAAAATCTGTCAGAAATATTGACATTGTTATGGTTACAAAATCAAAAATTTTCAAAATAACAAGATTCCAATTACTGATTCTAATAGAGGTGCAGTATAAAATTTTGACCCTAAAAGTATGAAATTAACCCTTTTACACATGTTAAGTTTCTAATAATAAAATCTGCCGTTCCAGTTGATTTAGAAGCTTGGGTGCGTTTGAATTTTATGATAAATATTTTTGTAGAACATTTCAGCCCGTTATATTGCCGCTGAAGGGGAGGTTTTTGCCTCCTTTTTAAAGAAAGGGACAAAACTATTCATACAACGGAGTTAGAGGTTTCAAATGTTGCACAAAAATGTTCCTCGTGTTGTTTTACATACAAGTGCTGAAAACATCTTATACCTTAAGCTTAAGGCTTACAAAGACTTGGTATAGCGAATACTAACTGTTAAAAAGTATGAAATTAACCCTTGTACACCCTTGTACATCACTAAGCAATTAATGATTTCTGGCATTCCAGTTGATTATGGAGCTTGGGTGCCTTTGAAAAGTTATAGTAAAATTTTATGACAAATATCTTTGTAGAATATTTCAGCCCTCTCCTTTGCCGCTGAAAGAGAGGTTTTGCCCCTTTTTTTGTGAACGGGACAAAAAGGCCCACACAACGAAGAGTTAGAGGGTTAAATTGTTCCAAAAAAATGTTCCTCGTGGTTTTTTACATAAAAGTACTGAACTTATCTTATACCTTAAACGTAGGGCTTACAAAATTTCTTATGCCAAATTATAATTGTTAACACATAGTACGAAATTAATTTTTAAACACATTTTAAGTTTTAATGATTTTTGGCGTTCCAGTTGATTCTCGAACTTGCCTGAGTGTGTTTGAAGACTTACGGCCCTTTTCACAATGTACGATTAAAAGTTAACCTGGACTTTAACGTCAAGTATTGTATGCCCAACTTGCCGTTAAAGTCCACGTTAACTCTTAATCTTACATTACAAATATTTTTGGAGAACATTTTAGATCGCTATATTGCCGCTGAAGGAGAAGTTTTTTGTTCCCTTTTAAAAGGAGGACAATAAGACCCATACAACGAAGAGTTAAAGTGTTAAAATGTTCAGCAAATATGTTCCTCGTATTGTTTTACTTTAAAGTGCTGAACACATCTTATACCTTACACTTAGGGCTTACACGATTTGTTATACCGAATATTAATTATTAATAATTATAAAATTAACCCTTATACACACTTTAAGTTTTTAATGATCTCTGACGTTTCAGTTGATTCAGAAGCTTGGGTGTCTTTGAAGACTTATAGTAAAATTGTATGGCAAATATTTTCGTAGCACATTTCCGTCCGCTATATAACCGCTGAAAGGCATATTTTGCCCCTTTTTCAAAAAAAGGGCAAAAAGACCCATACAACGAAGAGTTAGAGGGTTAAATTGTTCCACAAAAATTTTCCTCGTGTTTTTTACATAAAAGTACTGAACTTATCTTATACCTTAAACGTAATTCTTACAAGATATCTTATGCCAAGTTCTAATTGTAAATAGCACGAAATTAACCCTTAAACACATTTTAAGTTTTTAATGATATCTGACGTTCCAGTTGATTCTGGACCTTTTGTGTCTTTGCAGACTTATAGTAGAATTTTATAGCAAATATTTTCGTAGAACATATCGTATGTCTATATCGCCGCTGAACGGGAGGTTTTTGCCCCTTTTTAAAGAAAGGTACAAATAGACCCATACAACGAAGAGTTAGATTGTTAAACGAAGAGTTAGATTGTAAATTGTTAAAATGTTCCTCGTGTTGTTTTACATACAAGTGCTGAACGAATCTTTTACTTTAAACGTAAGGGTAACAAAATTTGCTATGCCGGGCCACTATAACAATGTGCAAAAGGCGTGGGGGGAATTTTACTCCGCCTAAAAAGGAAACCCTGACACACGTACATATATATTTTTTGTGCTCTCTACCAGAATCAGTCCTTAGAACCACGGGGTTTTTTTTTGTGTTGTATAGTGTAATTTATCGATAGCAATTTTTTATACAATATATAAAAGTTGTCGATTGCAATTGTGAAAAATTTTCTAATGTATTATTAATTTCTTTTGTTATATCTAAACAGCCTGAAAAATTGAACGTTTACAAAAATGAACCAGAAACCAGCTGGGATTATACTTTGACTGCTGGTAAGTTTCCAAAAATTTTCTTTGTTGTCTATTTTATTATTTTGCTAGTTTTTAGTCTTATATAATTTTTTTAAATATGATTTTGTGCACTTTCCACAAAAAAAAACATTCAAAAACATTTTATAAAAATCTGATTAAAATCAGCTTTTTCATTCTCATATTTGACACTAGTTTTTAAAATATTAAAAAAGAAAATTTAATTGGCAGCTAGAAAACGAAACGATCTTCTGAGAAAAACTTCCTTAGTTGTCTTGAAAAAACATAAACTTATTCCTTTTTAGCATTAAATTTTCTAGTGTCGATTTGTAGTATAAAATTGTTTAAAAGAAAGTGTCGCTTCTATAGAAAATTTTATTTTAAAAAGCGAAAAATTTTCTGTAGAAAATTTTTATGCTAAATCAAATTTATGTTAAAGCGAAAATTTAATGCTAAGAAGCGAAAATTTCATGCCAAAAAGCGAAAAAAGTTTCCATAGAAATTTGTATGCTGAAAAGCCATAAATCTTCAAAAAAAAGTTAATGCTGAACAAATTTTATGCTAAACACGAAAATTGAATGCTATGAAGTGAAAAAAAAATTTATGCTAAAAAGCAAAAAAATTTTATGCTAAAAAGCGAAAAATTTTCTATAGAAAATTTTATGCTAAAAAGCGAAAATTTTTTTATAGAAAATTTAATGCTAAACATTTTTTATAGAAAATTTTATGCTAAAAAGCCAAAAATTTTCAATAGAAAATTTTATACTACAAAGTTTCAGTAAATTTTATGCTAAAAAGAGAAAAATTTTATGATAAAAAGCGAAAATTTTTCTATAAAAATTTTATGCAAAACAAAAATATGCTATAAAAATTGTATGCTAAAAATTTATATAGAAAAGGTTTTTCGCTTTTTAGCATAAGATTTTTGCTTTTAGCATAAAATTTTTTGTAGAAAATTTTTCGGTAACAAATTTCGCTTTTTCTCTATAGAAAATTTTCGCTTTTTAGCATAAGAGCGCTTGTTAGCATACGAATTTCGCTTAGCATAAAAGCGATTTTTAGCTTATGCTAAGCTTTATGCTAGAAAATATTGTCGCTAGAAAATAGTGTCGCTTCTATAGAAAATTTTATTTTAAAAAGCGAAAAATTTTCTATAGAAAATTTAATGCTAAATCAAATTTATGTTAAAGCGAAAATTTAATGCTAAGAAGCGAAATATTTTCTATAGAAAATTTTATGCTAAATATTTTGTATAGAAAATGAGGCTAAAAAGCGAAATATTTTCTAACGAAAATATGCTACAAAATTTTGTGCTTAAAAGCGAAAATTTTTCTATAAAAACGTTGTAGTTTTTTTGGAGTAAAATGTTCGTCTTATTTCTAAAAAAAAAAAAAAAAATTCGGTCACATTTCTAAAGAAAATTATTGTTGGATCGTTTTGAGTAATTTTTTAAGCGTTGAATTAAATTTTCTTTTTTACCTTCAATTTACACATTGAAACTAAAGCATGGCCTTATAATTTTTAATTATTTTAAACTACAAAAATTTATTAATTAACATATTGAATAGTGGAAATATATTTTTGAAATCAACAAGAAACAAAAAGCAACACTCAAATTAATTACACCAGAACTTCAAAGCAAAAAAAAACAGCAGAATCAAGTCCAGCGATACTATCCACACACTCCATCCAGATGCTAGAATTATCGAAAAAAAAAAACAATTTTGATAATTTCAAGTCAAGCAAAAGCTTTTAAATATTGTAAATATACAAAAAACACAGACATACTTACACACTACATAAATACAATAAAAAAAATCAATAACCACAAAGAAAAAAGCAAATAATCAATACATTTAATTTAAAACTGGTATAAACTAAATTTTAAATATAAACTTTACACGATTACATATGAATTTTTTAAGGATTTAATCATAGCTAATTATTAAAGCCTACTTTAGGGCTTTGTTATATGTTGCATACTATTAGGCAGATAAAAACTTTAAAATAATACATTATTCAAATATTATTTTGCATAAATCATGATCATAATCCTCAGGATTTTTTTTTTAATATTTATTTCTTTAATTGTAAATTTTTCTTAAAACCACTTTACTATTTCAAATTAAGTTTAATATTAATTCCATTATTTATATATTGCCCCCATTTTTATTGTATTTGTTTTATCAACCTCATTTGATAGCATAACACCTGGTTATGCAAACAGATTATTTAATTTCTTTGTTTTTCTGTTTATTTGTTTAATATTATTTACATAAATGCTCTACAAAATGTTTAACAAACAAATTCTGTAAATTTTTTTTTGTTGAAGAAGAAAAAAACCGCTGAGTTAATCACACAATCATTTGTGTTCAAATTAAAGTTTTTTTTGCCGTTTCTAATATTAAATTCAAAGCAGATTTCTTGTCACACTTTATAGCCAAATTAAATAAATAGATTGAAAAAACAAACAAAAATAAATAAAAAGAATTAAATCAAAGTTTCCCCTCAGGAAATTTTCAAATAAACATGTAGACTTTGTTTTGCGTTCTATGACAATTCTTACCCAAAATTATAACTGGAAAAGCAGTGAAAATTAATCCTTAAAAATTTTCAATTAAAAACTTCACCAACAGCCTAAATTCGTTTCAATTAATTTCGTAATTGAATCAATTACTGTTGTAAGTAAAAACAAAATTTTCTAACTCAAAATTGTCTACAAAGATCTATCTCACTACATTAGGTTTTCTGATGAAAGATGATGAGGGGTTTAAAGAGAGCAATCAAGAAATAGTTGAATTTCTGATACGAGTTGATACGAGTATCATTTCCCTGGCTGTCAGGAAGTGGCTACAGAATTGTATCCACAATATTGCCTGCTTGCACGTATGATCTTATAAGTAAAATGGTTAGCGAGGACAATATAGCATGGGAGATTTGAACATTCAAGCCATATAAATTAACTAGACAGGACGATCTCTTCCCATCACTTTTTCATGAGACTCTTGAAGTGATCCTGTCATTTGTTAAAAGGAATTTCTCAGTCAGTCCTACATGCCAAAAGTATAAAAATAGACTAAAAAAATTAACTCTTGATTGATTCTTACTGGTCACTACGGTCTCAGACGACACCAACTTATCATTGGCAATTCGGAGACCAAACTATGTAGGCGCTGCGAAACGCAAGAAGAAACGCCGGAGAAAATTCTCTGTGTGTGTCCGGCGATAGTGGCGCACATAATTTAGTTCCTTGAAGGTATCTTGATGACTCCAGTTGAAGTACACAATCTCACATCGCGTAGAAAAATTGGTTTTATTCGTATCCTTAATCTACTTCAGTGAACACTTGGGCTGCACAAAAGATCCTTCGGCTCGCATTAGCATTCCTATAATAATAATTCTAGTAGGAGGTATATGAATTGGCGTTTTTAAAGGGGGAATTAAAACTTTCACACTTTTAAACATTGTTATAGGGAATCGGCACACTTGTAGAAAAGTGTATCTTCGCATTGATGACACCTTGTCATCAGAACTCTGACATCAATGCTATGACAAATGTCATCAATAAACCGAAAATAGAGATAATGACAAACTTCATCAAAGAATTTTGTCATAGTTGTAAGTGTCATCAATGCTATGACTGGAATGACATCAATACGATGGCACTTATTATATTTAATTAAAGTGTAAAATATGTATGAAAGAAATAAGGAAACCATATTATACATGTTCGTAATTTGTATTTTAATACAAATTTTATTGTTTTCTTTTTATTCTGGTGTTTAAACGCATTTTTAAAAATTTTAAAAAACATGAAATTGCATTGATGTGCACTTACCATCATTACTATGACAGAGCTAATAATTAAATATACAAGTATTTTTAAAAAATAAGGCAGTACAGCATACATGCACAGACAAACCTTTGAAGCTAACAAGAGCATGACACTTAGTCATATATATGTATGTCACATCAATAATTTTTATGTTGAATTTGTGCTACCGGTGTTTTGGATGGTGACATAGCTGAAATGGTAGAGGCGTTATAAATGTGCGATGAAATGAGGAACCTGGAATCAAGACCAACATTAGAAGAAAAAATAAAATAAAAAGTAACACTAAAATAGAAACAAGTAAAAGTAAGAAAATTGTTTTACTTATTCCACTGATGGCAAGATGACCAACTGATGTAAAGGTTGACATTACAATGATGAAAAGTGTCATGGATTCCAAAACGAAGACATTTGACATAACATTGATATCAAATTACACCAGCGCTATGACTTTTTTTCTGTCAGTGAGATATTGATGACATTTTGCCATTAAATTGATTCCAATTCGTCATGTCCCTGATGTCGGTGTGTCATTGATAGATTTGTCATCATTTGCTTTGACGACCACCTGATGGAAATGTTGACATTACAATTATGAAAAGTGTCATGGGGTCAAATACAAAGACACCTGACATAGCATTGATGTCAAATTACAAAAGCAATATCTCTGTTTTTCTACACTGCTAGATGACTCTTGTCATTAGGTTGATGTGCGTTTTCATTTCAGCTGCCTATCAACCTCTAAAATTATTGATATTTTTGAAAACGTTTGGTGTGAAATCATAATAGATTTATGAAACATTTTCTAAGTATTTTATTAAACTTTTAAGTTTATATGAATTTCTTATATAATTGTTGCTGCAAAAAAAAAGCAAACCACAAGCTCTGGTGCTTTTGGTTAAACTGGAGGGAAGTACTTCATGAACCCCCAGCTTTTTTTCTCCTAACCAGTCGACAACATCTTGACATTGTTCACAAGGTTTTTCTTAATCAACAGTTCTGCTGTGTTTCTTAGCAGTTCAGCCTTTTTCTTCAACCACTTTAACCACCAACACTGGCGCTGGTTGTGTTCATCTTTAAATCCTCCCACTCAAAACAATAAACAGAATGAAAAAATAAAAAAGAAAAACACACATCTTAAAGAAAACTAAAATAGCAAAAAGAAGCGCAAAAACTTGTGAAAAAAATAATCGCATATAAAATGGCAATAAAAAACCAGCAGAAAGATTAAATAAACTAAATGAAAATTTTCTAGGTTTGTTGGTGGTTGAGTTGGTGGCAGTTTGCTGCTACTGATGCTTTTTTTTTTTTTTTTTTTTTTTTTTTTTTTTTTTTTGACAACAAACTAAAGAATGAACAGCAACTTAAGTGACACGCGACAAATTAGCTAAACGTTTCGAAAATAAACAACACATTCGCCTTATATTCGTATTATTCGTTTTGTGAATAGGGAGGAAAAATAATGGAGATAAATAGGGGAAATATTTTTCACGAGTCTTGAGTGACGTTTGAGGAAGCTGTATTTAGTAAAGAAAATTTCATTAATTATAAAAAGCTTGTTTACAAGATTGTCACGCAATATTCACACGAGAAGAAATTTCGATTTTCTATTTGAAAGTTTTCTTTTTGCTGTATGAGATATAAAATGTACGCCTAAGATGGATAGAATAGCTACTAAAAGGTCTCCAGGGATTTGCCAGCACTAACTCCTCTGATGAAGTTTCTCGTAAGGCTTTTGATAAATATGGCTGATTATGGTCGATGCGGCATATTATTTATTTCTTGAAAGTTTTTTCTAGAAACATGCTGAGCTTCTTGGTTCAATTTTCCACCCTTGATTCCTCTTTACTAACTTTAAAAGAAAAAAAAGAGAAACAAAAACGTTCCATCCGTTGTACACTCATAGAAAAATTTATCATCGCATTGATGATGGCCGATCATTAGAATTCTGGCATCACTGCTATGACAAATATCATCAATAAGACGAAAACCGACACAATCTGATGACAAACGTCATCATAAAATTTTGTCATAGTTTAAGTGTCATCAATGACATCAATATTATGACACTTTTTATATATTAATAATAAGTAAACAATTTTATAATGTTTGTAATTTGTACTTTAATACAAATGCTATTGTTTTATTTGTTTATTTTTATGTTTAAATGCAATTTTAAACAGTTAAAAAACATGACACTACATTTATGTACACTCATCATTACTATGACAGAACTAATAAGAAAATATGCAAATCTTTCTAAAAACTAAGCCAGTACCGCATACATGCACAGTCAAAACATTAAAGTAAACGATAGTGTAACATCTTTTCAGCATATTGATGACACTTAGGCATCATATGTATGTCGCATTAATAATGTTTATGTTGACTTTCTGCTGCCGATGTTTTGTATGGTGGTATAGCTAAAAGAGTAGAGGCGTTAGTTTATGTATGTGCAATGAATTGCGAGCCTGGAATCAAAACCAACTTTAGAAGAAAAAATAAAAAAGAAAAATTAAAATAAAAACAAATAAAGGTAAGAAAATATAAATATGTATAATTGTTTCAATCATTCCATTGATGACATCTGATGTAAAGCACAATGATGAAAAGCGCGATTGGGTGAAAAATGAAGTTACTTGATGTCAAATTATATCAGCGTTATGACGGTTTTTCTATCAGCGATATCATACTGATGACATTTTGTCATTAAATTGATGCCAATGAGTAATTTTCCTGATGTCGATGTGTCATTGTAATGATGATAGATTTGTCATCATTGGAATTGATGACAAATTGGTGTAAAGCTTGACATCACCAGGTTGTGTCATTGGTTCAAAATCGAAGACAATTGATAGCATTGATGTCAAATTACATCAGTATTATGACGGTTTTTCTATCAGTGTGCAGAAGAATGCACTTGCCATGGCTTAGTTCATATGCCATCCGTTTCACGGTATAAGCATATCAAGTGCAATATATTTCCATCGTCCTTAGGGGAATCGCCTAATTGTATCACTAATGTCTGTCGAAAAACATTAAATTCTTGTCACTATGCTGCAGTAAATTTGTGACAATTGTCATCCGCGTCCTTTTGTTTTTAAGTGTAGCGTACATATAATACAATTATCATAAATTAATTATAAAATTGTTCTCTTTAGTGTGAAAACTGAAACTTGTAGGGGGACTATTCTTGTTTGAATGAACGGTAAATGAAATTAAAATGTTTTTAAACTGTTAGCGTGAAATTAAATTTATTTTTATATAAATGAGACAAAAAAGACTTTGGAAAATTAATTAATTAAATGACAAAAAAAATGTATCAGCTTGTTGTGAATAGTAGAATAGCAAACGCATAATAAATTGAGAAGAAAAATTGCGGAGGAGTTTTTATTCAACAGCGGAGACAAGCAGTCTACTTAAATACACAGTGGACTAGTGAGAAAGTAAACGCTTGAAAATCTAAATTGATTTAATATTGTACAAATTGCGAAACGTGAACAAAGTCTGCACGCTCAGACGTGCAAGATCGTGTGCTTGGCAGTTTTAGCTTTTGACACGGAACTAACTCAGCAATCTCTGGAAAGTTTCAGTTCGTAAGAATGACTACGTAAAACGAAGTCTTACAAAATGCAACACTAGGGTCAGGCGAGAAAATAATTAAAGTGTGCACCTCTTAGAATGACAGACATGACAATGGCATTTCTGAAATCGCGCAATATTTTTTTTTGCCACCCCTAAAAAATACAGCCCTCTTTCTCTTGTGTATCTCGCAGCGCCTTTTGAAGTCCAATTTTAGCATATCGTATATCATTGTTAATGGTTTGACTACAGCAAAATTTTCATCAAATTCTGTTAATCCGTCATCAAATTCTAGACGCCACTCTCGATACTTTGGATGTTCCCTCTTTTTTTTGTAGAAGTGCTGTTTCTTTCACAAGCAACTGAATTTACTTTTCAGCATTTCAAAAGCGATAAAATTATTTTTAGACAAATAATGCTTACATTTAAATATTTAGAGTGTTTCATATCTTTCTCTCACTCTCTTTCGTATTCATTTCTATAATACACATTTCTTTAGGATATACTTTGCTTTTATTGATACGATTATATTTTCATTGAGAAGCAAAACTATGTCAGCAACATTAATTCAGCCTGACTGAATTTCTATGAATACAAAACTCAACTTCAATTAAAATTTCTCTCTCAAACAGAATTGTCGTTAAATCAAACCACTTCAATTTCGTTGAAAAAAAATAAAAATATTGAAAAAATATCAATTAACAAAAAATATTTCAATACTTCAGAAAAATGCATCTCTTTGTGACATCAGCCAAAATAAAAGTAAGAAAAAAATGAAAAAAATAAAAAATATGGAGAAAAATTTTAAAAGAGAAAAAGGATATAAAAGCAAATTGTCTATGACACTATTGTTAAGAGGAAAATGTGTTTTCTCAATAAAGTTTTTCATTAAGTTTTCCTGCTTTTATGTCATGATGATGACTGTGGCTTGGCGGCGAAATAGAGATTGAAAAAAAAACAGAAGCACCTCAACCTATTGAACCAAAACAATGACAAAATGCAAAAAGGATGAAAGGCAGACATCAAGGAAAAGAAGCCTACAACTTTATGGCTACAATAAAGGCGTTTAAAGTTATTTCTTTCTTTTTTTGTCTGCACTACAGCCGGTCTTGTTGAATCAAAAAAAATTTGTCTCCAACAAAGACCATTTTGAATACGCCTCATATATGAGCCCTTAAGGTATTCACAAAAATTCAAATGTAAACTACAAAAATAGTAAGAAAGGAACGAATGCAAACATAAAAGAGGCTGCTCCCCAAGATGACAACGAACACTATTTGAAAACAAAAGGCTTGGAAGAAAATAGTGATTATGATAAAAGTTCAATTTTATGTTTATAGAAAACACAATAGTAGAGAGAAAGAATATAGTACATGGACAATTTCACAAGTAAAAGTTCATTATTTTGTAATTTTGTTCAGACCTGCCATTGTACTTAGGAGACTAATCATGAAAATGACAGAGTTATAAGGAAGTTTTTTCTACTGATTGGGTATAAAATTATCTGCCATAATAATTTTTAAGGAAATATTAACAGGCGACCGAAATAGCCTTGTAATAAGAAAAATCTGGCCAAGATGTATTCAAATCTATAGGATTAATAAATCATATTTTTCCTTGCAAGGGAAATTTTTAAAAGTTAAAAATTTTTTTGTTCTAAAACGAGGCTAGTGTGAGAAAGCTACACACATTAAAAACAATTTTTTGAGAAAAAATTTCCTTCAAAGGGAAATTTTTTTTAACCGCGTCAAATTTACTAAATCTGCCAAAAATGGACATGTTTTGTCAATAAAAATTAAATATCTTAAAAAAAAACTAAAATTTCCATTTAGAGATTTTTTCCATTCTGAAAAACGTTATCCAAATTTTCTTTGGGATTGATAAATAATTTCTTGGGGAAATATTTTTCTCACAGTGAAATTTTTTTTTTGATATTGTAATATTGTTTGTTTGAAAATTTCCCTTAAAAGGCAATTTTTTAAACACTTTTTGTGCTAAAATGGGGTTATTAAGAAAAATCATCACAAAATTTCAAAAATATTTGTTTGGAAAAAATTTCTCTTTGAGGGAAATTTTCACCCTTTACTAAATCTGTTAAAAATGTGCATGCTTTAACAATAAAAATTAAATGTCTTTGAAAAATCATCCAAAAACAAAAATTTCCCTTTAGAGATTTTTTTCTATTCTTAAAAATTTTATCCAAATTTACTGTGGATTGATAAATAATTTTTTGGGGGAAACGTTTTTTTCGCAGAGCAAATTTTTTGATATTATATTGTCAATTTTTAAATTTCCCTTAAAATGAAATTTTTCAAACCATTGAAAATTTTAAAACATTTAGTAAAATTTTTTGAAAATGTGCATGTTTTATAAATAAAACCTAAATATGTTTAAGAAATTACTGAAGACAAAATTTTCCCTTTATAGATTTTTTTCGTTTGGGAAAATTTAATCTAAATTTTCTGTAAGATTGGTAAATAATTTCTTGGAAAACATAAGCCTTGAAGTGAATTTTTTTTTTGGATTTTGCTATACTTTTTTTTTAATCACGGGAAACTTTAAAGCCTTTTTACTAAATTTGGCTAGAAATTAGCATGTTTTATCAATAAAAGTTAGATATGTTTAAGAAAACAATAAAGACAAAAATTTCCCTTTAGAGAATTTTTCCGTTTTGACAAATTTATCTAAATTTACTGCAGGATTAATAATTAATTTCTTGGAAAAATTTTTGACCCTTAGCGAATTTTTTTAATTTTATTATATATACACATGTATTTTGCTTTGAAATTTTCCTAAAAGGGATATTATAAGGCCGTTATTAAGTTTCTCAAAAATATGCTTACTTCGTCATTAGAAATGAAAAATCTTTGAAAAATCACCCAAGACAAAAATTTCTCTTTAGAGTTTTTAAATAATTTCCCTTGAAAGTTTTTAAATATTTTTTTTGGAAAACATTCGCTTCGGAGGGCAATTTTGTAAATATGTATTACATATAAAGTTTGTTGTTTTGAAATTTCCTTTGAGGGAAATTTTTTTAGCTATGGGAAATGTTAAAACCTTTCCCAAATTTGCTAAAAACATGCTTGTTTTACCAATAAAAACTAAATATGTTTAAAAAATCAACAGAGTCAAAAATGTCCTTTTGAAGATATTGCGCGTTCCGGGAAGATGTTACTTAAATATTATGTAGGAATGATCAATAATTTCTTGGAAAAACATTTGACCTGGAGGGAGATTTTATAATTTTGTTATACATATACAAATGTATTTTTTTTTTTTCAAAATTTCCCTCAAAGGGAAGTTTTTTAACTAGGAGAAATTTTAAAGCCTTTATTAAGTTTGTTAAAAATATGCTTCTTTTTTCATTATATAGTTAATATCTTTGAAAAATCTCCCATTGCAATAATTTCCTTTTAGAGATTTTTTTCCTTTCGGACGAACTATCCCAACTTACTGTAGGATTCATAAATAATTTCTTTCAGAAACATTTATCTTAGAGTGGAATTTTTTAAATATGTATTACATATTTTTTTCAAAATTTCCCTCAATGGGAAATTTTTTTAGCAATGGAAAATTTTAAAACTTTTACTGAATTTGTTAAAAATATGCTTAGGTGTTCATAAAACATCAACTGTTTTTTGAAGAATATCTATTGAAATTGTACACATAAAATGGACATTTTAAAATTTCATTGTCTATTTTCTTTTCAAAGTTTTACTAAATTTACTTAAATTTACTTTATCATTATACTCTCAATATTTCTTAACCAACATTTAGCTTAACATATTTTCTTTGAAAGATTTTTATTAAAAGGACATTTTTGTCATTTTATTAGCAAATTGATCCTTTAAATACAAAAGCTTCTTTGTATACTCTTATAGAATTTTCAATATATTTCTTGACAAACATATTAATCAATATTGCATATCTGTCGCAAAAAATTACAAGAAGAAGCTTTTAAGGATTGTCTGGGATATTTATTTTAATAACATTTATTTAACAATAATGACCATTTATCTTAATTTTTATGTGTCTAAGTTAATTTATGGTCTCAAATACACTTCTGTGAGGAGTTTTTGCTTATTTTTCACTAAATCCTTTTTTATTTATAATTATCCTTTTTGCAAAGCATCATTTAAGACATACTAAGTTTGTTTAGTAGTAGTCAATTAAAAATACATTTATACTATACTTCTTCTTCTTCTAATATTTTGTGTATTACATTTCTTTTCTTATATTGTTCTATGGTAGATTAAAATATGTATGTACTTGGTGTACAGTGTGTATATATATAAATTAATTCCATGTTTTATAAGTATTTGTAATCCCAGGATAAACATAAATGTATATAAATGTCGATAGATTTCAAAAAGGACATTATTGTATCGTATGAATACGAATAAAGCACTTAAGAAAACAACAAACTACTACAACTGCAACATGCAAAATCTGACAATAAAATACGTTTTTGCAATATTCATGAGAATATTTTGTTTGACAAAAAATGTTTAAGGATTTAAGTTAGAGCTTTCATAAATCAAGAAAAGATGTTTTAAATAGTAGTTAAAGGCTTAAATTTTGTCCTTTGAACATTGCTTACACAGCAAGAAATGATTCCACATTTTCTCTCAGTGCATGACATTAAAATCACAATCTATTTAAAATATAATAATGGAAATTGTTTGTTATTCGATGTTTAAGGGGAGTTTTTTTTGTCCTTTTTTTTAAGAAAGATACAAAAAGACCCAAACAACGAAGAAATGCAAGGTTAAAATGTTCTACTCTACAAAAATGTTCCTCGTGTTTTACATAAAAATGCTAAACACACCTTATACGTAAAATATAAGGATTACAAGATTTCCTATGCTGATTCACTATAATAATGCGCGAAAGGGGGAGTTAAACCCAAAATAAAGCCCAGACGTAATGTTTCAAAACGCAGATACACGTGCATACATTGTCGTTAAAATCGTGTTGTACAGTGTAATTTGTTGGATAGTTATAGACAAATAATGTATGTGACTACGGGGGAAAAGGAAGTAAAATCAGGTACAAACTAACCTGAATTACAAAGCGTCATTCGATAAACCCAAAATTTGTTTATTAAGAAAGGACATTTATAATATGTATTCATTTTAAAAATTTCCTTTTTAATATCCCTTCGAACGATTATTTTAAATTTAAAATATAATTGGATGAATTTTTATACACAAATGTAATAAAAAAAATTTCCTGAATTTTAAAAAAAATTCACTTGGAGGGAAATTTTTTCCCATAAGCCTTTAAAGTTTTTTTTATTTGTAAGAAATAGTATTTAATTAAAAAACAAATTTTAAAATATAGTTCGCCTAATAAAAAATTATATCTAAAGGGAAAATTTTGATTTACACAGTTTTCAAAATTTGTTAATAAAATTAGCGTATTTTTACGAAATTTTGGAAATTTCCCCTTTTTAAATTTCCCTTTTAATGCAATCTAAATGCATATTTAAATGAAATTTCGTGCAATTTACAAAAAAAATTTCCGTAATAAAATGTTTTCCAAGAACGAAGCGAAATATCGAACCATTTTCTTAGGACCATTCTTCTTATTTCGCTAAGTTCTATAAGAACTATTATATGAACCGGGGAATATCATTAAAATCAAAATATCTTTTGGAATCGGGCGAGGATACGCGGAATACGGGGAAAGGGAAATTTCTCCCCTCCATACGAATAAAATGAACCTCTGTTTTATTGAGTTTCAAATCGAAATTATACAAAATGGTATGTTTAATTAAAAATTTTGATCGGTCATGCAGCGGGCTTTAGTATATGATAGAAAAGTTGCTACAAACCACGGGCCTAGTGTTTCACATCATAACATAAAAGACTACCTTGTAAAAACAGAATCTTTTTGATTCTACTTGAATGATTGTGCGTTACAGCCAGCCGCGTAAACCAAAGCTCCCGGCTGGCCAACGCGTCGTAGAGGATATTTTCATCAACGAATACTTAAGGAAATTTCGACATTTGTCATGCACAACTAGTTGGTAGATATTGGCATCACGCTAGTCTTGCAACGTTCAATTTAAAATTTTTTATAATTTCGTTACAACAAAAACACTACTCTTCGTATACCAGCAAATGAACTTCTTGTGGACATTGTCGCTCAGCCTGTCCTCAGTTTGAATCATTTTGATACATTCCTGCTTGCTAAAATTGAGCGAAATTAGGCTGATAAAAAGTTCTGTTACAATGTCTGTTAAAATTTCTCGTATTAAATACTCTCTCAGCGACAAATTCCTCAAATTGTTATTGTAGAACACGTGTAAAAAAGAAACAAACGAAAAAATGTAATCGGAAAATTTCTGAGGATGTTGTCATATACATGGTCATTAATGAAAAGATGGGTGACAGTGTCGTTATTGTTATCATGTATGAACTTAGAGGCCATTTATTCGAAAACGTCCTGTCACTGATCTGTTTGACCTGTCACGAACAGGTCACCAACGCTTTAACATTGTCATACATCGCTTATGGAAGATTTTTGAAAGACATGACCAACCGGGCTTGTAGCATACTAACACATACATAAATTTACACACGCATACATACATAATTGCAAACTCACCCTGCAGATTAGTTATAAAGAGTTACATTTTGAGACAATCATATTAATAGTTCTAACGATACTAGTCAAAAAAGAACTGTCATATTACTAGTTGTAATGAGGCTAGTAACGATACTAGTCACAAAACGATGTTTTGGAACAGTCATATCACTAGTTGTAATGGTACTAGTAATTTAAATACTTTTTTTTATAAATTGACATATTTTCAGGTGTAAGTACATAAAACAAAATTTTTGCTTTAAATATTAAAAAGTAGAAAGTGGCTCAGTGTAGAGTACATGCCTTGAAATATGAGGACTGTGTGTTCATACCTCGGTTGAGCCAAATGATTTTTAATATTAAAAAAAACTAAATAGACTAGTAAGCGCACTAGTCTACAATAACTAGTATTTCAACTAGTATATAACTATATACAAATGAACTAGTTGGGCTCCTCCTATGACAACCTAATGTTAAAATCGATAGTTCGATGTATGAAAAAAGGACAGATACGCAACTAGTCTGAATTAAAAAGAAACTAGTATATTTCTAAACACATACTACTCATTTTGTCTGCAGGGTACATAGTTATTAAACCTTAGATATAAAAATTACTTATAAACAAATAGAATTTTTGTAATTTTTTCTGAAATATTCATAACGACATTTATTTGTTATGCTGAAAACAACTATAGTTTATTTGTAGTTTTATGTGTGGGTGTGTGAAAATGTACATATTTCTCTGTATAAGAGAATTTAATAATATTTAATATAAAATGTACATACACATAAACAAAAGTATAATATAATTTTTTTCCATTTTAATATAACAACACAGAGAGTGGGTGTATTGGCTTAGAGCGTCTTGTTAAGGATAATTGCTAGTTTGCATGCATGTGCATATTTTAGGGGTGTGTTCAAAGAAAAGTATTAGTTTCTATTACTAACCCAGACAAATACTATTACCATAACTACCAATATAGTAAAAAAGAAACCCCGATAGGGAAATATCTAGGAAATATACAGAAAACAATACAACAATATAATAAGTATTTGTGTATACTGTGCTTGTCCTTTAAACTCCAACATTTCCAACTAAATTTAATTTTCCATTGTTCCTCCCCAAAAATTCTTGCAATCGTTGTTAACTATTTCATAGAATAAAAGCCAATATCTTATATGCTCTTTTTTATTCCATTATTGCTTTTTGTGTCTTTTACAAGTATTAAGAGATTTGGGGATTCAGGTTCTATTTAAAACCGTAATATGCCATATGAGTGTGTTTCTTAAAATCTAATTATCATTTGTTTTATTTGATAAAAATGTTGGGCAAACTTTGATTGTTTTCTTCTTAACAATAGGGAATTTTTATTGCCTAAACAAGGATTTCCTAAAATGGATAATAAAAGAAATCTAAATACATAAATGAAATATTTACTACACAAACATACATGTGTATGTTAAACAATTATGTTCATTTGAACACAGAGACCACAAAAGCGATTTACAAAAAATAAAAAAGAGATAATACAAAGATTGTTGAAAAACAGAATTAAAATAAATTGGAAAAATCTTTATTTTACAAAAATAAATAGTAAGCAATATGTAAATTATTTCCCATTTTTACAAGACTGCTTTTAAAGTGTTAAAGATATTTTTTTCCTTTTTCTCCAAATTATGCTGAAAGGGAAATGTTATTTGATGACGAAATTTTATTATTTACTTAAATAATGAAAATATTTATATACTTTTTCAGATATTTATTGCAATTTATTTACATTTATGTAATTTAATGACGAACTTTATTATGCTAAAGCTAAAAAAATAGTAATACATAATCGATATGGAAGGGAAATTTTATTAATATATGAATTTTTATGATTTTAGACTTCTATGACAATTTCTATACGATTAATGAAATTCCGCCAAAAATTTTCAAAATTTCCCTTAAAGCTAAAAAATTTCCCTTCGAGGGAAATTTTACTGTGACATACTGTAACATAATATATAAAATTTTCAAGATGTTTTTAAATTTTTTTTTTTATAAAAATCCCCTTAAAGAAGAGTTTCCCTTATTGAGAAAGGTGTTATATAATAATTTTGTTTTAATTTCAACTCTATCATACGATTTTAGAGTGATTCGCTTATATATGTTAAACAAATTTTCAAAATATCCCTTCAAAGACGATTTTGTTTTGAATTAATGCAAATATTTTTCTCTTATTACGATTTTATCGACGTTTTCCTTCAGAGGATTTTTTTCAATGATTTATTAATGAATGACAAGCTTTGTGTATTTACACAGTTGTAAATGTTAAAAAGGTTTTCTTCACGAAGAATTTACTTTAAAGCTATATCAACCAATATTTTATGAATATAAACAAATTATGTTAATAAATTTTGTAAATTAAACCCAGGCTGAGGCCATACGCGTTTCTGCTTTTGCTTCTCTATTTGAAAATAATACTCTATAATAGCACGGAATGCTCAAAAGCCATACATTTTATTTTAAAATGCCGATACATGCCTCAGATCTATTTTGAAATATATTTTTTTATATAATCCTTAAAAATACTGATGAGGGAAATTTTGTTAAAAAAATATTTCGAAAGTGAAAATAAATTTAGATTTTTTTTATAAACAATCATCCTACCATCTCGCCTGCTTTTTTTTAAATTTCCTCCGTTAAAAAATTCCCCTTTTAAAAACTCATCAAAATTATTTTTCAAGCTTGAGGCCGTACTCAATCTTGAAAAATAATTTTGATGAGTTTTTAATTGAACAAAAAAAGGCTGAAAAACATATTTTATTGTCATTTCCCTTTTATATTAATTAATATTTCATACATTCTTGGTTAACTTTGAGAAGTTAATACAAACTTGTGCATATTTTCTTAAATATCCCTTAAAGTGAAAATTTCCCCTTAAGGGGAAATTTTTTAAAATCATCATATTTTTAAATCTTTACTTATTTTACAACGACTTTGATATGCTTAACATAATTCTAACAAAAAAAAAATTAAAATTTCCCTCGTAAAAAATTATTGCAGGGGAAATTTTAACTACTAGTTATATTAATCAATATATATTAAATATTGTTATAAATTTTTTGCAAGCTTAATACAAATTTGACGAAATTTTTCAAATATCCCATTCGATAAAAATTTCCTTGCGAGGGAAATTTTGTATTGTTAAAGGGTTTCTTGACTTTAACGTTTCGTATAATTTTTATAAATTTAATTCTAGAGTCTTCGTTAGCTTAAACAAATTCAGAACACATTTAAGATATCCTGAAAAATATTGGATATTTTTTTTTAAATAATAGTTTTAAACTTTAACTATATTGACGACAGTTCTTATATGATAAACTTAAATTTTAATAGGAATATTTAAATATCCGCAACAAAAAACTTCAAGGGAAATTTTACTTTGAAGTTATATTAATCAATAAATAATTAATTTTTCTGATTATTTTGTAAATATCCCTTAAAATTAAAATTTCCTTTTAAGGGAAATTTTGTCAAAATTGAATTGTTTCTTATTTTTAAAGATTTGTACGATTTTTATAAGTTTTTTATTGATTTTATTTGAAACACACATCCAGTTTTTCAATTTAAAACATCCTTTTGCAGTATAATCTTAAGAAACATTTTAATTAATTTTAAATACATATTGCTTCTCTGCAAATTATTATATCATTATATTGTTTTTACTTTTTTCATGGAAAATAAATTTTGTAGATTTGTGTTTTTCTTTTCTAAATGACTTTCTTGCATGTTTATTTGGTGTTTAGACTTCCTTAGTAGCTTACTTGTAGCCAAATCCTTTTATCTAAATATTCTAAAAACATTTTGTAAGTATCATTTCTCTCCTATTAAAAAAAAAGAAATCTATTCAAAAATTGAAAGCAAAAAAAATCCTGATGATCTATGAAAAAACATTTAAGTTCCACTAAAGCTATGAAACAAAACATGAAAATTTCAGTTTAAACTTTTTTTTGCCACAAAACAAATAATTACCGCCACTTAACTCCAATTTACAGAAACAACATTTAAATCTTAACATTAAGCTTAGCCAATAAACTGCTGAAAGATTGATAAACCAATAACTAAAGCGGATTAAATAATTACTATAATTAACAAATATAATTACTCCCAACAATAACAACAACAACAACAACTACTACTACTAAACTATCCATTCCATTACTACAGCTTTACAAGAAAAAACTACTTTTACTAAAACAACAACTAAATTGCACCAATATTTTAAGTGGCTGCCTGCCATAAATTTTAATTCATAGAAAAAATAACAAAACTAAATCACCAACCAACATTTAAAAATTAAATAGCAATTAAAAGCCAGCAAAATTTTTAAGCCTACTGTATAATACAACTATGTACTACTACTAATACAACTACTGATACTTTACTACTAAAATAACCAACCATTACAAGCGCTCTTGACGAGCCATTGATTTGTTTGCACAGCGAACAATTTCATTTGCGCATATGAATCTGTTTGAAAGTAAAGTTTTTATAGACTGTATGGGGAAAACGTGTATGTGTGTGTGTATTACAAACACATACACGTTTTTCTTATACATAAGAACATGCACCACAAACTTGCGTCCATTATTCTGTCTTGTCCTATGCGCTCAAATCAATGGATAGTCCAGATGCCGTGTTAGCCACTGCAACTACTACTAAATACTATTTTGAAATGATTTTAGCTTTTGAAGAAAATACTAGTTTAATTAAACAACAAAAAGTATAAATAATAAATTTGATTTCTTTTAATATTTAAAAATAAAATAAAATTGAAAACCAACAACTACAACAACAACCACATCAACAACTACAACAACAATATATGCAACTAATTCTCTATTAAGATAAATATATATGTATAAAATTTGTTTACTCTATATTTATATCAACAAAAAAGTCTAACTATATATAAAAAAATTTTTTTTTCTTCAACAAAAATTAATAATAGAAATTTAAATACGAAACAATCACTGAAATTTTAGGTGTACAACTTTGCTTTTGGCGTTCTCGAGGCATTATCGTAAAGGATTGTTTCTGTAAAGGGGTGCCAGAACTCAAGCAAGAATTAACTTTGTTAGAATCGAAGTTTTTTAAATAAAATTAATTATATTTGTTATATCAAAACACAAAGTTTTCCTGACACAGGCGATCAAGTTTTTGAATCGTTGAACTGTAAACTTTCAACGAATCGTTTGGCATAAGTATATCACTTACATATGATTCACTCTTCTTAGATAAGTGAAGTTCGTTCTAACCAACCTGTTGGTGTTGTCCCGACTCCACCAGCTGCGTACTGAAAGCCAAGCAGGCAAGTATCCACGGAAATCCGGATCACTTCCGATCAAAACTCTTTGAATTTGTATGTATTTCACATCTTTATTCAAAAGCATTCTTGATTCGATTTACACATTAACACTTCAGGACATAAAAGATCCAGCAATGTAATTGTTTCTTCAGCTGTACGTCAATTGACACAATTTTATGGCATTCACTAGTATTCTACAGAGATCTCGTACAATTAAGAATCAGAAGACTGGACTATCATGTAATTAACTCAGCATTTTTTTTCGAAGAGGAATGATCCGATGATGTCGTTCAAGTTCAACCCAACCTCAATGGAATTGTTTCTTCAGCTGTACGTCACTTTACACAATTTAATGGCATTCAGTAGGATTCTACAGAGTTCTCTTTCAAATAACACTCAAAAGAGTGTGGACTATCATGTACTTAACTCACCATGATTCGATGATGTTCTTCAAGTTTAACCCAACCTTTCGTCGAGTTTCTCAAATCCAACTTTTTATGGTCGTCTGCGATTATTTCAGGAAGAGTAGAAAGCGCCATCTGTCAGCACTATTTGCCTCTTTAAATGCAGGTTTCGTTAAAACCTTAAGACTTACTTCTTAATTCGTTTCGAAAACAAAATTGTACGAATTTTTATGGTATCTACATTATATTTGGAATATTAAAGAAACTCTGTACAATCGGAAGTACGTTGAAACAACCAGGTTTTAAGAAGAGTTAGTCCCTGTAAAGAATAAGGATACTGTAGCGGTTTCATGCAGTCAGTTACCCTACTGCAATGGTTACTTTCCAAAAACTTTCCAGTTACCCAGTCATTGTAGCAGAAACACCCGCGCGAATGGAGTGCTCTCCAGCAAGCCTCTCAAGCTCGAAGAACCATAAACAAGGGATTGACAACGTTTGAAGAGCGTCGACAAGTAGCAGAATGGAAGACATATTTTTGGGAAGTTACATTCTTCGTTCACTTTTTTATGTAGTCTATTTTTCGAGCATCTTGAAATTGTTAGTTTCATGCAGTCGGTTACCCTACTGCAACGGTTCTTTTCATATACTTTGCATCTGCATAGGTTCTACCAGTTCTCTAGTACTTGTAGCAGAAACACCCGAGAAATGAAGTGCTCTCCAGCAAGCTTCTGGCTTAGAATATCACTCAACACAGGGTTATTGAATACTCATCCCCAGTTCCATTCCGCTTAACAACCGTTTTGCAGCTGCTCGCAGGTAAAAACGGCTTAATTTCGTAGGAGGTACTGCAGCAGAAAACTACAGTCCTGAATCCATTTTCGGTTGTCTTCGTTTCTCGATGCTTTTTAGTGCAGTCTGTCGGCAGTGGTTGATCGATCTATAAGCCAGCCCTAGCATGCTTAAATGGATATACACAGAAATTGCACTCCCATATTGACTTACGGATCGGTAGTATGGTGGTTCGCGACAAGTAAGAAATACGTGGTAGACCAACTATACAGATACAGAGATCTGCTTGCATCGGAATAACCTGACGTTTACGTACTAGTCCTTCAAAGACTGAATGTTATACTAAACTTAATTCCTATTGCCGTTCATGTATTGGCTGTATACTCGACCAGTGCAGCAAGACTAGCGGCATCTTGGAGGTGGAGATCGAGGACTTATGGTCATGCCAGAATCTGATATCTACTACCACCGACACTGAGAAAACTTGCCGATTACATAGTACCTTATTAGCACTTTCAACGTTCTTATTCTATCCAGACGGGGGTGGAAGGGAGCTGACATTGAAAAAGACTTCAACTTCAGGGTGTACACTGATCGATCAAGAATGATCTGCGGTCTGCGCTCGGGAATCTCCTCAAATGACCTTGGATTAAGACTCGCCTTCCGACTTCCTGATTTGTATTTCAGGCTAAAATATTGGCAATAAGGGAGTGGGTTGGGATGTTGATTGACAGGTGTGTACAAGGGAGGGTCGGCATCTTCGCCGACAACCAGACGGCACTTCTGTCTCGAAGGTCACATACTGCTTTTCAACGTTAGTTAGCCAGTACAAGGATGTGGTATCCAGATTATGAGGTCACACTGACGTTACCCTCATCTCGATTCCCGCGCTTATCAACTTCGCTGGCAACGAACGGGCAGATGAGCTGGCCAAGGCTGAAGGCAGGCGGCGCAAGTTGAGTACAAGTCAGGTAGCTGGGAAGATGTGGCCTTGTTACGACGATAAGCGCACGACACGACTAACTAACAGAAATCATAGGGACATTTCGAGGCTCGTCGCAGTAGTGACGGAGCACTGTCCGATCGTTAGACATGCTATTAGGATAGGCCTTTCCTACAATGCATTCTGCCGTAGTTGCCGGGATCAAAGTAAAGCAGAAACAATTTTCCGCTATCTTCGCGGCACATTTTTTTTAGAAAACCTATTACAGTTATCAGAGATTGGTCTGGGTGACCTGATCTGGTATCTCAATGCGACGGGTTGGATCTAGTACCTATTACTGGATCCGAGATCTGTATTCAGACCTACATAAGTGAACTCTGACGTGTGGAGTGGTCTGTCAAATCGGAATCTTATTGATTCTACTTGAATGCTTGTGTGTAACAGGCAGACACGTAAACCAACCACCGGCCTGCAAGGCGTCTGTCTACCTTTATTATGTGGCCATCTATGGTTCTTAGTAGGAAGCTTTGATGAAACGTTATTTGAAATTATCCAGCTGATGTTACGACAATTATATCCAAGTATCCTCCCTCTTCGTTGTCTGGAAAAGTGATTCGTCAAATAGTTATTTTCTATTATCTTTTAAGGTTTAGGAAGATCTTTTTTGCAGGATCTTTGTGACGATAGATGCGCAAGAGCAGATTCGGTCTGACACTTTACAGACTCATAAATGAATATTAATAATTTTAAGCAGTCAAACGACATTAAGGAGTGAGCGCTAAGGAACTTAGTAGAGCTAGGATTGATCAGCTTCTAACATTTGGAAGAAGATTGCTTGCACTCCCGGTATGAATAATTACAGAAGATTGTACGATAAGACTTATCTCGGAACGTCGGAAAAAGAACATTAATCAGTCCAATATCATCTTTGCGACTGCTCGCCTCTACAACAAAGCGAGCTTAGGCAGATAGGTATCCGATTCCTGCTGGACTTGAACTGACTGATTGATGCACCACCACTGCGGATCACAGTAGACCTAATGCCCCACAGGTGTACTCAAAGTTGGTGTGAATGCCGGCATCTGTACTTCGGTTCGAAGGACCATTAACAAGTGTTGTAATTCCTTGTCTCTCTTTGGTCATATATATTTTTTTTTGTAGTGGTGCAAATTTGAAGGGTCTAGTTTGGTGTACCAAGCGTTTGGAGCAGCTTAGAGAACACAGCATTGTCAACTCAGAGGACATAGCTTTGGTTGCAGGTTTTGGAATGGCTGCATCCACATTAAAGCTCGAAGGAATATTATTTATTATATTACTTCGTCAACGACTCAATACTACGAATACTTAATACAAAAAATCATGATATTTAAAAGACTGTCCCGACTGGGGTACGAACTCGGGCTTTTACGACTATGATTTGCTTTGTAGTCAACGCAAACTCCCTTTATATATTGAGCCATTTATCTAGATCGATTTATTTTGACATTTACTAGCGATAAAGCATTCTAAATGGAAACGGCTAAGGCAAAGTTGTACACCTCATACCAAAGTTTTTTTTCTGTCTTTGCACCTCATCAATAAACGTTTTAGCAATTAAATTCAACTTAAACAACATATAGCAATAAAAAAATCGTTAGTTTCCTAAAAAACAAATAAAAAGATATTCAAAAAATTCAAAAACCTACCAGGAAAAATAATTTTAAAATGACCCAAAACTCTTTTTCAAACCCAACAACAAAACACAAGCCAATTCAAAAATCAAAAGTAAAAATAATTAAACAAAACTTTCTTTAAAAAAAAACAATCAACAAAATATAAAAAATAGTATTAAAAAATGTCAAATTCTCTCTTTCTCTCTCTCGCTTAATTGTCTGTATGCAGGGTTAACGGTGTTTCAGCGAACACAACAGCAACGACGACCTCAGCGACAACCTATAACATGGCAGCTTTTAACGGAGATACTACCACTTCAGCTACAACGGCGTCAACTACTGCCACCACTTGAAAAATGTCTAACCATTATATTGGCCACTTAGAGAACGTCGGTTTTTTTCGGCATCGATATACTCGCATACCACTGGGTTTAATTTGTTTTTTAATTGAAACCCCCGGCCCTTTTTAACTAATGAAAAGATTTGCCAAAATGGCTTTAAAACTGCTTTTACTATTGCTCTCTTAAGTACAACTGCTAACAATTTGCTACTTTTCTAACCCGTATATTTTTTTTTGTGGTAAAAGCTTTTAAAGTGTCTCTTACTATTGAACAGATCTTGTGTAAAGACTTTTCAGGCTAGAATTTTTTTAATAGTCAAAAAAGTTTTTGAATTTTTTGTATGTTAAAAAAAATATATTAAAATTTTTGTCACAACGGGTTTAATAATTGTCATAAGTTTATTTTTTTATGTTAACAGCTTACGCGGCCCTATGTTCCTCTCAGGAACAAAAGGGTTTAAATATAAATATAGTGTTGTGTTGTAAAAGTGAGTAAAATACAACTCTGTGGTTGTTAATGTAAACAAACGGAAACAGGGATGTTTAACTCATTTGTGGTTGTTAATGTGTAAACAACCTGAAACAGGGATGTTTAACTCATATGTAATTACAAATTGCAGCACGGATCTTAAAGCAAAATGCTATCTTTTTTGGTTTAATTTTATAAAAATTATTGCTAAAGAACATATTCCTTCGATCTCGGTTTTTTTGAGGTCCAGTGAAGCTATACAGACTATTTTTTTACAGCTCTAGATTTTTACTTCACTTCTTGCAAATTTGAACTATTTGATAGAATCGAGAAATTTCAACAATCGAATTTTCTTAAAAATTGTCTTTGAAATAAATTTCATAAATTCAATCGAACCCAAAATCAGCTCTTCACAAAAAAACTCAAAAATTTCGTTTTTGAAAAAGTTCTTTTTTTAGTCATTCAAAACTTTATAGATTTTTCAGCGTTTAGAGCTTGAAATTGGCGGGAAATTTCGCCGGTGGCTTGCAAGTTCAACCTTTTTCGACGGACTTAAAAAAAAAAGAAGAAAGGTTATCAATTCCTCATGCTTTTGTTTTAAGGATGTTCTCTCAAAACTCCGCCATTTATAAACCGATTTCAGATTTTTTTTTCTTTATTTAAAAGAATGCACTTCCAGATTGGCCCCGTTGAAAAGTGGGCGGAGTCACGTCCATACGTAGTAAATACACATTCCTTTTCATCTACTTCTACTCAACCAATTCCTATGCAACTTTGCACACACATTAAGTTTCTGTTTGAACACTACATCATGTTCAAAAAAGTGGGCAGTGCCATGCCCATGCAAAGTAAATATTCTTTATCAACAACTTTTACCAACCAGATTCGTATAGAAATTTGCATACACATTTAGTTATTGTTTCAATACAACAGTATGGCTATAAAAGTGGGCAGTGCCACGTCCTTGAAAAGTAAATATTCATTTAAACTGCTTCTACTTAACCGATAATTATGAAACTTCGCATGCAATTAGTTTTCGTGAAAGTACATCATTATGATAAAAATTATGGGCAGTGCCACGCCTATTTTTTAGTCGGCTTTTTTGCAAGAATTATTCGTATATCTTTTAAAGAAGATGCAAAGGTTTAATTGAGACTTGCAATCGGGAGCCCTTCAAAGGATTTAATTAGTCTTCCAATTTTTTTTAACAGATTTGAAAAAAAGGGAAGGTTATATGTAAGAAGGTACTGGGAAAGTAGCTATTACATTTTTTTTAAATTTTATTTTGGACTTGTTTTCCTTCGCTTGACCTCCGCTATCTGTTTTGGAGTAATTTTTTCTTTGCAAGAACTGTTGCGATTACACTCAGCATGAGTAAAATTACAGCGCTCTCTGAAGTAACCCGTTCTTTGCAATTCTTTTCGAAAAGAAAACAGCTCAAACTTTTTCGATTGATTGGAATGGCGAGCAAAGTATTTGCTAAACCAGGAACTAATTTTCTCCTTGCTAAATCGACATTGAGCATCTGTTGCCTAAACAGTCAGCACGTTCGTTTCTTGAATGTTACTCCTGACCAGTCAGTTAAGCCGCCATGTTTATTCTAATATATATGCTGGTTATCGGATAATAGATATATACCCATGCCTCTTAGCTTTCTCTTCTCCTTTAACATTCCCTAATACGAGGATGGTATACACTCTTACCTTATGGATCATCGAATAATTAACAATGGGAAAAATGGTTAAACATCCACTACCTTATCGGTATTCTTCTGCTTGGAGTCATCGAATCAGATTTGAAAGTGATATTCGTGGCACGAAGTTTAATTCGAACAGTGGCGGGATCTTGTCAGAATTAAGGAAATGTCAAAGTTTCGGTGCAATACCCGAATCGGCTTATATCAACAGCTACTATTTACGTTAGTTATGTTACGGCCTCAGCTTCTTGAAGTTCTTATCATTAGGTTTTTTGTTTAATGTTATTAAATCTAGCTTGAGTTCTTGGATTGAAATCGTTAGTTAAAATTATGCACTTTTATTAAATTATTTTATTAAGAAAAGAATATTGAAAGTAGCTAATTCGCACTAGTGCAACGTATCAGTTACTGTTTTCGATGGCCGCTACACAATCTCTTCCAACTTGGAATATCAACTATTTAATCGAATTATGTAGTGATACTCCTCCTTTACTCTTTCGTATTAATTTTTATAGCATTGCCAAAGTTTTCTCCAATTAGCCGACTACAAAAAAGAAAAGATTATGAACTCGTCCGCATTTTTTCCATCATTTATAGACTTGAAAAGGTCCCAAGTGGTTATAAGCAAAATACACGTTAGTACTGACGATGGAAGTTAATTTTTTACCTTGTTCCTTGGAATATTTCTCATGCCCAATTCTTTCCGAATTAAACGTTAAGAACCTTAGCCTAAAAATCAATTTGGATTCATAAGCAAATACGTTCGAAATAATCATATTAATATAGAAGGTGATCAATTCAAGTTTTTTTGTTCCCCCAATTCTGTTATTTAATAAACGCTATGGAAAACTTGTATCTGGAAATGGAGGGTGGGGGAGGGGTACATCCCCAGATTGATCCATAAGACCGTTCATCACATCTCTCTGTTACACAACTTTTCAAATATTTAAACATATCACTTCGTCAGAAAATGTTTTTTATTCCGTTGCTACTACAAATCATTTCTAATCATTTCACTAATCAGAAAAAATTTGCATACTTTTAGGAGCGACAAATAAATATTTGGCCGTAAATTGTTGTGCAGTTAATAAAAAGCTTAACTTAAACTTTGCATTTGCATAAACATTTAAAGTGGCTCCTTAAGGTATGAAAGTTTTATCGCTGCAAAATCAAAATATAAAATAAGTGTAGAATACATGTTATAATGTCCATATTGGCGCTGTGACACACAAACGTTGTAATGTCCATGTGTATTGTGACTGCTGCATTTGTTCATTATGAATGATCTTTCAGGTTCCAGTTCTTGGTTATATTGCTGAATAAAAGAGTTTCTGAGTAGCCGGCCTGCGACCGATTGGATTTATATGATTTTCTGTCTAGCCGGTCACACTATGCAATAAGAAAAATGCCAAGGAGTACCATTATATATTTTGATGTTATCTACAAAAACAGTTGAAATCTTAAATTCTATGGATACATTTTTTTATTAATAAATTTTTTTTTCTAAAATTTGGGATTTTTGAAGAGTCTGCTTCCCTCCTCTGATTTTATCAAAAACCACTAAATTTTTATTACATTATACATTATAATTTTTTTTTTATTTAAAGGAATTGGAAAATTTTCATTTTTTAAAAATGCATGAAAAGTCGAAAATGGCTAAAACTTGCCATTTTTATTAACTGATCATAAAGCCACATATATTACAAATAAAATAAGCTTTATTTCATGAAAATCTATGGATAAATATTGATTTTATTCATAATAAAGTGAAATCACCTGATTTTTGCAAAAATTGCGAATATTTACGCTGTTCAACAAAATAAATTTTATTTTTAACTAACAATATAGGCGTTTTGAAAGCTTACATATGGGATTCATTTTAGGGACAGTTACATTTTCCAGCCTTTTGCACATAGTTGTAGTGACTCGGCATAGTATATGTATCTTGTAGGCTTTACGTTTAACGTATAAGATGTGTTCAGCACTTCTATGTAAAATACTACGGTTAACATTTTTGTAGAACATTTTAACCCTGTAGCTCTTCGCAATATGGGTCTTTTCGGGCCCTACGTAGAATGTTAAACACATCCTACACTTTAAACGTAAGCCCTACAAGAGCGCTTTAACTACCCCAAAAATGAATCCCAGATGTAGACTTTCAAAATACCGATACATACACGTATGCATTTTTTGGTGCCTTCTACCAGAATCAAATGTATATACAGTGTATATATTCGCAACTTTTGCAAAAATTATGTGACTTCAATGAATAAAATCAATATGTATCCTTGTCTGAATAATTCCGAAACTATTGAGTACATGAAAAAATAATGTTAGAACAGCTTAAAAGTAATTATTAGTGTCCGACCGAACGCACTTTTTTCAGGCCGAACCCGAACTCGAACTTCGGTTGATTTTTAGAACCGAAGTCGAAACCGAACGCGAAAACGAACTTTTTTATTGAAGAGAAGAATTTCAACTTAACTTTTTTTAATTATAACTCATTTATTTAATAAATACAAAATGAACAAATTCGTAGTACGTTGCTTTTTTCAATAATATTTTATAGGACTGCAAATTTGTGTATGTTTGATGATTATAAATATGTATATGAAAAAATTATACAAAGTTCGGTGTTCGGTGAAAATTTTACCGAACGCCGAACTGCAACCGAACACAGCTTTTTGGCGAACTCCGACATCGAACACGAACGTTCGGTTGGACACTAGTAATTATTATGCCAAGTTGTTTTTTTTTTGTGATTAAATTAAGACTATACCTTCCCACACACAAAAAAATAGACAACAATTATGTTCAATAAAACCATGTTATTGAAAAAAATATAAATTTCAATAACATTTGTCATTAACTTAGTACAATATTTCGTTGTATGTATTTCTATCCCATTCCGGTTGTTTCTTTTCTTTTCATACATAAGTACTTAAAACAAGTTTTATCTCATAAAAAAATAACTGGGATATGGCTCGGCTGTAGAGATAGATCATGCTTTACGTCCGGGAAGCCCGGGTTCGTATCCCAGCCATGTCAACATTTTTTTAAATACATATAATATATTTTTTTCTATTGAAATAATTTTTTTTATCAATATAGCGGAATTCTTTATCACAGAAAATTAAAAATAAAAAAAAAATTTTTGAATACCGAGAGTTTTTTTTAATCAAAAACGAAACTTGTTTTTTTGTGTGCAAGTTTTGATAAAATCGGTAAAAATGCTCAAATTTTAGAAAAAATATACGTGTCCATAGAATTTTAAATTGCGACTGTTTGGACCAAAAAAAAAATGTGGTGATCAAAGGGCATAACAAAGGTTTAATTTTGTTGCATAGTGTCATTAGCCTTTCTTAAATATTTTTGCTGGATTTGTTTATTAAAGGCTTCGCTAAACACAGATCTAACGAACCATTAACCTTATGACATTTCTTCGGCGGACATTGCGTAATATAGCGGTCATGGACATTATGACTCTTCTGTGAAACTGAAGAAACTAAGAGAATCTCTATCTGAATGCAACGTTAATTGATCTTTAACTTTTTCTTCGTTTTACACAATTCTACGCCCGCCATTATCTTCATACATCAATTTGCACGCCGACGCAATGTGACAACTTTGTTATTCCTCTTCTGGGCGTTAGATATAATAAACACAGCTGTTTTTAGGGTAAAGTTTTGCTACATTTCGTGAACAACCTTGTTTAAACTCAGTCCAGAGCTGGGACTTATCATTTAGTATAATCAAATTAAATATAAGCAACCAAAAAAAACTTATGGCAATTATTAACGTGGCAATATTATAAAAAATCTAAATAATAATTATAATCAATAATTTTTGAATAGAAAAATAGTAAAAGCAACAAAATGTTGTTGCTTTAAAATCCATTTTAGTTTTAATTATTCTCTTTTTATAGCCATTATTGTATGTGGTGGTTGTTGATCGTGTTTGATTGTTTAACAAATACCAAATAAAGGTTTTTTGTACAATTAAAAAAATTTTTTTTTGCAAATAAATTAAAGATCTGTTCAATAGTGTTTATGAAATAAATGTTGAAAAAAAAGAATAAGGCTAATGAATGTAGTAATTTGTAACCAAAAGTTTTTGGTAAACATCTTTTCAGAGTAGTTTCAAGGCAATTGTAGCAAAAAAATAATTAGCACAAAATGAAATTGGAGTTAAAGTGGTGGCTACTTGAAAAAAAAATTGTGTTGAAAATTTTAAGCAGGAGAATGTGTTGTGTATGTGGTAAAAATTTTGGTTTAATAAGTGGATAGATCGTTGGGACTGAATTCTGTAAAAAGGGTAAGTTTCTGTTTTGTTCTTTATTGATTATTGTATATTGTGTTTCTAAAATTTTTATAATTATATTTAATTTTAAATTATTCAAACATGTTTTTTCTTAACTCATACTTTAATTATAATAAAGAATTGTAGTTTAGCTATAAAATATACTCATATAATGTTTTCTATATAATTTCCAACAGGTTTTGTTGTTGTTGTTGTTTTATAAACTGTGTTAGAAAATTAAATTGAATACAAAAAAAAATTGTTTAAAAGTTTGCTTGAACAAGTTGTTTTTCTGTTGCCAGTGGCAAAATTATTTAAAAATTTAGCTGTTGCTAACAATTTTAACCTAAAATGGCCTATAGACCTTGACTTGGTTGTTTTTCTCGCTCTCCCTCTCTCTCTCTCTCTCTCTCTCAACATTTAATTATGGCTGTTAATTTTATTTTGCTTTTTTAAGTGTGTAATAAAACTTTATTTTTCTAATTAGATGATAGATAATTTATTTTATTTCAATTATTTGATTTTTTTTACAAGTAAAATATTTGACAAATCAATTGCATAATATTGTTATTGTTAACAAGAGAGCCAGCCATAATATGACTGGAATAGTTTTACGAAACTTTATAAATTTATGTGCAATTATTTTTAAACAATTTAACAAGCTAGAAAAAAAATGTTTCTCTATAAAAGGAATTTTTTTTGTGAAATAAAGTAAATCAAGAAATTGTTAATATGTGCGGTCAGAGATTGTGACCAAATTTGTCGCAAATATACTTAAACATTTGATAGTGTACTATCTGGGCTTAAGGTGGTCTTGGTCGTAAATAGTCAGCAACTTTTTAGGTGCAAATAACACTGTAACCCAAAATCAATTTTTTTTTCTTCAAAATAACAAGGTTCTGCTTTTTGAAGAGTGCACCAAAAGAATATAAACCTGTTTCAAAGTCACTTTGTGAATCATTTTAGGGGATCCCCCCCCCCCCCCTTCCCCCCTTCCCCCCTTCCACATAGTTATAGTGACTCTGCTTAGGAAATATAGCCTTACTCTTAGGGTATAATATGGAAATTTTCACTGGAAAGTCCATTTTTTGTCACGTGCGACACCAAGCAAAAGCTTGTATTTCAGAAGCATGTAGTTGGATTTTTCCTAAACTTTTACTTAATGTAGAGCTGCTTACGGTCTTCACAAATATATAAAGAAGCAAAAAAAGCTTGCCATTTTACATGAAAAAAACAAGCATAAATGGTTGGTGTCGCACGTGACAAAAAGTGGACTTTCCTCTGGAAATGCCCGCATGTCCTCAAAACTTTTATGTAAAACACATAAACATTGAACATTTTTACCCTCTAACTCTTCAGTGACGATATAGCGCGCTAAAATGTTCCACAAAAATGTTCCTCGTAGTAATTTACACAAAAGTGCTGAAAACATCTAATACCTAAAACGTAGGTTAGGTTAGGTTGTACAGGTTGCCAGTTTAAAGATTTAAAAACCAGCGCACTTGGGGTCCTTATAGATCGAATGAAAGAATTTATCCGTCTAATGTCGCAGTTTGAAATGGCTGCTAGATCCTGAAGCAGCGGGCTGCCCAGTGAAACCACCCTTTGCTCAGAGAGAGAGAGAGAGAGAGAGAGAGAGAGAGCGTGGCATAGACAGAGGAGGTGCTCTACATTTTCCACCACAAGTATGCCACAAGTATGCGTATTTGCCCACGAGGGGTCCCCTCCAGGATTGCAGATCTAATACAATCGTATTGGGGCCATATTAACCTCGAAGTCGAGCAGGTGACCTCGTTTGAGCGATCCCAAATAGTTCCTGCTGAATATGAGATTTGCAGCAGTTTAGCGGTACGCCAACCATTTGATCCGTGTCTCGAGTGCATTCGAGCCCCGGTTTGGCTAGTTCGTCCGCAGCAATATTTCCGGGCACATTGCTGTGCCCTGGGACCCAGATTATCTCTAGGTTTGAATGTCTCACTATCTCAGAGACATCCGGCATTCATACACCAAATTGAATGTCGTGTAAACACCCGATAGGGACTTGATCGCAGCTTTGCTGTCCGTACAAATTTGGATATCCTCGTTGTATATCCTATAGTACCTCATCCAGTTAGCTGCTAGTTTTATGGCTGATATTTCGGCCTGTAGTACGCTACATATATCCTGTAGCTTAAACTTTATTCTCTGTTGATAACGGGGTATAAAGACGCCGCCACCCACTCCAAAGTCCGATTTAGATCCGTCCAAGTAAATCTCCAGCACGTCCCCCTGACGAGGGGAGGGCGTGCCCGAGAGTATCACGGCACATATTTTATCAGGCAGAGGAATGGGTGAGCAGTAATCAATGTTTTCCCTTGGATTTTCCCTTGTTCCTTTGGAATATTAGGCACGTTGCGGTTCACGCGACGATTCGTAAGCAAGCCCACTGTCTCATGTCCAACTCTTTCTGAATAAGGGTGTTACGACCTTTAGCCTATTAATAATCACTTCGGATAAATTATTTTTTTATTCAGAAATGAATTTCAATTCAAAAAACAAATTTTTTAACGACAAGGGTAATGTCCAAGGGTGAATTTCCAAGCCACTAAAACGAAAATAGAAACTATAAGCGTAAAGTAAAGTTTTGAAAACTTTCCACACTTATATAAACCTTTCAACCTAAAAATTGATTTAATATTGGATATAAAACTACTTGACTTCACCACTTGTGACACAGTGGAACTGTATAAAAAGAACTCTGATGAAGAGGTCGAGATTGATTTCGATAACATCATGGTGTTAAGTTCGAGCCCCGTGCCGCCAAAAACTTTTTTAATATTATTATTACATGCTTTAAAATTCCTTTTTGAATAAAAATAATTAAATTGAAAGATTTAATTGCACAAACTTAAGCCTGAATACTAAAAAAAATATCTTTGGATTAAAAAGCCATACAGTTCGATTAAAAACTCATAATTTAAATTGTTAAATAATTAAGTTATAACACTTTTTGTGTTCGTCTCCCGCGAAATATGCTATTGCGTGGTACTTATATCCATTATTTTATCTTTAAATAATTGTTATTTTCAATAAATATTCCTGATTAAACCCTCCTCCCCATTATTGTCTATTTTATATTCATTAATTAAATTAATTTATTTGCGTTCACTTAAATGTGTCATCAACTCTTACTAATCTTTTAAATAAGTTTATAAATGAGACTCTTGAATTTAATTTATGCCATCGATAAGTATTTAAAACATTCAAATGTGAATGGGGGAAGTGTGTTGTAGATTTGAAATAATTAAAAAAAAGCTGAAAAAAATCAAAATATTTTTTGGTGCTTTTGTTTGTAGCAGCTGAAAACCAGCTGGATTCAACTGACCTGACTTAACATTTATTTGATTTATGGTTTTTATTATACACATTTGCTATAATTTTGATAATAAATTCATTGTATAAATATTTTAGATGCTGATTATTGTTATAATGCTGCTATAGTAAATTTAACAAAATTATGTCGTTAAAAAAATTTAAATGCGATTTTTTAAGCAAATTAACACATTTAAATAATCTAAAAAGCAAAAACAAGGTAGTCATCAAATTTTGAACTTGAAAAAATATATAAAAATCAGTTTAACCCTAGAAGTACCGAGATATTACCAAGAACTAGCAATTTTCATTTAGAAATACAGTGTTGTCAACTACGCTGTTGTTTAAGCGACTTAAATGTATGTGTATGCTTCTTTTTACCCATCCCTACCAGCAAATCTGTAGTCGACTATAAAAATAATCTACTTATAGTTAACTTTTTTAGACTAAGTAAAAGCTAACTACAATGTAATCCAGAACTGCCACCTAAAATCAATTTTTAAGCTAACAATCTTACTCTCTCAGTTACTTTGAAACTCATTTCAAGTCTATTATATTAACTTTTTGCTGTCATTATTTTAAATGGTACCTTAGCTGGGTGGTCAGCGCAGCGCGTTGACTAAGAAACGTGTGATACATAGTTCGAACCCCAGCATCATCTTTTTGCATACTAACTACCATTTGACTTAAATAAAGTCAACTTTAAGTTAGTTGGAAAGTAATTCAGAGTCAGACAATTCACTACCGCCTAGAACATCGCAATTTTAAATTGGCAGTTGGTTGACTCCATTAAAAGTAATCCAGGCATAAAAAACCGTTAGTTGCGAAATATTTATTTAGCTTAAATTGCTTTAAAAGTTAACTGAGTTGCTTTTAGGGATGTTCATCGGTTTCTGCGTAAACTGTTGAAGATTTTGAAAATATATTTTCATTATATAATTCGTTGAAATAGTGTAATTTCCTAACAACTTACTAGTCACAGAAACTTTAAATACGCTAACGCTGATGAAAAGATATAGTGTCGATCCTTCAAAACAGTAACTACTAAATTCTGCTTTAATGTTGTGTGGATTAATTATTGTTATAAAGATATTATTTAATAATTAAGTTATGAGTTTTAGTGGTTCGTCGAACTGTATGGGCTTATATCCAAAGACATTTAATTATTTGGCTTGATTTCGGTTTTAATTTAATTTTTCCATTAAATTATATTTTTATTTAAAGATAAATGTGAAGCCTGTAGACAAAGAAAATTTTGAATGCGCGGAGGGTTGAACTGACATGTTTCGATAGATCGCGCTATTCTCGTCAGAGTTCTTTACAGCGTAGACCACTCTCTGACGACAACAGCGCGAGCTAATGAAACATGTCAGTTCAACCCCCCGCGCAGTCAAATGTTTCTTTGTCTACAGGCTTCACATTTATCTTTAAATAAAAATATAATTTAATAGAAAAATTAAATTAAAACCGAAATCAAGCCAAAATAATTAAATGTCTTTGGATATAAACCCATACAGTTCGACTAACGGTAAAGAACTCTGACGAGAATATCGGAGCTATCGAAACATGTAAATTTTCGTATTAGGTCACACCCGTTGGTCACACCCGTCACATTTAAAAAATGTTTTTTGTTAAGAAAACAGATTTTTTGCCAAACAGTAAATACGTAATACAGCTAAAAAAAACTTTGCAGAGACAGCTATACCAAAATTATTGTGTACGTTATAGTAAAAATTTTACAGAATTTATGCTGAAAGTCACAATTCTTTAAAACTAAGATTTGTAAGGTCACACCCGTCGCAGCTTTCTGACGACCATTCTGAGCAGGAATCGTGTTCTTTCAGTTTCCACCCGTTATTCAACGACTATAAGCTTAATGGCCTTGCGAATCGCTCCCTTTTTTTAAGTAAAGAATTATATATTCATGATTTATAACAAAAAATGTGTGTAAAATGGTCACACCCGGCTAAATGGAATTACTCTTGTGCAACTATCAAATGAAATACAAAATCAAATGAAATTGATTAAAAGTAGATGATATGCAGCTCTTGACTGCAAACCACCGAGCTATCGAAACGTCAGTTCAACCCTCCGTGCAGTCAAAATTTACTTTGTCTACATGCTTCACATTTATCTCTAAATAAAAATATTAATTAATTGCAAAATTAAATTCAAACCGAACTCAAGCGAAAATAATAAAATTTCTTTGGTTATTACCAGGGCTCGAACTTTCATGCAAATGCATGTATTATGTGGTGATAAATAAAGACGTATTGACTAATTAGCTATGCGATTAATTAAATTTTAAGTAGTTTGGCATCGATTTGTAGTGCATATTTTTGCATATTTTGGAAATAAATGCATATTTTTGGAATTATAAACATTTTTAAAATGCATATATCTCAATTTTTGAAAAAAAAATATGAATAGGCCGATTATGCATGGCAACCGAGCCAGCTGGGTTTTCAGTTGCTGAAACTGATCCTACTTATGGCAACTGGCAACTGAGAGCTGTTAATTTCAGTTGATATATAGTGCCTTTCTGGCAACAATTAACTTTCAGTTGCCGTCTGGCAAGTCAACTAAAGTTCCTTTGCATTAAATAATAGATCCAATTATGGTTGTTTTATGTTTTTTCTCTAATAATAAATTTAAAAAAATATTTTCATATTATTTTAGTTTTGGTACTTCGTTTCGTAGGTAAATGCATATATCTGCGCAAATTGTTCATATTCAGGTGCATTTGTTAAGCGCTTAAAATCAATTTTTTGTTGCATGAAAGTCCGAGCCCTGGTTATTACAAACTTAATTGGAACAATTTAAATTAGCTAACTAAAGCCTGGTTGAACAACTCTAAATTTGTTCTTAAAGTGTAGTTATTCGGATTATTTCTAATTTAGGAAGTTAATAATTTCATCCCTTTTTTCGAAAACAGAGTTTTTATCAGATCTCCACTTTTTGATGTCATTGGAATCTATTTTGACTAATTTTACGATGATGTCCGCATGAATGAGTGTGTGTGTAACTACGTGCGTGGGTGTATGTATGTAAACCTTTCATAACTTAAGAACAGTTTAAAGGATTGCATCCAAAGTTACGGCCTTTAAAAGACATTCACCTCACTTAGATTTCGTCGTATAATGAACCGATTCGGTTCGGTAAATTATAAGAATTTTCGAATAAAAGTTTTATTTTTCAAATAATTTCTATCTAATCTAATAAATCGATCGAATCCAAAATCTAATCAGCTCTTAAACTCATAAAACAACGTCGGCTGCTGCAATTTTGATTGACATTAGTTGAATGGTTCGAGAGATATCGTTGTAAAAAAATTTGGAGAAGAGTTTTTTTAATTACTCCAAAAATTTGTTTGGTTTTCCAGCGCTTTGAGTTTGAAGTTAGCGGGAAGTTCCAGCGACGGGAAGTTTCAGGGATGACAGTAGATTTAAGACATACTTGATGAATTTTTTTTTTTTTTTTTCGAAAAATGTTCGTTCTTTTTCGGATTTATTTGGAATAAATATGTATACAATTTCGATTGTTATGAGAACTTTAGATTTTTTCGTGCTAACAAACTTTTGCGATGCTTCGATTTCATATGTTAAATATTGAATTTTCTCAGAAAATTCCTAACTTTTTCGGAGTGAGTTGATAAGAAGATGGTAGCTTTCGATTTATTTAACGGAATTACGGATTTCTAGTATATTTAAAAAACTTTGTAGACTTTCGGATAATTTTTGAATTTTTGCGAGTTTCCAATTTCTTTAATGAAAATTTAAGATTCTGTTAAATTTAAGAAATTTTTCGTAAATTTTCGAAAAAAAGTGTCTAATATCGAATTTTCGGAGAATTTTTAATTTTTTTCGGAGTAGTTTCGATTTCTCAAAATTTTTTTTATTTCTTTGGTAAAAATGATGGATTCCTGGTAAATTTAAGAAAATTTTCATGTTAAATATTGAATTTTCGAAGAATTTTTCATATTTCAACTTACTGAATCTTGCGAGCTGTCGATTTCTTTAGTGAACTTTCTTTAGTGAAATTCTGGCAAATTTAAGACATTGTGGACCACTTTCGAAAAACGTTAAATATCGAATTTTCGTTAAATTATAATTGTTATCTGGACTAAGTTTGATTTTCTCAATTTTACCGAGTTTTCGATTTATTAAGTCAAATTGTGGATTTCTGTTGGATTTAAGACACTTTTGAGGCTGTTTACATATTACGTAATGCTATTTTCGGAGCTTTTATATTCCCTTCGAAGAAGGGATATAAATAAAAGATTTTTCGGAATACTTCTGAATTTTCGCGATTTGTCAAAACTTCAGTGAAATTAGGGAACTTTGGCAGATTTAAGACATGTTTGGCTCATTTTGGAAAAATTCCTCACTGTAAAATTTTCGGTGATTTAAAAAAATTTTTTTTCGAAGTAACTTTAAATTTCGCGGGACTTTTTTTTTATTTATGGATTTCCAGTAAAGTTAAGATATCTTTTGACCACATTCGAATATACATATCGTTACCTTAATTTAGAACCGCTAAAGAAGAGAAAAATAGCACGCCAAAATATTAGTGCCCTGCAATCATTGATTCATTTGGTGAGTTGTAAGTAACCAAAGGATATATACATGGTATATCAAATTTTGAACTTTCGGAAAACTCTTACCTTTTTCGGACTAACATAGATTATAGCGCATTACCGATTTCTTAAGTGTAATTACGGATTTCTGTTTGATTTAAGGTATTTTTGGAGCATTTTTTTTATAAATTCTAAAATTCGATTATTCGGAGAACACTCACTTTTTTCGGAGTGACCTAGATTTTTTGGTTTACTTAACGCAGTTTTGGTATATTTTCGAATGAGTATTAAATAACGAATTTTCAGAGAATTGGAAGTTTTTCGGAGTAAGTTCTTGAAAACTGTTTTTTATGACGGTTCTTTAAAATGGTCAATGCATGTATTACGATTAATCTTTTTAAATCGTTTTTTATTGAATAGATATTTTTTAATTTTTGGTATGAATGTACATTAGAGTGGTGGTCGTAATATTTTTTAGGATAGTATGGATTTGGTATATGAGACTTGAATAAATCCAAATTTTATTTTTTACGACCCCTCTAATGTACATAACTATCTACGCATGTATGTACGTATATAAATGTGTTTTGTGGCTCTTAAAGCGTTTGTGGATCCATGTGTTTGCTTCTATTCGTCATTCTTTCGTTTTGTATCTAAAAATAGAATAATAAAAAACAAAATAAAATAAACAATAAAAAGTTAAACAACACTAAAAACTACAATATATATATTTTTCTTCTTTTTAATTTTAGGGCGTGCTAAACGTTTTTCAATAAGCTTTTTTAATTGTTATTTTTAGCCCCTCAATGTTGTTTGTTAGTTTGTTTGTATGTATTGAGTGTTTCTCACATTCTGTTTAGTGTTTTTCTTTAGATAAATAGCAATGATGGGTATATCCCATATGGTCTAGTGGCTAGGATATCTGGCTTTCACCCAGAAGGCCCGGGTTCGATTCCCGGTATGGGAAGTAATTTTTTTCCCTTACACAATTGTTTTTTTTACATACATAAATTCTTTGAACAATTTCATACACTTAAAATTTCTTCAAAACCATTTATCATTTAAATGTGTTTTAAACTAATATCCTGGTTTGCTTATTTTTTTTTTCTCTAATTTTAGTTAAAGAAATTAGTAACGGACGTACACCATTGCTACAGGAGCCACTATATGGAAATCGCAGTCAGCAATACAGTAAGTAGAATTTTAAAAATTAGAAATACAAATTTAGTAGCTCTTGTGTTTAGTGAAAAGTTAGTTATTTTTCTTAAGATTGAAATATATGTATTATAAATGCTGTGTAAGAGGTTTTTGGGCGACAGACAAAAAGTTGTATACTCATTATCCTTAAATGTTGATGGATTTAGCTTATAAAATAGTGCAAAACATCCTGTTAAAACTTTCTACTTCATTTGTCAACAGTCAACCACTTGCACGCTTCTTAAGACTCCTTAACTGTTACATCTTGACTTTAATTAAAGCATTTTTTATGAAGTGTATTTAAGCACTTGAGTTGTATACACTTGAGCTTAAAAATAGGTGAGTGTAGGTGGGTGTGTGTGTGTGTATGTGTGTATTGAAAGCACAGCATTACCTTAGTTTTGACTTGAATGAATTACAAAATATTTCCTCCTCTTCGGTGTGTCTCCTCCTTGTTTCCAAGAATAGTTTGCTTCGTTTAGTAGAACAGAAAAAGCTACTGCTTGCTGCATGTTGTCTACATAAATTATTTGTTCTTAAGACTGAGTGTTGAAAAGCTGCTACAAAAATCTTTGACATACTTTGGTTTATTGCTTAGTATTTATGCAAGAATTTAATTAATTTCTCGCATAAATTTTAAATTTTACATTGTAGGTTTTACGAAAAGTTGTTAACAAACCACTTTCGATTTTTTATGAATATGTTGAAATTTTTGTCTTTGTTCGTTCTGCAGTCTTCAGATTCCATTTATTTTGTATATTCGATTTTACAATGATAAAGTTTTTATTCTGTATCCTGAGGCGTCTGTTTACTCCTTTATACAAGCAAAGCTCACATTAAGCTTTTTATTAACATGAAAAGCTTATGGGCAAATATTTATTTGACACTCCTAAAAGTATGTACGTTTTATCGTATTTACTTCAAATGAAGTTAGTAGAAAAGTCTGTCACTTACATTTTGAAATTTAAAAGTGATTTGATTCCGAAACAAATTTTCGTTTCTCGTTTTCTGAAAAAGCAACTTATGGAATTCAAACAACTTTCGATCGGAATGGTATTCTGTGACATGGCTGATTATAATCATTGGCGTAGCTAAGCCCTTCTGGGTTGGGGGGGGCTAAGCCACCCCCAAAATTCGCTCTAGCGCCCCATAGTTATTCAAAATATTAGAGTAATTTTGATAATATAACCGCATTCTAGCGACTAATATGGGCTTTGGCCCTACGACAGTGACTATAGTCCACAAAATTTGGTCAACTTTGCACTGTTCAGCGCTCAAAATTTTCTGAGAAATTAAAAATTCAACACCTGGTCCTCAGTTATTCAGAAATATGTTGTTACCAGTGTTATTTTCTCTACAATAAGAATAAAGCTTTAAAGTAGAACTATACGATAGCTTTCATTTTAATCCAAGGTAACTCCAAAAGTATGTCTTTTGCCCCAGAACTCTGCCAATTTTTAACAAATTTATTGTTTTGAAAGGAGATATTTTCATATTGGTCCCTTTGTTTCATTTTCAACCGTGTTTATTTCGATTGCAGAGCTCTGCCATTTATGAACCGTTCGGTATATGTACTGCCAGATTGCTTCCGTTACTATAAATTTCTTTATTTTGATGACCATGTTTAGGAGGCAATTTTTTTTTTTTTTGCAAGAATTATACTTTTTGATTCGATCTCGCTCTACACGCCTTACCGCTCTCTATAATTTTTTTTCAATCTGCCTGTTTTGGAGTCCTTTTTTGTTTTTTCAAGAATTATTTTACGTCAACATCTTATATAAATTGTGTAATTTACTTTTCTCTATGGCATAACTCAGCTTCAGTTCTTTATTTTTCCTATTCAAAGGCACTTGCAAGTGGGTCAAGTGTTTTACGGAAATAAATTCTCGTAATTGCTTTTACTGTATAGATGACAGAATGTATTCATTTACATATTTACTTTTCATTTCTATTTCTTTTTTTTTACCGAATGCACCCACACACAGCCTACAAAAGCTGTAAAGGAATTGTTACGAAATTTTATGCAAAAGCCAGGAGTTGTATATAAAGAAATTAAATAAATTTTAATAGAGTTAATTAGTGAAAAAATAAAGCAAAGAAAATACTGTTCCTCCCAGGCAGCCAACACTCATACAACACTTGTGTCGAAAATTCTTGAGTGTTTTTTTTTTTTTAAATTTCTTTCACTATATTTTTTGGAGTATTAATAAGAGCAGAGCCAGTAGAAGTTGTAGTGGTGCAGTTTCTTAGAAAACATCATCATTATCTGGAAAAAGACACATTCTACTTCGTCCAGCTTCAAACAAGACGACGATCTCTTTTATTATTATTTTTCTTTGCCAGTCTTCTAGCCATGTCAGCTATTAAAGCATTATTCTGTTGCCTGCTATGGTTAAAGTAATAGACAAATTTTACAGAAAACACTTTTATAACATTTCATTATTATGCAAAAATATAAAATTCTACAGCTTTTTTTTTGTCGTCTCTAAGCTCTAGGGTAGTAACTGAGCTGCCTCGAAGCTTAAGAAAAAAAGTACAAAAGAAAAAACAAGTTGTTAATAAATAAAAGACTACAAGAAAACTTTGATAAAATCAGGATATTTTAAAAGTGGTGTTTGGGGGTAGACAATAATGGAAATAAAAGCTTCCCAGAAAGGAGAAAAATAATAAGTTTTAGTTCTTGTTATTGTATATGGTGTGTTTTCTTTCGAAGTAAACACTTAAAAAGTAATTTTCACTCAAGCCATGATGATGATATTATTAAGTTTTTAGTTTTGTCCTTTTTGCCTTGCCAAGGATTGTTAGCAAAAAATAAGTTTAACACTCACTAACGAGGTTTTATATGAAATAATATCTTCCCCAGAAATAAAGAAAATTGAAGAAAAACTAAAATTCTCCAAACAAACAGAAGCTAAAACTTCAAAAGTCAAATAGTCAAACTGTAATGCAAAAGTAAATAGGATAAAATCCACATCCAAAATTTTCTTATGCTTTTTTTTAATAAACTTTTAATAATTTTTTTTACTTCTGTCTACTTAAGAACATTAATAAATGCATAGAAAATGAATAAAATAAATTGAACAAAAAAACTTAAGAAATATACACAGATTTACTTAAAGTTGTGGTTCAGCCATTAGAGAGCTAATGTGAACGCAGACAAATGCACAGATCAGGGGTGGTATATATGGGCTTTTTTACGATATTAGAAAAAAACGATAAAAAAAACGATATGAAACACTGCGTTGTCATATCGTAAGTTTTTACGAGCGATATGACAACACCGTATATGTCTATCTACAACACAGTGTGTTATACCGTTTTTTCTCATATCGTAATAAAGCCCATAAATGGTACCCCTGGCACAGATCCATAGATAAATACATACGTTAAAATTTAATTACTCCTCTGTCGGGAGTTAATAAAGCTTTTCATGCTAGGGGATTTCAGTATTTCAGGAATATGTAATAAAAAAATTTTTCGAGTTGTACAAAACTGCCTTCGGGAACCATATATGAGTAATTCCATTTAGCCGGGTGTGACCATTTTACACACATTTTTTGTTATAAATCAAGAATATAAAATTGTTTGCTTAAAAAAACGTTGCGGCTCGCAAGGACATTAAGCTTAAGGTCGTTGAGAAACGGGTGGGACTCTCATAGAACACAATTTCTGCTCAGAATTGTCGTCAGAAAGATGCGACGGGTGTGACCTTACAAATCTTAGTTTTAAAGAATTATGATTTTCGGTATAAATTCTGTAAAATTTTTACTATAAGGTTAACAATAATTTTGGTATAGATATATGTTCAAAGTGTTTTTAATGTATTATGTATTTATTGTTCGATAAATAATTTGTCTTATAAAAAAACTATTAAAATGAGATGGGTGTGATCGACGGGTGTGACGTAGTACGAAAATTTAAAAAATTCGAAGAGATAAAATTTTTTTATTGATTTAATTAATATAAAATAATGAATAAGACATTAAATTATTTGCCATCAGTTCTACTATAGACAGCAGAATACTCTAGCTGAATATACATATTTTTAAATTCAATAAAAAGCAAAAAAGTATATTCTCTTCAGAGATAACGGTTTTTATTAATAATGAGAAAGGGAATAAAAGAAAATTTGAAATAAATATTAAACATACAAAGAGTAAGAGCAAAATGTTTCTTGCTTGATCATTTAAAAGTGCCTCAAATTGATTAAAAAATAATAAATAGTGTATTTTTTATTTATTTTTTTTTTTTGTATAATTGTCATTCTCTAAAAAACATTAATTGAGAGATTTTTATTAAAAATGAGAAAATAATTTTTTCCTTGCATAGGACCGTTTTACGTTTTGCAATAACTGTAAGTTTTTAATCTGTTTTCATCCCATCTTGAAAAATTTACATTCTGCAAAAAAAAAAAAAAATAAAAAAAATTAAAATACAATTTTTCAGGATATTTAAGGATAAAAGATACTTTGGCATTTTAGAGGCCCTTATAGCAGGAAGCAATGTTATGTTTAATCAGTATTATTTAAGAGGAGACTGAAACCTTTCGAATGACATCAAATTTATAAATATCCGATGACGCGGTCTAAAGTTATAAAATCTTCAATATGACGAACTTTTCTCAAAAATGACCGAGATGCCCAAGTTTAGAGGCCTATAAATTAGAAACCCTAAGAGGTATCGAAATATTTTTTCGCCATATTACGCGCACGGGAGTAGAAGTTATGTCTCATTAAAATCGGAGAGGTGAAAAATCCAAACCCTTGTTTTCATGTCGAAAGCTTCATGGAGTTCTTAAGCATAATAAATTTAGAGTTGTGCTCACTTATAGCTGTAATTTTAATATCTCATAACCAGAACGTAATCAAACCATTTTTAAATTTCAACATCGAATTTGCAGACTTTTTCTACAAGCTTTATTTACAGGAAATAGTAAAAAACGTGCATACTTTTAGGAGCGTCAAATAAATATTTGGCTATAAGCTTTTCATATTAAAAAAAGGGCTTAATGTGAGCTTTGTTTGTAAAAGCAAGAGTAAACAAGCGCCTCAAGGTATAAAAACTCTTTATCATTGTAAAATCGAAATAGAAAATAAGCGGAATCTAAAGAATACAAAGCAAAAACGGTCAGAACGCAAGTACGGAATTAAAATCATTCCATCAATCAAGTTTCTTATCCGCTAAGAACCGAGATTACAACTGTAGAAAAATTACACTATACAACACATAAAAGAAAAAAATAGCTTGGTTCTAACGACTGATACTGACAGAGGGCTCCAAAAAAATTTATACGTGTATCGCCGTTTTGAAAATTTACATCTAGGACTCATTTTAGGGGAATTTAAAGTTACCCCCTTATTTGCACTTAGTTATCGAGTCACTGTAACTAAGTGCAAAAAATGTGCTTAGGAAATCTTGTAAGCCTTACGTTGAAGGTGTGTGATGTGTTCAGCGCTTTTATGTAAAGCACCACAAGAAACATTTTTGTGGAATATTTTAATCGTCTAACTCTTCGTTGAATGGGTCTTTTTGTCCCTTTATGAAATGATGCGCCAAAATCTACTTTTCAGCGGCGATATAGCTGGTCAAAATACTCTAGAAAAATATTTGCCATAAAATTCTACTATAACTCCTCAAAGACATCCAAGCTCCAGACTCAACTTGAACGCCAGATATCACTCAAAACTTAAATAATGTGTTTAAGGGTTAATTTCATACTTATTTACAATTAGTGCTCGTCATGAGAAATATTGTAAGTCTTACGTTTAAGTTACAAAATGTGTTCAGCATTTTTATGTAAATCATTATGAGGAAGATTTTTGTGCAACATTTTAACCCTCTAAAGCTATTCGATATATGGGTCTTTTTGTCCCTTTCTTAAAAAAAGGGCCAAAAACTCCCTCTCAGCGGCAATGTAGCGAGCAAAAATTTTCCTCGTGGTGTTCTACACAAAAGTGCTGAACACATCTTATACAATAAATGTAACGCTTACAAAATTTCTAAAGGCGTAACGCTCAAGGCACAAGACTGCAGACAATATTAAAAAAAAGTTATAATATCTAATATTTTTCAAAAATTTAATGTGGAGTGTTACAAAATTTTTGCAAAGAAATTCAAAAATGTGTAAACAGATAATGTTCTTTATATCGTTTTTAACCTTAAGCTGTTGTTAACTTTTTTCAACGTCCTAAAATTTATAGATAAATTATGTGTAAAAAGATATTTTTTTACGTAACGCTCAATACATTTTTATATGAAGAACACAAACTATATATTGAATTCAATAATATTTAAATTTATAATCTTCGATATATTTTAACATAAGCTTCTTAGTTATTCACTAAAACATTTGAATTAAATTAAAAAAATATGGATAACACTCAATACATTTGTTTTTATACAAACGATGATACATTGATGAAACGTTCTGCAATCAGGCGCGGATCCAGCTTGAGCTTTTCTGGGGGGAACTTCTAACTGAAACATACTATTTTGAAAAACTTTTTTTTTTAGAAACTCAAGAGAACTTGGGTATATTTTACTCGTTTTTTTCTCTACTTCAATTTAGAAAATTTGCTCTGTAATTAAGTTTTACAACAAAAGTTTATGATTTATAACAATTTTTATACATATTTTCTTAGTTTATTTTATGGTATTTTGGGTGTGTTATATAGCTTTCCCTGAGCCTTTTGCTATTAAACTTAAATGGTGTAAAAAAAAACAACCAATATCTTTTAAACTTTATTATTATTTCTTTGCCGCAAAAATAAAAACTGTCGACAAATGGTTGGAAATTGAAAAAGTTTTTTTTTTTTTTTTTTTTGTTTATGTTGTTGGTTTCTGGTTGTTTTCCACACTTTCTTTTATTACTTCTGGTTTGTTAAAAAGAAACTGGCCGTCCTAGCAACTAAAAGGACTTTTTCACAAGCAATTGGTTTAAATATTAAAAATTCTAGTAGCCATCATTTTAAGCCTTAAATATAATTGTGTCGTTTCTTTGCCACTTTATAAAGATTGGTAGCATTCGTAGGCATTTAGAAGCAGGCGTAATAAATTAAAATTTTTTTAAAATAACTTATTCGAAATATAAATTTCAAAATTAAATCATTTCATTTTTGGCAGGCAGCAGTGTAAAATCTTAATTATAACATTATAAATATTTGCGTTAACAGCTTTCACGCTCTTTCTCTTTTTTTTCTTCTTTTCGGTTTTGGAATTCTTGATTTGGTTTTTTTTCGCGAAACTCCCAATATGTTGTTGGATGTTCCTTTTTTTGTAGTTGTTGTTATTTCTATTTAAGTCTCCATAATGCCTGCTGATAATGATGAGGATTCCTTGGTGTTTGTTAGCATTTTGTGTTTTTCGTTTCTCATTGTTGTTGGGATTGGGGAAAATGAGCCCAGTCCATGCAACGAAAACAACAAAATCTGCAATCATTATAAACCCTGTCTTTTTCATTTCATATATAATAAATGAAACGAATAAAGTCCTTGGGGAAATTAGTTTTTATGCCTCCATTTTATTTATTTATTTTTTGTTCTTTTCGAGTTTTCATTTCTCTTTTTAAAAATTCATAAAGAAGAATTCAATTTTTCGCGTTTAATTTGTGCCTGTTAGTTAGTTGTTGGTTGTTCTTTCAGATTATGGGTATTTGGTTTGTTTTTTTTTTAACAAAAATAGGAGATTTATTATTCAACAAAGAGAATGAAATAGTGAAATTGAAAATATTAAATAGTTTTTAATTTTTAATGAACTAAAAAAAGCGTTATTAAATGTGACTGAAATTAGTTGGGATGGAAATGTCTCTTCGCTTTGAAATTTATAAAAATTTAACAATGAAGTTTTATTAAAGCAAAAGATCTTTTTGTATATTACTCAGTCATTATAATTAGCGCGGGGGAGGGAAATTAATAACAATCATCGGACCCATAATATGCATTATACCAGAAGAAAAATCGGGTCAAAGGAAGTAATGTTTCTCCCTCCAGCTCTATCCAAAGTTGACAGATTTTGAAAGAAAATTTAGAGTTGCCTTAAAAATTCCTCAGAGTACAAAGCAACGATCGCCATAAATTTCCAAATATTCTAAGGCCTTAGGTATCGCCTAATTAGGTATCGCCTAAAAATATACTGAAAGTTATTTGAATATAACACGGTAAATGACGACAGGGCGATCATTTTTGTAAAAAAAAAACAAATTTTTATATTTTCGCTGTTTTAGGAATTCTTGTATTTACTTATCAAAAATGATAAATATTATTCTTCTATCTATTAGGAAGCTATTTCGTCTATATAACTTCAAAATTTTATTACAATACATATTTATATATCTCTGACCGTACACATTCTATGTGAATTCGAAATATTAGACTATTTTCCAAAAATAGTATTAAATCATGAAATTTGAGCATTTAACGTAGTAAATAACACAAGTATTCAAGGTTATTACTGGAGCAACAAACAGGAAGCTCTTTCTTATGTTATTTGGGACGCTGAATTTGAATCTGCTTTTCCAGTTTTTTTCAAATTGGTTTAAGAAGCAGTTGCACGACATACATATGTTAAAATAACTGGAGAACGGTTTCTTATATTTAGTTAAATAAACAATCCGAAGTTCGACAATAGTAATACATACATATCTTTAAGGCGTACGAACATTATTTTTTATTTAATGTGCTCAGTAGCATCAGAGATGTCGTGGAACTTGTCTAAAAAAAGGTTTTATAACTTTTTTTAAATCCATAAAAAATTAAAATAAAATAAAAATTGCGTTATTTTTACCATAGGTGTATAGATAGGTCAATATGTCCGAAACAAAACAAGCCATATTTGGTTAAAATGGACCTACAAGTTTTGATTTTATTCACAATTAAGTGAGGGAACTCAATTGAAAAAAATCGCAATTTGCATACAATCCTTTTTTAAAAGGTACTTTTTGTAAAAGGTACTCTTTTAAAAAGTACTTTTTGAAAAGATACTTTTTTTAAATGTACTTTTTTAAAAGGTACTTTTTTTAAAAGGTACTTTTTTTAAAAGGTACCTTTTTTAAAAGGTACTTTTTTAAAAGGTACTTTTTTTAAAAGGTACTTTTTTAAAAGATACTTCTTTAAAAAGTACTTTTTTTAAAATGTAATTTTTTAAAAGGTACTTTTTTAAAAGGAACTGTTTTTAAAAGATACTTTTTTTTAAAAGGTACTTTTTTAAAAGGCACTTTTTTAAAAGGTATTTTTTTAAAAGGTACTTTTTTAAAAGGCACTTTTTTAAAAGGTATTTTTTTAAAAGGTACTTTTTCTTAGTGTACTTTTTTTAAGTGTACTTTTTTAAATGTACTTTTTTTAAAATGCATTTTTTTAAAGGTACTTTTTTTGAAAGGTACTCTTTTTAAAAGGAACTTTTTCAAATGATACTATTTCAAATGATTCTTTTTTCAAAAGGTAAGTTTTTTCAAAGGTACTTTTTTTAAAAGGTACTTTTTGTAGAAGACACTTTTTAAAAGAAACATGTTTTAAAAGGTATGTTTCTTTTACTACTTCTTCTAAAGAGTACTTTTTTCAACGGTTTTTTTCTCAGAAGGTATTATACTCCCCCTTATTCCGTATCTATTTGTTGAGTTCACGTCAAGACAATACCAAGAAATTTACTGATTTCTACTCGTCATCGACAACAATTTACTATTACTGATAGCCATTTGCTATTCCCGAAGGCATAGAAAATGGGAAGAGGCTGTTAATAGTATGTAGTAAATTTTTGACGACAGCGAGTAGAAAAGTGGCAATTTTTTTTTTGTATAGTCTGGACGTGACGTCGACAAATAGCAGACAAGGAAACGGAAGATAGAATTTAAATTTATTTTATTGTCAATTGAACAAATCGACTGTAACAATAAGGACAATGCAGCAATTCTGTTCGCTGAACTACAGCAAGTATTTGGCGAATAAGCAGTTATTGTTATAAATTCTGAGCAACATTTAATTTAAATGAATAAATTTTTATATGAATGATATTGAAGAAATTTGAGATTCTGGCAAATGTTAGTTGTTGGAAAACTTTTCATGCGCGAAAAATTGTTAAATTCTTTTTAAACAAAATCTTTGAAGTTGTCTTTCATTTACATTCAAATAGAAAGCCCTTCAAATAACTGCTAAATAGTTATTTCCTTAAACACACGCTTTACAGAATGCCATTTCATTGGTTTTACAGTCTTTTTTTCTTTTCTTTTCTTTTGTAAAAAAAAAACAAAGAACCCCCTAAAGAATTTTCTGAAACCGCTAAAGAATTTTATTCAATTTAATTTAATTTTTGTTTTCATTTTTTTTTTAATTTTGCTTTGTTCTTGCTCATTAAAACTTTGTTACAATTGAAAAAGAATAGAAAAAGAAAAAAAATGAGTGGCGAATTGCCACCAAAACCATATTGTAACAGTTTGTGGTTAAAGAAGATAAATTTGGGGAAAAAAATAAAATACGAATTCAACCACTAAAAAATAGTTTATAAAAATTGAATTTTGTTGTATGAGTTGTAATTTTTTTTTAATTAGCTTAATTAAAAGTTTTTTACATGATACAAATTTTAAATAAGAAAAATTAGCAGAGAGAAAAAATGTTTAAATTAAATTTAATATAAAAATTAGTTATTTATGCAAAATACCACGAGAAACATTTTTTTGGAATATTTTAACACTAGATATCATTAAAAATTTTAAATGTGTTTAAGGGTTAATTTTGTACTCATTCACAATTAGACAGGATTCACACTGGGCAATTTTTGTTGCGCAACTTTTAATTCAGCCGCGAGAAAGACAGAGAAAGTAACACAGTTTTTCTCTGTCTTTCTCGCGGCTGAATTAAAAGTTGCGCAACAAAAATTTACCTGTGTGAGCCCCGTCTTAGTAGTTTGCATGGGAGATCTTGTAAACCTTCCATTTAAGGTATAAGATGTGTTCAGCAATTTTATGAAAACCAGCATGAGAAACATTTTTGTGAAACACTTTAACCTTCCTTTCTTAAAAAAGAAACAAAAAACTTTCCATCAGCGGCGATATACACTGAAAGGAAAACCTTCATATATATATAATGATTCTTTACGTTACAGCAATGATTTTGTCATAGTTTTTGAACCAACCTAACGTTTCATTTCCGGTATGAAAATTGCTTCATTAATTATAAACATTTCATAATTAAAATGGAAATTTTCTTTCACATATGTATATAACCAAGCGCCACCAGGCAGGCGGCTGTTTATATTTAAGTAATCCTGTCAGACTTAATTCAATATTTTTAACACTTGTAAATTACTTACTTTAATTTTACTTCCTATAATTAAATTTGTAAATGTTAGTTTGAACCCTTGATCTCATGTTTGTTGTAAGCCACCACCTTTACTGCTTCAGCTATGTCACCATTTAAAACCAATACATAGTACAAAATCAATATAAAAGAAAAAGAAAATTATGCGATAAAAAAAATTAATTTCTGATTTCTATTTTTTACTTTTTCATTTTCCGAATGAAAAAATTTCATATTATTAATGACAACACAAAATGTATAAAATGTGCCTGAAAAAAGTTGCATACCGTTCATGTAATTTTTCATTGCTGATATGCAATGTTTCATGCCATTAATGACATTTTTCGTTGTATTAATATAAGGGGTTAATGTAATGGTTTCATTCCCCTTACGAACCGTTTTCCTTTCAGTGTAGCGGGCAAAAATTTTCTAAAAAAAATTTTCGTTGTGGTGTTTTGCACAAAAGTGCTGAACACATCTTATACCTGAAACGTAAGGCTTACAAGATTACCTATGCCGAGTACTAACTGTGAATAAGTACGACATTAACCCTTAAACACATTTTAAGTTTTGAACGATGTCTGGCGTTCAAGTTGAGTCTGGAGCTTGGGTGTCTTTGAAAACCTATAGTAGAAGTGTATGGCAAATATTTTGTTAGAACATTTAAGCTCGCTATATTATCCATGAAGGGGAGTTCTGTGCCCCTTTTTTAGCAAAGGGACAAAAATACTCATACACCAACGAGTTGGAGGGTTAAAATGCTCCACAAAAATGTTTCTCGTGGTGTTTTACATAAACTTGCTAAACACATCTTATACCTTAAACGGAAAGCTTACAAGATTTCCTAGGTCGATTACTAATTGTGAATAAGTACGAAATTAACCTTTAAACACATTTTAAATTTTGAATAATTTCAGGAGTTCAAGTTGAGTCTAGAGCTTAGGTGGCTTTGAAGACCCTATAATAAAATTTTATTCCACATGTTTTTAGAATATTTTCATCCGCTATATCGCCACTGAAGGAGAGTTTTTTCCGTTGTTGGAAGAAAATTAGTGAAAGATCCATACAACGACGAGCTAGAGGGTTAAAATATTCCACAAAAATGTTTCTCGTGGTGTTTTACATAAAAGTGCTGAGCACATCTTACACTTTAAACGCAAGGCTTAGAAGATTTCCAGTACCGAGTACTAATTGTGCAGAAGTACGAAGTTAACCCTTAAACACATTTTAAATTTCGAACGATTTCTGTCGTTCAACTTAAGTCAAGAGCTTAGATGTCTTTGAAGACCTATAGTAAAATTTTATGGCAAATATTTTTGTAGAGTATGTTGGTATGTTATATCGCCACTGTAGGGGACTTTTGAGGCCATTTTTAAAGAAAAGTACAAAAAGACCCATACAACGACGAGCTAGAGGGTTAAAATATTCCACAAAAATGTTTCTTGTGGTGTTTTACATAAAAGTGCTGAACACATACTGTACCTTAAACTTAAAAGCTTTAAGCTTAAAAGATTTGCAATGCCGAGTACTAATTGTGCATAAGTACGAAATTAACCCTTAAACACATATTAAGTTTTAAATGATTTCCGTCGTTCAAGTTGTGTCTGGAGGCTGGGTGTCTTTGAAAACCTACAGTAGAATTTTATGGCAAATATTTTTTTTAGAACATTTCAGCCCGCTATATGATCGATAAAGGGGAGTTTTTTGTCTCTTTTTTTTGAGAAAGGGAAAAAACCCATACAACAAAGAATTAGAAGGTTGAATTGTTCTACAAAAATGTTTTTCGTGGTGTTTTACACAAAAAAAAAAACTGAACACATCTTATACCTTGAACGGAAAGTTTATGTGCAAAGGGTGGAACTTTAATTCCACCTAAAACTAATCACACCTGTACATATTCAAAACGCCGATACGTTTTTTTTAGTGCCAAACACAATACCAAAAATTCTTATTTTAGCCCTTAAAATTATCCTTCCATTTATATTTAGCTTTTTTGCGTTTCCTCTTTAAACTTTGCTGGATTTAAACAGAAAATTATTTAACTTTTGCTTGATAAATATTTTGCTTCCTTCTGATAGTCATTAAAAGAATTTCATGATTTATGTTGAAATAATCAACATATTTCCTATTGCCTTTTATTCCTGATATAAATGAGTAGATATTAATAAAAATTCACTGAAGTGTAAGAAAATATTTCTTTAAAAAAACAATCCATAGACCGACCGACTGTACATGGGAATGAGAAGCATGTGTGTGTTAAAAGAAATTTTGTTATATAAACAAAATCCTTTCAGTTGCATACACAAGTTCACATTCATCCTTTCCCAAGTCATTATTAAAGTTTCAGATTTTTCTTTAAGCTTTTGCTGGAGAATATGATAGATTATGATATTTTATATATTTTTTCTGCAAGATTTTCGTAATTTTTTTCTTCATACAACAAATGTTTATTAATAAATATCCTTAATAAATATCCTTATCGGAGTTTTATCCTTTTAATGTGTGGCTCTACTTTTTTTGCCTTTTTCTTTTCCTCATGTGTTTTTAAAATGGTTTTCTTAAAATGTTTTCCTGTTGGCTGGCTTTGTTTTCCTGCAAAGCGAAAAAAATTATGTTTTTATTAAAGATTTTCAATTTCTTATTTGTTTGTTGCGTTGTTATTATTATTTTTATTTTTGTGAAATCCTTAAGAATCTTGCATTTATTTTATATTTTGAAGACAACAGCTGTATGAACAAGCAACATGCCGGAAGGAGAAAAAACAAAAGACATGTAATTATTTTCATAAATCTATTGGCTGGTGACATATTATTCTGCACAGTGGGTCCATTTGCGACATAAATACAATTTGTACAAAATTAACCCTTAAGCACATTTTAAGTTTTGATTTATTTTTGACGTTTAAGTTGGGTTTTCAACTTTTATGTGCCTTTGAAGACTTATACAAGAATTTAGTGACAAATATTCTTGTGGGACATATCAGCCCACTATATCGCTGTCTAGAGGAGTTTTTGACCCTTTTCTTTAAGAAGGGGCAAATAGACCCATACAGCGAAGAGTTAGAGGGTTAAAATGTTCCACAAAAATGTTCCTTATAGTGTTTTATATAAAAGTTTTGAACATTTTATACACCTAAAATGCAGAGCTTACAAGATTTCCTTTAACAAGTACTAATTGTGAATAAGTACGTAATTAACCCTTAAGCTACTTTTAAGTTTTGAATGATTACAGGCGTTCAAATTGAGTCTAGAGCTTAGTAGTTTTTGAAGATTTATAGTAAAATTTTATGAAGGGCAGTTTTGGGCCCTCTTAAGAAAGGCACAAAAAGACTTATCCAACGAAGAGCTAGAAGATTAAAATGTTCCACAAAAATCTTTCTATTAGTGTTTCACATAAAAAAAGTTCTGCAAACTTTTTGTATATAAAATTTAAAAATTACAAGATTTCCTATGTCGAATACAAAATGTGAATAAGTACGAAATTAACCGTTTAACACATTTTAAGTTTTGAATGCTTTCTGGCATTCAAGTTGAGTCTAGAGCTAGATGTTGAAGACACCCATCAAGATCTATAGTAAAATATTTTCGTGCAATATTTTGATCCACTATTTCTTCGCTGAAGGGAAGCGCTTAAAGGAAAAAAAGCACAAAAATAAAAAAATCTCTGAAACGCAAAAAAATCACCAAAACTAAAAAGATCGAAAAAAAAAACTGAAAAATACGCCAAAAACCGAGCCAAAAAACTCTAAAATTATCATAAAAAACGGAAAAATTACCAAAAATGGAAAAAAATCAAAACGGAAAAGTGACAAAACAAAAAAATCGCAAAAACTAAAAAATCACCAAAAACCGAAAAAAATCTCCAAACCGAAAAAAATCTCCAAACCGAAAAAAGCGCTAAAACTGACAAAAAAGCGCTAAAGTTTAAATAAATCACTAAAGAGTGATTCCAAGTAAAACGGCCCTATCTATGCAAGGAAAAAATGATTTTCTTATTTTTAATAAAAATCTCTAAATTGATGTTTTTTAGCGCATGACAATTGTAGAAAAAATAAAATAAACATTCTTTAATATTTTTTAAGCAAATTGCTTTTAAATGACCAGCAACGAAACATTTTGCTCTCCCTCTTGGTATGTTTAATATTTATTTCAGATATTCTTTTCTTCCCTGTTTCATTATTAATAAAATCCCTTATCTTTGAAAAGAATATACTTTTTTCGCTTTTTATTGAATTAAAAAAAATACTCTGCTACAATATTCTGCTGTCTATCATAGAACGGATAGCGAATAATTTAATGTGCTATTATTTTCTCATGATTTATTTTTATATTATTTATATTAATGAAATCAATAAAAAGTTTTGTTTCTTTGAATTTTTTAAATTTTCGAATTAAGTCACACCCGTCGGTCACACCCGCCACATTTTAAAAATAGTTTTTGGTTAAGAAAACAGATTTTTTGTCAAACAGTATATACGTAATACAGCTAAAAACACTTTGAACAGACAGCTATACCAAAATTATTGTGTACGTTAAGTAAAAATTTTATAGATTTTATGCTGAAAGTCATAATTCCTTAAAACTAAGATTTGTAAGGTCACACCCGTCGCAGCGTCCTGACGACCATTCTGAGCAGGAATCGTGTTCTTTCAGTGTCTACCCGTTATTCAACGACCTTAAGCTTAATGGCCTTGCGGGTGGCAACCTTTTTTTAAGTAAAAAATTTTATATTCTTTATTTATAACAAAAAATATGTGTAAAGTGGTCACACCCAGCTAAATGGAATTACTCTAAAGCTAAAATTATTATCAAAAAGCAGAAAAAACGTTAAAAAACGCCAAAACAAAAAAATCTCCTAAACTGAAAAAATCGGCAAAAAACAAACAAAAAAAATTGCAAAAAATCAAGAATCGAAAAAATTCAAAAAAAAAAACAAAAAAACAAGTATTCGTAAAAAACCAGTATTCGTAAAAAACCAGTATTCGTAAAAATGTGTATTCGTACCGAACCCTTCGTGTGCGAGCTAAAGACGCACTTTACTGAATTTATTTATAAATACTTATCGATAGGGGGTATGAGACTGGAACAAATCTAAATTTAAATTTTTACGACCAGTCTAATAAGAATGACCATCATCCACTTATATTTAACTTTTGATTTTTGCCAATATTTTTCACAATTTTAATTTATTTCAAATCTATTTTATATTCAATTTCCTTAATTACATTTTTAGATCTTATCTGTAATTTACTTTTAGCACGAAATATAACAACAATTAAATTCAGTTTTTCCTTTTCATAAAATATTACCTCAATTAATAAAATATTCATAGATTTCCACACTAGTGCTTTTCCATCTTGAATGATTTTACACTCGAATACCTTTTTAATTTTTTTTTGTTGCATTTTCCATTTTTTATATATGTTGCTGCCACTTCGAAATTGTTTAATACTAAAATTGCAACAAGAACAACAGCAACAGCAAACTATTAAATAATTTAATAACACAAAAATAAAACATTTTTATAGATACTTCTTCATTTGAAATTTAATTCGATAATTTTGTAAGAATTCAAAAAAATTAAATAAAGTTTACTAAAGACGAAGAAACAGGCGCAAAATATTGTTGATTAAATATAATCATGCTAATTGCAGTCTAGTTAATTAAGCATGTCATTTAAATGCAAACATTTATTTTAGTTGTTGCTGGCGATGTTTGTTATTTGTGTGTATTGCAAAATTGCAAATTACAATTAAATTTTTTTTTGTATTAACTCGTTCGCACACATGCTGATCGTTAGGACATGGTAAGAGTTTTATAAAAACGAAACAGTTGAAATACATCGACTAAATATCTAAACGATGAAACATCATTCTCTGCCATTTACACTTGACGCAGTCAATTAATTAATTAAGGCATTTGCATTTGCCGTTGTGTTGAGATAAATATAGAAATATCAAATAGATATAAAAAAAATGTGGCCAATAGCAAACAAGACAGTATTGTTGCATCATTGAAATGGGCCTAATTATTTATTCAACAATTCAATTAAAGAACCAGAAACAAAAGTTTTATATAATTGCTAAAGTTTTAACGAAACCTACCTAATAGATGTAACAAATATTGCTGGCATGACGTGGAGCTGTGTACAAAATTAATTTTAGTTCGCTAATTACCTCCATGGTCCACAACCTCTGGTTTGGTTGCGCCAGTTAAAGACACCATCCATGTGCACTTGACGAGTGCTCTTGTTTATGGTCCTTCGAGCCAATTCCAATTTTTTAATATTAAACTTTGTTGAATTTGTCTCTTTTCCGTTTAAGCATATAAATTATGTTTTGAACATGCAAACAAGTATTTTGGACATTAATCCGTACGAATCGAATACACTGCGTTACACGATTTTGATACCCTCTTAACTGGTAGATGGAATGAGTAGGTAATGAGCAGGGCTTAGATTTGAATGGAAATGCATGTTTTTTGTGGTGATATATAAAGAGGTATTGACTAATTATTAGGGTATTCACCCGAATAATGGTTGCTTGAATAATTGAAGTCAAATAATATTCGATCAAACAAAAAATTTCAATTTCGAGTAAATATTTATTCGATTAATTTAGGTCGATTTATCGAATAACTCGACTTAAAAATCTATGTAAATTTTTTTTTAATGAGTTTTTGTAGATTTTTTAATAAAAGCTGGTAACATTTTTTAAATCATGAAAATTGCCATGCAATCGAACGTTATTTCATACTAAGAGACCGCATGATCAAAAAATTAAGTTTAATAACAATAATAGGGAGAAAGAAGCCAACTTCAAATTCGGAAATTCATATAACCATCAAACAAAAATTATTTTATAATCAAAAAGTTTTTTTTTAAGTAAAGAAGATATTTCGAGAGCAGCTAGTTTCCTAGATTTTTCGTATTAAAATATGTATCGATTGTAATCTAACGGCGAAATTAAACGAAAAATTAAAAACATTCACAAAATCAAAGAGCAAAAAATTACTTTTGTCATATAAAATGTTACTTTATGGATCTAGGGAAAAACAAAGAATTGCTCCGACAAATTGGGAATGCTTTTTAATTCACCTTTTCTAAATTTCTGCTGCGTCAACGATTAGTGAGAGATTATTCTTAATAACAGGAGCAATGTTCAATCGAAAAAATATCTTCTGTGAAATTAGTAAAAAGCATAGTAATACATAATTCCTGGCTAAAAATGTTCTCAAACCGAAACATTTGAATAGTAAAACAACTATTTCAAATGACCAGTTATCATTTAATTTATGTAGAAATATTGTTTTTCTTTTGTTTTTATTATTAAAATGTATAAAAACGACAAAAAAAACTCGATTTGTTTTATTTTTGCCCACAAAAATTTACCAAAAACCGAGTAATTCAAAAATTTTCCTATTAACTCGAATAGTTTTGCAGTAAAACTTACTCGAATAACTCGAACGAAATAAAAGTTTTACTCGATTGTTCGAGTAATATAAAAACGTTAATTTCGATTAATTGATTAATCGTACAATTGAAAAGACGATTAAAATGAATACCCTACTAATTATCTATGCGAATTATCAAAATTTAAGTAGTTTGGCATCGATTTGTAGTTGCATATATTGGTGGTAAGTGCATATTTTTGCATATTTTGGCAATAAATGCATATTTTTGGAGTAATAAAAATTTTTTTAATGCATATTTCTTAATATTCGGAAAAATATTAATCGACCGATTATCGATGGCAACTGAGCCTCCGTTGGGCTGCCAGTTGCTGAAATTGATACTACTGATGCCAATTGGCAACTGAGTGTTGTCAATTTCACTTGCTAATTAGTGCCTTTTTGACAACCATTAATTTTCAGTTGCCAACTGGCAACACAACTAGAGTTCGGTTGCCTTAAATGATAGACCCAATTTTGTTTGCGTTAGGTTTTTTTTCTCTAATAACAAAATATGTATTAAAAAATATGTTTTTATATTCAGGTATGTGATGGAAATCGATTTCGAAAACGAGGGAATTTCAAAAGCCTTTTTAATGCACTTTTCATCCATTTGTTATAATTTTTTTTTTATGAAATTCTCTTTAGTAAAGATATATTTTAATTATATTTGTGATAAAATGCTTTCTAATAAAGAATTATTATCAAAAAACGCCTTTTAGAATTGCTTCGTTTTCAATGAAGTTTATTTGCTGATAGTTAAGCATTGTCTATATGCATTTCATTGGCGCTTTACCAAATCGTCAATAGACTTCAACCACAACTTTGATCAGTTACAAAGCTCTTATCTTATACACAGACTTATTTGAGAATTTTCAAATGATAATATTTTTTAAAGTCACAAAAAAATAAAATAAGCGTAGTAGGCTTAGAAACTTATACAAAACCCAGCAAATAATTGTATTCGATATGAATCTATTTTATTTTTCTACACCTTTGTAGATTTATCTATTTTTCTTAAGAAGTGTTTTCGATGCCCCAAATTAGCTTAGAAAATATATATATATATATATTTTTTTTTGAGGTTATGGCAAAAACTTCTAGTATTATATCTGTTGCTTGGTGCTAAAAGGGCCAATGTCAAAATATTCACTTTTGAGAAAAATGCAATTTAAGTTTAAGGTTTCTATATGAGTTCATAGTAACATTGGCTAGCAAAACTCCTATGAAACTGTTCTGGGTTACATTAGACATTGGCTGTTCAAGCAAAATAAAAGAGAGTAAGAACAGAAACCTAATGCAATGATTAACTCAAAACAGCAAAATATTGACATTGGCCCTTTTAGCACCAAGCCACAGATAAAACTTCGGGACATTTATTTCTTTTCATCATTTTTGTTAATTTCCTATTGGGTTTCCTTGTTTACCTTTATTTGCTGTAGACATTTTAAACGCCAAGGTATTGGAAATTATATACAGACACACATTCTCACACCTATACATACATGCCCAGCAAAATTTGTTTGCCTATTTATGTCCAAATTCGGTCAGAAAGTCTGGAAAAGATGCCGAATAAGGATCCGAAGCCGGCCAAAAAATGTAACGAAAATCGTATAAGTGGTTGACAAGCAAGCGGATCACTTTGTCTCAGGAAACTCTAACAACTCTGTAGAAATGTCTAAGAGAATTCTGTAAGAACTCCCAGAATTTTCTAGAGAAATCAGAAAATGTGCAGAAACTTCGTACCTTAAGTTGAATTTTAGACAACTCGTTCGATTGTAGCAAATTCTCAGATTTTTTTTCTGACGTCAGACATGTGGGAAAAAAATTTTCACTGGGCTACATGTTGTTACCTTAATATAGAAACGGCATAACTAATTTTTTCCTCGAATCTAATTTTTTGCTTATTTCGATTGATGAACCTCTAATATATCGAAATAGCCAAAAATCTCGATTTGAAAAAAAAGTGTGAGTTAGGGCGTTTCTATATTATGGCAACGATATACACCTTTTATCGTTTAATTTTATGACAACAGTGTATGTGCCATTAATTAATCATGCCATAAAGCTAAATAACATATTTGAATGAGGGTTTTTTTAGAAAAACTTATATTGGGAAAACTGTCAGGTAGTGGAGATGCTGCTGAAAAAAAATCTTTGATTTCAAATAGATTTCTTTAATGATTAAATTAAACAAGACGTTTAATTTTTATTAATTTTGCATAAATTTTGATTAGAAACTTAAAAAAAATTTTGAGAACAATTTAATTTAATTTTACAATTTAGAACAGTCATCTGTTAAGACTGAAGAATAAAATTTTATAAAGAATTATGAAATTCTTTGGTTTAAAGTGGTCGTTAAAAATTAAAAGTTGGATTTCTTCAAGTCTCATGCCCTAAATCGATGGGTATTTATTAGGGAGGTGCGATTAATCGTTTAATCAAATTTTTGATTAATCGAATTTATGATTAATCAATTAATCGACTGATCAAGAGTCCTGATTAATCAAAATGCTGATTAATCAAATAATTTAAAATTTTATTATTTGGGATCGTTGGTATTTTTTAATTTTTTCTATTAAGTTTTTCACGTTTTTTTTGGTTCAAACTTTTACAATACCTCTGAAACTATTGGGCAGATATGGAAACAGTGTATGCACGTAGAAAAGATAATTTCATTGTCGAATTTTGATTTTCCTCTTTAACTAAATTGGGCAAACCCTTCTACAGTTATGCTAATATATATGCCTTAATTTTTGACACGACGGTATATCTCGAAAACTAGAGCTGATAAAAAAAATTGAGAGCGCAGATTCGCGTTCAGCGGCTTAAATAACCAAGGAAAAACTTCAAGCTCTAGGGATCGAAAAAGTTTACCAAATTTATTATTAAATTTTTTTATTTTAGTAGTTATGGGTTTTTTTCGATATTTTGTTGTTTATTTTGTTAAATATGCGATTTACTGATAGGAAATTTTCACGGACAACAACTTTTTAGAAGAAAATTTTTTTTATGAGTTCTATATTTATTAAGTTATGAGACATAAAACAGAAAAAGAGAATGTGCTCAAACTTTGGTGGGCGTGCGGCACTCCTCAATCTCAACTGATTGCGCTGAAACTTATTTTAGGTAGACTTGAAGACATCCAAATTTTAATTTGTTACGACCACTCTGTACACTACTTGATTTATAATCAAATTAGCCTGGTTGCGTGTGATTGATATTAATTAGTTAAAGTTTAAATGCAATCAACATAAAACCTCTTAGATTTAATACAACTATTAAATACAAATCAATGAAATTATTAATTTAAACTGCTTAGTATATAATTTTTAAACTTAATAACTTTTCAATATTAAATAGCTGATCTTTTAATTAAAATAAATCACTACAAATCAAATGCATTTTTCCATTAATTCCACTTTATTATTGTTTTAATGTTTTGAACAACATTTTTCATGTTTGTAGTTTTTTTTCTTTGTTATATGCTCACTGCCTACTCCTCCCCCTTAAATGATTTATAGCTTTTAAAACCGCCTGTCTTTCCGTCTCTGTGTCTGCCCAATTGTCTAACCAAAAAAATTTCTGCACAGTTGGCTCTGTGCAGCATTTAATAGCTTCTGGATGATTCATAAAATGTGACTTTTTATGTTTTCTGTCACCACGTATCGTTAAGTAGGCGTTTTTTCTTTTTTTTAGTACATTTTCTTTTAGTCAATTTTCTAGTTTGTAAACACACATTTATTTGTTTTGCCATTAAAAATTCTGCACAAATTTGTCTTTGAAAGAAATTAAATTTTTAATAAAATTGTCAAATTAAATTTATTTATTATACATTTATCACAGTGGCCAATCAGAAATACTTTTAAAATATATACAATGACCAATAAATAATAAAAGGAAAAAAAAAAATAAACTTGTGAAATGTTCTCAAACATTTTAAGAGTGAAGATGAATTCTCTGGGCAAAATTAAAAGTGTCCATAAGAATTTTTATTAAAGTGGGAGATATTTTGTACGTGTTAAACATTTATTTAATTGCAAATCATGATGCAAAATATCTAAACATTTTTATAAGTTAGAGCAAGAGCTAGAGACTTGGTTGTAGTAGTTAGTGTTAATGTTCAACTATAAATTAAAACAAATGGTCCATAAAAAAGGAGGAAAACATTTAAGAAAAACATGAAAAATGTGTATAAAAAACATAAATTTGAGTTTTTTTTTGCGAAGAAAAAAGTTTTTGGCTTCCAAATGGTGACAAAATTATTGAAACCAAATAAAAAACTAAACCACATATAAATGGACGGTAATGAATCGGCTACATTCCAAAGAAGAGTTGGAGGATGGCCGAATATTGCCCTTTTGGGCTAATATTAGGTTCGGTACGAGGATCGGCCCTAAGAAACTGGTTTCGGTCGGCGTCTATAAAAATGTTAAACAAAATAGAACAGCTGATTCAAACATAGTTTTATTTTTTTATGGAATTGAGGCAAAACCAACACGGTTTTATGACAACAATACTGACTTGGATTCTATAAAAAGCCCAATTAAGGGCCAGTCACATATTACGTAGCGCTCCAGGGGGGGGGGGGGGGGTTAAAGATTTGTTACGGATTAGATACTTTATACTGAAAATTTTGTAAAAAGTGCTACAAAGGCGGTGGGGGGAGGTATAAAACCTCCGAAAATAGAGTTACGTAATATGTGAATAGGCCCTTAGTTTTATTCTATCGGTGGCAGATGTTTGTTTTTCATTTTTGACCATTTCTTTCAAAACTGCTGTATCTTAATTAGTAGCTGTTCAAAAATTCTCAACATTTTGCTAAATATTCCATACAATATAAGCTTAAAAGCCGATAAAAAATAATCTTGAAGTTTGATTACACTGTACAACAAAAAAAAATTATACTGTTCTAGAAAATCGTGCTAGCCTTACGTTTAAGGTATAAGATGTGCTCAGCACTTCTGTGTCGCACACCGCGATAAAAAAATTTTGTGAAACATTATAAACCTCTAACTCTGCGTTGTATGCGTCTTTTTGTCTTTTTCTGAAAAGAAGATCTAAAAACTACCCTTCAGCGGCAATATAGCGGGCTGTAGTATTCTACAAAAATATTTGCCACAAAATTTTATTATAGGTCTTCAAATACACCCAAGTCCCAGACTCATCTTGAACGCCAGAAATCATCATTAAAAACTCAAAATGTGTTTAGGGATTAATTCGTACTTATTCATAATTAGTACTCGCCATAGGAAATCTTGTAAGCCTTGCGTTTAAGGTATACAAAGTGTTCAGCACTTCTATGTAGAACACCACGATAAACATTTTTGTGGGACCTTTTAACCCTCTAACTCTTCGCTGTACGGGTCTTTTTGTCTCTTTCTTAAAAAAGGGCAAATAACTACCCTTCAACGGCAATATAGTAGGCTGAAATGTTTTACAAAAATATTCGCCATAAAATTTTACTATATGTCTTCGAACACCCCCAACCTCCGGGCTTGACTAGAACGTCAAAAATCATTGAAAACTCAAAATGTGTTTAAGGGTTAATTTAGTAGTTATTCAAAATTTTACTCGGCATAGGAAATCTTGAAAGCCTTACGTATAAGGTATAAGATGTGTTCAGCTGCTTTATGCAAAACTCCACGAGGAACAATTACGTAGAACATTTCAGCCCGCTATGTCGCCGCTGAATGGGAGTTTTTTTGTCCCTTATTTAAGAAAGGGACACAAATGCCTACACCACGAAGAACTAGAATGTTAGAATGTTCTACAAAAATATTCCTCGTTGTGTTTGACATAAAAGTGATGAAGACATCTTCTACCTTCTTCCCTAATGTAAACTTTAAAAATCCCTCTACCACAATCAGTTGTTATCTACCAGACTCGGTCGTTAGAACCTTGAAATAAAAAAAAAGCGAACGTACGATGTCATGGGACACCGGGTTAGAACGAAGTTCTTGTCGCCTTCGGGCTACCCCTATCGGCTTGGGCTTGCCTTATTCGGCCTGCTACTTTTTGCCTTATGCCATCGGCAGGCCACCTTTGATCGGTCCCGTTCGGTCTCTATGTCATACGCTCCCTCATCTTTATCGCCCTTCTGCACACTCCGCCTAAGCACCGGGCCCGGCACCATGACCACCACCAGAAATAAAAATTTATAATTTAAAATAACATAGCCGAGACACATTCACCTAGCAAGGAAACCAACCATTAGCCAAAACGCAAACCTAGTGCAAGGATTCCCAAAAACTAGAATAGAAATCTTTCCAAAATCCCTGAAGCTCCCCGGATTTTCAAAAACTAGTTCAAAAATCTCCCCAAAATCTGAAAAGTTCTCCGGACTCCCAAAAACGAGGGAAAAATGTATTTAAAATCCCAGAACTTCCCCGGAAAACAACGGCAACTTTGAGTTTTTAAGGAATTTAGCCTTCGCGCCGTCTTGTTGCTTTCGTTTTGAATTGTCGTTACTTGTATTTTCGTTACACGTATTTTTTCATTAAAACATTTTTTTTACTCTACAGCCTAGAAAATATTTGTATGCTTCATATTATATGCTCGACGTGCCATATGGAACTTGGTTCCAAAAAAATTGATTTTGTTGTACAGTTTTATTAAATTCATTGTAAGGACATGAAAAATAAGATTCGTAGCCGAAATTTTCAAACTGCTTTGGCAAACTAAGGAAATCTTTTATCTAGTTAGAATTGGGTCGAACTCGTTCAGCACTTCCTTATGTTTATTTAGTGGGGAAAGCAGTTCAGGCTCAGAGACCTGCGCCGTGACGGCTCACAGCCGGCTGAGCCGAGCCGCCGATAATTTTATACAGTCGCGCCGCCGCCTAGAAAAGTTCGGCTTACTTCGCCTGAAAACTATCCGCCGATTGACCTTGTACACTATGAAATAATAATTTTGTTTATTTATTTTTATCTTAAATTTGATTTTTATGTTATTTGTTCTGAGTCGGCTGAAGCCGAATTTGAGCCGCCGCCGCCAATTTTCTCATGAGCCGCCGCCGCCGACAAAATCGCTCGGCGCAGGTCTCTGTTCAGGCTAGACTTGGGTCCAAATCATTTAGCAGCTCGTTTTAGACACAGACCTATGATCAAACTCATGTAATTTAAATGGGTTTGATCATAGGTTTGATAATTTCATAAAAATTTATACAAAAGCAATTTTTGTAAAGAACACTCTGCATAGTGCTTTTCGGTTTTAATTACAAAATTTCTATTTCGTGTGGAAGTCAGGCCTCTCTTCTACAAAAGCCCGCAATATGAATTCAATTAATTAATTCTTATCTAAATTAATTGTACAACATGACGTATGATTAATATTAATAGAATTAAAACTTTTAACAATTTTCTTTGAATTTTTCATAACTCTGACAAATATCATTTAATTTTCGTAAAATTTACTATAACGTCTCTTTACTTAATAAGCTACATTTCTAATACATTTTTGTCTAAAAAAAATTCATACATATTTTATAAACTTAATTTTTCTTTTCATATATTTTTTTTTACCTTAAAATTTTGAAAACAATTTGATTTGAAAACATTTTTAATAACTTTAGACAGTAAAACCAATGGAAATCCACCTTGGGTTGCGGTTTATTTACGATCTTGTGCATCTGTGTGTTTTTATTAATTAAAATATTAAACACATGCTTTTAATCATGATGCTCATAGAGATCACACTGCAGGCAATTGAAAAACACTCAAAACGCTTGACACTGACCTTTGTTGGCAATCAAAATTGAAATTAGAAATATGTGAAGAAAAAATAAATGTAAAAGGAAAGAGAGAAAAAAAGTTGAAAATTTTATTATTAAAACTTTTCTTTTCATGATTTTCTTTATAAATTTCAATTTCATGCTAATTTATTTTATTTTATTTTTTGTTGTGTTGCTGGCGTAATTTGAAATTATGAATTGTGTCCAAACATGGTTTGGACCTTAACAATATATAAACAAATTATATATTGAACGTATTTATTTACACCTTTTTGTATAAACTTTGCTTTCATTTAAATCATCCACAAGATACTTTTATACTTGAGAACTAAAATTATTGCATTTCATTTACAATTTAATCTATTGTGAATTAAAATATAAAATTTAATGTTCAATTCATATTTGAAATTATTCTGAATTAACGGACATTTATTATCCGCTAAAGGCAAATGTCAAGTTGGTTTGCGACAAAGAGTCAAAATGTGTCAAATGTGTAGCTTACAAAGTTAGCTGTAACCAAAAATATAAAATTTGCTATCTATCTTCTCACAACCTCTGAACAACCAAGGTTATTCCGATTATCAAATAAAACAAATTTGATCCTGTCGCAAACTAAGTTGCACAATCTTGAACTTATTGTAACTATAATCTAGTAAATCCAAAATTGTAAACCAACATTGTAAACCAAACTGAAGAAGGATTAGAAACGGTGAGAAAACCACCCGTAATAAAATCCTCATGAATTTCTCTAATAACTGGCGTACATTTTATTTATCCAACCCAACTCGATAATCATAATTACCGGACGGTAATTATAATCAACAAGCAAGTTAGTTATTAGCTGTACACATCAACTTTCCCTTTCCCCACGGTACCTGAAAGAGAGAATCTAAAATTTAGATTCTAAATAATATTAGAATTGGTGGATGTTACACACACTCACTCCTTGTAACGCACCAACTTTAATCAAATTGAATCAATAAATTCTGCTAGAAATAAAAAAGTTTACACAAATTTATTTATCTCGCAGAAAACAAAAAACGCTTCAAATTTATTAAAATTTTTATCAAGAAAATTTATAAAGTTTTTTTTTATGTTTTGACTAGTGTAGAATGAATAAATAACTCGAATGTTGTCAGCAGTTCTGGTGAGTGTCAAGCCACTTAATAAGAAATATAGAAAATATAATGGTTTATGAATTTATTCAATAAAGTTTAAGATATATTGACTAACAAAAAGTTAAACTGGCTACGCTTCCGATTACTTGGAAACAACAAGGTAACCTTTATAAAGTCATTTTATAACTTGACAAGAGTTGGAGTTTGCTCTGCACAACAAATGGTTTTAAGTCAAATAAATCTGCGGCTGGTGAAATAGTTTAATAATTTTGAAAAATATGCCACATCAGATCTACCGGGCTATTGGAGGGCAAAACACAACAACGTAAATTGTCTATAAACAAATAAAATTTATTTTTGTTTTTCATTAAAATATTTTCAAAAAAATATATAAATAAAATTTTTAATTAAACATAAAATAAACAGATTGCACTATAAATTTAGTGTGTTAGTGATCAAATCGGGGTACTAAAATATGAGCAAATATGTAATTGCTTTGAAAAAAGTTCCTTTTAACTTTGAAAAGTGCTCTTTTCGATAACATATTTTTTAGAAAAACGTTCCTAGAATCTGAAAATATCTGTTTGACATAAAGTACTTTAAAAGAAAATCTCTTTTTGAAAATAGAGCATTAAAAAAATTTAAAAAAGTTAGTCTTGACAAGAAGTGCCTTGTGCAAGAAGTAGCTTTTTAAAAATCTAATTTATTCAATCTCTTTTGAAAAAATGATTTTTCAAATAAACTTTTGAAAAATGTGCTTTTTTAAATGAGTTCTTGAAAAACTACATTTTTAGTTGAGCTTTTGTAAAAAGTACTTATTCAAATGATTTCTTGAAAAAGTACTTTTTCCAATGAGCTCTTTAAAAGCACTGTTTGAAATGAGCTTTTGAAAAAAGTTCTTTTTTAAGTGAGCTTAAAAAAAGGTATTGTTTAAATGGGATTTTGGAAAAAAGTATTTTTTCAAATGAGCTATTGAAAATGAGCTTTTCAAAAAAGTACTTTTTCAGATGAGCTCTGGCAAAAATTACTTTTTTAAGTGCGTTCTTGAAAGAAGTACGTTTTCAAATGAGTTTTTGAAAAAAGTACTTTTTCAAATGGGCCTTTTTAAAAATACTTTTTCAATTGAGTTCTTGAAAAAAGTACCTTTATGAATAAAAGTAAATTCTTTTAATGAAACTACGTTTTTAAAAAAAAGTACTTTTTTTAATAAAAGTAAATTATTGAATAAAAATACTTTTATTAATAAAATTACACTATTGATTAAAAGTACTTTTTTCAATAAAAATAAATTATTGAATAAAAGTACTTTTATTAATAAAAATACACTATTGATTAAAAGTAGTTTTTTTTAATAAAAGTAAATTATTGAATAAGAGTACTTTTATTAATAAAATAACACTATTGAATAAAAGTACTTATATTAATAAAATAACATTATTGAATAAAAGTACTTGTTTTAATAAAAGTACCTTTTTGAATAAAAATACCTTTTAAAGAAAAGTACCTTTTGAATAAAAGTACCTTTTGAAATACTAGTAACCTTTTGAATAAAAGCTTTTTGAATAAAAGTACCTTTTTTATAAAAGTACCTTTTTTAATAAAAGTACCTTTTTGAATAAAAGTACCTTTTTGAATAAAAGTACCTTTTTGAATAAAAGTACCTTTTTGAATAAAAGTACCTTTTTGAATAAAAGTACCTTTTTGAATAAAAGTACCTTTTTGAATAAAAGTACTTTTTTTATAAAAGTACCTTTTTGATTAAAAGTACGTTTTTGAGTAAATGTACCTTTTTGAATAAAAGTACCTTTTTGAATAAAAGTACCTTTTTGAATAAAAGTACCTTTTTGAATAAAAGTGCCTCTTTGAATAAAAGTACCTTTTTGCATAAAAGTTCCTTTTTGAATAAAAGTACTTTTTTGAATAAAAGCACCTTTTCGAATAAAAGTACTTTTTGAACACAACCTTAAAAATAAGAGAACATGATTTTTTTTTTCTTTATCGCTGGTAATAACCAAAGGATGAGTCAATGGCGCAGTATTAGTTAGAAAGAGGTGTGCAGCACTTTTCAAATGTGCTATTTTCATGCAGAAAAAAGCATCCAGGAGACAGACGTATTAAGTAAGTTCTCCTGTGAGATAACATCTTGCTCACGATTATTTTGGCAACATTTTTAACCTAAACAGCCGCTTGTCTACTTGTCTGAAAACCTTTTAAAAGTTAATAAAAGTGAAACTGTTTCTTTTACTTTTTTTAACGTGAATTTATTAAATATTTTTTGCCTCTTTATAAATGCATAAGTATTAATTGTTAGTTTACCTTAATGAAATTATTAAAAAAATGGTTTTTAATCTCCCCCTCTAGTAAAGGAAATTACAAAACTTATATAGTTTTCTTTAAAAAAAATCATTTGTAATAATCAGTTTTAGTTCATTGACTTGCAAATATGTAGTGGTAACATTTCTATTACAACATAATGCTTCACAACAATAACTGCAACAAACAAAAAAGAGAAAAAAAACCAGCAACAACTTGCAACAGCAAGCAATACAAAAATGTTATAATTTCAATTTTCATTAAAAGTGTGTAACAAGACTTTTTTTCCACATTTCGCAGTTTGTTTTATATATCCCCCCATGTTGAACAAACAACAAAACAAGTTGGAAAGTAAAAAAGTTGAAGATAAATTGCTATAGTTTGCTAAAATTTTTTTCACATTTCCAAGTCAGTTTTAGGAGCAATATACTCTACTCATGTGGAGGAAAGTTTCTATTATTATTATTGCTATCATCGTGATAAATTTTAAAACAATGTTGTCAATACAGGAAATAAAAATCTCACGCACAAAGATTTTTTAAAATAAATCAAGTTGGAGTTTTACTTTTGTTTGTTTTTGATAATGGGTAAATTGGAGTGGAAGAAAAACTAGTTGTTATTATTAAATAGAAACAAACTCTCACAGGAAAAGATGTTGTTAATATTAAAAAGTGAAACTTTACAGCAAATAGATGGAATCTAAACTATCTATGTGTGTTAGGTAATTACTTTTTTTTTATTGAGTAAAAGCTTTAGTAAAATCAAATTAATGTGGACTTGTTTGAATTTTTTAGGGATATCTGATTTTTAAGCGACCTCAAAGTGAGAAGAAGGGTATCAAGTCGTTTGCATACTCTCAGAAATGTTTTTTCCCTCAGAATTCTGTCATTTATTATAGACCGTTACGAATTTTCTTCCTATGGCACTTCGTGCTTATGATATGCAGCATATAAAAATTTTTTATAACAAAAAAAAAACCTGTAACAAATACGTATAAAGAACACTGCTAACAAATACGTATACTGGTAAGTACCAATTCAAGAGGAAAGCAAGAGGCCGGCGGAAATGTTGAACTCCGTAAAAAGTCTGTATTGCTGCTTTGCATTTGTCGTGGTTTTCGTTGTTTGCCATTGTTTTGCAGGAAATTGTGGGATTTAGGGAAGAGTTTTATTCTAGTTCTTGGTATTCCAAGTAACTTCTGGGATTTTGGGGAGATTTTTGTCCTGGTTTTTGGGAATACGGGGAACTTCAGGGATTTTGGTAAGATTTATGTTCTTGTTTTTGGGAATCCTTAGACCAGGTTTGCTTTTTGACTAATGATTGGTTTCCTTGTTAGCTAAAGGTGTCGCTGCTAAACACCATTTGTCTAGGCTAAATTTTGGAGAAGTATCGCTTAAGTATCTTCCAGGCGATAGTGTTTTTTTTGACGAATTGTTTTCTTTCTGAAATTGCTACATATCTTCGTTTACGTGGTACATATCATCAAGGTAGGTGAAAGTTTGAATTTTTAATTATAATTTTTATTTCGGTGGGGGTCATGGCGCCGTTCCGGTGACTAGGCGAACTGTGCCGAAGGGCGGTAAAGATGAGGGAGCGTCTGACATATCGACCGAACGTGGCCGGCTGAATGTAACTGACCGAAGGCTGCCGGCTGAAGGTAGCCTGTCGATGCCATAGGCCAAATGTGGCAGACCGATGGCATAAGGCCAAAAGTAGCTGATGCAAGCCGATAGGCGGTAGGCCGCAGGTGTCCCATGACGCCGCGCGCTCATATTTCATTTATATGAAAGGATAAACTGCCATATTGGTACCGTTTTTCTTTTGTACTTTGTTTGGTTTGTTAAGATTTATGTTTTCTTTATTTATTTGTTAAATTCATCCTTTGTAAAAAAAAATTTAAAACATTTCTGATCTGGTCTCAAGGACCGCTAAAAAACATCAAATTCCAAATATACAGGGTGTCCCATTCATCAACGTCAAGCCGAAAGCGTGTGATAGGGCAAGTAGTGGTGACTGCTACGAAAAAAGTTAGAAGCAAGATCTATGTCACTTATTTTAAAAGATGTTGCCGTTTAAAAAATTTGTCTTTCTATTGCTGTGACTACAAATCTTCACTTTTCTTATTTTTCTCTCCTATATTATTGTTAGATATCCTTCTGTAAATTACAGTTAAAACTTAATACTGTAGTGGCCGGACTTTCAAAGAAAATCTTACGTTTTGCCAAACGATGTACTTAATATTTTTTTTTTATAAAGAGACGTAACACAATCCGGCAAATAATGCCTACCAGTTAATTATGCTATTGCGAGTTTTTTTGTAGAGCAGTGTTGCAAGCCCCTCTGGTGTCAAGTAGAGGCATTAAGTTGTTTAAGCTGCTTAGCCATTTTTATTAGTTATTTTACTTCGCCGACGGTTCTGTTACGGGTGCTGTGAAGTGCATTAGGATATGTTAGTATTAATCGCTGCCGGTACTGCCAAGATGATCAGTGCTATGCCTTCATCACTTTAACAGTCCAACACAATAACACACCAAAGCACATGAGAAAAATGCATGATGTTGTTGGCTTGCCTGAAACTAGTTTTGAACTTAAGACCTCAGGGTTTGTAGTCAAACGCGCTAACCACTCAGCCAACAGCACCCAAACTCCAAACCAACAGTACTCCAACTTTAACCAGACGTGTTGAAAAAAATGTACTAGGTACTTTTGGCAAGTGACATCAGAAGTTGGCACGTTTAGCCCGAATTCTATAATAGTATAATACTTGGTCGATTTGTTTTTCAAACTGCGAAAATAAATTTTTTCCAAAAAATCTATCTATTGTTTTTAATACGAGTTCTACCAGATTCAGCCCTTAGCAAGCAAAGAAAAGTAATATGTGTTTCTTAAAATCTCAGAATTCCTAAGAAAATTTCAAGAAATCCCAAAAATGGAATTTTTTATGGTTTTGCCCATAAAACGCATATTTGGTCCAAAGCCCATAAAATTCTTTCCGCAACTAAATGGATACACATAAGACTTTCTGCAAATAGTATTTCTTTTTTAATCCAAGCTATGGGATTTTAGAACATATGGGCTAAAGTCAAAACTTTGGTGCAATATGGGTCGATTTCGGATATTTTAAACGTATCGAAGTATGTGTTAAGAAATTACTGATTTATTTCTTAAATATTGTGATTCTGGCCAACTGTGTCTTGTTTTCATCAAAGTTAATATAAATAAATTGAATTTTTTTTCTGCTAGAAATTTTAGATTTACAAAATTTAATTTTTTTATTTAAATATTTCATTCAAAAATATTTTGAATCTATGAAGAAAAAATTAATTAATTTATTTAGTTGTTTATTTCATTTTTTGCCATTTTTTTTGTTTGTTTTCATACATTTTAATTGAAAATAACCATGTCAAATGCACATTCACTCATTAAGTTTTCAGTTGCTTCGTTTCAATTCATTTTTATATCATTTGACACCTGCAAGTGATGGCAGCCACAATACACAAAAATAACAAAAAATATATATTGTTCTTTGGTTTTCATTAATACAATTTATAAAAATATAACAAACATCTTATACTTTTGTTCAGGGTATTTCGAAATTCTAAGGATAAAAATATAATAATTTATTTTTTAATACTAATAAATTCATCTTATGATCGATTAGTCATCAGTGGGGATTTCTTCTTATAAATTTGTGATAGAAATTCTTTAAGAATGATAAATGGCCTCTGGTGGCATTTAGTTGGTTTTTAGTTTTCTTTTAACTATAATTTTTTTGTGGAAATAATTTATAGAACCACACAATTTTATAGAGAATATTTTATATAAAATATTTTACTATTTTTATGTACCAAAGATGTAGGAAAAAGTAAAACGCAGTTAAATAAAATAAAATTGATTTGCTAACAAACAAATACAGTAGGCAGTTAGGGCCAAAGAAATAGCACTAAGATATACCATAAATTGGAGTGCATACAAGCTAGACGTGAGCAACATGAGGGACGGAGAAGTAAAAATATATAATATGGCAGTATACTCTTTTATATAAACGTAGTAGAGCCATTATCCAAATGCTACTGACTATGTTGTAAAAAATTTCTTTAAAAACCTGCCCGCAATATACCTATAATGCAACTATAACGCTGTACAACAAAATAATTCCTTTTTTCAAAAGAACAAGGTTCTAACAACTGATTATGGTAAAGGTTACCAAAAAAATATATACGTGGGTAGACGTTTTGAAAATTTACTTCTGGGACTCATTTTGCGGGGAGTTAAATTTCCCGCTTTTTTGTCCATAGTTGTAATGCCTTTGTACAGGAAATTTTATAATCATAACGTTAAAAGTGTAAGATATCTTTAGCATTTTTATGTAAAACACTGCGAAAAAAATGTAGAACATTTTAACCCTCTAATAATGGGTGTTTTTTATTGAGGTATAGAACTTTAAGTTGGCATCACTTTTTTAACTGGCGGCCATTTTGTCAGCTGTCAAGTGATTAATATTTAGTTTGGTTTGCCATTTCATCATGAACAGGTTGACAAAAGAACAACGCTTGCAAATCGTGCAAATTTATTTCGAAAATAATGGTTCAGTTCGCGAAGTTTACCGCAAGCAAAATCGCAAAATTTTGTTCAGTGATGAGGCTCATTTTTGGTTGAATGGCTACGTCAACAAGCAAAATTGCCGCATTTGGAGTGAAGAGAATCCACATGAGACCCTTGAGACGCCATTACATCCACAAAAACTGACTGTTTGGTGTGCTCTATGGGCTGGTGGAGTCATTGGGCCATACTTCTTCCGAAATAATGCTGGAGTGTCAGTTACCGTTAATGGAGACCGGTATAGAGCCATGATAACCGACTATTTTGTTCCCGAATTGGATGGCATGAATGTGGATGAGTTGTGGTTCCAACAAGACGGCGCTACATGCCACACAGCGCACGTCACAATCGATTTATTGAAGGAAACATTCGATGAGCGCATAATTTCGCGGAATGGACCTGTCAATTGGCCACCAAGATCGTGTGATTTGACACCATTGGATTATTTTCTTTGGGGATATGTGAAGTCGCTCGTCTACGCCAACAAACCAGAAACGTTAGGGGACTTGGAAGCCAACATTCGTGGCGTTATTGCCAACATACGGCCCCATATGCTCGAAAAAGTGGTTGAAAATTGGACCTGTAGAATTGGCTTTATTCGAGCCAGCCGCGGCGGCCACATGCCCGAAATCATATTTAAACATTAATGGCATAAAATTATCCTTCCAATAAAGCCAAATTGATGGACATTAAAACGATTTTCTTGTGTTTTATTTCAATTCGAAGTTCTATACCTCTAAAAAAAACACCCTGTATATGATATATGATATGATCATATTTGCTCCTTCTGCAAATATGTTCCTCATAGTGTTTTACATAAAAGTGCTGAACACACCTAATACCTTAAACGTGAGGCTTACAAGATATCCTATGCCGAGTTCCTATGCATTAGTACGAAATTAACCCTTAAACACATTTTAAGTTTTGAGCTATTCTGGTATTCAAGTTGAGTCTACAGCTTAGGTGTCTTTTAAGACCTATAGTAAGATTTTATGGCAAATATTTTTGTAGAACATTTTAGCCCGCTATATTGCCGTTGAAGGACAGTTTTTTGCCCCTTTTCAACCCGCTACATCGCCGCTGGAACGTATTTTGTTGCCACATTTTTAAGAAAGGGTCAAAAAGACCCATACAGCATAGAGTTAGAGGGTTAAAATGTTCTACAAAAATGTTTGTCGTGGTGTTTCACATAAAATTGCTGAGCACATCTTATACCTTAAACGCAAGACTTACCAGATTTCCTATGCCGAGCTCTAATTGTGAATAAGTACGAAATTAACCCTTAAACACATTTTGAGTTTTGAATGATTGACGCTTAAGATTTGGTGTGTGTGAAATCTTATAGTAGAACTATTACATATTTTTGCATACTATTTCAGTCCACTATATTGCCGCTGAAGGGGAGTTTTTTCCCCATTTTTAAGAAAAGGACAAAAATAGCTATACAGCGAAGAGTTAGAGGGTTAACACGTTCTATAAAAATATTTCCAGTGCTGTGTAACATTGAAGTGCTCAGCACATCTTATATGTTAAACGTAAGACTTACAAGGCTTCCTCTGCTAGTTTTGAATTTGTGCGAAATTAACCCCTAAACAGACTTTAAACTTTGAGTCTGGATCTTGGGTGTCCTTGGAAACTTATAATAGAATTTCATGTAAAATGTTTTTGTAGAACACTTCAGCCCGCTACATCGCCGCTAAAACGGGTTTATTTTTGTCCTATTTTTAAGAAAGCGACAAAAATACCCATGCAGCGTAAAGTTAGAGGGTTAACATGTTTCACAAAAATTTTCCTTGTAGTGTTTTTTCTAAAAGTGCTGAACACATCTTATACTTCAAACGTAAGACTTACAAGTAATGTCGAGTCAATAAAAGTATATGCAAAAGGGGAGGAACTTGTAACACCCAATAACACGAATCCCAAATGTAAACTTCCAAAACGCCAAAATACGTAAATATCTTTTGATGTCATCTGCCAGAATCTGTCGTTAGAATCATGTAATTTTTTTTTGTGTTGTACAGCGTAATGAGTTTATTTTTAAGTTTCGTCTTATTTAGAAGCAATAACTATCATTATTCGTACTTACATTTGCTACAAAACTCTACTCAAATCAGTCAAAATTGTCCAGTCTTTAAAATTAAAGCATTTCTATTGCAAAAAATTTCATTCATCCTGGCTGTAATTGTTACTGCTAACTCCTTTCTATTTTTCTGTTTGTTACGCACATAAAAATATAATTTCCTGTCAAACTTCTTCAGCACAATTTTGCTGCACAGCAGTTGTGTGTTGAAACTTTTTCTACATATTTTTCTTTTTTTCTATTTTTGCTTCTTATTGTCGTTAACAAATGTACTAATGCACTTAAAAATGTTGTACAGGGAAAAGGATAGCGTATTCCCTCTTCCTACATCTGTCAATTATTCCTTTTTGATAACATGAAATAGTTTGTTTGGCACCATAAAAAAAACTTCCTTTTTGGAAGGTTTCGTTTTTGTTTTCTTTCTTTCTTTTTCTTTTAGAGAAGACAGTGAATGAAACAGGTGTTGTTGATGTATATTTTCTCGTTACAATTTGGTTTCGTTTTGCTTTTATTCTTGTACATTGAAGAAGAGAGTACATGCCAACCACATAATGTGTTTTAGCTTTAGGTCAATTGTTTGTTGCAAAAACATTAATTTAATAAAGTTTTTGTTAAAACTCCCAACAAAAGTTTTCATAAGGATTTTCGAGGGGAAAATTGAAATATGAAGGGGAGGGAGATACTTTTGCTAAAGGAGTACGTGATAAGCGGCTTAAATATAAATAATTGCAAGACAAATATTGAATGAAATGTAGAATAATGTCAATAAGTCCTTTTTCTCATGAGGAACTTTTGAGTTTTTTTATATGTATTTTTAATTGGAAAGAATAAAAATTAGAAAAGTTACGTAAAGCATAACAATTTCCTTTCATTTTTTTTATGTTGTAGAAAAAAAGAAAATGTCGTAGAAAAAAAAGAATATTGAATTCAAGTAAATTTTTGACGATCTTAGAGATGTTTGTCATGTTTGGGCACATCTTTACTTGTACCTCATTTGGACCATATGGAAATTGTAGCCAAGAATTCACACTGTTCGAAAATATGTTTCAATTGTATTCGAGTAATTCGATTTAGCCGGGTGTGACCATTTTACTCGCCTTTTTTGTTCTAAATCAAGAATATAAAATTTTTTATTTAAAAAAATGTAGCGGCTCGCAAGGACATTAAGCTTAAAGTCGTTGAATAACGGGTAGACACTGATAGAACACGATTTCTGCTCAGAATGGTCGTCAGAAAGCTGCGACGGGTGTGACCTTACAAATATTAGTTTTAAAGAATTATGACTTTCAGTATAAATTCTGTAAAATTTTACGGTACACAATAATTTTGGTGTATATATCTGTTTAAAGTGTTTTTAATTGTATTGTGTATTTACTGTTTGACAAAAATCTGTTTTCTTAACAAAAAACCATTTTTAAAATGTGATGGGTGTGACCGACGGGTGTGACCTAATACGAAAATTTAACAAAATCGAAGAAATAAAGCTTTTTATTGATATCATTAATATAAATAATATAAAAATAAATCATAAGAAAATAATAACACATTAAATTATTTGCTATTCGTTCTATTATAGACAGCAGAATACTGAATATTTTTTTAAATTCAATAAAAAGCGAAAAAGTATATTCTTTTCAGAGATAAGGGTTTTTAATAATAATGAGAAAGGGAAGAAAAGAAAATCTGAAATAAATATTAAACATACAAAGAGCGAGAGCAAAATGTTTCTTGCATGATCATTTAAAAGTGCCTCAAATTGATTAAAAAATATTAAATAGTGTATTTTTTTATATTTTCTATAATTTTCATTCTCTAAAAACATCAATTGAGAGATTTTTATTAAAAATAAGAAAAATATTTTTTCCTTGCATTGGGCCGTTTTGCGTGGAATCACTCATATGTGATTTTTTTTTACAAAACTTTGAAAATTGAACTTAAGTAAATTTTTGACGATCTTTGAGAGATTTCGGCCATGTTTTGGCACATCTTTACTTCTAGCTTATTTGGACCATATGGAAATTGTAGCCAAGGATCCACTTTATTCGAGAATATAAGTCGTTTTTTTCAATTGTATTTGTGAGTTTTTTGTTTACAAAACTTTGAAAATTGAACGTAGGTCCCTATTATGATTCACAACTCAACTAGGTTGAGTTGTCATTGTTACGACCCGACTCCACTATTTTTTTGTATTATGATCTTAGTTGGCTTCGAAAATATGTTCGAAAAAAAGGTTCTTATCTATACTCTCTGTTTTTTTAAACCATAGTAGCCATCACAAAATATTTTAAATATTTTTAGTTTTGGCCCTACTATTTTTTCTACTATGGCAACAATATTGGTTGACAAATGGGATAGATTGGCGCCTAAAATCACCATTTTAAAAGTAAGCAAAAGTAACACAATAGTCAAAATAAAAACCAAAACACAACTGATGAAACACAGTTGTCTCACTTTGATGAAAGTTGTAATCCATAATAAGAATTTGACAACTGCGACTCAGCTATCAATTTAGGGGCCTAAATATGCCTTCTATATTCAGTAAAGACGCCATAAAATGTTGCTGCTGAGTTTTTAGCTGATTAATTTTTAGTATGATCACACCGAATGTTCTTCATGAAACATTCTGTGTTGTACCTTGAGCGTTTTTTAACTTTGAGTTTTTTATTAGCTTCTGATTGTAGTTCAGTGAATAATTTTTGATAACATTCAAGTTCATTTCTTTTCAATTTTAAATTATAGATTTTTTACACACAATTTTCCAACCAATTTTTTAATATCTTTTTTTTTAGTTTATTACATTTTTAATTCACATTTTTATTTTACAATTCCAGAAACTTTTTTATATTTATGCATGAACAAAAAATACTGCAATATTGCTTTTGTTAACGATTTTTTTTCAAACATCAAAAAAAAAGGAAATTAAATCGTTTTCAGTTTTTAGATCTTTAATCGTTTAACGAAACAATCGACCACCATGTTAGCCTGACACTTTGATTTTGTCATTTTACTGTTTCCTAGTAAATTCCATAAAAGCAATTATTAGACATTTTAATGTGTTTTCTTTTTTTTTATTCTAAAAGCTTGAAAATTGAAAATATAAAAACAAGCAAAAATCCATTAAACTGGCAAAAGATTTTGTTAACAATGTAAAGGATTTAATATTTGGATGTAAAAGTGGCATGAAAATTATTTTACAAGAGCTATAAAAAAGCTATAAAAAATATTAAAATTAAAAAAAAATTGTGTACTTAGTAGAACCAACTTGGGAGAAAATGATCCCGTACACAGAAAAATTTCATGCTAAAATGGTAGATACAGGTTAATTAAAAATTTTTCGGTAGTCATGTTGCTTTATAGGTATTTCTTTTTAATTCAGCTTGATTTTACAATAACCTTTAAAGAAAATTTTTCCTTTTGAAACAACTATATTTCATGTTGATTTCATATTCCAGTTCAGTTAAATCAACATGAAATCGATACTGAAATAACACGAAGAATCATGTTGAACCAAAGTACTTTCAAGTTGAAACAACATGACTTTAATGTAACCATCTTATTAATTATATCATTTATGTGATGTGTAATAACACAAGCATCAGAAAAATTTGTGTCGTAGTTGGCTCCCGCAGCCATAATTTGAACTCGGACTCAGCTATCATCACTTGCTTGGTAGTTGACGCAGTAACGACTGCATCCACAACAGCCTCAAATATACTTTAGATATACAGTAATATAAATACCATCATTAATAACATGAACTTAATTTTAATTCAACATGCTTTATTAGATGATTTAACATAAAATTTTGTTAAAATTAAAGATTTTGTCATGTTAATTTAAAATGATATGTAACGTTGATTTTTCATTAATTCACTTAATCAGATCCAACTTTAATTTAACATGATAAAAAGTGATTTTACTATAAAACAGGGTTCTATGAATTCAATATTCAACAATGTTGTGTTAACAGTTAAAAATGTTAAATCAACGATATTTGAGGTTAGATTAATAATTTTTCGTTTAAAATTAATATGATGGCACAATGATCATTTTAAATAAAGTCTGTACTTTTGCAGAAATTTAATATGACCTCCAATCAACATTGCGATGTGCTGATTTTATATTAGTATTTTTTCTACGTGCGGTGGCAGAAAGGGCGTAACTCATTCTTTTTTTGAAATCGAGATTATTGCAATTTTCGATAGATTAGATGTTCTCCTATCGAAATATAAAAAAAAAACAATTTCAAAAAATAATGAGTTAGGGCCTTTTTATATTAAGGTAACGATATATATATATATATATATATATATATATATATATATATATATATATATATATATATATATATATATATATATATATATATATATATATATATATATATATATATATATATATATATATATATATATATATATATATATATATATATATATATATATATATATATATATTATTTTTTTTTCAAATGTTGTTTTTAAAGCTTCAAGTGCAATATGGCATAATAAAAAATAATTTTAATCGGACGCAATTGAAAGTATGAGCCTTCAAAAACCCATGATGCCGTATGGCATCAAAAATACCGAAAGGAACTAAAATACCCATACCGCTAAGAGTTAGAGGACTAAAATCAGTCGTTAGAACCTTGTAATATAAAAAAAAAATATTTCGCTGGACAATGTAATTTTTCTTTAATCATATTTTGTGCAATAATTTAATACGAAAATTTTTATTCGAATAATTTTTGTTCAAATAAGTATATTCGTCTAAGTTTTCGTCGCATAATTTTTATTTTCACATATTTTATTTGTATAATTTTTATTCTAATAGTAATTTTATCCGAATAATTTTTAGTCGATAAATAATATTTATTCAACTTAGTTTGTGCGTATAACTTTTCTTCGAATAATTTTTATTCTAGTATATTTTACTCGTATAATATTTCTTCTAAAAAATTTTAGCCGAATAATATTTATTCGCTAAATTTTATTCGATTAATTTTGCTTTAAATGTTGTTATTATTCGAATAATTTGATCCCTTTAGTTTTGATTACTAAAGAAAACAATATATTTTTTATATATATAATGAAGTATTAAATTAATGCAAAACTCCGGTTTCTATCTATCTCTTGAGATTCGTAATTTATTTGCTTCATGAGTCCTATAATATAAGAAATCATTGTTCAAGGAAGAATATAATTTATTTAAGTCTATGCATGCTGATCTTATTTGCTAGTATAATATGTGTCAAACAAAAGTACAAGCTTTTAACTATTTGCATATTACATTTGACTGACATGCATCTCATTTGTCATAAAAGCGGGGCTGAAGGATAAGATAAGTTTCTTTTGCTAATATATTTTACTTTTGTGAATATTACAAAAGTTTTACATAAAAAGATATTACATTACACATGTTAACGTGTGACATGCTTTGTAAAGACATCTAAAGAGTGTGTAGAAAATGAAATCAAGTAACTTTTACAACCTTCTAAGTAACTTTTTTAGTGACAACAAATAATTCTAGTAAACACTTGAATATGTAAAAGTTTTCTGTTTTTTTTTTCTTTTTATTTATTTATGACATTTTATTTTATTTGTTTTATAGAAAATTGAATAAAATATGAAATATTAAGTAGTAGTTCACAGCTTTTTTTTTGTAGGCATTTAGGTCAAGTGGTTCAAACTGAAATGAATTAAATATTATTTTCTTCCCGCATTTGAGCTGTAGAGAAGGTAATATAACAAAAAAGTTGCCTTTGTCATTAAAATCTGTGTCGTTTTATCATAACATCTTAAGTCTAGTTAAGTCAAAATCAAGTTAAGGTCATATTCTGGTTCGTCTTCTTACCAATAAACATTTGGGTCTAACCCGTTTTCAAATATCCCAGCAAAAAGAAATCGAAATTTTGGAAGCAGTACAAATTGTTCATGTTATACAAATGCGCTTCACAGTAGCGACAAATGTATTGCCTGAATATAAGCAATAATGTATGGCAAGAAATGCTTAAGCTTCTTATATTTTTCTTCTTCGTCCACTTAAAAAACAAATTTTTGCACATTCACTTACAGTGGTGCATTCAAGGAAGGGCTACTGTAAGGCAGAGATTATAAAAATATTCATTTTACGAAGAATGACGATGAGTTACGAACCTAAAAATACAAAACAATAGTATGATTTTATTATATACTCAATGCGCTGAAATAAGCATTTAACAAGAAATGCTCCAAAGTGGGACATCGCGAACAAATATCATGCAATACGTAAGCATGTTTGTAAGGTACAACAACAAAACTCTCCTTTACAAACCTGCTTATCGCGAAGCACTAGTTTTTGCTGGGATGTACTGTAATTTTCGAAAAAGTTATCACGGCATATTTTTTAACTATCTAGAACAGCCAACGCCACAGATTTTACATTAAATTGTTACCACCTTCAAACACGATTTTTAGACTTGAGATGTTATGATAAAACGGCACAGAAATTACGAAATAAGTAGAGGACGCCCTCAATGAAATTTAGAGTTTGTGTTCGTTTGGGAGAAATACTGCAAATTTTTCAAGAATGTAAAACATATCGACTTGTTTTTGTTATGCAAGGAAACTCATTTTTAACCGATTTCTAGAAAAGGAAACAGGCTATCAACTCGTCATGTATTTTTGTTTATTTATGTTCCCTCAAAAGTCCGCCATTTAGATACCGATCTTAGTCGGTTTTGCTTTTTACAAGAACTATAAAATATAATTCTTCAACTTCGAAGTTAAGATACTCAGCCGGCTTATGTATGTCGAATTCGAATTGGTGACTTTGACAAATTGTCATAGAATAAAAAAAAATAATTAAAAGTTTTCTTTATTCTATGACAATTTGTCGTACACTAAATGAAAAATCTATCATGGCATTGATGACGCCCTATCAGCAGAATTCTGACATCAATGCTATGGCAAATGTCATCAATAAAATGAAAACATACATCAATCAATGATGACAAAGATCATCATAGAATTTTGTCATAGTTAGTTTAAGTGTCATCAATGCTATGATTGCAATGACATCATTACGATGCAAATTATTATATATTATTAAAGTGTAAATATGTATATGTATGTTGTAATTTGTATTTCAATACAATTGTTATTGCTTTATTTTTGTGTTTAAACGCTTTTCTAAAAAGTTAAAAAACATGTCATTGCATTGATGTACACTTATCATCATTAATATGACAGATCTTATAATAAAATGTGCAAGTCTTTTTAAAAACTTAGCCAGTACAGCATTTATACACAGACAAAACATTGAAGCAAACGATATTATGACCCCTTTTCATCATATTGATGACACTTATTCATCATTTGTATGTCGCATCAAGAATGTTTCTGTTGACTTTAAGCTGCCGATATTTTGGATGGTGACATAGCTGAAATGGTAGAGGCGTTTGTTTTTTTTTTAATATGCGATGAATTAAGGAGCATGGTATCGAGACCATCAGAAGAAAAAATAAATTAACAAATAGTAAGACTAATGGCTCGATTATCGATGGCAACCGAACTTCAGTTGGGTTGCCAGTTGCTAAAAATCATATTACGGATGGCAACTGGCAACTGAAAGTTGTCAATTTCAGATGATTTTTAGAGCTTTTCTGGCAACCACAAATTTTCAGTTGCCGGCTGGAAACGCAACTGAAGTTCGGTTGCCATCGATAATCGAGCCATAAAATAGAAACAAGTAAAAGTAAGAAGATATAAAACGTATAATTTTTTCAATCATTCTATTGATGACAGCTAATGTGAAGGTTGACATCACAATGATAAAAAAGTGTCATTGGGTCAAAAACGAAGACACTTGACGACATAGCATTGATGTCATATTAAATCAGCGTCATGACGGTTTTGTCAATATTGATGACGTTTTGTCAATAAATTGATGTCAATTCGTCACTTTACTGATGTCGATGTATCGTTGCATTAATGATATATTTATCATGGGGGGTCATGGGGTCAAATTCGAAGACACTGGCCATAGCGTTGATATCAAATTACATCAGCATTATGACGGTTTTTCTATCAGAGTAGTCATAAATTTGTCCTCGACACTCATAATCCGTACGATTATTTCAAAAACTTCCGGATAATTCTCTACACTCTAAAATATTGTCTAAATTTGTGTTGAAAATTTCTGCTTGTCTAAAATTACATCGATTTTGTAGTTCTTTTATTAAAGAAAAAACCTTTCAAATTAAACATTATTAGTTCAAGTGGAAAAAATTTGACATAAAGTATAATACCGCTATGGCTGAATGGTAGATACGTCAGACTATCAGTCAGGAGGTCGCGGTTCAAACCTTCACGCAGCAAATCGCTCTTTTTAGTAAAAACATTTTGTTCAAAAATAATGCGTGTATAATTTTAGGTCGATAACAATCTGTAAAGTGTTGCCGACTATTATCGACCTAATTTTCAACAAAAGTGTTTTAAAGTATAGATTCGACAATTATAGCTTTCAAGTCAGTGCATAAACTCCCAGTCTTTAAAGAATCGTTAACCGAAAATACTTATATTTTTAATATTCACCAAATTAGAATTCTACTGTATATCACATAGGCTTTATCAGGGGCTTTATTATTATTTCCACCTAGAATCTTTGATGGGAATCGAATGCACAACAACACAGTAGTCTAGCGGGACACCCAAATTAGTTTTCTAACTTTTATAATACTCTACCCAAAAATGCGAAGATAATGCAAATATGACCCAATAATCGCTATCCCCAGTTGATCCAGAATGTTGGTTGTTAGTGTTCTATTAAAAAAATTAAAAGAAATTTTTTAAACTAATTTAATTTTAATATTTTCTTAAACTGAAATAATTTACTTCATTCGAACTTTTTTAATCCTTAAAAACTCTTTAAATGCAATTATTTGCATGACAACTTTAGTACATTTATCATTCATTTTAATTTATCTAATTCAATTATTTTTTCCTTCTTCTCTTTTTAGGTAAGTTTCTTTATCATCTGACGTCTTCCACTTGAAGTCGTTGTATATTATTGATTGATTTTATTGCCAAGAAGTTGTATGTATTTATTTGTATGTATGCATATTGTTTCGTTGTTATTTAAAAGTTGTTCAATAATATTATTTGAATACTATTGTGTAAGTAAATAGCAAAAACACTTGACATATCTTCCTCCTTGTTTAACAATTTATAATTCCCCAAAGTCAACTATTATATATTTCTGTATAAGTTTTATTTACTCGTACAAAAAAGCCTGCTAAAAATATTTGCTTTTTTTATATAAATAACAACATCATGCTTGTTGTAGTCTAAAATGTCGAAAGATTTTTGCGAAAAGTTTCAAGGAGAATGCAGCTGTATGTGACACTAGAGTGGTTGTAAAAAATTTAATTTCTTCTCATACCCCAAATCGATGGGTATTTGTTAATAACAAATCTAAAAAAGTTTCAGGTAAGATTAAGGCGTGTCGCACGCCTACAAAAGTTTGAGCAGATGATCTTTTTCTGCTTTTATGTCTCATAACTTAATAAATATAGTATTTATAAAAAAAATTTCATTTAAAAAGTTGTGGTCTGTGAAGCTTCCAACAGCTTTTGCCTTGCCGACTTTTATATAAATCGCATATTTAACAAAATAAAAAGCAATATCGAAAAAACCCTTTAACAATTAAAATTTCGAAATTATTACACTAATTTACAAATTTCGCTAAACTTTTTTGTTCCCTAGAACTGAAAGCTGTTTTTTTAGTTATTTGAGCCGCTGAACGCGAATCTGCACTTAATTTTTTATCAGTTCTAGTTTTCGAGTTATACCGTTATGTCAAAATTGAAGGCACTTGCGCACGACATATAATTAGCATAACTGGAGAAGGGTACGCGCTATTCAGTAAAAAAAGAAAAATCAAAATTCTACAACAAAATTATCTTTAAGCCGAGCGAATAATGATTCTGAATCTGCTTATTAATTTCAGAGATATCGTAAAAGTTTGAGTCTAAAAACTAAAAATGTCATAAATATTAAAAAAAAAGTTCTCTCACTAAATTGTGAATAAAATCAAAAGTTATGCTCAAATTTCAACGAAAAATGACTTATTTTCTATGAAATATACTAATCTACATTGCTCTAGCCAACAAAATGGGGTCGTTGGTGTATTTTTTACTTTTTTATGAACTTTTAAAAACAAAATTTTTTTAATTTTTTATCAAATTTTTAATTTTTAGTCTCAGGCAGATTTAGAAATAATATTGCTGGGTTTAAAGAGTAATTTTGTTGATAAATTTTGGTGTTTTAATTTTTACTAAACAAGGAAAACCCTTCTCCAGTTATGCTTATATGTCGACCCCTTAGCGCCAAATGATCGTAAGCGACATTTGGAAAAAAAAACTAATTGCCTATTTTACGATGTCGAAAGAATTTTTTCTTTCTTACATTTGAAACAAAACTAAATTTTGAAATTTGTTATTGTTTTAAACGTAATTATACGAAAGAAAGAAGTCTTGCGACATCGTGAAATAGGCAGTAATTTTTTTATTGAAATCAAAATTTCATGATCGTTTAAAATCATTAAATTGTCCAATTTGTTGATAATTTTTAAAATACAGCCTGTGCAATATAATCGTAAGCGACAGTTTATGAATATAATCCTGTTTAAATACAATAAAAAAAACCCCATCTCCTGAAATACTTAATTTTTGTTGCTTACGATCATTTGGCGCTAAAGGGTCAATATGTCTTGTAATTGCCTTCATTTTTTGCAATAATGGATCTCAACTGATTTACTTGAAAAATTTTTTAGGGTATTTTTTTTATAAATACCCATCGATTCGGGCGGGGTATGAGACTTGAAGAAATCAAAATTTACATATTTTACGACCACCCTAATATGACACAATGGGCATTTTTCAATAATTAAAAAGAAGTAGTGAACTATTGACCTTTAGTTGGGAAAGTATTTAAATATTTATTAGAAAAGAAGAGAAAATAATTTGAATAGAATATTGGAGATGAACTTAAACCACTTTTAGCGAAATGTTGCCATTATTGGATATTTTTTTAAATTAGCTTTCTTTATTGTTGAGATTTTTGCTTAGAATAAAAACTAGCATACATACACATAGAAAAATTTCATATTAAAATCGACGAAAACAAGTTTAATTAAAAAATTTTCGGTAGTGATTTTGCTTCATAGGTATTTTATGTTAATTTAACATGACTTTACAATAACTTTCAGAGAAAAATTTTTGCTTTTGAAATAAATATATTTCATGTTGATTTAATATTCGAGTAGAGGTAACTCAATTTGATACTGAAATAATCTGAAGAATCATGTTGAATCAAAGTTATTTTAAGTTGAAACAACGTGAATTTGATACTGAAACAATACGAAGATAGTTTGTCGGCTATTTGTCGACTATATAAAAATAAACAAGAAAAAGTCGCACAACTGAGCACAATAGTCCGTGCATTATTGTAGCTGTGAACAAAGCAAATAAACATCAAAACAATTAAACAATAAATTATTTCTCATAAATTTAATATGATTTCCAATAAAATTTCCGACATGTTGATTTTAAATTGGTATGCTGAACTGTATTAAAGGTTCCAAGAAAGCTTAGAGATTAACACAATTCAAATTGAAGCAGACACATATCTTTATATATTTATATGGGCCCCTTTGGAATCATGCTACGATGTTGAAGCATTTGCTGAATGATTTCTGTAGAAGTTGTCAAAGTAAAGATCACGAAGTAGACTGTTGAGCACATCTTCGAAGAAAAGTTCTGTTAATCCAGGTAGTATGAAACTGTAAATTCATATATTCGAGCTTTGGGATGGTGTAGCTCTGAAACGTCTGAGGCTTAGATATCCTGTGCGCTTCTTATATATCCCCATCAGGTAGGACTAAGAAACCTCGTAACAGGACTCAGTTTTGAGTTGCGTTTGAGTATCCTTCCCTCGGGGTTACTCTCACTCGAATCAAACTAAAAATTTTTAACAGTTTTTTAGTAGAAAAACGAAAAAAATCAGGAAAATAACTGATTACACTAAACAACAAAATGAATTTTATTTTTTTTTTTTTCAAAATAAGACATGACTGATTCCGGTAAAGTCCATCAAAAAAATATATACGTGTATCGGCGTTTTGAAAGTTTACATTTGGAATTCATTTTAAGTGGAGTGAAATTTCTCCTCCTTTTGCACATAAATAGTTGCAATGATTTGGAATAGAAAATATTGTTAAGTCTAACGTTTAAGGTATAAGATTTACTCAGCAATTTTATGTAGAACATCAGCAGGAAAATTTTCGTGGAACATTTTAACCCTATAACTGTTCGTTGTGTGGGTCTTTTTATCCCTTTCTTAAAAAAGTGGCGCAAAAAAATCCCCGTCAGCGGCCATAGATAGAGCATGCTGAAATTTTCTAGAAAAATATTTTTCATAAAATTCTACTATAAGTCTTCAAAGACACCCAACTTCCAGACTCAACTTGAACGTCAAAAATTATCGAAAACTGAAAATGTGTTTAAAGGTTAATTAACTTAATTTCGTATTTATGCACAATTAGTAATCGGCATAGGAAATTTTGTAAACGTAACGTTTAAGGTATAGGATGTGTTCAGCACTTTTATGTAAAACACCACGAGAAACATTTTTGTGGAACATTTTAACCCTCTAATTCATAGTAGTACGAGTCTTTTTCTCCTTTTCTTCAAAAAGGGGACAAAAAAAGTCGCCTTCAGTGACGCTATAGCATACTAAAATATTCTACAAAAATATTTGCCATACAATTTTATTATAGGTCTTCAAAGACACCTACGCTCTAGACTCAAGTTGAAGGGCTAATTTGGTTCTTATGCACAATTAGCACTCGGCATAGCAAATCTTGTAAGCATTACGTTTAAGGTATAAGACGTGCTTAGCACTTTTGTATAAAACACCACGCCAAAAATTTTTGTGGAACATTTTAACCCTCTAACTCTTCGTTGTATGAGTCTTGTTGTCTGTCTCTTTAAAAAAAAATGACAAAAAAAAACTCTCCTTCATCGGTAATACAAAAAAAATTTGCCTTTGAATTGTATTATAGGTTTTCAAAGATACCCAAGCTACAGACTCAATTTCAATGCCAGAGATCATTCGGAACGTAAAATGTGTTTAAGGGTTAATCTAGTACTTATTCACATTTAGTACTCGGCATAGGAAATCTTGTAAGCCTTACGCTTAAGGTATAAGATGTGTTCAGCACTTGTGTAAAACACCACGAGGGAAATTTTTTTAGAACATTTTAACCCTCTACCTCTCCGTTGTATGGGTCTTTTTGTCATTTTCTTCAAACAAGGAGAAAAAACTACCGTTTTGTGGTGATATAGCGGGCCAAAATAATCTACAAAAATATATGCCATAAAATTTTACTATAGGTCTTCAAAGACACCTAAGCTCTAGACTCAACTTGAACGCCGGATATCATTCAAAACTTAAAATGTGTTTAAGGGTTAATTTTGTACTTATTCACAATTAGTAATCGTCCTGGGAAATCTTGTAAACCTTCCGTTTATGGTATAAAATGTGCTCAGCACTTTTATGTAAAACACCACGAGAAACATTTTTGTGGGACATTTTAACCCTCTAACTTGTCGTTGTAAGGGTAGTTCTGTCCCTTTCTTAAAATAGTGACAAAAAACACCTCGTAAGCGGCGATATAGTTTTACTAACGAGTTCCAGATTCAACTTGAACGCCAGAAATCACTAAACATTTAGGATGTGTTTAAGGGTTAATATCGTATTTATTTAGTTCGTCAAGTGGCGGCCGCCATTGCTTGTGTCTGCGGGCTACTTTTTTTAGAGCTTCAAGAGTAAATGAGATCGGCAAACATATTGTTCAACATGTACAGTCTGGTTGGGGTACACGACGATCTTTTTCGGTCGGATATATATAAATATCTGATATAAACATTAAGGAGACCATATAAAGTAACATTTCTTATACAACTTAAAAAAAAAACTGATAAATTTATTTTTCCCTGGCAAATCATTATTTTGAATATCACTTTCTTAAATTTACCCTGAAATCTTTAAATAAAAAAACGTCAATCATCATCACTCGCCTCCAACCTGCTAAACTTCTATTTATATTACAAAAAATAAATGTCTTAATTTTAATTTATTATTTCCAAAAAAGAAAAAAACATTTGTTAATAGTTTTTCTATTAAAAATCTTTGCACACAATTAAAATTCAAAATCAATAATTTTCCGTTTTAATGAACAGCAACAAAAATTTTTTGCTCTAAAGTTCTTTGTTTTTCACCGAATGAAGCTCCTCTCGTCGTTAACAATAAATCATTCATATTGTGCATTCCGGGAGAATACTTTTGTAGACATTAATGCATGTTTTTGTTTGAAATTATTATTATTTTTATTTCCCATTTGCAAAGCATTATTATTCCATTTATAAATTTATTGTTAATTTTCTCCTACTTTTTTTCCTTCAAATTCTATACAAAAGTTAGTTCAGTCATTTAAATATCTTTTTGAATTTTTAATTTATTATCGTTAAAATACAGTTTTTTTTTTTTTGCTTTTCATGCAAATATTTCTTTTTTGATGTCGGTGAATAAATGCCACAAAAATATTTGAGTAGTGGAAGGAAGGAAGGAAGGATGGATGGAAGGCGAAAAATTTAAATCCATTATTATTGACTTTTGATTGCATTTTACATTTTCCAGATGTGTTTTATATTTAAAATGCAATTTTCCTTGTAGTGGTTTTCTAAAGTTATTTATTTAACATATTCTTATTGAGAATTAATGGAACAGATTATAAAAATATGTAAATTATATTTAAAGTTTAAGTTTCTCAAGGGAACTTTCTATTGTACAAATTTTTTTTAAGAATGAGGTAAAAGGTAGATTAATGTGCAGTGTGATTGACCTATGACACTATACAATATTATCAAAATAACAAATGTTTCAACGACTGATTCTGGTACAGAAGACCAAAAAATAATGTACGTGAATCTGTTTTTTGAAAATTTATGTCTGGCCTGGAAGTTACACATCACGTAAGTAAAGTAAGTAATAAAATAGCTACATTAAATTCATGTTGCTTCAACTTGAAATAACTTTGATTCAACATGATTCTTCGTGTTATTTTAGCATCAATTCACGTTGTTTCAACTTGAAATAACTTTGATTCAACATGATTTTTTATATTTGTTCGGAATCAACTTAACTGAATTTTAATGGAATATTAAATCAGCATCAAATATATAGTATTTCAAAAGGAAAAATGTTCTTTGCAGGTTATTGAAAAATCATGTTTTTACTTTTTTTATTCCAGATGATCAGCCTTCTTTAACAAACAGCACTGAGTAATCACATATTACCTGTTTTAATTATACAAAAATATTCCTTAAAAGCTAATGTTATATAGATATACATATGCCATTTTTTGCGTTGTACAGTGTAACTGCTTTATTTTACAAATATCTTGAATCTCTTGCCTTACATATTTAAATGTTTGAAAGTTTTCTTAAATATACAAAATCGATTTTATAGTTTTTAATACAATTAGGAACTTAATTTCATGCTCAATTAAGCAATTAAATTTTCTTTTTAAAATTTCTTCTAAATATTTTATTGGTAAATCATTTTCCGAAGAAAAAAAATTACTGTTTCCTGTATCTTTTGTAAATAAACATTTTACAAGTGTGAAAATGAAAAATGTACTTTTTTTATAGTTTATAATGTTTGTAATTAAAGAAATATTTTCAATGGCTAATAACAATTAAATATGTACATAAATTTTATATACCAAAAAACTGAAAAAAATTATACTGACGAAAAATACTCCAGACATGAAACACATTCTAAACGTAACGAAGAAAACTACATGCGTGCGTGTACGTAAAAATACGAGGTAGAAAATATAAAATATTCTCAAAATCGTACATTTCAATTGAATATATACATGAAGGAAGTACTTACTAGAAATGGGCACCACTCACTCTACTGATTTGCATGAATTATTCATGATCAAACGTGATCATTCATTATCGTGACTAAATTTTTACCTGATTACCCAGCATATCGGTACAATGAACTATGTGTTCTTTACATCTGAGATGTGGGATATGTTCAGCAACTTTGTAGAAAATATTAGACCAGATCTTTCCCCTAGCTCCAGACTTAACTCGGACGCTAGAAATCATTCAAAATTTAAAATGTGTTTAAAGGGTTAATTTCGTACTTATGCACAATTTGTACTCGGCATAGAAAATCTTGTAGGCCTTACGTTTAAGGTATAAGATACGTTCAGCTTTTTTGTGTACTAGACAACGAGGAACAATTTTGTAGAAGATTTTTCCCCGCTATATCGCCGCTGAAGGTGAGCTTTTTGATCCTTTTCAAGAAGTATACAAAAAGACCCGTAAAATGAAGAGTTAGAGGGTTAAAATGTTCCAGAAAAATATTTGCACTAATATTTTCTACAAAGTGGCTGAACAAAACCTGCTCCTCAGATGTAAATATCACATAGTTTCATGTACCGATATGCTGCACGATCAGACCATAAGGAGGGAAACAAACCCCCCCCCCCTACAATAAAATTGTGATGTGATCTTGCAAAACGCCGGCACACGTAAATTTTTTTTTGTCTCTACCAGAATTGGTTTACAGAACGCCGTAATTTTGAAAAAAGTTCGAAATTGTTGTATAGTGTAACGTACCATGCATGAGCATGATTGCATAAAAAGTTCGGCACGAGTGAGCGTACATGAGTAGAACTTTTGCATGGTTGTTTCGTGATTGACAGGCTTTAAAATCGTAATGCAATTTACTGAAAAACCATTTGAAATTTTTAAAACACAAATAAAAATTGTGCCCTATTTAATACAGGTCTTTAAAATTCATCTTATTTTCTTCCTGAGCATATCGTGAGCATGATTTTCCTTAACACTGACGTGAACGCACATGAGCGTGAGCCAAAACAACAGGGACGTTCATGACCGCGGTCATGACTAATATTTTTTATCGTCAGCCTGCATGATCGTGAGTGAAAAGTTACTCACTATCCCATCTCTAGTACATATGTACATATAATAAAATAATATAAGATATTTCAACTTGTTGAGATTACATCGTAAAACATATTTAACTTCTCAATTAAGATTTTTATTTCTACTCGTGAATTTTATAGAGAAATTTTCAAGAAAAATAATTTCACGAAAGCATAAAATCTAAAAAAAAATAGTTTTCTTTTCTTCTCGAAAACAATTTATATATATATATGTATATTCTTATGTGTGTGTAGAGACAAATAGTGTGTAGGATTAAATATTTGTTTCAAATATTGCATGCGATAAATTTTTTTTATATATCATATAAGAATTTTTTACTACCACTACTAAGCCACCGCCCTTCTTCCGTAATGAATCAAACTTTGAAGAAAATGAAAACAATAGATTGAACTATTATACTGTGTTAACTAGAGTTATTCGTTTATGAACAAAACTGAACAACGTTATTACATAGAAAAATCTCTAATTCGTATTCTGTTACTGAATTCATAAATTTAAATATTTTTTTAATGAACTATGACGTAGCACAGAATTCGTAAAATTCAAAACTAAAAATATTTGAAAAGTTGATACTGAAATAATACGAAGAATCATGTTGAATCAGAGTAATTTCAGGTTAAAATAACGTGAGTTTGATACTGAAATAACAGGAAGAATCATGTTCAATCGCGGAGTTATTTCAAGTTAAAACAACGTGAATTTGATACTGAAATAACACGAAGAATCATATTGAATCAAAGTTATTTCAAGTTGGAAACAACAAGAATTTCATGTAGCCATTTTATTGATTATTTTACTTCGCCAACGATTTAAACATATAAATTACCGGCTAAGGAGGGCGTTGTGGTGTCTATTAGCATAGGAATTAGCAATTTTTTTTGTGTATTTGGTTGTCCCCATGCAAGATTTGAACCTGGGCTCATGCTATCATCACATGCTTGGTAGTCATTTTAATTCTACATGATTTAATTGATTTCTTAACATAAAATTTTGCTTGAAATTAATGTTATAGTCATGTTGATTTAAAATTAAATACAATGTTGATTTTCCATGGATTCACTAACGTAATAAATATTGATTTTAACATAAAACAGGATTTTATTGATTAAATATTGAAAAATTTTTGTTTTAATAATGAAAAATGTTAAATCAATGAGATTTAAGGTTAGATTAATAATTTTTCGTTTCAAAATTAATATAATAAAATGGTAATTTTAAATAAAGTCAATACTTTTGCGGATATTTAATATGATTTCTAACCAACATTGCGATATGTTGATTTTACATTGGTAATTTTTTTTGTTAAGTGTGGGCGAAAACTAAAAACATTGCACGCGGAAAACCTTAGAAGTCTTGTAACTTAGCAAATCTCAAGCGATTGCTTCTTCGCTCGCCGACTGTCCTAAAAAAGTTGCATGCAACAAATTTCATGAACTATTTCATGGTGTAAATTTAGTCTAACTCAAATCATAGAATATTTTCTTTGATTTATTTAAATATAAAAGCTCTCTGCTCTTTTCAATATAAATTATGGGAAAACAGTTTGCTTGTCCTCCTCCTAGTAAATTTTTTTCTTATTGCAACTTAAAATTGTTCCGCTTTTGGTTATTTGAATAAATCTTTATTTAAAATGTCTTCTTGCAAACTAAATTAAGTTAAAACATTTTTTTTTTTGCTAACATTTGAAGTCTAAAATTTTGTTGTTGTTGCTCCAACAAACTTTTTACTTCGTATGTTTTCTGTTTTCCAAAATTAATGTTGTTAGAAAGTTTAAACTTGTGGTGTGGTGGTGCTGTTGCAGTTGCCATTAGGACAGCCAAGCCAGCCAGTAACTGTCATTTTAGGTTTTCAGAAAGAAGAGCAGAAAAAACAGCATAAACTAACATTAAATTAAGTTTGCATACGAGTGGAAAATTAAGTTTTTACTTACATTTCTATTATCCAGAGAGAGAGAGAGAGAGGGAGTGTAAGAGAGGAGCAAATGGAAAATGAGGACAGACAGGATAAAACTTATGTGCCTTTTATTTATGACTTTTATCAAGCCCAAACACATGCAATCTTGTCAATTATTATTAAATGTTAGTTTTTCCCTTTTAATTTTTGTTTTGTTTGAAAAAATTATTTTAAAAGTAGAAAAGTTTTTCCTCTTTGTGTTTAAATTTGATTGCAATGTTTTTCTTTTTTTTTCAACTTCCCATTTAACAAGACTGCTGCTGTTTGTTGAATTTGCTGAGTGCAATCTTTAAGACTTCCATAGAAGTTTGATTTTAAATATAAATGCAATAAAAATTATTAGAATAGTTTAAATGTCGACATGTAAATTTTGATTAAAATGTAAAAATTGTCTTCATAAACTTGCATTTAAATAACGGCAAACGATAAGCTTTTAAGCAGAGAATTATAGAAATAGATAAATTAAAATAAAATGGCTTGTGAGTGATTCCACGTAAAACGGCCCTATGTAAGGAAAAAATAATTTTCTTATTTTTTAATAAAAATCTCTCAATTGGTGTTATTTTAGAGCATGACAATGATAGAAAAAATAAAAAAATACATTATTTATTATTTTTTTAATCAATTTGAGGCCCTTTTAAATGATCATGCAAGAAACATTTTGCTCTCCCCTCTTTGTATGTTTAATATTTATTTCAGATTTTCTTTTGACCCCTTTCTCATTATTAATAACAACCGTTATATCTGAAGAGAATTTACTTTTGCTTTTTATTGAATTTAAAAAAATATTCAGCTAGAGTATTCTGCTGTCTATAATAGAACGGATAGCAGATAATTTAATGTGTTATTATTTTCTTTTGATTTATTTTTATATTATTTATATTAATGATATCAATAAAAAGCTTTATATCTTCGATTTTTTTAAATTTTCGTATTAGGTCACACCTGTCGGTCATACCCGTCATATTTTAAAAATGGTATTTTTTTGTTAAGAAAACAGATTTTTTGCCAAACAGTAAATACGTAATACAGCTAAAAACAAAAAATGTGTGTAAAATGGTCACACCCGGCTAAATGGAATTACTCTTGTGCAACTATCAAATGAAATACAAAATCAAATGAAATTGATTAAAAGTAGATGATATTCAGCTCTGGACTGCAAACCACCGAGCTTTCGAAACGTCAGTTCAACCCTCCGTGCAGTCAAAATTTACTTTGGGTACATGCTTCACATTTATATCTAAATAAAAATATAATTTAATTGAAAAATTAAATTAAAACCGAACTCAAGCCAAAATAATTAAAATTTCTTGGGATATAAACCCATACAGTTCGACTAAAACTCATAACTTAATTGTTAAAATAAAATGTTTTATACAACTTTGCTCACTCCCTTCTTACATTTTAGAAACTCAAGGCTTTATTTAAATAAAAATAAAAAATAAACATTTGTTTTACCATTATAGAATTAAAAAATTTGTTTTTTTACTCCATGTTTTAAGAGTTAAAGACTTGTATTGATAAGGCAGCCATTTACAGTCTTTTCATTGACATTTTGCACAGAACAAAAAAGTGTTTACTAACAACGGAAAATCATTGAAATGCATGTTATATCCGATAGATTATTAAACAGAAACACTAAAATCCATTAACATGTAAAATGTTTTTGTCTGTAAATTCCTATATTATACTCCCAACGTTACAATACAACATTTCTCTATATGATTGTTGTTGTTGTTGTTTTTATTAATAAAATGTTCGATTAAAAAAAAACGGCGAAAAATTTTCACCACAAACATGATTAATTGGAAAATATTAAAAACAGAACCTTCAATTTAAAACGGAATATAAATGTATTTCATTTTTATAAAAATAAAATAAACCATAACCTCAAAAATCCATTATGTATGTTGATGTCAAAACTAACAATGATTTTGCACAAAATTCACCCTATTTTCAGTCCTTTTTCAATGGGTGTGAGATTTAATATAAATTGACAGGTTTTTCTGTAAAATATTTAACACCATAAAATAGGAAATATTATTTACAAGCCATCAGATTCTGTTGAAACTACAAACAAAAAAGGTTTAATGTCAGTCATAATTAATATTCAAATTTAACCCATTCTTGCACAGTGTTGCTAACACTTTGAAAGAAAAGTAAGATTTTTTTTTAGAGTAGAACGTATGGCCAGCATTCGTTATTTAGAAGTATCCTAGCAAAAAAAAAATATGTTTCTGGAAGCAGCAAAGCAATTGCATGCCTTCCACATGCGATGTTTTGAAGCGCTTCCGAGGATGCTCAAAAAGATCTGCAGAGATCTCTCAGTGTTTATATTATTTAAATTACGAAGTTAGTCGGGTTTTTAAAGAAAGTAACACATTTAAAATCATGCTCTCTGTACACACAAAAAGAGGATGTAAAATCAACATGACGCAATTATGATTTGAAAGTATATTAAGTTTACAAGAAATTATTTGTCGTTTAAGTTAAGAATTAATTGAAAATATTTGTCGATTTTTTTCAATTACCAAAAATATGTATATCAATTAAAAAATTAATTGAAATTAAAAAATATCAATTAATTTTCATAAAACAATGCCGTTTACTCATTTATTCACAATTGACATGTAGAAATATTTTCTATTTTATTTTAACTTGATTTACAATCTTCTATCTTGATAGTATGTAGAAATACATTCGCAAAAATCAAGAAATATATTTCTAAATTACGAAACGATAACATAGGAGCCTACATTCTATTACACTAATACTCACGTTTATGTGCACTCATGAGATTTAGTTAAGAAAACAGTCATTATCATGCATGATTAGACTAAAACTACTAAAAGCAACAAAAACTGATATTAATAAACAATTACTGTCGCATATTTGGAAATTGTCGCACCAGTCACAATTTTTGTCTCACCTGTCACACTTTCTAATGAAGTTTTAACTTTTCGGAATCTATTATTTATTTCATCGCAATTTGCGAAAACCTATTTTTCATCAGATTTCGATACTGAGGTCCTAGAAAGCTATTCTGGCAATTTTTAAGCTGATGTCCGTATTAGGGCAATCATTACGTAACGGCGCTATTGTATGGTGGCAAAAGAAAGGACAGGTTGCGGCGACAACCAAACTCTGCAGGGTTCAGAGGTTGGCGTGTCTTCTTACTACAGGCGCTATAAGGTCATGGCCAACCTTGGCCATTGAGGCCTTGATTGGATTAACACTCATACAAATTGTTATAGAATCCTCTGTGGCAATCGCTGCTTATAGAATGGGTCTCAGGAACTATGCTCGTCGTGTCGGCAACAGTCGGGTTTTTTGATTTTTTAAATTTATGTCTTGTTTATCTTAATGTTATAAAGAAAGCACTTTTGAAAAAATTTTATTTCATCAGAACCATTTGCTCCTCCTTCATTTTTTTCTCCTGATTGTCTTTTTCCTAATGTTTTTGACATACAGTTTGTTAAAAACTGAAATAAAATAAATACATCCCTAAAATAATGTTGATATTACGCTCTTAATGTTTCTGAAAACACTTAAAAAACGTGTAGGAAATCTAAAATAGCATTGAAAAATAATAGAGAAGAATTAGGAGTGGTAGGAAGCAATAATACAACGTTTATTTATATATGACAAGAAAGAAAAAATATACTTACTTGTTTAACTTTTGAGCTGTTGAGTGACAAAATTAAATTTTTCATACTAGAGAATACATTTTTTTTTTGCAAATCTCTAACAATGATTTGTTAATGATAGGAAAAAATGCCTTAATTTGACTTTCGACTTGTTTGCATTATATTTTCATTTTTCAATTTCTATTGTATATTGTGCGCTGTTCGATTTGACAGTGACAAATGGTTTTTAAATATTTTAATTAATGGAAAAAGGAAATAACATTATGTGAAATTCTCCTATGAATTTATATATTCATCAATTTTAAATGGGTATGAATATTTAAGACAGCAAATTACTACATTTGGGGCTGATCACATATTAAGTAACGCTCAAGGGGGTGTTAAAGATTTGTTACGGACTAGATACTTTACACTGAAAATTTTGTAAAAAGCGTTACGAGGAGGGTATAAAAAACCTCCGAAAATAGCGTTAAGTAATATGTGAATAGGCCCTTTGCCTAAAATGTCTCCGCCTGTAACGTATACGCAATATTTAATTGTATTGCAAAATTTAATAATCATACGCACTGCGGTTTAGCAATCAATAGACTTTGCAAGGTTTTGTTTGTCAAGATTTTTAAATGAGTTTTTCTCTAATAAGTTAAAAAGTAAACTGGGTTTAAAATAGCAATGGCATCCAATTTGCTTTTAACCTGATAATACATGAAATGTCCACAAATTTCTTTTCTTTTTTTTTACTTTTATTGAGCTGCGCACTCATTTTTATTTCAAAAATTATTCATGTGCTATAGTTTTTGCTACTTTCAAGTACATGCGTACCTACTTTTTTAATATGTTTTTATACAAAAAACACTTCAAAACCAGAAGTACTAAAACTATATGTAAATGAGAAAAACTAAATTTTTTTGTCCCCTTTGAAGAAAAACCCCAATTTTGGCTTTTAACACTTTGAAGTGCTGCAATTGTTTGTATTTTGTGTACAATAAATATTTTTGTGTCTGTTTTCCGTGAAGCTCTCTTAAAAATTCATGGTTATTAAAACCACTTTGGAAATAATACCAAGAATATTGTGTAGTGTAGCAGAACAAAAAATAAATAAAATAAAAGAAACTTAAAAAATGAAGAAGAAAAATCTTGGTAAATAGAAAACAACAACTGGAAATCAAAAGCAGCCTAAAAGACAAACTAAATAGAAAGATGACTTTTAAATAAATTTCTAAATTCTAATTAAATTTTCCAAATGAAAGAACATAAATGAAGCAATGTGTACACTCTAAAATATTACTTCAAATTTACGATCATATATTGTCTAAATTTGTGTTGAAAATTTCTCCTTGTCTAAAATTACATCAATTTTGTAGTTATTTTTTATTAAAGAAAAAAACCTTTCTTCAAATTAAACATATTTAGTCCAAGTGGGAAAAATGTAACATAAAGTGTAATACGGCTGTGGCTGAATGGTGGATACGTCAGACTATCAGTCAGGAGGTACCAGTTCAAACCTGCACGCAGCCAATCGCTTTTTTTAGTAAAAACATTTTGTTGAAAAATAATGCGTGTGTAATTTTAGGTCGATAATAATCTGTAAAATGTTGCCTACTATTATCGACCTAATTTTCAACAAAACTGTTTTAGAGTGTAGCATAATTACACTGTTCAACAAAATCCAATTTTCTAACAACTGATTCTGGTAGAGGACACCAAAAGAATATATACGTGTATCGGCGTTTTGAAAGTTTACATCTGGGATTCACTCATTTTAGGAGGAGTTGAATTTTCCCCCATTTTGTGCATAATTGTAGTGATTCGGCATAGGAAATCTCTTTAGCCTTACGATTAAGGTATAAGATGTGCTCAACAATTTTATGTAAAACACCACGAGGTACATTTTTGTATAACATTTTAACCCTCTAACTCTTTGCACTATGAGTCTTTTTGGGCCTTTATTGAGTAAGGACAAATAAATTACCCTTACGCGGCAATATAGCGGGCTGATATGTTCTACAAAAATGTTCCACGTGATGTTTTACATAGAAGTGGTGAACGCATCTTATACCTTAAACGTGACGCTTACAAGATATCCTGTGACGAGTACTAATTGTGATTAAGTATGAGATTAACCCTTAAATACATTTTATGTTTTCAATGATTTCTGGCGTTCAAGTTCAGTCTAAATCTGGGGTTTCTCTAAAGACCTATAGTAGAATTTAATGGAAAATATTTTTGTAAAACATCTCATCCCGTTATTTTGGCGCTGAGGCTGAGCATTTTGTCCTTAAAAAAAGCTAAGAAAGGCCCACACAGCGAACAGTTATAATGTTAAAATATTCCCCCAAAATAAATCATACATGTAAACTTTTCTCTACCAGAATCCATCGTTTTGAAACTTTTGAAAACCTTATGTATACATACTTTCAAAGGATACGAAAGAAGGTTTGTAAAAGGGAGTCACCAAAGTATTAAAATTGGGGGAACATATTAATTGTATGTTACAATATTCAACAAGTGCAAAACATGTAAGGGCATTTCCACAGGAAAATCCACTTTTTGTCACGTGCGACACCAAACAACTAAGATTGTATTTCAGAACCATGTAGCTCGATTTTTCCTAATGTAGTGTAGTTAATGTAGATCTACTTGAGGCCGTTTCAGATTATAATACAAGTATTAATACGTTTGAAGAAAATTCCTCTCTGATGCGATTGCTGTTTGAAAATTTTGGAAAAATTATAACAAATTATCGTGAGAGTTTAAGTTTCCTCAAAAGTATTAATACTTGTATTATAGTCTGAAAAGGGACTACGGCCTACACAAATAAATAAAGAAGTAACAAAATAAAACGTGAAAAACAAGCATAATTGCTTGGTGTCGCACGTGACAAAAAGTGGACTTTCCTGTGGAAATGCGCATAAGTATTTATAGAAAGCAGAGAAAAAATGTCTACATACAGAAAAAAATCATGATAGATAAAATTTCATGATGGTGGTGATTTTGTTTTATAGATATTTGATATAAATTCAAAATGATTTTACAATAACCTTCTAAGAACATTTATCCTTTGGAAATAACTATCAGGTATGTGATAAAAATCGATTTTGAAAACGAAGCAATTTTAAAGGTCATTTTTATTTAACACACTTTTCATTCAATTTTTATAATATTTGTGATAAAATTATTTTTAATAAAGAAATATTTTAAAATGTCGTCTTTTTCGAAATCGGTTTCCATCACATACCTGCATATATCATGCCGATTTAATATTACAGTACAGTTAAAGCAAACTGAGGTTGATACTGAAATAGTACGAAGAATCATGTTGAATCAAAGTTATTTCATGTTGAAACAACGTCAATTTGATACTGAAATAATACAAAGAATCATGTTGAATCAAAGTTATTTCAAGTTGAAGCATCGTGTATTTGATGCTGAAATGACACAAAGAATCATGTTGAATCACAGTTTTACCAAGTTGAAACAACGTGAATTTAATGCAGCCATTACCGGCTGTGGAGGGCGTCGTGATGTGTATTAAATTTGGACCCGGGTTCATGCTTAGTCGTCAACGCTCTAACCACTACAACCACAATATCCGCAAAGAGTTAGAGGGTTAAAATAGGCTTTAATATAAATACCATCAATAATAACATGAATTTCATTTTAATTCAATATGATTTAATTGATAATTAACAAGAAATTTATTTGAAATTAACGTTATAGTTATGTTGATTTAAAATAAAATATAATGTTGATTTTTCTTTGATTCATTAAAGTAGAAATAAAGTTATTTAACACGATAAAAATTGATTTTATCATAAAATGGATTCAACATTACACAGTGTCGTTTTAACAGTGAAAAAATATTAAATCAACTAGATTTATGGCTAGATTAATAATTTTTCGTTTATAATTAATATGAAACAATGGTTATTTTAATCAAAGCCTGTACTTTTGCAAAATCTTTATATGATTTCCAATCAACATTGCGACATGTTGATTTTATATTGGTATTTTTTCTGTGTGTAATCGTAACTAAAATAATTTGAGGTATCGTCATAGATGTATGGAATAGAACCAGTTGATATTGACAGTCTCTGGCGGCCATGTTTTTTAACATTATCTACCAAATAGATATTTACTCATGAAAATTTTAAAAATTGCCAAATTCTTAAATAAGGGACTTATTTTGTGATTTTCAACATGTTTTTGCTTAGTTTACCTTCCACCTACACATATATGAATGAATATAATATTGAAAATTACACAGGATACAGCGAAAAATGTGTTGCGAAAAATTCTGCCCACAAAATTAAAAAAATAAACAATTCAGACTGCTGCATACTGTTGTTTGTATTTATTGTGTACGAGCCATTACTGCGTAGAAAATTGGAGGAATCCAGTAGCTAGGAAAATGATCCCAAGTAAATGCTACCGCAGCGAAAGAAAACAGATACCTCATTGGTCCTTAAATCTGTAACATATGGCAACATTCGGTTTAATTATACTGTACACTGATATCTTCGTTATACTTTACTTTTGCTTTCAGATACATTTTTCATTTGAAACTCCTTTATTTCAAACACGAAAAAATTTCTCAAATACATGCAAATTTTCTTAAGCAAAAGTGTGTTTGTGTCCGCTTTCCAAACATTTTTAATTAATATTAATGTTCTAGTCATTTGCTTGAAATATTGTAGTTAACTTTTAGTTTAGCTTATTTATTTTTTTTTTACTTTCGGACAGCAAATAAATAAATGATAAAAAATTATCCTTAAATAGACAAAAATAAATTTGTTTTACACTTGTACTAGAAAACACACTTTGAATGCACACAGCAATAATATATATTTCCAAATCCTGAAATGAAAAGAAAACAATAGAATAGATTAAAATAAAATATACTAATCGTTTGTTTAACCTTGTAATTAGGAAGGAAGTAGAGCGCATAGAATAAATAAATGATACTAACAATGAAAATGAAAGTTTCAAACAAAATAAAAATTTTAAGGTGTTTAGAAAAAGACGATAATGTAAAGAAGGATAAACAAAAGTTTAGGTATAAAACAAAAAGTAATTAAAAGCGGTTCCATTGGACTAAAAGAAATTTGCTTCATAAAACCAATGAAACCATTTCATTAGATATTTTTCATTAATCCAATTTTCACAAATCCAATGAAAATTTAATTAAAATGGTGAAAGAATTTCGTTAATTGAATTTTTATGAAAGGTTTCATTTCAAGTGTTGAAAAATTTCACATTCCCCATAGAAATACCTTACTTTGGGACTTCATAGCTCCGCTCCCGAGGAATGTGGGAAGCTCATCTTTTTTAGGTCAAATAGGAATACTACTCTGCTCTGTTCATGTAAAATTTTATACTAGTCGTATTATCCGCTTAGATATAGCTAATTTATTTCCAAAATATTTTGATTCTGCCTCACTGTGCATTGTTAAAAGTGAATCGGTATAGAATAACTTGTAATCCTTACATTTTGGGTATAAGATGTGCTCAGGACTTTTTTGGTGAACATTTTAACCCTCTAAGGATCATTATAACAACTTGGCAATAGCTAAAGGCAGGATTTTGTCGGCCGGATAATTAGTGTATCATTATTACACATTTACTTTAACCTACCACTTGGGTTGTACTTGCCTTTAACTTATCGCTCACTTTCAGTTAAAGTAAAGTTTTAATAAAGATAAACTGTTTATCCGTCCGACAAAATCCTGCCTTTAACTATTGTCAAGTTGTAATAATGGCCCTAACACTTCGCTGTATGTGAAGGAAGTGAAAAAAAAACTCAATTGATAAAAATCACAATTTCCATACAACAGAAAACTTTTAATTTTTGTTAATTAAATTCCCTCACTCAATTGTAAATAAAATTGACATTTGTCCATCGATTTAAAAATCATTAGCTTATTTTATTCCTATTACAAATAGCTTTCTAAAAAAGGATGACAATTTAAAATTTTTGTCCTCTTAATTTTTTTTTTATGAGTTCTTGAAAACGAAAAAAGGTTTAATTTTTTATGCAAAAACTAATTTTCGCCGCTAATCTCTGAATAGTTCCGAAACAGTTGGAAATATAAAAAAATTTGGATAACTGACTTTAAGGTATTTCGCATATTCTGGTTGTTTATTTATTCAAATCGGACGAATACTTCGCGAGCTATGATGCAATATATTAACATGACCGCCCAGTGTTATTAGTACTAAGTACTCTTACATGAAAAACGGATTGTATAATTACGATGAATATTTTTTTATTATGAAAACCGTACATAAACGTGTACTGTATAACATTCAAAATGTAGTTTAGTTTTTCTTATGAGGTTTAGTTAGAATTTTAGAAATTTTAACAGTTAAGAGAATTAATTCTTTATATTCTTTGAATTGCATACCCTACAATCGGAATATCTCGAGATCAGTAAAATATATTCGAATAATTTTTTTAGGCGTGGTAAAGAGATTCATATAGAAGTCAAAAATGTCAATTTGAGAAAATAAAATTATTTTACTGTATATTTGTTATGGTAGACAACTTTACATTATAAAACGTTATAGCTAGAAATTTCAAAATCCATAATCGCAATTTTTATAGACCCAAAAATTATTTTTAAAATTTACGGTTTTCGGCCAAATACAAAATAATTGGTGCTAGATTCATTGTCAATGGATTGCCTTTTGCGATATGTAATTAAAGAGCGAATATGTTAAACAAAGTTTTTTGCAAAAATTGAAAATATGTAATTACGATAATTAAAAAAAAATCAAAATTTTGATTTCTTGGCCTTTCTTCGACTTTAAGAATACAGATAATAAAAAAATTGCTTTAGTCGTACTTAGTTCTACTTGTCAAGAATCGAATGTTGGCTTTTAAGTTAAAATCGAACTGTAAATTAAAAAGTTATAAGCAAAAAATTAAAAAAAAATCAAGAGAAAAAATTGTCAAGTCAAATATCTTCTAAGCTATGAGAGATACGGAAACACGTGTAAGGACATTATTTCTATTTTTTAGCTAAACTCAAAGTGTTTTAAATTTTTAAAATCGGACAACATTTAAATAAGTTACAACTTCTTTGAGCCTTTTGAATCCCTAGTGGTCAACTTTGGCCCACTATAGCACCTCTCGTCCTTAAACCAGAAGGCCACTGAGATACGAGTTATAAAGTCTGGCTCATCCTCTAAAGATGTTTTAAGTTTCAGCTAAATCTAAGCAGCATTTTAGAAGCTTCAGAGTTATTACCATTTATTTTGCGAAAGTGGTTTAACTAACAATTTTTCATTCAAATATAATTTGTTATTAAAATTAAAATTTTGGCAATTACATAAATATTTTAGTGTGTCAAGTTCTCTTTTGAAGATCAAGCTGATTTTAACCGAATATCAAGCTAGTGTAGTGTTTGAATCTGGCAACCATGAGTCCACCGTAACTTTCCACAGGGTGGTCAAGAGTTTAATTATCTTAAAGCTTATGTTCTCCTCTATGATTTTCACATACATCATTTTGTAATCGCATCGCAAGTTTCAAAGATACAGATTTATTACCAATTTATTTGCAATAGGAACCATATTACGTCGTCCAAACTCCTCAATTGTTCGTGTAAAAATATATCTCGAGAACCAATTAAAAAAAAACTATAAAAAAAAGGTTATAAACGTCATTATCTTAAATAGACACTAAATAGTAACGCAAAAACCTGTAATTTTAATACTATGTATTTGTTTTTTCCACTGTGCTATCCAAATATTTAGATTTAAATAGAATCTTCTACTTGGAGGATCCTTCTCATTATTTTTCCTATATATTTTGAACAGTTATTGATACTGCTCAGTGGCTTTGCTTCAACAAACGTAAACGGTTAGCAAGTGAAATAGTAAATGATTTATATATTTCATTTTTAAACTAAATAAACGCAACTTTATTGTCCAAGAAAAGCCAAAGAGGGAAACTTTCAAATAAATTAAATGAAAACTCAGGTGTTAAAAACAAACCAAACCGCATTTAAAACACACACACAAACAATTTGTTAGTATCGTAATTACATTTCAACCCCGAAATGAATTAATTATACCTCAGCGTATGAGTGTTGCAAACAACTAAATAAATTTTAAGTATACGCCTGCTGCCTTATAATGGGTGATTTTATAAGAACTATCGGAAAGTAAAAAAAAAAAAACACATAAAATTCAGAAAAATGCATGAAATATTTCTTGGATCGATAGTTGGGTCGATATAATTTAATGTTTGAAGATTATTTCATGCAAATGTTGGCCGCGGCTGCGCCTCAAATGGTCCATCCGCTTAGTCCAATTTTGGCATACTCTTTCCAACATTTCGGCCGGTATCTCACGAATAATGTTGGCAATGTTGGCTTCCAGTGCGTCAATCGAAGCGGGCTTGTCGCTATAGACATTAGCCTTAACATAGCCCCACAAAAAATAGTCTAGAGGCGTTAAATCGCACGATCTGGGCGGCCAATTGACTGGTCCCAAGCGTGAAATAAACTGTTCACCGAACTCGCCTCTCAATTGGTCCATTGTTTCGCGTGCTGTGTGGCATGTGGCACCGTCTTGTTGAAACCACATGTCATGCAAGTCAAGCTCTTCCATTTTGGGCAGAAAAAAGTTTGTTATCATCGCACGGTAGCGCTCACCATTCACAGTAACGTTGTGATTCGCATCATCTTTGAAGAAATACGGCCCAATGATGCCGCCAGCCCATAATCCGCACCAAACTGTTGTTTTTTGTGGATGCATTGGTAGCTCTTGCAATGCTTCTGGCTGCTCTTCACTCCAAATACGGCAGTTTTGCTTGTTCACGTATCCATTCAACCAGAAATGAGCCTCGTCGCTGAACACAATTCTTCGATAAAAAAGTGGATCTTCATCTAACTTTTCAAGAGTTCATTCACCAAAAATTTGGCGTTGTGGTAGGTCGTTTGGCTTCAATTCTTGCACCAGCTGTATCTTATAAGGCTTCACACCCAAATCCTTCCGCAAAATTTTCCACGTAGTGGAGTAACAGAGGCCCAATTGCTGCGAACGGCGCCGAATCGATAATTCACGGTCATCACCAACACTGGCCGATACGGCTGCGATATTTTCTTCAGTTCGCACTCTACGTAAACGTGTTGGTGGTTTAATGTCCAACAATGTAAATTTGGTGCGAAATTTTTTTACAATAGCCCGAATAGAAGCCTCAGTAGGTCGATTAAACTGACCATAAAATGGAAGAAGCCCGCGATGAACTTTCTTAACAGAGCACGCATTTTGGTAATAAAATTCAATAATTTGCAAGCGTTGTTCGTTTGTAAGACGATTCATGATTAAATTATAGACCAAACTGAAGATGTTTGACAGTGACACAAGATACAAAACGTGCGTGAGCTGTCAAAACTAGTGTTGCCAAAAAGATAATAGCAAAAAAATCACTCGTTATATAAAGAACTGGATAAATGCTTAAGTAATTTCCGTAATTTAATAGCCAATTTTACTTAACTTTTGTCAAGTGTTTTTGTTTATTTTACTTTAAAACTTGCAGAACTAAATAAAAATAAGATTAAATTCCTTTTAATTATGACTGGATGTATGCATGTTTATGATTTTTTACTATTAAGTTTATTTGTATCAATTTCGATGTTTTAAAAATTTCCCTATTTTATTTATTTTATCTTTCTTTCTTTTTATGTTACTTTTATTTCTCGTACTAATTTTTTGCATGCCCATTTATTGTAAATCAAACAACCGCTCATCTTTGTTGTTATAAACAAAATATATGGTAAATCAAAACAACCAAATCAACATTCGTACTATTTTACTGTCACTCTACTGCATGTTATTTTAACGAAAATTTATATTTAAAAAAAATATATACATATTTCAAATACATTCCAAATCAAGTTGGCTTAATATCGAATCCAACAAATTTTTTTAAAGAACAACCTTTGTTGGGACCGGGCACTGCATTCCCACCATTTGCTGCAGCAGAATATCATCCCACCACACCGGAAAATTGGAAGGGAGCCAACATACATCCAACCGGTTTAATGAAGGAGCCAACTGGTGTACAGGGCCGCAATGCGGCTGTAGCTGCATTTACCGCACAGGGGCAGTCACAGGTAAGGAGAATTTAATGTAAAACTTTAATCTCGGGGGGTTTTTTAACTGGTATGTGAACATACCGGAAAAAATTGTCCCAAAATAAAAGAAACAATTTATGTCACAAAATGGATATAAGACAGTGAATATTGCTATAGATACATACTTACAATATAAGCCAATTTCGGACATTATATTTGTCACAAAAATAATTTGGGACATAGACAACAAAACTATGCAGACATATTATGTAAAAATTTTATAAAATATAACATTGAATTGAAAAAAAAAATTTTTAAAAATTTTGGGACAGAACATTTTTCCAATTTTCCCCCTAAGCCGCCATTCACTACCAAAGGATGCATATGTACATTTTGACTGGTAGACTTTTTCGGTACTTTTCCTGAATTATTGAATTTGTATTAAATTTCGAATTTTCAGAGAATTTTTCACATTAACTTCGACTTTTTGCTAATTTTCTATTGCTTCAGTGAAAATATAGTTTTACGGTCAACTTGGGACATTTTTGGTGCATCTTTGAAAATATGTCAAACTTTGAATTTGCTGAAAATTTTATATTTTTTCGGACTAACTTCAATTTTTCGCTAGTTATCGATGTCTTTAGTGAAATTATGGGTTTCTGGTAGATTTAAAGTAATTTCGATGCATATTCTAAAATGTTTGAAATATCGAATTATGTATTACATAATTTTCGATTTTTTCGGAGTCACTTCAATATATATGGCACAAAATATCCACTAGTTGTCGCAGTGCCGATCTTTGGACCAGATCTCTCCACTATTCTATTCTAACTTCAATTTATACGAGTTTTTGATGTCTTGGGATAAATAGTGTGATTCTAGTGGATAGTAAATATGTATATTAAGCTCATCTACTAAGGCTGATCGCCTTGGCGTTGCAGAAATATTTTTTTGACTAAAACTAAATTAATTCAAAACTTTGTACAACAATTTTGGAACAATCGAAAACATTTAAAAAAATATCATACTAATTATTTCGAAAAATAATGGAAAAACAGTTAATAGTTCCGACGCTATTTTGCTAGTATATTGCTTAAACGATGTTCAGATATTTTTCACAATTTATAAAATGAATATTTACTCAAATAAGCTTACATATATCATTTTGTGACAAAAAGAATTGTCCCAAAATTTTTGGGACAGCGAAAAAATTATTTCTATATTAATTTGCTACTTTTTTCCTTTCAAAATCATGAAAAATTTTTGAAAAATTATTAACTAAATCTTGTTATTACATATTGTAATAAATAATTATTTTCATTATTTTTCTTTTTTCTCTCCTTTGTTTAATAGGGCGCTGTCATGATGGTTTATGGCTTGGATCATGATACATCGAATACTGACAAACTTTTCAATTTGGTTTGCTTATATGGAAATGTTGCAAGGGTAAGTTGTTTTTATATTTATTTATTTACATATTTATATAGATATATATAAAGAAAAATAGTAAGAAAAACAGCCATTAAAACAAGGCTTTTGTTGAGAAATTTTAAATACTAATTGTATAGAAATGTGTATGTTTTATATAAGAAACATTTTATCCTCAAGTGAAAATAATTTCTTTAGAATTTATGTTAAAAGCTTGTAGAATTCTTGCGGGTAATATGGAAAAATTAAGATTTTCTTAGGGTTTTTTTTCACTTTTTCCATTTTTTTTTTAATTTTAATTTTTTACTTAAATGATATATTTTTATTTCCCCGAAAGGTTAAAATTGCAATAAAAATATCATTTGTTTATTTGCCGCCAAAATGTTTTGGTGAAAAGTCTTTAAAAATTGAAATAAAAAAATTATATTTATTAGATTTAAGGAGATTTTATAATGAAACTTTTATGGTTTCCTTTTTAAGTTATATTTCTTAAATTCTGAATTGTCGGTTTTTGTATTTTCTTGTTATTAATTTGTTTAGTTTAAAACATGAAAAAAATCCTCTTTAATTCCTTAAGATTTTCTTCTTAAATATGGCCCTGAAAGCTGAAGCATACACACTTAACACATACGGATTCTTTATTTAAACTCATAATTGTTGTTGTTTTTATAAAATTTTTTTTCTATAAGCTTTATTCTTGCTTTTACACGTGTCAAGGTGATTAAAAATAAATAGAATATAATTACAAATAGGTACATATTTATTTACCTTTAAATAACGTTTATTTTTTTTCGCCATACACTCACTCCTACTATAAAATATACATGCCCTCTATCTCCTACCCCTTCTGACTCTCTTGATTACATTTTAACTCTCTAATACATGTACAAGTGTATGCCCAAATACTAAAAGAAATTTAAAAAAATGCAAAAATGTTTTTGTATTTTTATTGTTTTTCTCTTTTTATTTGTATGTATTTGCTCATTGTTATTTTCTCTACTTTTTACTCTCATTACCCTTTTGTTGTTGTTTAAGGACTAGAGTAGCAGTTCTAATAACAAAAGCAAATATAATAATTATTATAATATGGATGAAAAATTCTTTCAAAAAAATACAAAATAACAGCAACAACAACTAAAAATAATTGTAGTTATGAGAAAATAATAAACAAAAGCTCAAAGGTACAATTGACAATAGAAAATAACAATAAACATTAAACAATAAAAAAAAAACAAGTTATATAACACCCAAAAGAAAGCAATAAAAATAAATATAACAAAAAAAAACAATTTAACATGAAAAAGGAAGAATATGCAATAGAATTGTGTAGAAGTTTTGTTAAAGTGAAATAATTTGAAATATAACAATGAAATTAAAAACAACAAAAAATTAATATTATGTCCCCAAAGGGAGGCACTACAACTTAAATAAATTAAAGCAACTCTTTGTTGTACGAAATTGAAAAACCCAAGGAAAAAGCTTATTTCTAAATAAAATTTTTATTTGTTATTGCACAATAAAGGGTAAAAGTCAATGTAGTTTGCATTAGGGAAGTAACGATACGCCGTTTTGCCGATCCGATACCGATACTTAAAAATAAATATCGCCGATACCGATACGAGTATTGAAATTGAGTTCAAGCTTAGATTACAAAACTCAAGTGCAATTTTTTATTACACAAAATTACAGTGCAACAGACTGCTAATATTTAAAATTGATATTAAAGGAGCTACATTTTCTTTGCTTCCACAAAATCCTTATTAAAAATATGCAGATAACACAGTGCAATAGTCCAAAGAACACACGGACTTGACAGTATAGATTCGATTGTACTACCACGGGGTAGTAAAACCCTATACTTAGCTTGGCGAATTTGGTGACCAATTTCGTTTTATGGACCTCCAAAGGTGTCTCAAAAAAAGGTGTCATCAACTTTTGGCCAACAGAAAATTCAAACTTGGTGATACCGCTTAACTATATATGGCAATAATGTAGCTAAGAGTTTGCTAAACAGATTTCATTACCATTTTATGCTAAAAAATTATTTTTTCGCGCACTTTATTTTTTAAAATTAAGGAAAAAATTTTGTTTTCACTTTTTCCAGAATAACTTACAGGGACTCGTAATTTTTTATTAACAATATTTGCTACGATAAAGCTGAACAACTTTTGTGAACATGTCAATACAATCTGAATGTATCTCGGCACCCTAAACAGCCCAGAAAAACTAATTTCTACCTTAAAAGTTTTCGTTTTTTACGAGTTAGGCTATATTTTTATTGCATTTTTTGCTTTCTTTGTTATTGTTCCACTTCTTATGTTGCTGATTTTAGTATTTACTGTTTTATTGTTTGTTGTTGTTTTGCCAAATAATGGTAATGAAAAATTTGGAGTCCCTATAAGTTATACTGAAAAAAGTGAATAAAATAATTTTTTTAAATTTAAAAAAAAGTACAGGAACATACTATTTTTCTGGGCACAAAATGTTAGTGAAACACAACAGAGAAGTATGCACTTGAATATACTATTTTCAAAAAAAAATATTTTTTTAGCATAAAAAAATAGTGAAAAACTACAATGTTTAAGGTAAAAAGTGGTCTGTGTGAGCTATTAAAGTGTCTAGATATGTACGTACAGATTGTATTGATATGTTCACAAAAGTTGTTCAGCTCTACCGTAACTATAAGTTTGCCAAATATTGTTAGTTAAAAATTACAAGTCCCTGTAAGTTATTCTGAAAATAGTGAAAAAAAAACAATTTTTTTCTTAATTTTGTCAACAAAAAGTTCACGAAAAAATTTTTTTGGCATGAAATGTTAAAAAAAATCTGTTAAACAGACTCTTAGCTACATTATTGCCATATATAGTTAAGCGGTATTATAAAGTTTGAATTAGCTGTTGGCCAAATACTGATGACACCGTTTTTTGAGGCCCCACTGATTTTCAGAAACTTTGGAGGTCCATAAAAAAATTAGTCACCAAATTCGCCAAACTGAGTAAACGGTTTTACTACCCCATTGTAGGACAATCGAACCTGTACTGCCCAGTTCTTGTGTTTTTCCAAAAGTCTTTATTTGTCGCATAGTGTAATTAGTAGAAAAGCTAGAAAAAATGTTAATATCTTTATAATTTTAAAAAATACTCGCCATACTCGCGTAAAAAATTGTGAAAATGGGTAATTTTTTATCCTTGTTTCTTGAGGAAAAATCATTATAGAACACCTAAAAAGAAATTTGTCCAAGCATCGCTTCCAATTCGGTGATTGGTAATCGAAAAACAGAACTTCTTGCAAAGGCAAGGATATGAAAAAGTAATTAGAAATGATCCAAATTTGTAATACTTCCGGATCGCGAATTCTACATTTTCATGACTTCTTTGGTGTGTCTTTTTTGCTGAAATAAGATTTAAAAAACAACGAATTGAATTTGAATTCATGGTAAAATTATTAAAAAATAAATAATTTTTTTACAAAATTATAGTATAAAATATTGTTAATTTTTAAAATTAATAATAATAAGATCTAAAAAATAACGAAATGAGTTTTGTTCGTGGTAAAATTAACAAAAAATAAATAATTTGTCAGAAATAACTCTGAAAAATTTTTTTAAAAGTATCGTCGTATCGACAGTAAAATATCGCCGATACCGATGTATCGGAAAATCTGAAGTATCGCCGATATATCGGTATTCGTTACATCCCTAGTTTGCATATTTACCATAGTACTGTCCAATCATTCCCACATTTAGACGTTGTTTAGTGAAATCAAGGACTTGTGCCCGATAAGCTTACGTTTTTCAGTAACACGCACATTCTGTGTCATTAGTTGCGTTATACCGTTTGGCCAGTGAAGAGTATAACACATTAGGTGCGATTTACATATTACGTAACGCTATTATGGAGCTTTTATACCCGCCCCACACTTCGTAACGCTTTTTACAAAATTTTCAGTATAAATTATCTACACTCTAAAACATTTTTGTTGAAAATTAGGTCGATAATAGTCGGCAACACTTTACTGATTATTATCGACCTAAAATTAGACAAGCATTCTCTTTTGTTGATTTTTGAACAAAATGTGTTTAATACAAAAAAATAAAATAAAAACTGCGAAGCGATTGACTGTGTGCAGCTTCGAACCGTGACCTTCTGGCGGATAGTCTATCGTAGCTACCATTCAGCCATGGACGTAGTATACTTTATGTTAAATTTTTTTCATTTGGACTAAATATGTTTAATTTAAAATGTATTTTCTTTAACAAAATGTATTGTCTAGAAATGAGATGGTATTTTACCTATCAAGAACTTGGTCCTTATATTGATCTCAGTACTTTTTACGGCCGCAATTTTTGGATAGAAACTTGGCCTTATTTTCACATTTATGTTTTTGTGCGGATCTCAGTTCTTTTTTCTAAGCTTTTATTTGGTACAGTAAGCTCCCCGTTCAAATAATGGACACCCTAGACCTCTGGCTGTTACAGCCATTTTCCTCAATCTCCACACCTATCATTTCCCCTCAGATTTTCCTTACGTTTAAGTTTCCGAACGAAAATCTCTACAACGTAAATTTTAAGAATTAATAAAACTAATTGATTACAGTATTATTTCAGTATTTTACAGTATTTTTTTCATATCCGTTTTTATTAGCATCATTTTGCTTACTATATTTTATGATTAAACTTTAAACCCTTTGAGTGCTTAAGTTTGCTAGCTGATAATCAACACAAACTCTTTGGGGAAATGGTGTAAAAATTTCAACCCAAAATTAGATATTTGAAAGGATAAACAACAAACAGCAAATCCTTAAGACAAGGCCAAAAGAGGAGGATGCTGAAATTCAACAAATGACACAATATTTTGCAATACTCAAAGCACAAGGCGATTAAGTAGAATCTTAAGAAAAAGCGACCTAATGAAAACAAGGAAATAAGATTTTGCACGTCACGATACGAGTATGTTAAGAAGAGAGCACAACCACACATTATTTAATATAAAAAAACTGAAAATGAATGTGTGAAAATTAAACTGTCCTTTCTTTGGGTATATCTGTTGTTGTTTATCATAAATAAGTAAAATTCCATTTTCTTTTGCTTAGAAAGAAAAAAATATTACTACTTAGACATTCTTGTTTGTTAGAGTGCCACAATGTCATGTACAATAGAATGATAAATGGCCATAGTGACAAGATGATGACAAAAATACATATATAAATCAGCAGTGATAAGAAACACTATTAAAATATTTTTGCAATCAAAGTTCTCATCATCTTCTGGGCATAAGACAACCGAGAATTTATAAGAAAAGAAACAAAAAAATATATAGAAAATATTGGCCTGCCCAAGTTGATTCTTTGTTTCGTATATGAGTGAAGGAAGGAAGTGTTGTTGTGGTGACATTTCTTATAAATTGTATTAGAAAATCAGCAAGTGATGGATAACTTAACATTATTTTGAGATCATATTATTTTTATTTGATTTTCGTTAGTATTTTTATCAGATAATTTATTTAACTACATTAACAACCGCAAATCATTTAAATAAGGTAACAGTTTTTGTTTTCTAATTAATATGATTATTTCGAACGTATTTGCTTGTGAATCCAAATTGATTATTAGGCTAAGATTCGTAACGTTTAATTCACAAAGAATCGGGCATGATTAAAATATTTCAAAGAACAAGGGAAAAGTTAACATCAACTTTTACATATTTACATCAACAATTTTTCGTTTTCTTTTAAAATTTTTCGAAATCTTTTTAGCCCGTTATAGTAGTAAAGTATGGTTCTTTGTAGGGCCGTCCGCGCTTGAACTGTAGATTTTTTCAAACAATATTTTCGAAATCTTTCTTCTCTTCTCCTCTATTTTCATTTCAAGTTTTAAATAAATCTGATCAGTTGTTCAAAAGCTATACATTTTTTGCCATTTATTTTACGATCAGCTTCACTATATATAATATGTAATAGATAAACTTGCTTAAACTTGTTTAAACTTGCTTCCTTTTCCATTAGAAATCCATTAATAGGAGGAGAAATAAAAACATTCTTTCTTCCTCTTAATTTTACACTAATTGAAATTTTAGCATGTTGGTATGTGTTTAACTTTTAATACTCGTATAAAATTGTGTTCAATGAGTTTCATTTTGTATTTTTTTCCCCTGCATAATACCACACAAACCCAAAGTTTATTGAAACATTATTCACTTAAACGGAAGAGAAAAGTGTGGCAAGAAAAAATTAAGGAAAAGTTACATTAAGGAAATTGTCCTTGGAATTTTTTTGGGGGAAACAAATAACCTTAAATTTCTTATTAAGCTTAGTTATGGAAAGGAAAAAGTTTGTGTGCAAGAAGGACCGACCCTCCTTTAGAAGACTTTTTTACAGTAATTATTACATTTTCTTTGGCTTTCTTTTATTTGTTGTACACTCAATTAATTTTGTGCTTTTGTTCTAATAAGATTTAAGATAAGAAATTGAACATATTTACAGCTGTCAAGAACTTTTTTTTTCTGCTATGATAACGTAAGAAAACTTTCATTAAACACAGCTGTTAGATTAAACGTTGTCAGTGTCCAAACTTACCATGTCATTAAGTTTATTTTTCATACGTAAAAATTATATTATATTTAATGACATCATTAAATGGACATACATTTTACAAACATATGTACATATATGCAAACTTATTTTGTTAATTAAACTAGCTACGAAATTTGTATAAAAGAAATGTTATAATTTTGTGAACGTACCTTATTATAAGTTATCATTACAGGACTTTACGATAAGGATAGAGAAGTAGAAAAATAAATCTGCTCTTGATCATTTTCATTGTATATGTTTCATAAAACTTGAAAATTTTGCAAAAAAGCTTTAATATTATAAAATATTGCGTTTAGAAATCATATTCTACTTAAATTCGAAAATTCGAAATTATGTTCGAATTTTCGAACATTCTTCAAAATTAATATTTTCGCATTTGCGCATAAAAATATTAGTATATTTATTAATTGGTCTTCGAAAAACTTGCTTTGGACATTCAAATTTCATTTTTAACTAGGAAAATAAATGAAAACAAAGTATTTTTCAAAACTAGTTAGCTTAAGCTTTATGATTTTCATAATATAACGTGAATATTTATAAAATTTAAGCTTTAAAAATGATATCCAACATAATTTAGAATTTTAAAAATTAAGTTCGAAACTTCGAACATACTCGAACATTTTTTCATTTTCGCATAAAAACAATAGGCCTTATCGTGGTTGGCATTTTTGAATTGAAATTCGACAATTTGTAGTAGATTAAAGAAAACAAGCAACAATTTTCTTTTCTTCAATCTAGTACAAACTGCCACCACGATAAGGGGTAATGTTTCTGTTAATTGGACTTGCAACAAATTTTTTTGGAAATAGAGTTCGAACTAGGAAAACTAAATAAAAATATACTAGTAGGAGCAAAAGCGAGTGCATTATTCTGTATATTGCATTTCTGATAGTATTAAGTAAGAAAAGTAATGAAACTTTTTAAAAAAAATTTTAAACGCTATTGTTTTTGTCTTTTGATTATAGCATTTTAAGTTTTCATTCGATTTACATAGGTCTATTATGGCTTTAAATTTTTATAATGGCATTTAATATTCAACAAAATTATAAAACTATGGATGTTTTTATTAGTTGAGGTACAAAACAGCTTCCGAAATGAAAACGTTGAAAGTTTCATAAAATTTTAACTTTGAGCCACCATAGCTCAGTCATATTTTATCCGGAGACAATTAGTCAATATTCGATGCGTAATTTAGTAGCCTTTCAAACAAGATATAATTTGTTTTAATCGAACCAGGCTTTAACTCAGAATAGCGCTTTAAAGAGAAGTATACATCGAAAAACACAAATGCACCGTTATCTGGATAATGGCCGAAATAAAAAAAAGTGTTATAAAATTTTAGCCTTCCAAAAACAAAAATTTGTAAATCAGTGTTACTTTCGAAAAAAGTATTGTTTTTTTTTTATTACCAGAAAGTTTCACCACCAATGGCCTACAGTCAACTTTTGTTCTTATTTTTGTTATTTTATAACATCTAAGGGAACATAATTCTTTCAAATTTGCAATACATTTATATATTTTTTTTAGCGTTAATGATTTTCCCTTTATGACTGAAAAGGACTATTTGACTTTAATAAAAACGTAAACAATTTATTAAAGCACGATTCATACCATTCGTTTCGTTAGTGGAAGCGTTTTTGTTTACCACCTCCAAACCTTGCAGCTTTTTTTTCAACTGCGAGTTATTAATATTTATAGCCACAAAAAATTTAAATAACATGAAAGGAAGTTTTTTACTTACAATGTGTTAACGCCATTGTTTTAGTATTGTTTTGCATATTCACTGTTATACACAGTTGACCATGGTTTTAAGGCATCATCAATGACGGTTTCACGGGAATGTTAAGTGTTCGACGACACGAGAGCGACAGTCTGAACAGGTCGTCAACGGACATGTTAGAACAAATGTCGCGAAAATCGTGAACGACTCAACGAGAGACGATGTCGACCTTATCGTTCATACAATACCACTGTGATTGTGAGGGCGGTAATGGCGCCTATTTTGTCATCAACAGTGTCATATATTTATATTGAAGACAAAATTAAGACATTGTCGCCCATATTATCTTCAATAAAGAAAGCAAATTATCCTAGAATAAAGAAATTTTTTTTTTAAGTTTTCTTTCGCAAATTCGACTTCGACATACATAGTACGGGTGATTATCTAAGATATTGTCGCTCGACAAATTTAATTGAAGACAAAACGGTAAGAAACTATTGCTATTGGGTTGAAGACAAAACGTAAGGCATTGTCGCTATCTTGCGGTCAACAAAGTTAATTGAAGACAAATCGTGCGATATTGAGGTCACCTTCTCCGCAGCGGAGTGTGATTGAAAACAAAACGTAAAACATTGTCGCTCATCTTGTCCTCAATAATTTTAATTGAAGACAAATTGTAGGACATTGTCGATGATGTTGTCCTCAACAGAGTGTGATTGAAGACAAAATGTTAGGCATTGTCGTTCATCTTATCCTCAAACAAAGTATGATTGAAGATAAAATGTAAGCCATTGTCGATCATCTTGTCTGAAACTATTTTTCTGGAGACAAAACGCAAGACACTGACGTTCATATTGTCCTCAACAAAGTTTTATTGGAGGCAAAATGTAAGACATTGTCGCTCATCTTGTCCTCAGCAATTTTACCGAAGACAAGACAAGACCTACACAGAAAAACTTATTTTACATAATTTCAATGAATGACATTCATTATTTTTTTTTTTGCAAAAATACGTCGATCAATGTACGCATACGTTGTTTCAACGAAAATATTTATTGAAAATCAATGCAAAACGGTTCATTGAAAGCATTCATTGCTCATATCTTTTTAACAAAATTAATGAAAAAGTTCATTGATTTAACGTAATAGTACATTACGTAGAAATTAATGAACAATTCGCTGAAATAATAAACTTTTTCCTTGAATTAATGTACCTTTTTGGTTCAGTGTAAGATACTGTCCTCATCTTTTTCACAAAAAAAAATCGGATTGAAGACAAAACGTAAGGCAATGACACTCATCTTGTCCTTAACAAAGTTGGATTGAAGACAAAATGTAAAACATTGTCGCTGATCTTTTCATCAAAAGTGTTTAATAGAGGACATCGTCTACGAAGTTTTCGCTCAGATTATCGGGAACGACGATTTCCTTTAAAATGTCGATTATAAAACCTAATCGACAGAAGAAAAGTCGTACACGAATCGTCAACGCCAACCTAACCAACTGGGGATGTATGCATGTGGGATTGTATGTAAATACAGATACATACATTATGTTTAATTAATGTTTTCTACATCACTTTGCGTTAGCATTGTCTCTGAGTTAATGTAAATATTTTTATTGCGTGCATAAATGTTTGTATGACATGTGTGTGTGTTTGTGGCTGTAAAGTAAAATCGTAAATAAAATCACTCCACTACTACTTTATTATTGTCATGAATTTTTATAGCAAAAATGTTTATTTTATGAATTAATTAAATTTGTTTCATGATTAAGATGGATTAACTATAAAGCAACTACATGAATACATTTTAATAGCAAAAAAAAAAAAAAAAAAACAACTAATCACATTTAATATGCAATGATGCTCATATGCTTTGTACAATTAATTATACATTTTTCTCCGAGTATGTTATTTTTTAAAAGAAGAAAAAAGTATTTCAACAAAAATTTAAACGAAATGTTAAAGAAAAGTTTTCAAACATTTTTAAATTAAATTTTATACATTAATAAACATCACTTAAGCGCCTAGATTATTATTAAAGAAAATTATTTTGCAATAAAAGAAAAAATAATGATCTGTTATTTGAAAGGCGCTAAAGTATGCGTTCTACAAACGAATTGTCAACACTTAGATATTACCAAAAATTTAATTTGTTGTAATTAACAAAAAAAAAAAAAAAAGATTAGCATAAAATATTTTGTTAACATAACCAAATACATATGAGGTGTCCCAAAATTAACGCATGACTTTAATTAAATAACAAATACTGTTTTAGTCCTTAGATGTTATTTTTGAAATAACACAGCCGCAAATGTACTCCATTGATTTGCTAGCACATACACAGTCTTTTGTAGAAATATTGTACAACCATTTTGCATATATATGACTTAATTTCGTGTTAAAATGCTGTTAAATCTACACGATCTACAATTTTTTGTTTCTGGGCCGATTTCAAATATTTTTTGTGTTCTTATAGTACTTATAAGGTTATAAAAAGTCCTTTTATAGTTAGTGAGGTATACTTGTTTTGAAGATTAAGGCCCCTATTATGATTTACAAATTCTTATTATGAATTACAATTTAACTCAACTTTAATCAAAGCAAGACAACTGCTTTTTATCAGTTGTGTTTTTATTTCGATTATTGTGTTACTTTTGTTTACTTTCAAAATGGTGATTTTAAAGTGCGCGTCAATATTCCAGACACCAACCTATCACATTTATCAACCAATATTGTTGCCATATGCATAAAACATAAAATCTCAAAAAAAAAAAATAAAATAAAATAAAAAATAGTAACGCCAAAACTAAAAAAATATTCTGTGATGACTACTATGGTTTCAAAAAACATAGAGCATAGATAAGAACCTGATTTCGGATAATTTCTTCGAAGACAACTAAAATATGTTGTGAATCATAATACAATGAAATAGTTGAGTTGAATTGTAACATTGACAACTCAACTTAGTTGAGTTGTGAATCACAACAGGGGCCTAAAATTTCTCAATTTGTAAAAACCTTGGTCCATTATTTTCTAGATATCGGATCCAAATAACAACCGATTGCTAACAATTGTTTCTTTGTTAGTTAAACAACAAAATTTCAAGTTGCTTTAAAAATTTTATGGCAATATTTCTTGAGAGTTGGAAAATATAAAATTTTTAATTTAAAAATTTAAAAAGTGTTAAAAAATTAAAAATTTTTCCCTTTTCTCTAAAACAAAATTTCTTCATGTTTCTAAAATGTATCTTCACAGACATGATTTTAGAAAAAAAAATTATATCCAACTTACCATTTCGGTTGCCTCTGAAGCCTTCTGAATTCGATCTATTTTGCAGCAAAGTTTTGGCTTGGGCTAAAGTTGTTCTAAAATCCCAAAGATTGAACTCAAACACAAATACCACTTGCAGCAACTCGTATGTGTGTATCCATTTGTTTGACAAAGCATTTAATGGGCCTTGGACCGAATGTGGACTTTATGGGCAAAACCATAAAAAATTTCATTTTTGGGATTTTTCTGGGAACTTTCTTAGGAATTCAAATTCAAATTCTTAGAAGCAAATCATCATCCTTTTTTACTAAATCTAAATTGGCAGCTGTCAAAGTGCTTTCTTTAGGGCTGACAAGACTTTACTTTATTGCACTAATTTTGGGACATATGACTTAATTTTACAGACAATTTTTTTCAATTTAAACTTTTCATACAAAATTTAAACGTTGTTAAAAAAATTTTACTATTTCTGCTTCTAGTGGCTTGATTTATTAATGAAATTTATTTGTTTCTTTTTATTATGAATTAATAGACATGAAATGTATGTATTTCTAGTACATTTTTAAAAGGTCCTTGCTCTTAAATTAAATACATATTTATGTATGTTATAAAAATTGTAGCGAAAAAATTAATGTTGATTAGAATTAATTGCGTGGAAATCAGTTTCCTGGAGCATTTACTTTCATATCGTTCATACACTCCCACATACAAATGTAAATTTTTTTTAACACCTGCAATGTTTTTATATTTTTTTTAAACATTGTTAAACTGTTATTTCGAAAGTAATTATAAAAGTTAAATATGGTGATAAAAATTATTGCTCTATTCCTTCTGCGACTGCAGAAAAGATTGTACACATAAACAACTTAAATATGACATTTCTGGTTGTCATTTGTTGCTAAAAAAAAAAATTTTATACTCGTACACTAGACATAAATTTCTCGTGGGTCCAAACCAGGGAATAAATGAATGAATTTAAAACTAAAGAAACATTAAACTGCAGCACTTCTAAAGAGCGCAGCACTTCTGATAAACAAACAACAAACCAACTAACACATATAAACATTTGCTGTTAGAACTTTTTTAAAACAGGTCACACATACATAAACAGATTTCTTAATTTGTAATCTTAACGGTATGCGAGGGTAGAGGGAGGGTTAATATTTTATGTTGTTTTGCAATTAACAAATTGTATGAAGTGATGCCAACTTGTTAGTACTTTTTGTGCCCTGAACCGAATTTTAAACTGTTGTAAAATTATTCAGAACTCAGCAGTATAAATTTCATTCATATCTTTCATGTAATATGTACACTACAGTGGTCGTAACAAATTAAAAATTTGGATTTCTTCAAGTCTCATACGCCAAATCGATGGGTTGTTAAAAAAACAACGTACGTTTAGAATAAGAATCACACATGTATGTATGTATTTTCAAAATATCACTTCCATTACTCCATTTCTGAGTGGGATTGAAGAGAAGATAAGCTTTCATTCATTTTTAGTGCTTTTGATGGGCTTTTTGAAAACACAAGCTTAGCATCATTGTTCATGTGTGTCAGCCATTAATTCTATTTAATTTGAGCTTATCCTTTAACATACACAAACACGCACTACATACATAATAATAACACACCTTCTTGTGATTTATGTTGTGTTCTAGTCTGCTCCTAAAGACTCATACAGTAATAAAATGGTAAAAATGCAAATAAAAATGACAAACTTGTTCAACTTTTAAACAAAAATTTTTAGTAGATAATAAAGGACATGTATTTTAATTGTTACACAAGACTTTCATTAGGGAGAGATAGTCACAAAATGATTGCAAACCTTAAAGATAAATTTTATTAAATAAAATAAACAGGTTTCAAATTTAATTTTCAAGGATTTTTGCTGTAAAAAAAACACTAAACGCTAGTAGTACGTAATAAATTGTGTCGAAATAAAACCAAAAAGTATGTTAAAAGTAGAAGAAAATCAAAAAATTCTTTTAACAAAAAGTTGGTAATCGATTTCACTAAATTCTGATCACTGTTTAAGCAAATATGCTTCTTATTCTGGTTATGAATACCGCATCATTATTTTCTCCCAGAGCTGGGGCATCCTAAGCTAGAACATAATGCAGAAACTTACACGTTTACCATAAAAGGACACGTGTTTGTTTAAAGAAAGAAAAAAAAAACGAAGATGACAATGTTGCCGCATTTAGTGGTGAAATATGCTGATGAAATTTCTACAGAATGATACTTCAGCACAGCAGCACAATATTATTTATATTAAGGAAATAACTGTACAGCAATAAAAACAAGACAACAGCAATTAGGAGGAAAAATTGCTCTTAAATGTTGTGGGTGTTTTAAAGAGCAAACTCTTTCAGCCCAATTATGAATAACAATTCCGCGGTAGTTTTTTCCCTATTCCCTGTTCCCCTATTCTAAATAAAATCTCCCGGGGAAAAATTTCCCTTTTCCCATTCCTCTTATTCTAAATTACAAATTTCCCCGGGAAAAAACTCCCAGGGAAAAAAGTAAGTATTCTAAATATGAGGGAGAGGGAGAAATTTTTGCGGGTCTCTTCCCCAAACATTTTGAAGGGAACTAATGCAAAAATGTTTAAATTCAAATTAAAAAATGTTGTGAAACAATTGTATAAGCATTTATTTAAGAGAACAAGTTTAAATAAGCACCGGAATGTTATATTTCTCTCTTGTTTTAGGCATTTTTATCCACGCCTTGCAAGCATGCGTCTCAAAAACATGAACTACTTCTGCCTTCGGAATAAAGTTTTAAAACACACTCAATTTTGCAGGCATCCTTTAAGCTCACATAATAGATAAATGGGAGATTTGTTGCGGTTTAACAAATTTACAATTTGCTTTTTTACACACAATCATTAGGGATTTAATGCATCTGGCCCTGGTCCTGGCCCTGGCCAAGTTTTCACTTCACTTCCTCCGCATAAAGTTCTTCCGAGATCATCTGCGTGACTACACTGTACATCTTACTTTTTATTTGAGCAAAAACAAATATTTATATTAACACACAATCTTATTATCAACGAAAACATAAAATTGTTATTAATTTCTATTACTGAATTGTTTCGTTGGTGCAGAATAAAATGTAAACACTAAACAGCTGATCCAGATTTTTCCCTCCCCCTTAGTTGTTTATTCCCCTGCTTTTTAGAATAGGAGGATTTTTCCCCGGGAACAAATGAATGTGACGAGAAAAAACTTCCCGAGAAAATTCATAATTGGGCTGTTTATCATTGGGAGGAAATATTTGAGTGTATGTGTGAATTAAGTTGTAGTTTAGCTAGAATTTTAAGAGGATTCAATTTTATTTCATTTATTTAACACCGATAATCTAGCCCGGGGCCGTAAGGGGCTATTCACATATTAAGTTTTCAATGATTTCTGGCGTACAAATTGAGTCTGGAGCATGGTTGTCTTTAAAGAACTATACACTGAAAGGAAAGTCATTCATTCAGGCAATGAAACGGTTTCATTAAATGATCTCCATTATATTTATGAAACTTTTCATTAACACAATGAGTAATTACATTGCATACATGAAATCCTTCAATCTCTACTCTTCATACGTTTTTCATAGTTCATTGTATTAATGAAAATCGTTACATTGTTTAAATGAATTTTCTTTTTAGCGAATTAATTAAAAATATAATTAAGTCATACAATTTTTGACAACTTAATGTACGACATTTTTAAAACAACAAGTAAATCAACTTTTATTTAGTTCAAAAAGGTTACCTATTTCTTATTTTTCAAATCTTTTTTAATTTCAAACCAATATGGTCATCATAAATGCAATGAAAATATTACTTTTATACAATCTAATATTCTTCATTACATAAAACACGTTGTTAGCTATTCGTCTGTCTTTTTTTCCAAACATACCTCTTTTATGTATATAAATTAATGAGAAACAAGAGGGGCTTTTGACTGAAGTCGTTAGCGCGTTGATTACAAATCCTGAGGTGTTGAGCTCGAGACTAGCTTCAGTCAAGCAATCAACATTTACTGGTTAATGAGCAGTAGGTACTGACAGCGATTGACTGACAAATATTAATGTACATCATAGCACGTAAATTGCCTGAGTGTGTTACTTGTGAAATAACAATGAAACACCTAAGTACATTTAATTTATGAATCTTTTTCTTTTAACTAATGAAATAGTTTCATCCCATTTATAACATGGCTGCCAAATGAAGTTCATAAATACAATGAAACATTCTTCATTAATCCAATGAAGCGCTTCATTAGCTGCCTTTCAATGAAAAATTTCATTAATACAATGAAGAAATTCATTGTCTGAATGAAGGGTTTCCTATCAGTGTAGTAAAATTGTATGCCCAAAATTTTTTGTCGAACATTTCATCCCCGCCCTCCCTCTTTTAAGGGGTGTTTTTCATGATTTCTTAGAATTGAGCCAATAATGGCCGTTATGTGGCGGAGTTAGAGGGTTAATATGTATCACAAAAACATTTGCCTTAATATTTTCTACAAAGTTGCCGAACATACTCTACACCCCAGATGTAAAGAATACATAGAATTTCATATACCGATATGCTGCACAAACAGGCCAAATTGGGGGAAAATTTAACCCTCCAAAAATAAAATACCGATGTGATCTTTCAAAACGCCGATATATTTTTTTCTCGTCTTTTTTTTTGTCTCCTCTTTTACAATCGTAATTTTGAAAAAAGTTCGACATTGTTTTCTAGTGTTATTTAATCAATGTTTTAAATTTCAAACCGTTTAGACGAGTACTTTCCAAATTCCTTTCATGTTGTTATACAATTACTGGCTGTCCATTTAACTTTTAATGCTTCAATAATTTTGTAATAATGTTGAAACATTTATTTATATTTTTAATTATTATTTTAAATAACAAACGTAATTACTCGGTATTTCGCCATCAAAGCTTTTCTCTATTTGGTAGCAATTGCCTCACAATACAATCCAAGTTGAATAAACTAATTTTTCTTTTTTTTTAATCAAGCAAGTGTTGTTGCTAACAAACTTTGCGTTTCAATTTGTATGTTTTAATTTCAATCATTTAACAAATACGTTTTTCTTATCTTTAACCAAAATTGCATGCCTCATCGCCATTATGAACATGACCATATAATTTTGATGATGGTGATGGTTATACTGATTATCATCATCATCACCATCATCATCGTCAGTAATTTGAGTGAAAGTGAAAAATCCTTAATGATCAAAATTTCAGCAAAATGAAAGAAAAGCAATTTAGTCCAGTAGTTAATCAACATTTTAAGTGTGTGCCGCAATTTTTATTTCATTGAACTTTATTAGAGATGATTGGAAGAAATTCAATTAAATTTATAACTTTTCTCTTCTTTTTTCTTTTTAATACTTGTTCGTTGCATTTGCTGCTTGAATGTTGCAACAACTGGTTTTCATCTATTAAACCTGGTTATAGTTTTATTTTTCGATTTTTTTCTATAGTTTTGAAAAGTTTGTAATGATGGCTGTTGGTATTTTTCTGTTTTTTTTCTCCCAATTTTTATTATACTTTATTCATTTGATTATTGTCGATAATATAAAATGATTGCGTGCTTTATAAGCTCTTTAGAAAAATTTGCAGTTTTTTTCAGACTTTTATTCGTATCAAAAAAGGGGGTTTAGTTAGAGATGTTAATTAATAAAAAAATCTAATTTAATTTATAATTGAAGAGATATGGCAATAATCATGCAAGCCACAAAATAAATATTGCATAAATCGACTTCGAACTTTGGCAAATATTTAAAATTGTATGGTTTTGCAACTTTTCACTTAAGGCGGTTTAAATATTTGGGAATTTAGCCAAAAATCTTTCTAGTATGTAAATCTATGGCACCCAGCAACAGATCAGACAAATAAAACCACTTTTCTGAATAGTGGGGCTTACATGGTTTTTGCACTGAACTCTTCAAAATATAATCCAAAATAAAAAGTGGCGAAAAGAAATAAATGCTAACAAAAGCAGAGATTCTAAAGTTGTTAAGACAGTTTGCATGGAGCAAATTGATATTTGTGCGATTATTATATTCAGGGACGCGTCATTTTACATCCATGTGGTTCCACAAGTGGTCAAAGCTTACCCTTTCAAGTAAAAGAATGTATGTATGTATGTACTATACAAATACATAAGTACATTTTTCTTCTATCTCCTATCCATTATCTTCAAAGTAACTTTCACAAAATCTCAAGGCTCAGTTTTGTAGTTCTCCAAATATTGGATAATTAATAACTACTCTTTGTGTGGAGCATACCCGTCTCCTCCTTCTATATTATCTGTACCTCGGAGGAAAAGTGCACTATATCATTTTAGTCAAATTTTCAGTATGCAATTTTTAATGTTGTAAAATACATTGAACAACATGGAGGCCGATTTCATAAACGTCACAATGCGTTGCAGTGATGCAAAGTTGTATGTGCTTTGTTGTTGTAAACAATGTAAAGTCGCATCACTGCAATGCATTGTGGCGTTTATGAAGTCGCCCGGAATACTGTGCTATATTTTCTCTGCTATCCTTAGTTGTAACGTCATTAATACATGTTATAATAGTGTATTCCCGGAAAGGTCTCGATGAGCTGAATAAAAAAATGTAACTTATAAAATATCATTTTACCTCCAAGGTATAGATATTCTTTCGGGAGTTTGTTTAAAAACGTTCGTTAGAGTAGCCCATATCAAGTTTTGAGAACCACTATTATTTGCGAGCATATAAAGGAAACTTAATAATTACTTTGTATGGGAGGTACCCTTCTCGCCCCTCTTATACCACCAAAATTTTGCTTCAAAATGCACTTTATTCTAAGAGAAACCCATTTTAAATTTAGAAATTGTCAACTGTTAATGTTTAGCAGATAAAAAAAATTTATAATTACTTGCCATTCCCATACCTGCAAGCTTTTACTTGAAAAGGCACTTTATTTTCAAATTAACCCGCATCAAATGTAGAGTCCCACTATTATTGTTGCGCAGATATAGCAAAATAAATAATTACTTTGTATGAGCGGTACCTATCTCCGTATTCTTATACCCGCAGGCGTTTGTTTGAAAATCAGTTTTCAAAATTTAAAAAGTATCACTATTGTTGTGGTGCAGCTATAGGAAAACTAATAATTACTTTGTATAAGAGGTACCCACCTCCACATTTCTATACCTAGAGTCTTGTTTGAAAACGAACTTTATTTTCTGATTAACACACATCAACATTTATAGTTTTACTATTGTTGTTGTGCAGATATAGGAAAAATAATAATTACTTTGTATGGGAGGTACCCATCTCTCTATTCATATATGTACGTACAGGCGTTTGCTCGAAAACATGCTTTATTTTCAAAGTAACGTATATACAGTTTAGAGGGTCTTACTGTTGTTGTACAGATATTTGGAAATTGATAATTATTTTTTATGGGAGGTACCCATCTCTCCATTTCTATCCTACAAGCTTTTGCTTGAAAACGCGCTTTATTTTCAGAGCAACTCGCTTCAAATTTACAACAGATTCTCACTATTTTTGTTGTGCAGATATAGGAAAATTAATAATTACTTTGTATGGGAGGTACCCATCTCTAGATTCCTATCCTACAAGCATTTGCTTGAAAACGCACTTTATTTTCAGAGTAATCCACATAAAATTTAGAGAGCCTCACTATTTTTGTTGTGCAAATATAGGAAAATTAATATGTAGTTACTTTGTATGTGAGGTACCCGTCTCCACATTCTTATATCTGCTGGCTTTTTCTTTAAAGCGCACTTCATTTTCAGAGTAACCCGCATCCAATGAAGAGAGTCCCATTAGTATTGTTGTGCCGATATAGGAAAATTAATAATTACCTTGTATGGAAGGAAATTTCGCTAGAAATTGGTATTTGTTCTAAGAGTAACCCACATAAAATTTTGCGAGCTTCACTATTGTGGCTGTGCTCATATAGTAGGTATATTAATAATTACTTTATATGGGGGTGCCTGTTCCCCCCCCCCCGCCCCCCCCCTCTTATACCACCAATATTTTGCTGGAAATTGCAAGTTATTCTAAGAATAACACGAATTTAGAGAGTCTTACTACTGTTTTCGATCAGATATAGGAAAATTAATAATATAGGAGATACCCATCTCCTCATTATTATCCTGCATTTTATTTTCAGAGTTGCCCTCATCAAATGTTGAGAGTCTTACTATTATTGCTATGCAGATAGAGGAAAATTGATAATTACTTTGTATGGGCGGTACCCATCTCCACCTTCTTATCCCACAAGTTTTTGCTCGAAACCCCACTATTTCCAGAATAACCCACACCAAATTTACAGTATATCAAAGTTTTTTTTTTTGTTGTGCAGATATATGAAAGCTAATAACTACTTTGTATGCGAGGTACCCATTTTAACATTCCTATACTTGCAAGCTTTTGCTTCAAAACGTGCTTTATTTTTAGACTAACCGACAGCAAATTTAGAGAGTCGGACTATTTTTGTCTTGCAGATATAGCAAAATTAATACTTACTTTGTATGGGAGAGGTACTCATATATGAAAGCTAATAACTACTTTGTATGCGAGGTACCCATTTTAACATTCCTATACTTGCAAGCTTTTGCTTCAAAACGCGCTTTATTTTTAGACTAACCGACAGCAAATTTAGAGAGTCGCACTATTTTTGTCTTGCAGATATAGCAAAATTAATAATTACTTTGTATGGGAGGTACTCATCCTCCTCTCCCATAACTCCAAGATATTCCTAGAAATTGGACGTTATTCTAAGAGCAAGTCACATTAAATTTAGAGTCTGATTACTGTAGTTGTGCAGATATAGAAAAACTGAAAATTGTTTTATATGTGAGGTACCCTTTCCGCCTCATAGTTAAATATAAATAAGTCTTTGAATTACCCGTGCTTACATTTTTATACTTTTTAGTGGAAGTTAACCCTATGAAATATCTCTATATACTCCACTTTGAACATTAAACGAGCCTTCGTTCAGAAATGTTTCATTTTGTCAAGAAACAATTTGCAGAAATAAATTAATTTTTGCTCGGAATGTAACTCTGTAACAGTGCTGAAGAAATTTACACCTCTTTTTCCTAACTCCCATGATAAAAGCATTGCAATATTAATTTTTATTTAACCACCACTGTCATTTTTTTCCACTTGCCAAAGCTTTACTTTATGCATTCCAAATTGAGTTTAATGCAATTTTTGTATAATTTTTTTTTTCTTTTTCAATAACTTTGTAATAGAGTTTATTAAACTTGTTAAAAATACCAAAACGAGTATGTACCAACTAAATTCCAAATCCATATAATTTTTTGTTCAGTTGAGCGCTATTTTCTGTTTCTCTTTTTTTTTTTTTTTGCGAAAAGTTTTTAAAATCAACAGCAAAAAAAAATGCAACTTTGTTAAAAAAAAACTGCTTTTGCAAAAGAGAATACAAGGCAACCAAGCCTAAACATGTTTCAACATATATGGTCATTGAATAAATTTGAAAAATAGAAAAAAATACTAGACAATCACTAAATATAAAATTTTTTGTTTAAAAAAAAATCCGATTTTAAGAGACATAACACTAATAATAACAATAATAAAAAATGCAACTTGTTTCAGAACATTTGTATGGGAAAATATTTGCGATATTCGTAAATATTGTGGGTAAAAATAAAGTTTAGTGGTTTATTATATTGAAATTTGAGTAATATGTACCCTGCAGACAAAGTAACTGGTATGTAGTTGGAATTATACTAGTTGCTTTTTGCTTCAGACTAGTTGCCTATCTATCCTTTTTTCATATATCGAACTATCGATTTTAACATTGGGTTGTCATAGGGGACCAACTAGTTCATTTGTATCAGTTATATCCCAGTTTGAATCCTAGTTATTGTAAACTAGTGCGCTTACTAGTTTTTTTATTAAGAGTTTTGTAACTCTTAAAAAAACTTTGGCGCAACCGGGGTACGAACACGCATTCTTCATACTTTATGGCAAGTACTCTACCCACTGAGCCACATTCTATTTATTTTTTTAATAGCTAACAATTGGTTTTATATAAAATCGTATACCTGAAAATTTTGTCATTTTTTGACTAGTATCGTTACTAGTCTCGATACAACTCGTAATATGATTGTGCTTTTTTGACTAGTATCGATACAAATAGTAATGTGATTGTTCTTTTTTGACCAGTAACGTTACTACTCTTGTTACAACTAGTAATATGACTGTCGTTTTTTTACTACTACCATTACAACTAGTAATATGACTGTCCCAAAGCGTTACTAGTTGTAACTTAAGCTGCTGGGTATGTGCTACATATACATACATATAAATCAATTGTCAATTCAATTCTATTTCGTTACCTAAGAACGTTTGCGTCGATTATGAATTGCAATAGGACTCCAATTGCAGAAAGCACTTTATGTAACTGTTATTGACATCTCTCAGTTGCTATCCGTAATACCGTTTTGAGCAACTGGCAGCCCAACAGAAGTGCGCTTGTCGTCCATATTCGCCCCATCAGAGTTGCCATTTTAGCATTTTCACTGCTAGATCTAGCATTTCTCTTTGGCTAAAAGTATTAAAATTTTCACAAAATGTGCTAAATGCTGTTTTGGCGTAATTCGGTTGTAGACAAATTTTTTATTTCAACTTCTTCAGGAGTAATAATTAGCTACCGATTTTGTAATGTCATTGCTGATATTACTTTTTCCTAACGCCGACATTGAAATGGCTTTAATAAAAAACTAGATTCGAAATAGAATTAAGCCTGAGTTGCTCTGCTCAATTATACAAATTCCAGATGGACTAAAATTTGAAAAAAACGTTTTGCTACACTTACAAAATACCTGACCATATTGCTAATCAGATAAGAAATTCTTAAAAATAAGAAAATGATGACAAAGATTACATATACTACGCTTGTTTGCACGGCTTATTCGCAAATAAAAATATATATTTAATGTGATTATTTCGAACTTATTTGATTTTAAATCCTAAGTGATTATATATCGAGGCATAACGACCCAAAAGTTGTAACCAACAAACAAAAAATTTTACAGGAAAACATTTTCATTAAAAAAATGTACTAAAAATATTACTTACGTCTTAAGCGGGTGCCAGACTCATCAATTTTCAGCTTCAATATATGTGTTTGTGTGCGTTTGTGTACAACAACTAGTCAGAAGAAGAATATCAAAATGCTTTTGATTTTTATAGCAAACGCAACACAGATACCCACATATATTGAAGCTGAATATTGACGCATCTGGCAGCCACTTTAATTGCTTTTGTTATAAATTTATAACGGCACATGTTTCCGTCGTGAAATGTATAAATATGATGTAAATTATCATCAATTATCGTTTGTCATGAAAGAACGAAAGTAGTCGATCACGTCTTTTTTCGGTTATAGCTCCAGTATAGGCTAGGGTTCGTAATGTACTATTCAGAAGGAATTAAATAATTATTATAAAAGATTTTGATTTAGCATTCTTTTTTTCTCTGTAGAACGTTATAGCATTTTGTTTTGGTCCATTTAGTATTCTTCCAGATAACTTTTGTGGCAACACTGCGCCCCCCATTTGTGTTTATAAAATGACGAACTATTTCATATTTGAAAGGAAACACTTCCAGATTGATCCCGTTGTTTATTAATATTATTTTTTTAAACATTTCTTTAAATTTATTTGAGATAGTCTCGGAAGTTAATCTGGTATGTGATGGAAATCGATCGATTTCAAATCGTGCGATTTCACAAACCTATCAATAGCGAAATGGGTTTTCTTTTAATCGCACGATACAGTAAAATGGAATTTAAGTTCGAATAGAATATTCTAAGCCCCGAAATCATTAAATAAATTGAGTAAAGTGTGACTTTGATTCGCACACGAAGGTTTCCGTACCATATATATACAAATAAATATTTCTTTTATGTTTTTAGCGTTTTTTTCGTTTTGGCGCTTTTATCGGTTTTTGGCGAATTTTCTCTTTTTTGGCGTATTTTTTCGTATTTGGCGATCTATTTCCCTTCGATTTTTTGTTTTTAGTTTTGATGATTTTTTAGTTTTGGCGATTTTTTAGTTTTGGGATTTTGTTTTTGGCAATTCTTTTAGAACTTTTTGGTTTTTTGGCGATTTTTTTCGTTTTGGCGATATTTTCAGATATTAAGATTTTTTTAATTTTGTTTCTTTTTCCGTTTTGGTGATTTTTTTTTAGTTTTTCGTTTTGGCGATTTATTTGTTTTTTTTAGCGGTTTCTTCGGTTTTTAGCGATTTTTAGGTTTGGTGTTTTTTTTTTGCGATTTTTTTCTTTTTTGGAGACTTTTTTCTTTTTTGACGATTTTTTAGTTTTAATGATTTTTTTCCGTTTTTTGACGATATTTTTTTAGAAACAGCTAAGTTTCAAAATTACACAACCTGATAGTATACCCTTTAATTTTTATTTATTTTTTTTATTTTAACATTCGCCTTTAAAATGCTGCACTAGCTGTGAAAATTTGAAGAGGTTGGGTCGTATGGTTTCCTAGAAACAGCTAATTTTAAAAATTACATTAACTTAAAGAATACCCTTTAATTTTTATTAGATCTCAGTATTTATTAATTGGTATAGTCTGTATATTAAAACACTAAATTTGAACATTTCAAGTGTCTACTAAATAAGTGTCTGTATATTATATTAGGATTTCGACATATTTCATTGCTCACCTTAGAAGACCCTTTAATTTTTAACTGCCATATATTTGTTATTGTAGCGGCCATAGTTATACATATTCTATGAAAATTTCAAGTCCGTACCTTTTACGGCTCTCGAGAAAACATCCTGTGACGGACGGACGGGCGGACAGTGTAGCGAAAACATTAGGGGGCCTTTACACTTTTGGTGTAGAGAACCCGGCCGATTTCCATCACATACGAGAATTATTAGAAAAATGTTTTAAATTATTTTTTTATATACATATTCGCTTCCCGTTTGTCCGTCTGTAGATATCAGTCTGAAGCAGCGATGCCATTTTTAGCTCTTTTACCATATGACCAAAAATGATATGACATACTGTGTAGTCATATCGTAAGTTTTTTTACGATATAACAACACTAAGATAGCCATACACAGTGTTGTCATATCGTAAAAATCTTACGATATGACAACAAAGTATTTTTTTGTCTTATCGTAAAAAAAAACTAAAAATGGCATCGCTGGTCTGAAGTCGGTTATTTTTTTTGTCAAAACTATTTTATAAATAAATATCTATTTCATTATTTTCCATTAACTAACTAAACTAATTTTCAATTTATTTTTGTCAATTTACAGATTAAATTCTTAAAAACCAAAGAAGGTACCGCCATGGTACAAATGGGAGATGCCGTCGCAGTTGAACGTTGCGTTCAACAATTGAACAACATTCCGATTGGCACAACTGGCAAAATACAAATTGCCTTTTCGAAGCAAAATTTTCTATCTGAAGTTATAAATCCCTTCCTATTGCCCGATCATTCGCCCAGTTTCAAAGAATACACTGGCTCTAAGAATAATCGTTTCCTATCGCCGGCACAGGCAAGCAAAAATCGTATACAACCACCTAGCAAGGTAAAGAAGGCAGTGAATTTGTTTGTTTTTTTTTAATTAAATGTTAATAAATTTTCCTTTATTTTTTTTCTAACCAGATCTTACATTTCTTCAATACACCACCTGGACTCACCGAAGATCAATTGATTGGCATTTTCAATATCAAAGAGGTTCCTGCCACATCTGTCCGATTATTCCCATTAAAAACAGAACGTTCCTCTTCGGGTCTAATTGAATTCCCCAATATTGCCCAGGCTGTTTTGGCCATCATGAAATGCAACCATCTGCCAATTGAGGGTAAAGGTATGCTTTTTATTTCTAGTAAATAATAAGTTGTGTAGTTTTTTTTTTTTCTTATTAATTTCAATTGTTCAATTCACAACCACTGTGTAAGGTACAGTATTGTAGCAAATACAACTACAAAGCTTGTGAACAGTCTGTTGTAAGTTCACGTTGCAAATACGCAAAACGTCAAACTTTTTTTTGTTAATGAAAATGTGAAAAGAAATTGCAGCTTGCGATTGAAAATGAATTGTACTGGACTTGAAACTTAAATTGTTTTAGATTTGCATTAGATTTGAATTTGGAACGATTTTTCGTCATCCCACGTCAAATTTGGATTGTAACAGACCGGTTTCGGCTATGTGCCATCTTCAGTGTTCTATTGAATACTAAAAATTTAGATTTGTTGTTTTTTTTTTTTGGTATTAAAAGCTTCATATTTTAAATAATTAACTTTTCATCCTTTTAAATTTGACACTCAGAGATGGATAGTGGAATTTTGTCATGAAAATTCACCTTATTTTATTTTTTGTGAAACGCAGAACATACCCGATTAATAGTTTTCTGAAGAGCTAAATCAGTAAATAAAAAATTTTAAGTAAAAATATTAAAAAAAAAGTCTATCGTATTAACTTTCCCATCCTTGGTCCATACGACATTTAGGCCCTAATAGTGTAAATCACATCACCGAAGTGAATTTTAATGCAAAAATAAATTGGAAAAAATTTCAAGTGTTGCTTTGCCTTTCAAAATTTTCTAAAATTTTTATGAATAACATTAAATTCAAAATCTTAAAAACCCTTAAGTTGAGTTTAGTCGAACTGTATTGTTTGGGTTTATATCCAAAGAAATTTAATTATTTTTAGCTTGAGTTGGGTTTTAATATGATTTTTCAATTAAATTATATTTTTATTTAGAAATAAATATGAAGCATGTAGACAAAGAAGATTTTGACTGCGCGGAGGGTTGAACTGACGTTTCGATAGCTCCCGCTAATCTCATCAGAGCTCTTTACCGCTTAGACCACTCGACCAAAGTCGATGGTTTGCAGTCAAGAGTTGAATATCATCTACTTTTAATCAATTCATAGTGTCAGTCTTAGAGCTGTATTTCATTTGATAGTTATTGATATTCATTTTTTTTCTTTTGTCTTGTGTTAAGCTTCTTTTTTATTATTTCTCTTAATCTTCTTTGTCTACATGCTTCATATTTATCTCTAAATAAAAATATAATTTAATTGAAAAATTAATTAAAACCGAACTCATGCCAAAAATAATTAAGGCCCCTATTATGATTCACAACTAAATTGATAGTTGAGTCGTAGTTGTCAAATTCTTATTATGGAATACAACTTCATAAAAGCAGTTGTCTCAGTTTTTTATCAGTTGTGTGTTGGTTTTTATTTCAACTATTGTGTTACTTTTAATTACTTTTAAAATGGTACTTTTAGGCGCCAATCTATCCCATTTGTCGACCCACATTGTTGCCATATCCATAAAATATAAAATCTCACGAAAAACTAATAGGCCAAAACTAAAATTATTTAAAATATTGTGTGATGGCTACTATGGTTTCAAAAAACAGAGAGTATAGGATAAGCACCTTTTTTCGAACATTTTTTCGAAGACAACTAAAATTAGTTGTGAATTATAATACAAAAAAATGGTTGAGTTGGGTCGTAGCATTGACAACTATCACAACCTAGTTGAGTTGTGAATCATAATAGGGGCCTAAATTTCTTTGGATATAAGTCCATAAAATTTTCAAATACTTTTCATACAAATTTCCAGCAAAATTTTTAAATTCTTTTAAAATCCAAAGAAATTTATTTTTCAAGCTTAAGTTCGTTCAATTTAATTTTACAATTAAATCATTTTTATTGAGAAACTATTTTTCAAAGAATGTAATAATTGAAAAAGAGGAAAGACAATATTTCTTGACTTTTGTAAGGGTCGAAATAAACATCGATGTTTTCGGGATCAACCACAATCCCATCGTTAGAGCTCTTTATATTCTAGGCTAACCCTTAGCCCATCAATCAAGCAGTAAATATCCAGCACCGAACCAGTTTTTGCATTAAGCTCTTTTTTTACTTCCTTAAGTTTTTTTTTTTGATGGCTTAGAAGTTTACCATACTTAGTGGCTCTTTTCTTAATCAACCACACTTGTGCTTTTTTTTTATTTCTCATCCAAGTTTGAGAAACATTGCTTCTCCAAGTCTTAGGGTTTACATATGTTTGTTTTTATCCATATTACACGGAAACTATCTTTGGATAAAACCCATATAGTTCGACTAAAATAAACCTTATTTCAACTATTTTAAAATCTTTTGACATACAACGCCGACGATAGGTTGTGAATTGAACAAATGAAAATGCTTTTAGTACTTTATTTTGTTGGAATGAAGGTAATATATTTAGTAGTAGACATTATTTGCCTGAAAGTTACTTCTCTTTCTTAAAAAAAACATTTGTTTAAAAAAACCCATTGAAATCCCTTAGCACTTTTGAAGTTATAAATGTATAAATTCTCATTTCTACATTTATAACTTAAATATGGCTACCTTAAATAAATCAAGAATTGTCTTCTTGCGTTCCATTTTGAAAAATTGCGAAAGGATTTAGCGAACTTTTTTGTTTAGCTATAAAGCTGAGACGACTAACTTACTTTGATGAAATATTTTAGAGAATTCTGTACGAATTCTGAAGAAATTTCTAGGGAATATCGTAAAGTAATTTTTTTGCATGTGTGCTAAATGTCGGAAAACACTCATGAGATAAATGAGAATTATTACGAAAACGAAAATCTGACAATGTGCAGAAGTGATTGCTAATAAAAGTCTTTGTTGTATGTTAGAAAATGTTCAGACTATAATCAGTCATGTACACAGAATACCATTCCTATCAGAAGTGGTTACGATTCCGTAAATTGCTTCTTCAGAAAACGAAAAAGGAAAAATTTCTTCGGACTTAAACCACTTTAAAATATCAAAGTGGAATTAAAGTTGGAAAACTTACCTAAATTCATATAGTAGTAGTTGACAAGAAAATGAAGGACATTTTTGTCTTAGGAATTAATAAAAACTTTGCCGAAATGTCTGAGAGAATTCTCTACGAAGTCTGAAGACTCTTCTACGGATGGAAACTAAACGAAATTTATGTGCTGGTGTTTAAGCATTGTCTATATGCAACATTTCATTAGTGCTTTACCAAATCGTCAGTAGACTTCAAACACAATTTTGAACAGTTCAAACCCTTTATCTTATGCACAAACTTTTAAAAACCATTTGAGAATTTACAAATAAATGATTTTCAAAAATAAGCATATCAGGTTTGGAACATACAAAACCCAGCAAATAATTTTTTATTCGATATGAATCTTAAACACCAGCAAATAAATTTCATTTAAAATAAAATTATGACAATATGTCGAATAATTAATTTTTTGATGGAAACTAAAGGAATTTTCGACATGTCTGAACAATGTCGAAAAAATGTCTGACAAATAATAGGAACATTTTCCGATTTAACTCATAGCTTTTACGCTCTTTCGTATTAACCCTCGAATATTAACCCATGTAAATTTACGTGTAGTTTTTTTTTATTGTTGCTACACAATCATCCAGCGGCCTAACGGTACCAAATTCCACAAGTGCTTTTTTTTAATAGTTTTTGAACAAACGCAAAAACATAAACAAAGCATATCTAGTAGAGATGAGCGATCCCGTGATTTTTAAAGAACATCGTGAACAGTGAACGTGATTTAATAATCACTGATACTTGAAACTGTGACTGTGATCACGGCTTTAAGTTCTCTTATAACAAGGTAATTATCACTAACATACATGCGTCTCTACAACAAAACATTGTTTTTTCTTTCACTGAAGAAATATACCAAGGCAGATTTAAATACGCCTTAAAATATACTTTGAATTTTAAAAAGAAATAAGAGAACACAAGAAATAGCAACATAATTCCTTTATTGTTTATTCTATGCAAAACAAAAACGCTATTACCCACACAAACAGTGAAATATCATAAAGTTGAGTATGTTACAAATAGAAAGGAACGACTTCGCAAGTAGCAGTTATTTGATACATTTGGTCACAACTGTAATTCGTGATTTTGTCACTAACAGTGATTAAATCACAGGTACTGAAATATCGCTCATTTCTAATATCTAGTCATTAAACTGCTCTAAGAACGTGAACATTAAAAGGCTATAGGTAAAATTTACGTACATATGAGCATTTATTTTATTGCTGCTATGATTTGATCTCAAACATGCATTTTTATTTTGCTTTTAAATTTGTTTTTGTTTACCATAAGGCCTCATTAGTACTTACTTTCTGTTGCGTTTCTGTTCTGTTCCGTTCTGTAGCTAAATTTTTGTAGTTAGTCTTTCTGGAAAAACATATTTGACAGCCACTATTGCCACGATTAATAATTTTTGTAACCTAATTGATAAATAATGTTTTTTTTTCAAAAGGGAAAGAAATATATAACAGTGCAACACGAAAAAATATAACCATGTACGGACACCACTACGTGATAAAAGACCAAAAAAAAAGACCCGTGTCTCCAAGTTTTGCCCCAAGTCATGCACTGATCATTTTCTCAGGCTCATATCTTGCAAACCGTTCGGAATTTTGATTTACTCTCTGAGGCAAAGTTGTAGCTCTTGTCATAAAGAACAAAAATTGTGAACATATAAAATAAAAAAAAACTTCATCTTCAAGATCAAAATCGCATTCATTGAAGCGCTTTAGGAAAATTTCCAAAGTACGTAAAATCTACGTGATGTTAGTATTAACGTAGTATTATTTAAGCTGCCTTCAGACTATTAGATTTAGTCAAAAACTCAAATCTTAAGTATAAATCCAACAGTGTGAAAACAAATTGCTATGATTTGTCAAATAATACGTAAAGAAACTTGACAGTATTATGGTATTCGTCATTTTTAGGAAATTTTCTAAACAGTCACATTTTTCATTTTATCAGGGTTGTCTATTGCACAAACAAGCATAGGAATAACAAAAACAGTTGTGTATTTGTTTGCCGGCATAAATAAAGAAAAAGAATAACGAAAAAATGTGCTTTATTGCAAATTATTTATATTACGTTTTATTTGGAATGTGATAGTGTAGAAACAAAATGTAATGAGAAAATTTTCTTTAAGATTTTTTGACAGTCAGACTGATTTTGATTTGATTTTCGTCTTACTAAATCTAATAAAAATCTCAAAGCTTGTATTACAATGTGAAAGCGCCTTTAGCGTTAGTATTATAGGGTTAATGTCGGAGAAAAGTCGGATGTAACATTAGAAAATTTATCAGAAAAGTCGTATAAAATTCGCAAATAAAATCAAAATGGTGTAAGACAAAAGGGGAAATTTTTCTCAGCAAGCTATGAAATATAATTTCGAGGGTGCTGTTGGCTGAGCGGTTATCGCGTTTGACTACAAACCCTGAGGTCTTGAGCTCAAGACTAGTTTCAGGCAAGCCAACAACATCATGCATTTTTCTCATGTGCATTGGTGTGCTATTGTGTTGGTTATTGTTGGACTGTTAAAGTGATGAAGGCATAGCACTGATCACCTTAGCAGCTGTACCGGCAGCGATTAATACTAACATATCCTAATGCACTTCACAGCACCCTCCTTCGTCGGTATTGTAGCAGCACCGTCGGCGAAGTAAAAGAACTAATAAAATGGCTACACAGCTTAAACAACTCAATGCCTCTCTCCCACTTCACCACCTGTTCTTTCTACACTATCCATTTCCCAAAGAAGGTAACACATTAATTAATTAACTGGTAGGCATTAATTGCCTGATTGCGTTACTTCTCTTTGACCCAAACTTATACTTTTAAAATCACGTAATTATTTTTTAAATCACGATCACGCACTATTGCGTGATTATTTTTTAATTTAATCACGATCACACGTGAGTCACGCCTGACACGAAAAATTCACGACATTTGCACATCTCTAATAAAAATCAAAAATTAAATCACATTAACCCTAAGCAAAAGTAGTGATTGCGCTTATCTCGTCAAATAGTTGCCAAGTGTGACCGTAGCTAAAATTACAAAATTGTATTCGTTCGCACAAAAATTGAAAAAAGTTATTCGAAGAATTCTTGTTCGAATGACCAGCACTAGTTTTAAGCTTATAGTAGAATTGTATGACAACTATTTTTGTAGAACATTTCAGTCCGCTATATCGTTTAAGGGGAGTTTTTTGCTCCTTTTTCAAGAAGGGTACTAAAAGACACATACCACAAAGAGTTAGAGGCTTAAAATGTTCCAGAGAAATGTTTCTCGTAGTGTTTTGGAAAAAAGTGCTCAACACACGTTATACCAAAAATATAAGGATTATAAGATTCGCTATGCCGATTCACCACTGTGAGAATATGCAAAAGGGGTTTAACTCTAAGGTCTCCTAAAATGATTCCCAGGTGTAAACTTGCAAAAGGCCGAAACACGTATTGTATATATATATAAATATTTTTTATTTTTATTTTTTGCTTCCCTGTACCAGTATTAAGTCGTTTGAAGCATGTTATTTTTGTTTTATATTGCACGCTGTTACTCTAATCACTTTATGTAATTTTGCTGTTCTTTACTAATTCTTAATTTTTATTTTGTATTATTTTAACGGTTTTTTTTTCTAATCTTTTTGCAGGCACCAAATTTCCATTCATCATGAAACTCTGTTTCTCCTCCTCGAAGAGCATGAATGGTGCTTGGAATAATGCAGCAAATGAGGGCATGATTGAAAAAGAAAATGATGTCGCCGAGTTAAAGCAAGATCCGTACAATTGAGAAAATGTCATACAAATACAATTAACAACATTTTAAATAACTTAACAAACCAACAACAACAAATTTAAATTTAATTAAAATCATACAACAACAACAACAAAAACAGAGAAGTTAGAGGCAGCATTAAGAAAAACAAAAAAGAGCAGTATTTCACAAATTTGTGAATGCCGAATAAACAAAAGCGCATGTTTTTTTTTTTAGTTTTTAGAATTCTAGAATTTTTTAATTATTAATACATACTTCTTTTCTGATATATAAATATTTGTTATATAAATTTAGTTTATTTTAATTTGTCTTTTATAATTTTTTTCTTAATTATTTTTATATATATAAAAATATATATGTAACGTTGTGTTTTTTAGTTTTATTTTTAATTATTAATGTAATTTAGTTGTAAATTTTACTTTTAAAACGCTTCTATCTTTTCTTCATCTCTCTCTCTCTCCCTCTCGCTCACTCTCTTTCTTTATATTTTCCTACTTTTAACTAAAAGAACAACAAGTTTTAAAGCTTTAGTTGTTATTTTATACTGATTTTTTTTAACTTCCTTTTAATTGAAAAAAAAAACTTTTAACAAAAAATATATTGTAATTTTTTTTAAATTCTTTAAATTAAATAAAAGAAAACAGCAAAAGGAAGTTTATGGAAAATTATCTAAATGATTTTTGACAATATAAAAACAAAATTAAAATACAAACCAACAAAAAAAACATATTTAAAATTCTAGAAATTAAAACAACAACAAAAACCAACATTGTAAAGGAAAATTCCTATAAAAAAAGAACAGCATGAATATTAAAAGAAAATTTATAAATAAAAATTTAAATTTAAATGAATGATTGGGTTTTGCTTATAAATTTAAAAAGAAAAAAAAACTTAAACAAAAAAAAGTAGTATTAAAAAATAAAAAATAAAAACAAAATATAAATGTTAATTTTATATAAATAAGTAACATGTGCTTAAATTGTAATTAAAAAAAACTGCATAAAAACACGCCCTTTAAAAAAAACCACAAAGAAAAATTTTGGGAAAAATATTCAATCACTTTATTTCTTTAAAAAAAAGGCGTTAATATGTTTTAAATAATATTAAAACAAACTGAATAACAAAAGAAAAATTGCACAATTTTTACAAATTTACAATTTTATCCAAAACATTTTAAATAAAAAGACATTTTTTGTGCTTATTTTTAATTAATTAAACTTATTTACAATTAATTTCATTTTAGTTGTTTGTCTTTTTTTTCTATAATAATATTATGGATGGCTTTTTTGATTGTTTTTAAGGCAAAATAATTTAATAAATTTTTTTCAAATACTATAACACTAAGAAAGAGGGCCTATTTCACCAATTTATTTAAATATCAATTCATATTTAAAAGTTATTTTTCCATACAAAAAAAAAATGAATGAAAATCCCCATTTAAATATAAATTGATATTTAAGTAGCGTTTAAGAAATAGGCTCTAAAATGCAAAACAACAACAACAACAAAAATAAATGTTGCTAAGGTCTAAAATGAACATTGTGTAAAGAAAAAAGTAAAATAAAATAAGCTTAAGAACAACATTTCATTCACCTTAAGTCGTCTCAAGCAAGCTCTACTAAAGTATAAACAAAATTTAAAAACTCTTAAGGGGTCTTGTTTGAAATTATAAAACTAGAAGAAATATTCTCAATCAAATGAAACTAGAAAAAGAGGAAAACGAGAAATTCAGGAAAATCTTAAATCATTCAAATATTCTGAAAATTTTAAATTGTTAACAAAAAAAAGAGAAATTTTGTAATAAAAACTTATAGTACGACAGACAAACCTTTGAAATATACCATTAATTAAATCTAAATTTTTAGAAGGGGGAATATATACAAATAACTATTCCCATGAAAATACTCTAGAATGTTTTCCATAACAAATTTTTTGGGAGTAAATTTACAAACTTAAAACGAATTATTTCACGAAATAAATTCACAACCACCACTATCGTGAATAACTATTCCCATGAAAATAATCAAAAATTTTCTGATTTACTATTGTGAATGTTTTCCATAAATCACCCCATACACGTTTCAATTCAATTGTCAATTGAGTCTTGCAATTGAATTGATTGTTGGCCTTCACACACTTTACAAACTGAATTGAAAGATTTTCATTCAACTGTCAAATTTATAAGAAATTTAAGGTTAAAAAATATCAAAAAACAAATGCTTTAAATAAATATAAGCAACCTCGAACATTTTATATAATTTTCTTAGAAAGAGACAAACGGGTGTGCTCTGTATTTCATGGGGAATTAGCAAAGCATTGTTGCAAATTATTCAGCCCAATCATGATTATTCCCTAGGAATTTCTTTCCCACGGAAAACACTTCTCGAGAATAAATTCCTCCAATCATAAACTCCTCGGGAATAAAAATATGAAATAGTGGCATCATTGAATATCAATGGCGGCTGTTTTGCTTATTGACATTTATTTATTCAGTGTTTTTGTGTGCAAAAATGATTAAAATTGATGTTTTAATTAAATTCAAAGTAAAACTAAATAAATAAGTAAAGAAAAAATAATTAACATTGCTGTACGACCATTTGTAAAGGATTACAAGTAACACACAACCTGTTTTCTTTAGTCTATTAGAAACAACGACTTAGGCGTTTACGCCAACGCCATACACAATCAGGCCATTACAGGGCAACAAATCTTCCATTTACCTATTATGTAAACTTAAAAAAGGCGTACGAGATCGAGTGTGTTTTAGTATTATCTCAGAATGCAGAAGTAGTTCATATTTTTGAAACGCATTTTTGCACGACGTGGATAAAACTTCCTAAAACAAGAGGGAACTATAACAATGGAATACACAATCAAGCCCACAATCTTATTGTCAATGAAAACATGAAATTTTTATTCAATTTCTATTACTGAACTCTCTTGCGTTAGTGCAGAATAAAATATAAACACTAAACAGCTGATCCCTCTCCCTTATTTGCCTATTCGCCGGCTTTTTAGAATAGGAGAATTTTTTCCCGGGAACAAATGATTGGGAAGAGAAAAAATTCCCCGTGGAAATTCATAATTGGGCTGTTAGTGCTTATCGTAAATGATAATCACCCCTATCACGAATAACTATTCCCAAATTTTCTGATTTGCTATCGTGAATGTTTCCCATAACAAAGTTTTTTGGAGCTAATTCACAAACATAAAAAAATGTGTCATCGCCAATGTTTACTCCCGTGAATAATTTTACAAAAGCAAAAAGCATAGTTACAAAAAAAAATCTTTCCCCCTTATGCCGTAACTATTTGTCGACGTCACGTCTAGACAATAGCAAAAAATGTTCACTTGTCTACACGTTGTAGACAACAATTGACTATTATTGATATCTTTAGTAGTCTCTGAGGCGTAGAAAATGGCACGAGGCTGTTAATTGTATTAATTTATTGTTTTAATTTGTATTGGGCATGATTGTGTAAGGCGTTGGCGTAAACACCTGAGTCGTTTTTTCTAGTAGATTAAAGAACACATGTGTGTTACTTTAATCTATTACAAAAAACGACATAGGCGTTTACGCCAACGCCTTACACAATCAGGCCCAATACAAATTCAAACAATAAATTAATACAATTAACAGCCTCGTGCCATTTTCTAGCCTAGTAACACGCTTTACTACCTTAAAAAAATGCTTTAATCCATTATATTTTGTTGGGAAATCAATGTGGTTTGTATAAAACTTATTAATGCAATAGCTGATGCCGTAATCCATCATGTGTTGAAGAATTTATTAAAATATAACGAATGAATCCCGAGATATCAAGGGTTGAACTTTATGAGTGTATCATTGAATAAACAGCTTATAAGGTTTGTGTCTTGACTAATTGTATCAAACAATAGGGCGACTCAAATACTTTACTCCGCCTAAAAGTATGCCTTGGATTTTTCGCAAATAAATGAAAAAATGCCGCTTGCTAGTTTTTCTGCTATTCTGGGTGCCTGGTATTTAATGGAAATTTAAAATCAACGCAAAATTGTGGGAAAAAATGCTGTGACGTCACAACAAAACGAAAAGCTACGGAACCAACAAATATGATTGTCATAGAAATTAAGTACATAAATTATTTTAAAACTTTGTGGATTTGCTTTTTAATCAGGCAAGTGATGGAAAACGATCGTTTTGAAAAGGTGTTATGAAAATGAACTCTGTCTGATTGATTTTGAGAATAAATTTTACCAAAAGAACTGATTAAAAAGATGCATTGACGAATTGACAATTTACTGCAGTGGATAAAATGGCAGCTCAGTTACTTGATATGCCCCAAATGAGAAACTTTAAAGTTTTCCTCTTTTTTTTATATCTAAATAAAACTGGTATTTTTCTAACATTTCCAATCTATATCGATTTTTTTACTTTGAAAATAAAGAGCCAAATTAAAGGTGACCAATAAGTTTGTGTAAAAAATTGTATATTTTTTATTTAAAAAAAGTAAAATTTACATCAATTTGAAATATCTATTGTATATTAATTAAAGCTATTAAATATTTTCGTTAATAAGATATAATAAAAGTCAAGACAAAAAATATCTACAGAGCTAAATAAAATATTTTTGAATTTTCTTTTTAAAAACTAAAATTAAAAATAAACAAATAAATTTTTTGAGATAAATACTTTATGAGAAGGAAAAAAAGAAACTGAAAAAAAGTTCTATATCAGCAATAAAAGGCAACACTTTAACCAACCATATCAATGGCGTATTAAATTAAAAAGAAAAACAAACTTAAGGAAAAATATCTCTAGTTTATAAAAATTAGAAGAAAAAAAATTTTAATAGTAATAAAAGAAATTAAATTTAAGGAAAATAAGAAGAGGAAAAGAAAACAAAAAGTTTGCTAAAAAAAATTATGTATTTTCGAAAAAACCAAAATTTCATTTTCAAGGGAGAGTGACTTTAAAGAAAAGCATTAAAAAATATTCGTAATAAGAAAAACTCATCATCATCATCAACGAACTATTTTAAATTTACTTAAATATAAAGAAATATGAAAACAATTTATTAAGAAAAAAATAAGCTAATTTTAGCCGTGCAATTATTTTGAAGACTTTTCTTTAGTTCTATTTATTTTAATACATTTTTTTTTGTTTAAACAAACAAAAATCTCTTCTTCCTTTTTTTAGCAAATTATTTAATGAAATAAAAATTGTGAATTTACTTAATTGTTTATTATATTTTTAATTTAATTGAATTTAGAACAAACAAGAAAAAAACAGCAACGATCTTCAGCAGCTCTTAATTACTAAATATAATTTTATTTGTAACTTTAAGACACTACTTTTTTTAACTTAATAATTCAATTTTAGGCAAGAAAGAAAACAAAAATCAATAAAAAAATGTAATTTAACACGAATCTTTTTTTATATTTTTAATTTTTCTCTCTTTTTAACATGTTTTGTTTTTTCAAGTACTTAATTCGAATTCGCATAGAGAAAAAATTATGAAATTGTGTTGCTATGTAAAAGGATTTGTAAATAATTCACTAGAATTTTGAGAAATGGGATTTTTCAAATTATAAGGTCACCAGAAATATTTTCTAAAATGTCATTTATACAGTCGGTGCGGTGCATAAAATTCCTTACGAAATTGTTTTGGCAGCGGAATTCCTATTCAATTACAGTTATGAATGTCCCATAGAAAAACAACAATTTAGCCAAATTATGAATAACAATTCACCGGGAATTTTTCCCTTTTCCCAGTCCTATTGTTAATTAAAATTTCACTGGAAAAACATTCCCAGGGAAAGAATAAAAGTATTCGTGCTTTTATTCGTTTCAGCGCTTTTTTGGCGAGTTTTGAGTTAAGTTTTTTTTTGTTTTAACGCTTTCTTTTGTTTTGGCGATTTTTTTTTCGTTTTGGAGTTTTTTTTTAATATTTGGATTTTAGTTTTGGCGTATTTTTGTTTTATTTTTGCAGTTCTTTCATTTTGGTGATACCTTTTTCTTTTTTTGGAAAATTTTTTAGTTTTGGTGATTTTTTCCGTTTGGTGTTTTCTTTCGTTTTAGCGTATTTTTTTTTGAGATTTTTTTCGTTTTGGTTATTTTTTTAATTTTGTGGTTCTTTTGTTTTGCGTTTTTATCTGTTGGCGATTTTTTTCGTTTTGGCGATTTACTTTTCGGATTGTTCCTTGTGGGATACCCTTTAATTATTCAGTCCAATTATGAATAACAATTACCCGGGAATTTATTCAGTCCAATTATGAATAACAATTCCCAGGGAATAGGGAAACCCTGTTCCCATATTCTAAATAAAATCTCGCCGGGAAATTGTTATCTTTTCCCATTCCTCCTATTATTCAATGACGGGGTGTAAAACAAAGGGGTAGAAGTGCCAAAACTAAACAAATGAGGTTTATGCAGGAAACAAGACTTAATACCAATATCTATCACCCTTCGAAAATTCAGACCTCTACGATGTATTTAAAGGACGGTATATATTAGAAACTAAAAATATTAATCAGCCCAATTATGAATAACAATTCCCCGGGAGTTTTTTCCCTATTCGCTGTATCGCTATTCTAAATAAAATCTCCACGGGAAAAGTATCTCTTTTTCCATTCCTCCTATTATAAATTACGATTTCGCCGGGAAAAAACTCCCAGGGAAAAAAGTAAGTATTCCAAATATGAGGGAGGAATTCTTCCGAGTTTTCCCCCAAACATTTTGAAGGAAACTAATGAAAAAATTTTTAATTCAAATTAAAAAATGTTGTGAAACAACATGGTTATATGCCTTTATTTAGGACAACAAGTTTAAATAAACACCGGAATGTTTTTTTTGGAATTTTTATACATGCCGTGAATGGGAAGAGAAAAAACTCCCCGGGAAAATTCATAATTGGGCTGATTATGTATGAAATGCATGGAAACAAAAAAGTTTTGAGCTTATTTAATCTGAATTTTCTTTTTCGCACTGTACCCCTTTGCTTTTAAGCACCTCAATTACAGTTTCCCCGGGAAAATATTCCCAGGGAAAAAGTAAGTATTCTAGATATGAGGGAGAGGGAGAAATTCTGGCGAGGCCAGACCACACTGGCTTTTTTTTAAACGCGCGTCACTGATTTTTTGTATTAAATTTTTAACTTTCAAATTTAAAAAAAAAATCAGAAACGTGCGTTTTAAAAACGCAAGGGTGGCCTGGCCCTAAACACACTCAATTTGGCACGCCTCCTTTAAGTTCACATAATAGGTAAATGGAAGATTTGTTGCCTTTCGCTTCACTTCCTCAGTATAAAGTTCTTCTGCGTTAGTGCAGAATAAAATGTAAACACTAAACAGCTGATCCAGATTTTTCCCTCTCCCTTATTTGGTTATTGCCCAGCTTTTTAGAATATAAGGATTTTTTCCCGGGAACAAATGAATGGGAAGGGAAAAACTCCCTGGGGAAATTTATAATAATCCTTAGTTTATTTTGCATATGCGAGTAGATATGGGTGAGTAACTAAATAGCATCAGCATAGTCAATGTCAAGGAACGAAGCGAACACCGATTTGTCGGCGGCGGCGTATGACCAGAAATGTCATCGGCGGCTGAAAGTTGGCTTGCGCCGAAGACAAACAAAACCGTCGGCGGTTAGTATAGCTGACTTCCAAAACGTATCAATACAAAGTTTGTATATAGTTCTGCTGCGGTATTTAGATCGTGTACAGATGCAAAGTAGCTAAATATTGCATGAACTTTGAAACCGATGCCATAATTGCTCTTTTGCGGCGTTCTTAATACTTGTCGACGACGTTTTGAAAAAGTATGCATTGTGAATATTTTGTACTGCGACGTTATGAAACACTACTTTGTTGGAATAAAAAGCAACTGACGTTTTGGAAGTCAGGCTATATGTCGGCTAATGTCAAAAAAGTCTCTTAGTTACCATTACTGACAGAAGCTGGTGCATACTTTGCCTTGATTAAAAAAATTATGCATTTTTACAAAAAAAGCGGCTAAACTGCGGTTTAAAAAAATTACTGGCGGTGGCTTCGTTTACTGGTCAAGGTCCTCCAATCTGCCTTAGACGAAAAGTAATTCCCGTTCAAAAATTCTAACATTGATGTCAAATTTCATCACCGTTATGATGGTTTGATTTGTTTGATCGAAGAATAAACGTAAGAGGTTCTCATCACTCATCTTGTCCTTAATAAAGTTTAATTGAACACAAAATGTAGGACAACGTCGCTTATATTGTCCGCAAGAAAATTAATTGCAACACAGTGTGATTGAAGACAAAACGTAAAACACTGTCGCTCAACTTGTCCCTAATAAATTTAGTTGAAGATAATTCGGAAGATATTTTCTATACATAATATTTTTCTCAACACACAAAATGTAAGACATTGTCGCTTATCTTGTCCTCCACAAAGTTAGTTGAAGACAAATCATAAGACATTGTCGAACATCTTGTCCTTAACAGAGTTTTATTGAAGACAAAATGTAAGCACTGTAGCTCATGTTGTCCTCAACAAAGTTAATTTTGAAGACAAAATGTAAGACATTGTCGGTCATTTTGTTTTAAACACAGTGTGATTGAAGATAAAATGCAAGACATTGTCGCTCGCTTATCTTGTCCCAAATAAATTTAATTAAATTCGTAAGATAGTTTCTATAAATTTATTCTCAACAGACAAAATGTAAAATTGTCTCTTATCTTTTCCTCAACGAAGTTAATTAAGGACAAATCGTAAGATATTCAGCAAAATTATGAATAACAATTCGCCGGGAGCTTATTCCCTATTCCCCTATTCTTAATAAAAATCTCCCCCGGGAAAATTTTCTCTTCTCCCATTCCTCCTGTTATAAATTACAATTTCCCCGGAAAAAAACTCCCAGGGAAAAAACTAAGTAATCTAAATATGAGAGAGAGGGAGAAATTCTTGCGAGTTTTTTCCCCAAACATTTTGAAGGGAGCTAAAGTTCTTCCAAGAGCTTCTGAGTGACTACACTGTACATTTTACTTTTTATTTAAGCAAAAACAAATATTTATATTAACACACAATCTTATTATCAATGAAAACATAAAATTTTAATTAATTTCTATTAACAAACTCTTGCGTTAGTGTAGAATAAAATGTAAACACTAAACAGCTGATCCAGATTCTTGCCTCTGTCTTATTTGTTTATTCCCCGGCTTTTTAGAATAGGAGGATTTTCCCCGGCTTTTTAGTATAGGAGGATTTTTCCCGGCAACAAATGAATGGGAAGAGAAAAAACTCCTGGGAAAATTCATAATTGGGCTGATTGTCGATCATTTTGTATTTAACAGAGCGTGATTAAAGACAAATTGTAAGACATTGTCACTCATGTTCTCCTCAACAATTTTACTGAAGACAAAACGTAAGACACATTGTAGCTCATCTTGCCGTCAAATGTCTTTAATATAACACAAAAACCGATAATTTGTCGCGAACGACGATTTCCTTTAAATTGTCGACTAGAAAATGTAGTTCACAGAGGACAAGTTGTACACGAATCGTCGATGAATCGAATGCCGTGTAAGACAATCTGGCCAACTGGAAAGCTTTCACCCGAAAATTTTTTTCATTGACGCTTATGTTTCTTTAGCGGTTAAAGTTTAATTTAAATTTCTTTTCTAAATGTTAAAAAGAGTTTATTTTGTTGTTAAAATTTGTTGTGTATCTTCCTTTTAAATTTTTTATTTAAATTTCTAATCTTGAATACCACAGTCCTCTCTCTACCTTAAAATTTTTTAAAATATTTCCTAAAAATAAAACAAAAAACAATATAAATTGCCAAACAACAAAATAAATAATGATAATATTCTGAATTTTTAACATATCGAAATTTAAAAATGATAAAATTATTATAAAAATGTAAAATGAATAAAAAAGAATGATGGTTTTTGAGACAAAATAAAAACCAATAAAAAATATAGTTTTAAGTTAAAAAAAAATTTTAACAATTTTAATTTGGATTTTTTTTTTGGAGACAAACATAATTTTCTGAATTTAAAAATATATATTTCGTTTTCCATAAATTAATTTTGCCAAAATTTCCTTTAATAGTTTCTTAGCAAAATTATATAGAAAAAGAAAAAGATTGTTAAAAACATATATTTTAAAATAATTTTTAATGATTATTTAGTTAAATTGAATTTGGATTTAATTAAATTTGTTTTTCTAACATAAAGTAAAAAAAAATATTGAAAAAAATAACGACAATTTTTCTTGCTTAATAAAAGTCACAAGAATAAATTGTTTAAGGGTTGTCGTCAGTTGACTTACAATAATTCCTATTTATTTGAAAATAAACAAACGATAAAAATATTATTTTATGAATAATACTTAATAAAAAATAAAAACTAATTTTGGTTAAATTTTTTTTTATTTTTTAAATAGTTAAAATAAGTTTTAAAAATTTCGTTTTTGCCTAAAAAGTTTTGAATGTTTTTTTTTTTTTTTTGAAAATAGTTTATTGAAATAAAGAAATGTTTTGTTAATTTGTATTTAATTAAATAATTTGTTTGGCATGCTTCGAGTAAAATAGTAACGTTTTATTTTTACAATTTTTTTAGCCTTTTGATAATTCTTAACAGCCATATTAAAAAAAAGAAAAATTTTAAACTTCTATTTGAAAATATATTTCTTTAAAAGATTTTCAAATTAAAATAACACCAAACTTTCTAAGATAATTTTTTAGAAACTTTATCAAAAAAAAAGGCAGGTATATTTGTTTGGAATGAAATCTAAAGTCTAAGGAAAAATCTAAAACCCTATATCCTCTAAACAGCCATCGTATAAAAAAAGGGGAACATTTTATTAATTTGCTATTTTGATTTTCTCCTTAACAAAAATTTGCTATTGTGAATGACTTGTGAATTATTATCTGGAAAATAGTGATTTGATAGAACGAAAAGCTCTAATTGCAAAAATAATTCGCGATATGTGGAATACTTTTGAAGTTTCCACATTTCCCAACAAACAAACTGGCGACTAGGATTTCGGGTAATGGAACACATGCAAAAAGGGTGAATATTCACCATTATCGGGAATAAGAGGCGAACATTTTGTTCACATGAAATATTTCCCATGAACAAAAAATGGCGAACAAAACGGGCAAAATAGTACAGTAACACAACAACACAACAAAATTGGCGATCACACTTTTAGTGATGGCAATACATTTCAGGTGAACTTTTGATCCCCAAAAGGATGATTATAAAATACACCAAAGTAATTTTTATTAGTCAGGCTTTTTAGTTCGTTAATTTAACTTTTCATTAAATTATTTTATTTAGAAAGCAATATTCAAAGCATGTAATAATTGAAAAGTCAAAGATAATTTTTGACGAAACAAGGGTCGAACTTAACATCATGATGTTTTTGAGATCAACCACGATCTCATCATCAGAGTTCTACTGTTACACAGTGATGATGTTAAGTACATAGTTTAAACATCAATATTTAAATCAACACTTTTTCTGGAAAATTCAAATATGCTTCCTCACATTCTTTCTCTTTATAACATATTAGTGTTTCAGCTTTTTATTGGTACAATTCTTTAACCTAAAGACAAATGTCTTAATTCATAAAAAATATTTCTGATTTATAACAGATTAATAAATATAATTTTCATAAAAAAATTTGTTTTATAAACCTCTTATTAATCAAAAAAAATTTTTTTTATTAATTAGGTTGAAAGAAATTCCTTTGTAGGCTCTTGTAAGATTTGTGTGTATTTGTTTTAATCCTTAGTTTTATTTGCATCTGCACAGTTAAATATTACGGATCTTTAATATTTAGTACTAGATTATAAGTTTAGTACAAAGTTACAGGCTTATGCCTTAATTCATAAAAAAAATTTCTGACATAACAGATTAATGAAATAAATTTTCATACAAAAATTCGTTTAATAAGTCTCTTATTGATCAAAAATTTTTTTTTGTATTAGGTTGTTAATATACAATTTTAACACAATACAAAACAATCGGGCATGTTCAGAAACCATTTTGTTTTGAAATCGCAAAGTTATGAAAACAAACATAGTGTTAAAATATCTGAAACATATAAATGGTTACAATAAATGAGCTTTTTAGTTAGATTCTTTCCTGATATTTGGCGATTTCAAAACGAATTGGTATTCAGATTATGCCCGTATATTTCATTATAATAGAATTTAATCTTTCAAAACATACAAAAATCATAATTTCAGCACTAAACTGTAGAGACGGATCGAAACCAAATTTTATAAGGCCGAACCAGAACCGAAGCTAATATTTGGTTAAAAAGGTTAAAATTATAATCCCGTCCCATCACTTGACAAAATAGTAGTAGTAAAAAATCATAAAAAATTTTGCAGTTTGCACTAATACTAAATTATGTTTAGTGGTGAATTGAAAATTAGCAGTTTCACTAAACATTAGTGATAGTAATGAAAAAAAAATGCACTAAAAGTAAATTATGTGAGGCAAAAAAAAAGCAATCTTCAGTTTATTACAACTTTTTTCTTCACTAATTTGCTTGCAATGTAGACATTTCGCACTAAATTTAAGGTACAATTTTTGAATGTTTAGTGAGAGTATGTTTAAATAATGATCGTTAAAATTTTGCACTAATTGAGTGTAGTGAAGATTTTTGCACTAAATCTGCGTTTAATGATAGTGGAAAAATTAGCACTACCACTAACCTTTTTTAGTGCTAGCAATTTAATTGTCTTTTATCACTACTAAGCTGGTGAAAAATAGTGCAAAATAGATTTGTTAGTGTTAGTTCTTTTCTTGTTAAACAGACCCAAGAGAACTTATATTTTTCATAACAAACTACTTTTTCGCTCTTTATTAAACGCGGTAACGTTTTTAATCGAAGAAGAAAGACTAATTTTTTCCCACAGTTTGCTTTTTAAACTTATCAATTTTTTCGGTTTGAAACACAAAAAAATTTCGGAAATCGGTGAAAGTTTGGTCTAAGCTTAATACCAATCGAAACAAAAGTTGCGCCTTAATCTGAAATCGAATACTCGGTCATAATATACTAAATTACTTTTTGGTACTAAACGATAGTTTTTTTTAAGAAACGAGTTTCGTTGTTAAAGTAAAAAATAAGGCAAAAAATTTTAATTTTATTATAAAATTTTAATTTTTTACCACCAAAATTTAAAAAAAAAACATATTTAAAAAAGTAAGGATTTTTTGCACAAAATTTAAGCTTAGTGCAAAATTTAAATTTTTAGTACATACATAAATATCATTTGGTATAAAAACTGAGTTTTACAGTATAAATTTCCATGGAAATTTTTAAGAATATATATTAAATTAAACCTTATTTAATTACTGAATCATAAGTTTTGTGCAAAATTTTTAAGTTTTAGCACCACTAAATTATGATTTAGTACTTAAATAACCTTTCAAATAGTAATTTAATATGAAATTTATTCTTAAAAATTCCACAACTTTTATGTTAAATAAATTTAAAAATGTTGTAATAAATTTTCATTTTTAGTACTATATCATATCTTATGCAAACTTTTAACTTTTGGTACTAAAAAAATAATTTTTATATTAAACTAAACTTTATTTAAGTACTGAATCATAATTTTTGTGCCAAATTTTAATTTTAGTACCACTAAATTGTGATTTAGTACTTAAATAACATTTAAAATAATATTTTAATATGAAAATTATTTTTAAAGTTTTCATAGTTTTTATGTTAAATAAATTCATAAATGTTGTAATAAATCTAAATTTATAGTACTAAATCATATATTTTATGCAAAATTTTAACTTTTGGTACTAAGTAATAGTTTTTATGTTAAATTTTTTAAATCAAATTGAAAAATGTTGTACTAAATTTTTATATTTAGTACTAAATGAAAATTTTTATAAAGGCATATGTTTTCAGCTAACTTCAGTATAAAAGTGTAAAATAAAGTTTGGTTGATCAGAATTTTAGTTTTAGTACATAATTTGAAAAACAGTGAAAAACAGTGTCCTCTACATCGTTGCAACTCCTGCAATAGTCGTTGTAACTTAGACCCATCCTTATGTGAGCTCTGTTAGTAATAGTTGCATACGGCCTTTACCGATCCTAAGCAGTAAACATATCATGGGCCACGTGGACCTCGGAGGGTGCATCCACTTTTCCATATTTGTTGGGCACCAAACTCTTGTTGTCGTATTGCGACTTTAACATTTTTGCCAGAGCTTTAAGAATATGTTGCATGCTATCTACAACCTGGTACAAAAATGTTGAAGTACGACAACGACATGCCTAATGGTTTTTATTGTATTTAAAAAAATATTTTTACAACATACGATACAATCTACAACAAGCAGTTATTTCAAAAATACCTTTCCTAAACCAAATAGTATTTTCATTTCTTTTCTGCTGACAATCAATCGTCTTTGAATATGACTTTTCGTTAGCAAAAGTTTAGTTTAAACTCTCAAATTAGTTGTTTTTTAATATGGCTGCAAAATTTTAGTTTGAGTTAAAGTTTCCTGTTCTTATTTCTTCTTATTTAAAGAAAAATAAAATAAAAATATTCTCTAAACAATACCAAGTAAAATACAAAACTTTGTACACCGATTTGAATAGGTAATGCGCATTATGCAATAAAAATAAAACAAAACAGAAAAAACCAAACATATAAAATATAATTCTACATAAATACATTATATACTTAAATCTCTAATATATTTAAAACAAATACAAGAATACATAAGAAAAACATTAACAAAATATTACATGTAAAACTTACAAAACAAAAAATACTTATCGATATTAAATACTTAAACTAACAAAGAAAAACCAAAACAAATTATACACTTAAAGAAATTAATTAAATATTAATTGAAAAGAAAAACAAAAACAACATACAAAAATACATAAACATTTTCATTTTTTTCTTTTTCATATTCATAAAACAACAGAGAGATTTTATGAAACAAAAAAAGGAAAAAATATTTGTAAAGAAAGTGTCAATTTATTTTATTTCGAATAAAACAAAACTAACAATTTAAACAAAAATATAAACACTACAACAACATCACAGCTTCAAACTGCAACAACAAATGACACTTGCATTCAAACACTAAACACATTATAAATAAATATTTGTAGGCCAAAGAACAAACAGCATTTTAGTGGAATCCTTTTTTATACTCACCCACAAAGTAAATATAAAAAAATAGGAAACTGTTAAGACAACAACAAGAACAACGGAAACATAAATTTAACAGCATTCGAACAGAAAACATCAAACATTACACACAACAACAACATACAAACAAAACCGGCTTAGAAGATTTTGAATTAAAGAGATCGATGGGAGTGGAGTACTTTTATATAAAAAGTATCTTTAATGTAAAAGGATATCTTTGCAAAAAATATACTTTTTAGAAGTGCTTTTTATAAAAAGTTAATTTTTTAAAATGTAATCGGCTGCTTTTTAAAATGCACTATTTAGGAAAATATTCTTTTTTAGAAACAGTGCTTTCTTAAAAGGTAACTTATTTTCTAAAATAGTACTTTTTCAAAAGGTTTTTTTAAACTCTTTTCTAAAATTGTACTTTTTTTAAAACGATTTTTAAAGGGCTTTTTCTTAATAGTTAGTACTTTATTCAAAAAGCTCTTTTACAGAGAGGAACTTTTTTGAAGAGGAAATTTTCTATAAAGATACTTTTTTGAAAATGTACTTTTTGAAAACGTACTTTCCTAAAAAGATATTTTTTTATATATACATTTTTGGAAAGGTTATTTTCTAAAAACGTTTTCTGTTTTCTAAAAGGGATTTTTCTAAAAAGGTACTTTTTTAAAAAGGTTATTGTTTTTAACAAGGTACTTTTTTAAAAACGTACTTTTTTGGAAAGGTACATTTTCTAAAAGGTACTGTTATTGAAAGATACTTTTTTTGAATAGGTACTTTTTTAAACAGGTACTTTTTTTAAACAGGTACTTTTTTTAATTTTCTTTTTTAAGAGGTAATTTTTTAAATTTTCTTTTTTAAGAGGTACTTTTTTAAAAACGTACTTTTTTGAAAAGGTACATTTTCTAAAAGGAACTTTTATTAAAAGATACTTTTTTTGAATAGGTACTTTTTTAAAACGGTACTTTTTTTAAAAAGTTCCTTTTTTTAAAAAGATACTTTTTTTAAAAAGATACTTTTTTTTAAATGCTCTTTTTTAAAAGGTACTTTTTAGAAAGGTGCTTTTTTTTTAATTGTACTTTTTTTAAGAAGCTGCTTTTTTTAAAAAAGGTACTTTTTTATCAAGGTACTTTTTTAAAAGTGAACTTTTTTTAAAAGTGAACTTTTTTTAAAAAGATACTTTTTTTAAAAAGGTACTTTTTTTAAAAAAGGTAATTTTTTTAAAAAAGGTACATTTTTTAAAAAAGGTACTTTTTTTAAAATGGTTTTTTTTAAAAAGATCCTTGTTCTTAAAAAATTTTCTTTTTTAAAAAGGTATTTTTTTGAAACGGTACTTTTTTTAAAAGGTACTTTTTTAAAAGGGTACTTTTTTTAATAAAGTACTTTTTTAAAATGTACTTCTTTAAAAATACTTTTTAGAAAAACAAATTTTTTAAGCTAATGCTAGCATATAAATATGTAGATTAGCTTAACACAAGAAAAATAAATATGTTTTAACTTACTATATCGCTTGAGTCATTATCTTCTAGGCTTTAACATGATCATAACAACAAACACATTGAATACAATAACTACGTCAACAACAAAAAGATACATTGTGTAATCGTAAAAACTGGTGATAAATAATATAAAACAATTTTTGAAAAAAATGTAAAAACTTTATCTTAAAAAAAAACGCAAAATAGGAAAACGCATCTAATGAAAAAAAGAATTAGTAAAGGGAAGAAAATTTATTGATGATTATTATTAAACGTAAATAAATCCATATTTTAAATGTCTATATTATAGAGTATAAAATATTTTATAATTAATAAAGAAACCACATTTAATAATTATTCCTTAAACATCATCATTATAAAAAACCACACACAAAGAAAAACTTTTTCCTAACCAGAGAAAAGTTTCTTTTTGTAATAATTCATAATAATAAAGAAAAAACCATTTAAACGAAAACTAGAGAAACGAATTAAATATAAAATCATGAAAGATTAATCCATATTTCTTTCAGTTACTTCTTTTTTATAAATTTTCTTTATACTATGTGTCTGTTAGCGAATTTGTAGTATCATACAAACTTTTCTCAAGCAAAAATTATGAAGAAAATATCTTCAGGTCATATCAATGTATTATAAAAAGAAATGAAAAATTAAAAGTATTATTAGGAGATTTAGATTTAAGATGAAATAAGAAAACAAGCTTAATCGTGCATAAAATTGAAAGACAGCTGTTAGAGATGTACTAGTTATTAAAATAGATGATTATTTTATATTTATTCAGAGTGTGCAATAAATTTTATTTTTCTTTTTAGTATAGAAATTTGTTGTAATGGGGGTTTGGTAACGTTTAAGGCAGGAAAATCGTACTTCAACATAAGCCCTTTTGTATAAAAGTTACTTTTCTTATTAAAGGTAATTTTTAAAAAATGCACATTTTCGAAATGCAGTTTTTAAGAAGTTCATTTTTTGTAAGGACTTTCTTATAAAAGATTCTTGCTATAAAAGCGATTTTCTATAAGTGTTACTTTTTATAAAACTTCCTTTAATAAAATGTGTTTTATAATAGGTATTTCTTTCTTATAAAAGTTACTTTTATGAAAAGTATCTCATATAAGACATTTTTTCAAAAGCTTTTTTTTATAAAAGAAAATTTTTACAAGATCTACTTTTTACAAAACGTGTTTTTTATAAAATCTTTTTTGCAAGAAACACCTTTTGTAGAAGATATGTTTCTTTTCGCTTTCTTGGAATGCTAGGAAAATAAAGTTTCTGCGAAATCTAGGTTCACTTTGTTGTAAAAATTTATTAAATAATAACAAACCCCTTTAACCCTTTTTCACCCTTTTGTATTATACACCTGTTATTTACTTAGTTAAAGAAAAAATTTTACATAGTTTAATTGAAAAGAAAAAAATCCTTTTATTCATTCAGTTCTTCCAATTGTTTTCTTTTTATGTTCTAAATGAAATGTAAAACTGTTCTGTTAAATATTTATTAAAGATTTATATTTTTAGCACACACACACACAAACACACTTGTAATAAATATGGTTTTTCCGATTCAATTTCTTTTTATTTTACATAAACGCTTAAGGATTTGAAAGCTGATTAAAATTGATTTTATGTTGAAAAAAATGCACATAAAATTGATATTAATAAAAAGACTTTTTTTACTATTCCTTTTGAAAGTCCTATTTTATTAATTTTTCATTAGCATTTATTACAACAACAAAAAAAGGAATATTTGCAAAAAAATCTTGAATTGAAAATACAATTTGAATTGAATAATTTAGTATATAATTCTCACATACACATACTACATACATTTAAAAACATTTAATACACATACATACTTATTTTGTAACACTCTAACATTAAGACACTAATATTAAATACATACATAAATACATATTATATTATAATACTTACACTTACATATAATACTTACATACATACATTTATAAATTACATTTTAAGACATTATTACACTTACACATACATTACATTTAAGTACATACATATATAGCACTTAAACACTTAGTTTTATCACACTTACATGTATACTCTTTTACGAATTAATTGGTACGAGAGCAGTCCCAGAATGATGCGTGACTAGCAAGGAAAATGTTGAAATAGTTTTAAAAAAATGGATCTTTGCTTAGGATTCATGGCAGTCTCCTTCAAGTTGCTATATTTTACCACCGAGTCATTTTAAAGATCGATATATAGAAAGCTCAATTTTCTTGTAGTACTTTTTGTATGTCTATTTAGCTATTGAACATTTTGCAATACTTTCTGAATATTTTCTTAAGTTTCTAGCGTGATCACAATAATCTGTGCTCATTTTCAGCTCACAAAGCCTCTTTTTTTTCTTTTACCACTTATATTTGATTATTGCAAACGCTCTTATATGATATCCCGGTGGGACTGAAACCGTAATAATACAAGCATTGAGTACTTTCGGTATCTGAACGTCGCGTTGTATAATTTTATTATCGGTCATAATAATCTTCTGGGTAGATATATATTGCATACTTTTAGGCTTAAGTTATTTACTAACACACTTCAGTTTAAACCAAATAAATGAATGTGTTTATTTTAGCTTTTATTGTCAAATGCAATAAAAGTAATTTTAAGTTCTTCTTAAAACATAAACGTACACATACAACGCTCTTATATGCTACTTTGCTGAGACTAACAACTCAAAAATTATAATCATTGCATAGCTTTTTGAGTGGTTTACAAATGGGGGTTTTCTTAAAATATCGGTTAATGAACGTCGTCATGTAATGTTATTATCGGCCATAATACTTTTCTGATTGAATATATATTACATGCTTTTAGTGCTTACGTTATTCACTTGACAAGCCTACGTTTAAACCCAATGACTATTTTTCTTAGCTTTTATTCCCCATTGCAATAAAAGCAGTTTTAGGTTTTTATACACATACAATGCTCTTATATGCTATTTCGAGTAGCTATTTGAGTGGTTTACAAATGGGGGTTCAGGAACTTAGAAAATTGTCTTAAAATTCTGATATCTGAACATCAAGGCGTGTAATTTAACTATCGGCCATAAGCATTTTCTGGGTAAATATATAATGCATAATTTTAGGCTTAAGTTATTCACCTACACTTGACACGCTTCAGTTTGAACCAAATGAATGTGTTTCATTTACCCTTTATTGTCAAATGCAATAAAAGTAAATACACGTACAACAAATAGCAAATAAAATTTAAAATTACATACATAAATACTAAATTTGCTTTCTACACCAATTACATTTACATACACACATGCATACGAACATGTAGAAATAAAAAAGTAACTCTCGTTTACACATATTTTTTACTCTCTCACTTTAAAACACTCTTAAATGTATACACACATACACTTACATATAAAAATCAAACAAAATGAATTGAAAACAACAACAAATACTATGCAGTAGTTACTCATACTCATCAATTGAGAAAAACATACCGTAAAGTTGTTTGTTTAATTTTATTTACCGTTTCCTCTTTCTCTTTTTTTATTGTTTTTCTTTTTTTTTATCAAAAAACAAAAACACTACACTACTAAATATACAATTCAAAGTGAAATTGAAAAACAAACCCAATAGAAAAATTAAAACTACCGCCATCTTTTTTTTTTATTTGCAAAACAAACAAAACCCATCACTCAAATTTAAATGTAGCAGCTAACAAAATCATTAAAACCAGACAAAAATATACATGAATAACAAAAAAAAAATTTTAAATAAATTTAAACATTATACTACCTAAATACTAAAAAATACTACTACTTAAATATATACTAAAATACTTACTATGGAAAAAAAGTAAATCAGTACATCAATATATATTATACTTAACAAAAAAATATTTAACAACAAAATACAATACAACAACAGCAAAAATTTAAATACATATTGAAAACTCTAAAAAAATAGAGCAACAAAAATTTGTTTAGCAAAAACATACAAATGAAAATATTACCAAACAAAAATTTTATTCAATAAAACCGAAAATTTCAAATTATACACCATAATAAGAACAAAACAAACAACTTGTTTTATTTCCGCAACAAACTAGGAAAAAAACTCAAAGACACAAAACACAATTGCAACCACAGGCGCTAAGGATATACATACATTCGTTTGATAGTGGAACATGCAAGAAATCATTTTAATTTTATAAACATTATGCAGAAATTTTTTCTGATTTTATAAACTTTTAGAATATTCGAAAACGATTTCACAAAATTTTTTATATTTAGCACAGCTGTTCCAAGTTTTATATTAAAAACTACTTGAAAAAAGTGTGTATGTGATATATTCTATATTAGTAAAAATTCAATTTAGCTGAAATCGGGCATCATATTGATTTCGGCGGCACTAGACCGATTCTGATCTATGCAAATACGATCAATTTTATTATGACGGTTAAACCATTAATAGTTGTATGAAATATCATTGGTTAAACTATTGTCATTACTTAACTAAGCACTGTAAATTTGGGCGTAATCCAAATATCAATGTTTTGGTACAAAAATAAAGCGACTACTCTGTATGTAATATATTTTTTTAATACAATGTAAAATACATACCTACATATAAATTGGAACTGTTCCATTTTCGAATGGAATTACTGAGCATGCTCTCAATTTCCGAAAACTAAGTAAAAAATAATCAGACGAAATTAAAATTTTCTGTAAATAAACTAGAGGCCCGAACAGATATAGTTCTGCCACAGATCGCCTTATCAGATATTAGTCTCTTTAGAGCAATTATAAATAACTCGGCAATAGCGCCACCTATCGGTTCCAAGGTACGCGTAGTAATCTCTTAAGCTGGAGCCAGCCAGCCATACGTACTGACAAAGTTTCATTGAAATAAGTTGGTCGGTTTCGGAGCTTATCGTAAAATAACACTAGAAAACGTGATTTTTATATACAAAAATAAATATCATGCATTAATAATATTTAAAAAAATCTCACCCTTTAGGCTAAAATCACACAAATTTCCTGATTTGGATAATCATTTATGTGTTTAGCTATAAAAATATAAAACCTTTGTGGTCGCCTTGTCGTTGCCATTGTGTGTTTGTCTCTTGTGTGGTTTTTTACTAAGAGTATTACATTTACAACAATACAAATTACAGCTACTACAAACTACTACTACAACAATCAATCACAATTACAAATTGCCTCCCCTTCCAACAAACAAATTCAAAAACCCCACAATTACAACAACTACATAACAGACTAACAGTACAGTTTAATAACTCTCTTTACTTTTTTTTGTAATAATAGAGCATTAAAAAAAGAGATAGTTTTACAAATACATTTGCATCTGTTATACTTCATATCCATACATACATAGTTTGTATCTCCCAAGCCCTTTAAATATTCACATATTTGCATTAACATTTTTACCAAAAAAAGAACAACTCCATTTTGAGCATTTGAATAAATAATACGAGAAAAAGAGGAATTTATTTTATTCAGATTTCTTTGTTTTTTTTCTACCATTTTTTAAGACTTGTTATTGTAAATTGAATTGTATAGTTTTTATGTTGTTAGTGTTTGTACAAAATTTTTTTCTTTCCTCTTTAAAAACAAATAACGTTGTTTATAAAATTTGAATTTCATTTTTTTTTTAAATTATGGTTGGTTAATTGTAAAAGTAGATTGTTAGATAATTTGCAACGTTTTCCATAATTTATAGACGATAATGGGTAAGTATGTTTCTTTCTATTGCAGCTTACTTATAACAATTATTTAAGGACGGCGTGGTGCACAATTGGATATATAAAAACAGACCCTGTCACAAAATTTCAACCCGATCGAAGATGTCTTAATTCCGCTAATTAGTTCTCCAGAAAATTTTATTTTTCAAAATCGAACTACAAAGACTTTCTACAAGCACAAGTATAATAACCCAGGAAAAATTTTGATGGCAAAGTAATGAGTTAAAATGCTAATAAACATACCCTTAACTACTTCTACTTTGGCAAAACTTGTTTTCACAAACATGTACACAATAAAAAAATCCATTTTACTTCCCCAGGGGTTGGACCGTTTATCGTCTGTATGATAAGCAGATACACTTTGTGCGCCAGCATTGAGCGAGATTGTCGGGGAAGTTGGCGTTCACTGTCTGAAATTGTGGGAGGTCGGGTGTTGCATCTATAATATAGATGCAACAGGGGTCTCAGTACAAAATGGGTAAATGGTTATATATTCTATATGGAATAACGTTTGTGATGTCATCGCGATATCGCCGAAAGTCTGATTGGATGTGTCTTGAAAGAGGATCCTGCATCAGAATTTGATGATTAGGGTGGGTTGGCAGGTGACAAACTATCAGAAACTGTTTCGTTAGCAGTACATTATCCTGCCTCACAGGTATCATTAATGTCTCCTCATGTTGGTAATTTTTACACGTGCTGTTGCGATTCGGAGTGTATTGTTTTGGGTGTCACTGAGGAACAAGGTACATATTTGTGCGGCATAATTTAGGAGGGAGCAACATATCGCCTTGTATATCACTACTATGACCTTCTTGTTCATGACCCAAGAGGTTCATGTGAGTGCTTTCAGGACCTTATTGCAAGATTTCACTTTTTTGTTTATACAGGTGACGTGCGATGAGAAGTGAAGAAGGCTAGCTGTCAAAGACTACACCTACGATTTTGGAATTTTTGACCGTGGGTGTAAGTCTGCCTTCGACAGAGAGGACGAATTGCATCCTTATTTCTTTAGTCTGTGAAGTGAAAAGTGACACCGAAGATTTTGAGGGTGATAGCTTCAAGTTACTTTATTTTAAGTAGTCAGGAGTTGGGTTATTTTGGCACTTATGTCAAAGATGTTAGATGACATGATGGTGGAGTCGTCGGCGTATGACACCAACGAAACTCCCTTGGATGGGGTGAGAATTTTGGCAAGACAGATATTGAATAGTATACTCCTCCTTGTTGGACAGCCATTTTTATCTTGCGGTAACTTCATTCTTGTCCTCTGAACTCCTTAAACGCTTGCCTACCGTTGAGATAGTTGGCAATCCAACGTTTGATATCGTTAGTAAGGGAGGAGGTTATGATTAGGGACGTAACGAATACCGATACCGATATATCGTCGATACTTCAGATTTTCCGATACATCGGTATCGGCGATATTTTACTGTCGATACGACGATTCTTTTAAAATTTTTTTCAGAGTTTTTTTTTAACAAATAATTTATTTTTATTCAATTTTACCATGAATTAAATTCACTTCGTTATTTTTTAAATCTTATTAATATCAATTTTAAAAACTATTAATATTTTATGCTGTTATTTTGTAAAAAAATTATTCATTTTTTGTTAATTTTACCATGAATTCAAATTCAAGTCATTGTTTTTTAAATCTTATTTCAGCAATAAAAGACACTCCAAAGAAGTCATGAAAATGTAGAATTCGCGATCCGGAAGTATTGCAAATTCTGATAATTTCTAATTAGTTTTACATATCCTTGCCAATGCAAGAAGTTCTGTTTTTCGATTACCAATCACCGAATTGGAAGCGATTTTAGGACAAATTTCTTTTTCGGTGTTCTATAATGATTTTTCCTCAAGGAAAAAGGATAAAAATTACCCGTTTTCACAATTTTTTTTATGCGAATTTAAACTAAAAACTTTATTTTCATGTAAGTTTAGGTGAATAAATATAAACTTAAAAGACTTTTAATAATTAAGCTATTAAGTTATTTAGAAGAATATTAGTTGCAAATGTCCTTTAAAAGTCGATTTTTTAAAAAGCATGGCGAGTATTTTTTAAATTTATAAAGGAATTAAAAATTTTTTCTTGCTTTTCTACTAATTATCTGCATATTTTTAACATAGATTTTTTGGAAGCAAAGAAAATGTAGCTCCTTAAAAATTACTTCCAATTTTTTATACTGGGTTAAAATCAATTTTAAATATTCTCTCCTACAATGTAATTTTGTATAATAAAAAAATTGCACTTGAGTTTTGTTGATCTAAATATGTTGATCGAATATTGAACTCAATTTCAATATTCGTATCGGAATCGGTATCGGCGATATTTATTTTTAAATATCGGTATCGGATCGGCAAAACGGCGTATCGTTACATCCCTAGTTATGATATCATTGATTCTCTAAAATTTAATTTTGCCAAAAATAAAGTAGCTATAAAAATATTTTGTAGCACCTTAAGTATAAACAGTACGGTGGCCACCCATTACCATTTCTTAAAGACTACAATTCTACTAAAGCCGTTTTTAGACTATTCTACAAGCTGTTCGACTTCTACACAAAATGCAACTCTGATACAATGTGCAATTATTGATTTTTGAAAACTTTCCATAGACTCATTTGATCAGCGATGCAATTTTTTACAGAAATAGAACGGCTTGTGAGATAGTGTAAAACAGCTACTCGCATAACTTCGCAAAAAAAAGACCGCAACCACTTATTGATGATAGTTTGCGAGGAATGATGATTTCTAAAATTAGATAAAATATGTATGCTTAGTAGCATACCCCGCACACAATTACAAATATTTCGACCTAATTTTTTGGCTACCTTTGTTTAGATATGTTCACTATTAAATGGCGTTAAAACAAAAAATTGGGGTTTGGCCAACGAATTCAATTACTGAGCAACCGTGCGACGTTAACAATACGATTCGAGGGACCATAAGCAAGTTGTAAACGGTAATTGCATTTGTTGCCTCTTTCGAACGAATCAGGGCAGATTTTGAGGGCTATGCTTGGCAACCAACAGAATGTTATATGCATTTTCTGCGCCGCTACACAGAATCTGCTTGACAACGTAATAAAAGAAAATTTATTAGAAGCCAAATCAAATTTGACAAAGTTAGTTGGCATCTCCACAGGAAAGTTCACCTTTTGTCACGTGCGACACCAAACAATTATGCTTGTTTTTTTACGAAAACGTGAGTAGGCCATATGCAGCTCTCTATTCAGTAAACGTTAAGAAAAGTCGAACTACATAATTCTAAAATACAACCTTAATAGCTTGATGTCGCACGTGACCAAAAAGTGGCCTTTCCTGTGGAAATGCCCATATGGAATTTTCCTAATTTAATTTCATAAATAAAATTATTTTAAGAAGAAAAATGTCTAAAAAAGCATCATTTCTTCCCGTAAATTTGATAAATTCATTAACATAATTTATTTGCAGAAACTAATTTCTATTCATATACATTTCATGCTTGCATGAACAAATAATATTTTATGCAAATGTATTTAATTATAAAACTTTGTGGAATAAAAACCATAAAATTATCACAAATACCTGCAATAATTTAATATTATTAATTTGATTTAATTTAACTTTTATAGGAAATAAATTTTTATAGCATTTATTTAAAATTCCATGATTAAATCCAATAAAAGCAGCACAATTTCAGGCAGAGTTAATAAAGCTGAAACATTAGCAATAAAATAACAAATAATGAAGAAATAAATGAGACTGTTTAAAAAACAGAATAAATTATTAAACATGTTAGTGCACATTGTCAAGAGATTAATTTCTAAAGCATACTTAAAGGCTGTTTTCTCTTTATTTTTAAGATATATTACAAGTAAAACCTTAACTTATGAGCCAAATTCACTTCAAACTTAAAATACTCTTTGTCGAAGTTCGGGCTGAAAAAAATATAATTTTGAATTTGTATAAGATTTACTATGCAAACCCCTTTTCGCCTCTAAGTATGCTTTATGTATTTATCTTTCTTAATTGTAGTTAAAATTTCATAAATTTTTAATAAATCTTTATTTATTATTTAGCCATCATTTATTATTATCTAACAACAATGTTATGCTGTGTTACAAATTATTCAAGGTTTTATTGTAATTCCGGCACAATCTATCTCCTGCAGCAGCTGGACCGTAAGAAGCAACGAAAAAAAAACGATTTTAAAAAAATTTTTATAAAACATTGATGGCTGGTGTAAAGAGATATAAATTTGCTAAAATTTTTTTGAATTTATTTGTTTCATTGTTGGGTATTGATTTCTACATATGTACGTATATATTTATGCATGTAAATTTTTTTCCTTTAACAAGGTACAGTAGGGCATAGAGAAATTTTAAATTTATAAAAAAAATATTTCATCGAAACGAATTACAGAACTATCTCGATAATCCGGACACCATAAGTCCTGAATATGTCCGTATTACTGGAGTGACCGGATTATAGATGTTAATTTTTGTTTTATTTATTTGTTTTACATCCAAAGAAATTAAATTATTTTTGGCTTGAGTATTTAGAGATAAATGTGAAGCATGTAGACAAAGAAAATCTGCGCGGAGGGTTGAACTGACGTTTCGCTAGCTCCCGCTAATCTCATCAAATTGTCCTAGAATAAGGAGAAGTTTTTCAAGTTTCCTTTATTCCATGGCAATATGTCGTAGTCACAAATTCGACTTCGACATACATAATACGGGTGAATATCTTATAAAATATAAATATGTATCAACATTAATCCATAACTTTCTCCAAGTAAAAACATCGAATTTTGTGTGCAATTCTTTATAGTTATATAAAAACATCGCAAGTTATCCATATTTTTGTTTAATTAGGAAAAAAACACTGAAATATTTTTGCATATAAAATATAAAATTTAATTCATTAATACATTATTCCTATGGAGACACCATTAAAATAAATAACCGCATAAGTCGTTTTAAAATTTTTTAGGGAGGGCAGCTTAAAGTCTCAAGAACTCGCTCAGGCGTTGGCCTATTTTTCTTTAAAATTCCTACAGGTAATAACCGTTTTAATAAAGTACAAACAAGAACAATTATTAGCATAGACATAGATGGACACGATAGACAGGATGAGCACGATCGCTCAACATTATCCTAGCTCGACTTAAGCGGTTAAGGTTTGTGACCGCGGAAATAACAAGAAAGAAAATATCGCAAGTTATTACGCTAAGAATCCTAAAAATGTATCGATAATTTAGTTTACATAGGAAAACTTGATTAAATTTAGAACATTACACAGACGTTATGGCTGGTTTTCTATTGCAAAAAAAAACATCGAAGATTATATTCAGTAAGCTTTAGCTTTATTTAGAGAAACATCGAATTTTATTTAGAAAACATTAATTGACCTTTTAAAATGCCTAAAATTGATAATTTTTCAAAAACATAGAAAGCTTTTAAATTAATCGAAAACATGTAAGCCAAGATTATTGACATCAAAAACATCGAAATAAAATATCGGCATTTGTCTTCGATTTATCTCTCTAAAGAAAAAACCTGCCTTTTATGTAAAAATGTTTAAGGTTTTACAATGATTTTCTGCCGATGGCAAAAACGAACATAAACACATCAAAAATTTTTTATTATTATTTCAAACTAATTTGCTTTTTAATCCAAAGTATACTATATAAATTTGAAATTTTCGGCTTTAATCCCACTGTAGCTTCAATTTATTCTGTTTTGCAACAATGTTTTTAATTCATCCGTCTAAATTAAAATGTTTTTTTTTACTTTTATTTTATCGTACAATATATTTGTTGAAAATGTTTTGATTGTTTGTATGTATTAAATGTTAACAGAAATAAAAAATTCATTTGTTTAGGGAGTAAAAAAATCACTTTACTTTGAACAGCCATTGTTGTTGTGGCGTGTATTAAATTTTTGATTATATGTTTGGGAAAAAATGAGGAAAAAAATTTCATCGGCTTAAACAAGTAAATTGTAGAAGTGAATTTGAAAAATTATTATACAAATTTAAGTAAAAAATGGCTTTGACTATAATTAGTTAAAGGCAATTTAGAATAACTTTTTTTATATATTTCATCATAAACGTCATCCATCTAGCCAAGCAATTAATGGAAATAAAATACGAGAATTATTAATTTTTTGCATTTTACTTTGTTATTATAAAAACATTATATAAAAACAAAAGTTTTTTCTTTCTTTCTTATGCAGCTGGGATATAATTTTGCTTTTTATCAATCACTAAAAATCCTTTCATTATATCCGCTTTTTTGGGCAACCATGAAGATAGGACGCTCCCAAAAGAAGGATTGATATTAAACAAAATAAAAAATCACGAAATATGCGGAATTCCATTGAAGTCAGCAAACGCCAAAAGTTCATTATCAGTATAATTATTCCACTAAAAGAATTTCGCTTCTTAAATCCAATGAAGCAATTTCGTTAGATTTTCTTTTCACAATTCTATTGAAATATTTCATAATTCTAATGTAATTTCACGAGTATTGTGAAAGAGTTTCATTGGAATTGCTTCGTTAGTTTTTATAGTTTTGTTAGAAAATTTCATTGGATTTATGACAACAACATTTTGTCATTTTATGGAAATCGCTTAAAGTTTGGACAAAATGATCTAATCGCTACTTAAATCTTACGTTTTTTTAGCATGGAATTGACAATAAATTAAAATAGTCAATAAAAGTTAATGGGGCTACTAAGTGATGCCATAATTTCATAAAAATAATGAAATAATTTCATTAAAATAATGCAATATTTGATTAAAATAATGAAATATTTCATTAAAATAATGAAACAGTTTCATTAAAACGCTGAAATAATTTCACCAAAATAATGAAATATGTTTATTAGCTTAGCGAAATTATTACATTGGATCAATGAAATTATTTCATATATTTAATGAAATTTTCATTAAAATAATTTTAGCGAATCTTGTTTCATTAGTCCAACGAAACCTGACATTGGTTGAATTTTGATGAAGTTTTTAATTGGATTAAAGTCGAAATGCACAGATTTTTTTTGTATTGAAATAATGGTTACTTTGATGCATGCATTCATTCTATGTATCTGAAAATTCCCAGCTAGGTAAAAAAAAACAAAGTGTGAAAGAATATGTTATAAATAGAGTGTTTATAGAAATTTTTTGTATTTTATTTTATTTATAAAATAAGTAGTCAATATTTTTTAGCTTCAAGTAAGTCAAAAAATAACTATTTAATTGATGTAGCAATGTAAGTACATTTGTAAGAGCTACCCCTTACATTTTTAAGGTCTCAAATAAAAACAAGTCATCGAGTCAAATTGTAAGTAGTAACCAGTAAGCAAAGTTTTTACTGGGTACATACATATGTGTGTATTAAAAGTATTTTTGAGGCCGCAACGGTAGCAACTTCTCAAATATTTCAAATACAAACATCAAAAAAGTGAGTGGTACAATCCTTCATCAGAGCCGTAGAAAAAAATCTGACATTGATATTGAATAGTTTTTTTACGAACATTTTAAATAGATCATGTATTTTCTGATCCAATTAAAGTTTTCATTATTTCTTCGAATTTTTAATTGCTTTCGTTCGATATGGGCAGAACCGCCCGTTTTGAAATTATACAAATAACACAATCAACCATGGCAATGGTCGTAATCATTTTTCACTTTTAAAATTTAAAAACAGGAAATAAATTTCAATTGTATCAAATAAGTCACGGTATGTAGTACCACGGTACCAACGAGGCTCAAAATGTACCAAAAAAAAAAGTACAATAGTCGGGTATGTTCTGTATTTCATGGGGAATTAAAATGTGTGGAATTATCAAAGCATTTTTATTATAAATATTAATTTACAACAACAATGCTTTGATAATTCCGCACATGTTAATTCCAAATGTAATTCAGAACATGGTCGAGTATCATGATTTCCATCTCTGATGTATGTATGTATATATGTATCAGAGCTGTGAAAGATTGCAATCAATTTGATTGCAATCATATGATTTCATGTTAATGATTGCTAGTTTTTGATTACAATCAAAATCGTAAATTTGATTTCAATTTGAAATCATGAAATCATTTCAATAAAAATGATTGCAATCAATTTTTGGAAATTAATTTCTATATATTAATTAATTGCAATCAAATTTGATTGCAATAAAAATGAAATCAGAATCAAAATCATCGTTCTCTTCAAATGATACTCATTTTTCTAGAAATAAAGCTTACTCTGATAATTTTAAAAAAACTGCATGAAATGGCTAACTAACCTACGTTTTGGTACGTTTTTTATATAATTTTGTTGTAGTTACACTATAGTAAAGATTTCAGGGAAATGGATTGAAATCAAATGATTTCAAAAAAATTTGATTGCAATTAAATTGATTGCAATCACTGATTTAAAAAAAAATGATTTCAAAATGATTGCAATCACAAAAGATTGCAATCTTGACGTGATTTCAGTTTGAAATCTGAAATCGTTTTGAAATCAAAGATTGAAATCAATTTGATTGAAATCATTTTGATTGCAATCAAAATTGGATGCAATTGTTTACAGCTCTGATATGTATGTATGTATGTGTACATAACTTTTAAAAAACTACATATGTGCTCTAAATATATTTTTAAGTATTTAATTTTTGTAAGACAGTAGAAAATATAACAGTTACAAAAAAATAGTTTTGCTGTAATATATTTACCAACATTAGTATGACAGATTTTTGGCTGTATAAAAAAATAGCTATAGTAAATACCGGTCTTAAGAATTAAAAAAAATTAAGTGAAAATAACAGTTTAAAATTTTTGTATAACAGTTAATAATTTTTTGTTTAAATAGCTTGATTAACTTTTTGTTGCAGCTAAACTAATTCGCAATGCTTATTGAAGCGTTGTATAACAGTTTATTTAAAAACTTTTAAGGAAACATGTACATATGTATGTATGTGGGTGGTTTTTTCTCATTTCAAATGTTTTTTTCGTATCCGTTGAAAGTGTAGTAAAATATTTCATAAGATAAATGCTTCAATTTTAAAATGAAAACTGCTTTGGTGTGATTTAATAGATTATAAATAAATATATATAAGTTTTTTTGTAAGACTGCTCATTATGTGCTAAAAACAAAAATAGTGTTTTTCCTTGCTTTATACAAATTGGCGTGTCCGTAATGCACGTGCACTATTTATATACAGGAATATCGTGCACGTGAAATAATATTTTCTTTATTTTACAAAACTTTTAACTGTTATACGGCTGTATTATGCTATTTTTTAAACACTTTTTAAAATTTGTTTAACTACTGACAAAACAGTGCCAGCAAACTAACCGAATTTCTTTATCATATTTGGAAACTGTTATTTTTTGAAATGCTTTATCTCTATGTTATAACTGGTTGTTCATTGACTGCCTTCGTATTTGTGAGCTTATCGGACTTGGAAACTTATTTCTTTTATCAAAAAAGATACTTTTGTCTTATAAAAAATAAGGTTTATTAATTTTATTTTATTTCTTACTTTGTTAAGGGACCAATATTTTTCTTTTGTTTCTTATTTCCACTTTATTTAAATTTTAAGCTAAAGCTACTGCAACCCCCCACCTTGAATATACAAACAAATTGAAAGATTGGTAAGTAAATTTGACAACAGATAAACATGATTTTAAAAATTTCCACTACTTTTTTACTTAAATCATCATTTTCAATTAAACTAAATATATAATTAAAAAAAGCACAATGACAAATAATCATAAAATGAAATATTATTGAAAATTTTCTTTTAAAAACTTGCATGCATTTAATTGTTCATCTAGTAGATTTATAAACTTAAGGGAAAGTTTACCAAAAAAATATATTTGAACGAAAAAAGAAAAGCTTCCAAGCTAAAAACCCAATTTAAAATAATAATGAAAGTAAAATTTGCAAATTTAACAAAGCAATATTTAGGGAAATTTTTTTTAAAAAATGTCAAATAAATTAAATATATACATAAACTTAAGAAATATATATACAATTGCAAAATACAAATACAGCCCAAATAATAATAGAAATTTGTTTTAAATAATTTTCAAGCAAAAAAAGAATTATACAAACAATTTTACTTTGCAATAAAAGCGCATTACTTTCAAATTCTTTTATTTTGCTTTAAACTTTTTAGCAAATTTTTTAGCAATAAAAAATTGTTTATTAATTAAATATAAAATTAATATAAATAAGATAAATATTATATATAAAGAGTATATAAATATGAAAAATAGAACGATCCTAATGTCAATTTCAAGTTAAACTTACAACAAATGTAGTTGTTAAAATAAAAAACTTTATTAAATTAAAAACAAATAAAAAGTGTATACAAAAATATTGCAATAATACCCGTAGTAAGAAAATGTATTTAGAAAAATTTTGTTAAATTTATTATAGAAGAAAAAACTAAATATATAAAACTAGTACATATTCAATTTATAAATCCCAAACTTTTTCTTATTTAATTATAATTTTTACAAAAGCCAAAAGAAAACTAAAATTTAACGCAAAACTATATCATTTTGTATAAATTTTTTCTAAATTCTGTTATAATTCAGCTATAACTTTCTTTCAAAGTTGAAGAAAATTAGTATAACAATTTAGATCGGCGATCAAACATTTGGTATAACAGTTTATACATATAGTAGAGTTGAAAAATAAACTTTTTGACTTTTCTTTCAAATTTCGCTAAAATAAATAACAAAGTATCTGCAGAATAATTTTGTAAAACAGTTTCCTAAAATCTGTAAACGAATTGGAATAACACATTTTAAGAGTGTAGCGACGTTTTTCTGCTGAGATAAGCTCAGCACAACGCTCAATAGACCACTTTGTTTAACAATTTAAAAATTTTCCAGTGCAATTGCAAGCTGTATGGCGCTTGCAAAATTTTGTTAAAAGTCTGCCAAACTTTGCAAATGTTTGTATAACAGTTTGCACACAAATTATTATTACACAAAGCAAAACCAAAAAGTTTTGTAAAACCTCTCAAAATTCCCATCTGCATTGTTCACGATTTAATTCCAAATAAAGTATTCTCGTATAACAGTTTTGAAAATGTTATACTTCAAATATCATACTTTGTATAACATTTGATTTGTTTTAACAAAATTCGTATATTTGCTAAGAATTAAAAAACTGGTATACCAAAACTTTGGTACATATAATGTTTTATAGAATGTTGTATAGCAGTTAAGACAATGTATGGTAATGTTTAAAACTGTATAACAGTTGCAATATTCTATAAAGGAGTTAGTGATTGTTAACGAATTTTGAAAAAATTTAATTGTATAGCAGTTTGTATAAAAGTTTGTATAATAGTTTGTATAACATTTTGTATAACAGTTTATTTAACAGTTAGCAAAATTTCTTTAAATTTTATAATAAAATAAAGACATTCTGCAGAATATTTTGCAACAGGATATGATACCGATACTATTTGAGAAGTTTAAAATTATTTTCCGTCAAACAATTTTTATTTGACCTTTTCGAGATATGTATGTTGATGGTTTTCTTTTTCTTCAACCACAATAAAAAAAGTCAATTTACTTTATGAAAACAATTAAAATTAAATGTTATAAAAATGTATAAGTAAGAAATAAATAACAACAAAAGTAAAATGGTATAATAAATATTGTAATTGTAAAAATGAGTCCAATTAAAGCCACCGCCTTTACTAACTATATATGTAAACTTCATACTTATGTATATGAAAATGACATAAAAAAGAGAAAGGAATACAAATAAATAAATAATTTCTTAATAATATACATATTTAACGGTAATTTACAATACACTCACAGCTTAATACTTATTCTCTCACACATATACTAAATACTTGCCAAACACTTATACAAACATAATTAAACTCATACAAATAAATACTCTTATATGGAAATATAAAATATTGAAAAGAAAAACGATATTTTCTAAAATATATAAATAAATAATCCTTCTAATCTAACACTGACTGCAATATACCACCATGAAAATTTAAATTTAGTAAAACTTTAAAAATATGTATTATTATTAAAAAAAACAAACAAATAACTTTTTAAATAAATATACTGAAAATAATACCAACAACAAGAAAAAAATCTTTAAACTTTAATTGAAAATATTAAGAAATAACGAGCAAAAAAACTACAGCAAAATCTATTTTATTAATGATGATTAAAAAGTAAAGCCAACACAAAAGGGATTGAAATTATTTCATCAAAAGTTTGATCAAATTTGACTAGAAACAAAATTAATTTGTTGGATTTTTGATATTAAGAATTTTCAAGAGTTTAGATTTTCACAGACGATTGTTTAATTGTCACACTTTGAAAAAAAGGAATCAGAATAAATATAGAAAAATCAGAACTAATTTTAGAGAAAAATTTTGTGATTTTAACTTTGCTACACTTACAGATAAATTCAATACTTTTATTATTTCACTCACATAACTACACGGTTGTGAGATGATCTAGTTTATTAACAGGTCTGTAACAAAATTTGTATAATTCGTAACCTTATGGTTTTTCTGATTGAGATATCGAAAATTTATTTCGCATTTCTGAGGCTTTGATATATACATCCATGGCACTGAATAGCATTCCGATCGAAAGTGGTGTCAATTCCGTAAGCTGCTTCTTCAGAAAACGAAATCCGAAAATGTTCTTTGTAATCAAACCACTTTTAAATTTCAAAATGCATACTTTTAGGAGCTTCAAATATATATTTGGCCATAAGCTGTTAATAAAAACTTTATCATTGTGAAAATCGAAATATAAAATAAACGGTATTTAAAGACTGCAAAGCAAAACTGATGAGAATGCAATTACGGAATTAAAACCATTCCGATCGGAATGTGTGACAAAGCCCATAGTCTTAGGCTTTCAGTTTCTCACATAAAAAACCTGCATACTGTTAGGCTGCTTAAATTTTAACTTTATGGCCAAAGAGTAGTTAGTGTATACTTTTGGACGTTCAAAAAAATTAAGCTATTAGCATTAATTTTTCTGTCATATTTAACAAAAACTTTTGTAAAGAAAAATTCTAAAATCCCTTTAAATTTTTATAATTTTTTAATTCTTGCAAAAGTAAAGAACTTTTAGGTTTGTTTTTCTTTTATATAATTAAAATGTTAAATCTACCATCCCTATCCAAACTGCTTTATGTGTCAAATTAGTGATATTTATAACAACATAAATAAAGAAAGTATTATTATTATAATTACAACAAAAGATAATGATAATAATAAAGTTTAAATAAGGAAAAAAAACATTTGCTAGTGTTAAACTAAAAAAACCCAAACATAATACATAATAGTTTTTTTTTACTTTTAGGGAAAATAAGTTTTATTTTTCTCAAACTAAAAAAAGTGTTATTATTATAACACTAAAAAACAAAACGAAATTTCTTAACTTTACTGAATACATTTTATACATTTTTAATTTTTCATTAATAAATACTTTTTATTAGTAGTAAAAAGCATTGTTATTTAATTGCAACAAAAATGAAACCAAGAATTAAAAAAAATATTTGTTATTTTAATTGAAAAAAAAACACATACACACCCACATATTACACTTCAACACTTTAAATTAAAGAAAAAAATAATGCAAACTTAAACACAATATTAGCGACAACTACAAATAAATGCAAATCTAACAATGAAAGAATTGTTAAACGAAAGGAAAATAACAAAACCATAAAAATTGCCTAGAGAAATTAATGAAACATGAAAATTATTATAAAAACAATAAAAACGAAAGAAAAAACATAACTTAAAAAAAGTTTAACACATAAAGTTTAATTTTAAATATTATTGAGATAAATAAATATTTAAACAAAACAAAAACATTTTAAGAACTATTAAAAAAACAAATACAACAATAAACAAATAAATCATTATTAAAATAAAACAAAATTAATTAAAAAATTAATTAAAAAAAAATTAATTAAAAAATCGTATCATTTCTAAAAGAAGAACGAGAGATAGAGATATTAAAAGGTGAGTTGTTATCTCCTGCGGAAGAGAAAATAAAGGCAACCATCAAGGTTGCCGCTTGGGCTGATTTGTTAAAATATATTTTAAAAGAAAAAGATTTAGAAAAATTAAGTCCCGCTCGATTCCAGATTGATTATATTTGAAATTTAGAATTTCGTAGAAAATTTCACTACTTTGGTCCAATGCTGGATGTGTGGCGTACATGCTTTAATCGATTTAAAATTTAAACTACAGTCATGCTTGAAGTCTATTCTTTTGAAATATTGAAAAGAAAACTTTTTAGTTTTGAAAAAGTTTTGAGAAAAAGCTAAATTTTTGCCCAAATCTAGACATTTTTCTCTCTCATTTCAAAGTCTTGACTTTGACTATTTTTCACGACTACATGAATTGCGATAAATAAAAAATGTTTTCTGCATATTATTAAGGATTATGTTAAATATCACAACAAATTTTTTTTGTTGAAAATTTTGGCTATGCTATTAGAGGTGATATTTAAGAAATAGGGAACATAGTTAAGGCAAAAAACCATAATTTTAAAATTCAAAGCAAATATCTATGAATAGATTAAAGATATAAAGTTATGGGGTCAACAAGGTTTTTCATACCCGAGGTAGTCAACTTTGACACTCTGTAGCTCAACAGGGTGGTAGAAATTTCAACTTTCTTAGAGCTTAGGTCATCCATCCTCTATGATTTTCAAATGCATCGTTATTACCTTTTTTAATTGGAACCACTGTGCGCCTTTTTGTGGGCTTTAAATGACATTTCTTTAACGAACATTTCACGAACAAAAGACGCATATGACCATGCGGCGGTTTTGCTCAAGCTTTCGGAGAAGTTAAAATTTTCTCAGACTAACTTCGATATTTTGCGAGTTTTCGATTTCTTTAGTAAAAATATGGACTTCTGTTGGATTTAAGGCACTTTTGGTGCATTTTCGAATATGGGCTATATATTGAATTTTCGGAGAACTTTCGATTTGAGTTTTTGGGTTTTTTGTTGAAACTATAGGTTTCTTGTGGACTTAACATATCGAACTTGTTCCTCTAAAGGGGGTCAACGAAAAAATAACAAACGCACCGTGTCATGGGACACCGGGTAGGAACGAAGATCTTGTCGCCTTCGGCCTACCACCTATCGGCTTGGGCCTGCCATTTTCGGCCAGCTACTTTCGGTCTTAGGCAATCTTCGGTCGGCCACCTTCGCTAGGCCACCCTCGGCCTAGTCACCGGACTCGGCGCCATGGCCCCCATCAAAAATAGAAATTATAATTTAAAAATAAAAAGTTCACCTACTTTGATGACACCAAGTAAATGAAGATAGCAATTTCAACCTCTGGATGAAAAAAGAAGACAATTTGTCAGCAAAAAACACTATCGTCTGGAAGATACATACTTCGGCGGTACTTCTCAAGAGCTCAGCGAGAAACTTGGCGTTTACCCGAGACACCGTCACTTAGCAAAAACACCAACCCTTAGCGAAGACACAAACCTGGTGCAAAAATTCCAAAAAAAAACTGGAGCAAAAATCTCCCCAAAGTCCCGAAAGTTCCTCGGAAAGCAGCGACAGCACTGAGAGCTGCGAAAATGCCAAAGCGCAACACTGAGTTTTTAAGGAATTTAACCTTCCCGCCGGCCTGTTGCCCTCGTTTTGTATTTTCGTTACCATTATCCGTTACCAGTATTCGTTACACGTATTTGTTACAAGTATTTTTGCATATTAAAAATTTTATTTTTTCACCGTCCAGCACAGAAAACATTGTTATGCACAACTTGCCATAGGGAACTTCGTTAAAAAAATCCAATAGATACCAAAGAATTTTTTTTTAATATTTACTATCAAATTTGAGAAATTTTATTTTAGTTGACCCCCTTTTCAGAGAATTAATTTTCTAGTTTTTCGGATCAACTTTTTTGCGAGTTTTTTATTTCATTAAAGAAATCATGGATTTCTGGTCGACTTAAGCACTTTTGGAGCTATTTCGAATATGTTTTAAATTTCGAATATTCGGAGAATTACTCCGATTTTTGCAAGTTTTCATTTTGTAGTAAACTAATGGGTTTATGCTGGCCTTAAATCACTTTTGTCGCATTTTCGAATGTGTTCTAAACTTCGAATATTCGGAGAGCTTTTGGCATTTTCCGGGTCATTTGAATGTTTGCGAATTTTTTATTTCTTAAGTATAATTATGGATTTCTGTTGGATCTAAGGCAACTTGGGAGCATTTTGGCACATGTGCTAAATTCGTATTTTCGGAGAGTTTTCGATTTTTCGGAATAACTTCGATTATTGCGAGTTTTATATATCTTAAGTATTTTATTGTGGGCATCTGTTGGATTTTAAGCTGTTTGGGACCCATTTCGGAATATGTTCTGAGTTTCGAATATTCGAAGAATTTTCGATTTTGTCGGAGTTATTTTATTTCTATGGATTTGTTGGTACTTTTAGTCACATTATAAGGTTATGGTGCAGTTAAAGTACTTTTGGTGTATTTTCGAATATGTGTTATATTTTGAAGTTCGGTAAATTGGGTATCAAAAATGCTGATCAGCTATCTCTTTCACTTTGTGCTATATGGAGATTTCTTCGCTTAATGCAATATTGATATTTCCTTCACTTCGTTCGTGGAGTTGCTACAGTTTCCACCACGTGGAATGTAAATACGTTCGGCAATACTACCAATTGTGCAGAGCTCTTGAGTAATGCCAACCAGAAGTTATATTCTCTTTCTACACTGAAAAAAACATTTTACATAATTTCAATGAATGACATTCATTGACCTGGATTCATTAATTTTTTGCAAAAATACGTTCATTCAATCAAAATATTCGTTAAAGTTCAATGTAAAATCGTTCATTGAAAGCATTCGTTGTTGTTATTCTTTAGCAAAATTAATGAACCACTTCATTGATTTAACGTACTAGGCCATTATGTCAAAATTAATAAACAAATCCTTTAAACAATAAACTTTTTCCATAAATTTTTGTTTCAGTGTATATGATGGCTAAGAAGCCTAAATATAACAGATCGCATTCGCAAGCCCCCAATGACGTACTAGTACGTCAAATCAATGAAGTGGTTCATTAATTTTGTTAAAGAATAACAACAACGAATGCTTTCAATGAACGGTTTTACATTGAACTTCAACGAATATTTTGATTTAATCAACGTATTTTTGCAAAAAGTTAATGAATCCAGGTTAATGAATGTCATTCATTGAAATTATGTAAAATGTTTTTTTCAGTGTAGAAAGAGAATATCACTTCTGGTTGGCATTAGTCAAGAGCTCTGCACAATTGGTAGTATTGTCGAACGTATTTACATTCCACGTGGTGGGAACTGTAGCAACTAGATGAACGAAGTGAAAGAAATGTCAGTATTGCATTAAACGAAGAAATCCCCCATATGGGGATCGAAGAGAGACCCCAAAAAGTTGAGCTCTGCTTTGGTATTCTCTTCAAACATAAAATATACAGAATAATGTGGTGGTAACGTGTAAAGCTCCCGTTCGTTCTACTGCCTAAGTATTTTTTTCCTAGCTTTTACTCTTAACGAAGCAGGAGGAAAAGTATTTATTGCTTAGAAAGAAATGTAGATTTCGACAATTTGAATTGCAGATTTTTGCACTGCTTATGAAAACGCAAATGTTTTTAATTATTTGCTGCTACCCTTGTTAAAAGGGACACATGTCAAGCCTCCTTTTGAAACATTGTAACATTTGGCTAATTTAAATTTATTATCACTTAGTATCGCTTTATAAAAGCATGCAAATATTTATTGTCGTCATAAACATTTGACCGGAAATAAAATAGTATTTTGCTTATACGGGTATATTTAGCTGTGTAATTTTTTTCTCCCAGTTCACACTTTGCAAGTTTTCTTCACACAACTCATAATTTTACACGGAAGAAAAATGGAATGGAATTACAGACAAGCTTGTACTCGAAAATTGTTTTTGTTCAACAAGTTTAAGAAATCTCAAAAGAAAATATGTATAAGACAATTATTGCAAAAAACCTGCTTCGTGTAAACTAGGACTTTGCGTGCTTAACAGTAATTTAATAAATTTTGTGCAGATTTGTTTAAATAGTTTTTTTTGTGAAATTATAAATAGGACAAATAAGTACATTAAACTTGATATAATAAATTTTTATTTACAAAGTTTAATGTACTTTAGCCAACAAAATGCAAAAAAGTGAATAAATAAATATTTTTGTTTAAATTTTAAGCCCAGCAAAACCTATAATTTCCATCGCTGTAATGTGTGACAGGTGTATAAAGGCACGTCACATATTCGATCCAATTGAAATGGATTTAATTCCGTTGGTTTTTAGGGTTCCGGACAGCAAAAGTGTAAGGGAACCCTATTGTTTTCGCTACGCTGTCCGTCTGTCCGTCTGTCTGGTACAGGCTGTTATCTCAGGAACCGTAAGAGCTACGGACCTCAAAATTTTTACAGAATATGTAAAACTTTAGCCGCTACAACAACAAATATATGAAAACTAAAACTAAAGGGTGTTTAAAAGCGAGCAACGAAAAATGTTGAAATACTAATTTAATATACAGAAACTTATACAATATAGACACTTTAAATTTTCAAAGTTAGTGTTAATTGGTGCAGTATATAGAATAGACAACACCAATTAGCACCGATATTTAAAACAATAAAAATTAAAGGGTGCTCTATCAGTTAATGTAATTTTGATTATGTAATTTAGACAATTTGCTGTATCTTGGAAACTGAAAGAGGCAAACTCTTCAAATTTAAAAAAAAACGCTAAAGCTAAAAAATTCCAAAAATAAAAAATGTCAAAACGAAAAATCGCCAAAATGAAAAAGGCGCTTAATGAAAAAAAGCACCAAAGTAAAAAAATCGCTAAATCGCAAAAAATCACCAAAACTAAAAAGATCGCAAAAAAAAAACTAAAAAAGCCAAAAACCGAAACAAGTCGTCAAAACGAAAAAAGAACTAAAACCTAAAAAAATCGCTAATCCTAAAAATATCATCACAAAACGAAAAAAAAACAACAAAAATGGAAAAAATCACCAAAGGAAAAAAGCGTCAAAACAAACAAAAAAAGCGGACAAACTAAAAAATCGCCAAAAACCGAAAAAAAACACCAAAACGAAAAAAGTGTCAAAACTAAAATCACCAAAAACCGAAAAAACACCAAGTATTATACTTTTTAGTGCAAATAAAACTAATTGAAAAAGTCTTTCTAAACCACTTTCGTGGGAAAATTTTTTGGTTTCATTCCAAAGAAAATTAGCGAAAGTAGAACAATTTTCAATCGAAATGACGTTCTGTAGTACTGCTGATAAGACAAGACAAAAAAGTTTTATGGGCTTTTTTCGAAACACCCGGAATTTTTATTTAGAGGCAGGATGGTACTGTAAATTTAGTGTCCATAAAATCAGGCCTATTTACGAAATAGTTTTATTTAGCTTTATTTATCGAGCATGGTGACTTTCAAGAACCTTCGAACGATCTATTATTTACTTTAAAGTAAACCGGGTGGCAAGTTACGGCATTCGATATCGATCGATGTAGTATTTAAATGCTACTGTAATTTCGATCGATACGAAAAACCATAATTTGGCCTCAGACCATTTGGCGGGAGTCGAACCCACAACTTAAAACATTTTAATTTTAAATTATTGCTGCCATATTAATGAAGAACTAATTCATTCTCTCTTCAAGTTTCACATTTATGGCTTTTATAAGCTTTCTGTCTTATAATATCATTTCGTTTTTGGTGTCGTGTACTTATTTACATTTCTACTCCTTTGGAATATGTATATATATGTATGAACTTATGTGGTTAACATGAAACCATACTAAGTCCATAAGAACAAAACCAAAAATTAAATACTAATTAAAATGGGCGATAAACAATTTAAAAACAGTAAAAGTCGACTTATGGCTAATAAATCAGTAAGCGTTTAAGCGCTAGTTTAGTCAAACTAAACTGAAATTTAATTGCAGTTTAAACTCAATAGCAGTATATCACTTCCCCATGTATTATACATAGTTTAAGCAATAACAATGTGGCAGCACCACAATAAATGTAAAAAAAATTGCTAGTTTTGCCTCGGGCATCAATGAAAATCAAATGGTCTGTATCGGTAGTTTAAACGCCCAATTTTATTCGTTTGGAAATGGTTTATATGTTTACTGATTTATAGATTTACTGGTTTAAGCGTACTTTAAACCAAAAACAGAGATTATCTTCTACTGATTTGTTAGCCCTTAAACAGTTTAAAATGGGAATTAAGTTCCTTAACCCTTGCACCACTACACTGCAAGGAAAACATTCATATATATTATGATTTTTTACGTTACACCAATGATTTTGTCATTGTTTTTCAACCAACGTAACGTTTCATTCCTGGTATGCAAATTGCTTCATTAATTATAAAAATTTCACAATTAAAATGAAACTTTTTCGTTCACATATGTATCTAGCGAAGTGCCACCAGGCGGCTTTTTATATTTATTTAATCCTGTCACTTGAAAATTTCTTACTACAACTTTACTTACTTACAACAGATCCACCTGACAAGTGGTGATAAGCAAAATAAACGTGAGCAGCGACGATCGAAGTGAAGCGGCTTCCGAAAGTGGCGCTTCTCTGTTCTGCTGTGTACGTTGAAAAATTAAGTTGATGTTAATTTTTCCCTTGTTCCTTGGAATATTAATCATGGCCAATTCTTTCTGAATATAACGTTAAGAACCTTAGCCTAATAATCAATTTGGATTACTTACTTTAATTTTACTTCCTATAACTAAATTTGTAAATGTTAGTATTTAACCCTTGATCTCATGTTTGTAAGCGAACACCTTTACTGCTTCAGCCATGTCACCATTTAAAATCAATAGTACAAAATCAATATAAAAGGAAAAGAATATTATACGATAAAAAAAAGCTCATTTCCGATATCTGTATTTGAACTTGAGTTATATTTCTATTTTTACTTTTTCATTTCCCGAATGAAATTTTTCGTTGTATTAATGTAAGGGGTTAACGTAATGGTTTCAGTCCCATTACGAAACGTTTTGCTTTCAGTGTATAAACTAAAATAAAAATTTATTTGTTAAGTTAAGTAATGTCTATATGCATTTCATTGGTAGTTTACCGAATCATCAGTAGACTTTGGAGCCATACTTCCGAAAAGTTTCAAACATCTTATAAATGCATTATAAATAAAAAATATATAAATATAATTGAATATATATTAAGTGTTCGATAAATCAGATTGGGAAACTTCCTACTAACCAAAGAAACGTTGAACTTAAAGGAATGTAACAATTTCCAAAAAAAATATTGTATTCTATTTCATAAGTGGTAAAAGTGAACAAGAACGCTGATGAGATAGACGGTGTAGCGGCCTGTCGAAATCAGTAGTACTGATCCGTTCTGCTAATCTGATTGAGTGTTCGAACATTCCACTCTTAATAATAATTTGAATTAACATTAGTTCAAATATTGAACTAAAAAGCCGAAATAATAAATTTCAGAAATAAATTGAGTTTAAAACAAATCGATATTAATTAAAAATGTTCGATAAACATAGAAAATTAGTTTTGAGTGATAAAAACTATGCAAACATATGATATCAAATGCAAGAAACTGACTTAGAGCATTTTCGAAATTAATTTCGAATATTCGAAACTCCACAAAGCCTCAAAACAACATTTTTCAAGCGATATGCAATAAAGTTAAAGTTAATTAAAAACAATCTAAGCTTATTTTAAGCATATTCAAAACATTCTAAATTAAGTTTAAAATAATTCGATATTAATTAAAAATGTTCGATAAACATAAAAAATCTGTTTTGATAAAAGGTATGCAAACATTTGATATGACATGCAGGGAACTGTTTAAAAGCATTTTCGAAAATTTCGAAATTAATTTCGAAAATTCAAAGCTCCAAAAACCAAAAAACAGCCTTGTTAAAGTGATATGCAACAAAGTTAAAGTTAATTTACAACAATATAAAATGCTTTTTTGCATATTTAAAACCTTCGAAATTAATTGAAAACGTAGTTTGATTAAAAAATAAATAAATTAAAAATATGTGATATTAAACGATTGAAAATGATTACGATACAGTCTTAAAGGGTTAAGTCGGCTGCACAATTTCAAAACACAGTAAATAAAAAATTTTTCGAAATCGAGTTTTTTATATTTTAAGGTCCTGTCTGTATATGATTCGATATAAGTTTCATAAGAATTGAATTTTTTTCATACATTATTAAAATTTTCATATATTTCTTCTATAAAAAAAACTTGTTTAATTCGTTTCCTAAACAATTTTGGTTTTTCTGTTACGTGTTTTGAAATTGTGCATCAGAAGTTAAGAGCTTACTTCAAAGTTTTACTAGATCCTAAAAAACTAAAGCTTAAAGTGACTTTAAGCTTATTCGAAATATTAGAATTTAATTTCGTTTACCATAAACGCGATAAATGTTTAGAAAAATATGTTTAAAGTAATAAATACTTTGGAAATATGTGAAATTAAACGATTAATATTGACTAGAAACATATCTAAATGTTTCGAATTTAAGCTAAAAAAAAAATCGAAATTCACCAAAAAAAAGCCTATAGCTGATTTCATTCTGATTTTGATGCATTTTCAGTGTAAAATATTTTACTATAATTTGAAGAACACGAAAGAAGCTTTGCAAACAAGATCACCGCTATAACACTGATTTTTTTTATACAACTACTGATTAGAGAGAGTGTTCGGCATACTTCGGAAATAGCACAACATTATGTTCTACCGGTGTAATAGGAATTCATTGAATTTTCCTTACTCCTCAGAAAATATCATACATCCAATTCTTTCATAATAAATACGAAATTTACCTTGATATAAAAAACACTTTGGATATACACTAAAAAAGTTGTGCTTCATAAAACCAACGAAACAATTTCATTCGATTTTTTTCATTAAGCCAATGACAAATCCAATGAAAATGTCATTAATATTATGAAAGAATTTCATTGCTTGAAACAATTTTGTTCGATTTTTTTATTAATCTAATGACAGTTTCACAAATCCAATGAACGTTTAATAAATATTGTGAAAGAATTTCATTGGTTGAATTTTAATTAAACTTTTCATTGGTTTTATGAAGCAAAATTCTTTTAGTGTAGTTGTTCGAAATAATAAATTTTAAATAAATTGTTGAAATTTTTGCGAGAATTCTGTTCTATCTTAACCCACAGTACTTGACATTTTTTCTGTTGCAAGTTTGTACTCTTGATAAGTAATCAATCAACAGACATGTAATTTAAACTACAATATTAAAAGGTAATTAAAAAATTCGCATAAACACTTGACAAAACATGTGCATGCACAAAATAATTCAGTTATCTAGCATACTTTAAGGCGACAACATGTTTTTGAGCAGCACACTAGAACTACTACTAATGGCTTCATCAACATCATCATCATCATCAGCAAGCAGCAATGCAACACAATCATTTCCCCAAATGGTGAATAGTTCATTTGTTATCAATATTGTAAGTCTTCTGAATCAAAATATGGAATTCAAGAATTTTGTCTTTTACATCTCTCAACATTTATATCGGGAAACAGATGGAGCTTTTTTATTTATAAATGATTTTTGGAATAGATTTCCCACAACACCGGTCATGATTGTAATAGATAATCCGAACTCAATGTTGGGTTTGTTGGACGCACCTTCCTTGTGTCTGATTATGACCACAAAATGGAATGATCCTATTATGAAATTGGCAGCATTGAGTTTAAATAGAATGCGTTATTTTAACTCAATTTTCTTGTACTTTCCCATAGACAAATATGCTGGAGTTTACCACAGCCTTGAATGGTTAAAGGAATTCTATGAAAATATAAATTTACTTTATGAATGGGTGTGGGAAAGACGTTTTCTTAATACCATGCTTATAACCATCAACAATCATATTTATCGCTATGATGCATATCCCATAGGAACTGTTGTAAACAAGACCAGCGATTGGAAGATAGAAGATTTTTTCCGGAGAGAAAAGCTTAATTTAAAAGGATGGGATATAACAACACCAGTACGTTTCGATTTACCCAGAGTATTTTTAATGAGACGGTTCCCTCACAAAAGCAGGGATACCATATTGTCTGGTACATCGGGTAAATTATTTGGAGCCTTTATAAAGTTTATTAATGGCAGCTTTAATGAATCTTCAATAGTAGATCATGAATTCGAGCAGTTCAAAGCTAGAGATTTATTAAATATGGTGGAGAATGATGAAATAGAGATAAGTGTGCATTCGTTTACCTCCATGTTTAATATCTCGATAGATACCAGTTATCCAGTTGGCATTAATGACTGGTGTATGATGGTACCGTTTCGTCATAATTCCCATGAAAATGAATTTTTGCGAAAAAGTTTTCATAGAAATTGTTGGTTTCTTCTATGTTTTGCTGCTATCTATATAACTGTGGGCATTTGGTTGTGTACTCCTCAGGAAGAACGAGATCTTAGTCTAACATTTTTAGAGTCAATTTGTGCCCTAATGTTGATAACACCACAAAAAATACTGATACTACCATATACACGTTTACGTTTTTTATTTATTTTATTATTTGTGTTGGGATTCTGTCTTACAAATATCTATTTAACAAAAATGGCCACACGTCTAACTGCCTCCAGCGATGAAAACCAAATTGACAGCATGCAAGATGTAATAGATGCCAATTTAAACATAATGGTGTCTGAACTTGATTACGAAACATTGTTTGATATGAATTTAGATCCAGAATTTTTAAAACTATTAATTCCCGCTCACGAGCGCGTCGTGAGCAAACATCGTGAAAATTTCAATACCACTTATGGTTATACTATAACTACGGATCGCTGGAATTTTCTCAACAAACAACAAGAATTTTTAAAGAAGCCTTTATTTCGTCTAACGTCGTCTTGCATTGGTCCTTTCTATCTTGTGTTTCCTTTGGCAGCAAACTCCGATCTAACGCATCCACTTACGGATTTTATACTGGATGTTCAACAATCTGGTTTAACTTTCTTCTGGGAGATAGAAACTTTTAATGATGCATTATTTTTGGATTACATTGAAATGCTTAACATTAACCATGAATTTACACCATTGTCCATAAATTTTTTTCGTTCCATTATTTATGTCTGGTTTTTCGGTATGCTAATGGGGGCACTTGTGCTGATGTTTGAATTTGTGTTAGTGAATTATCCTAAAGTGCGCAAAGTAATTAATAAGTGGATTTAAATCATATAAACAAAATGAAATTTTTCTTATAATAAATACATCGTGGTAAAATTATTTGAAATTCTGTTTTATTGGTTGAAAGCTGTTTGTGTAAATTTTGTCGATTTTGAGATTATGGTTGGTATCACTGCTCCCCCACTTTACACCTTTACATCTTATATTCACCTCAGAAATTACTTAAAGAGATTTTTCTCAACGTCTACCTTCTTCTTCTGAAATATTGCCAAACTTTAAAGCTTATTTTTGTATTTTAATACTTATAATATTTAAAAATTCATGTCTCGGAAAATTTATCGAGTATCGCAGTAAGAAACTACATTATTTTCAGAATTTTATCTAGAAAGATCATTTTTCATCAGGATCATCAGATGAAGCAATAAAAACAGTTCAGGTAGATTCAAAAATATCTAAAAAGGGACAAAAATAGCTGCTTCTGAAATATATCTTCTTAATCTTTATTCCTTAATCGAATCGAGTCTCTTGTAAACCAAACGTTCATGACCCCAATACCAATCGTCTCGAGAACAGTTATCTCGGAATCATGTACATACATACATAGTTTTGTCTTGTCGATAAAACTGGACTGCATTGGAAACAGCAAAGACAGAGTTTTACGGGCGATAACAGTCTTTATTACGGGTTTAATACGTAATACTCCTCCGAAAGATTTTGACTTAATGCATCAGTCTGTAAAACCACAGACCATGGAGCCATCTCAGAAGTTTAGAGACCATAAAATATATTCTTAGTATCACCCGGTAACATGGCTTTGTTGAGGACAGAACCGCTTACTCAAAAAACTTATAAGTTGCTATCCAATCTCTGCAATAACAGAGTAACGGGCGTGCATATACGGAAGTATCTAAAAGAAGTGGTATTCCGGGACTTCAACTGGAAACTATGTTTCCTAGACGAAAATGTCCAATGCCATGGGGAAAATGGTTGCAAATACCATTTTTCCAGAGAGGAATCATTCTGTGCTGAGGCATGAAAAGGCTCTGTACGAGCAAACTCTTCATGCGAAAGTTCTCGCTGCTCCTCCGGGCAGCTAGAGCTTTTGGTCATTCGTTAAAAGGGTAAAGGATAATGCTGATTCCTCAATTCCGACTCTTTTAAAGGATAACCAAATATTCAGTGACTCGGTTGATTAAGCTTACTATTATTTGCAAGTAATTGCCGGAAGGCAATCAACCACTGACTGCGATTGAAAGAGTATCCGTACTTATGCCAGAAATATTCTTTCGAGCACGCCCAGTTAAAAAGGGTCTTAGCGGAGCTCAATGTAGATAAGTCTCCTGGGCCGGATGGTATTCCATCACTGGTCTTGAAGCAGTGTTCTTCGACGCTAGCGCGTCCTTTGGCAACCCTCTTCAGCATTTTGTACCATACTGGTGAATTTCCAAGGGGTTGGAAGGTTGCCAATATAGCGCCAAAAAAAGGAAGAGGATAATAATCCTGAAGCTTGCCGCCCAGTCGCGATTTGCCCTGCACTTTTCAAAGTGATGGAATATATGGTGAATTTTCATCTTGTGAGATATTTGGAGTCCAACAGTTTGCTCAGCGACCGGCACTATGGCTTCCGCAGAAGACCCTCTACGGGTGACTTACTGGCCTTCATTTCGGAAAAGTGGTGCCACTTCATACATCATTTCGACGAAAATAAGGTGGTGGCTCTAGATATTTCTAAGACCTTTGATAGAGTGTCGCATGGAGCGCTTTCTCAGGGATCGCACTATACGACTTGTTATAGATGGGATCTCATCAAACGAGCTCAAGATTAATTCAGGGGTATCAAAGGGCTCCATTCTTTCTCCTGCCATATTTCTCATCTTTCTTAATGACCTTCTATGTCAAACTTCCAACACTTTTCTACTCTTTTGCATATGACAGCAGCATTTTCCATTCATACTGATGCATCAATAGAGCAAGCTTGTTGGAGATTAAGGCCATGAGGCAAAACATGAATGATACACTTAATCGTGAACCTTTAACACATCTCCAAATGGGTCATGCGAATAGGGTCGATTTTAATGCTCGTAAGACCCAATGTTGTGTGCTTACATATAGGTGCATGACGGAACATGCTGTTTTATTTATAAATATGAACGGTGTAAGTGTTAAGGAATCAGAAGCTCTTGATGTTTTAGGCATGAAAAACCATTGTGTTATTCGATGGAATGATCACATTTTTCAAGTCACAAAAGAAGCACTCAAGTACCTTGGATTTTTTTAATGCTGCAAGAGATACTTCACTTCATCTAATCTCCTTAATATTTATACCACCTATATCCGACCGAAAATGGAATACAACTCTCATGGCCGGTGCTTAAAAGTCTATTTTGAAGTTACTCGACCGCGTAGAGGAGAGGGCGAAGAAGCTTATGGGTGAAAGTAGGGTAGCCAACTCTATTGACTCACTGCAGCATCGACACAATGTGGGGGATGTTTCGTTGTTCCATTACTACTACAATGGAATGTGCTCTAATGAAATTAGGGAACTTGTCCCCGAAACCCAATCTTTTTTTTTTTTTGTACAACATGTTTTTCATTAAGAGCACATCCATTTGTGGTCGATCTGCCAGTAGACCGCACTACGCATTAAAGGGAGAGTCCGTACTTTGGCCGAACAGTTCGTACGTGGAATAAACTCCCCGCAGATGTCTTTCTAGTTGCTTTCCGTGTGGGAAAGTTCAAATCGAATGTCCACAAACACTACTCCCCTCTATCATCCTTCCCATAACCAATTTTTCCTAGTTTCGACACCATGCATTGCATAAGGAGAGGTCATCACCTGAGTGGTGGTCTCAAAAAAATGCTGACTTCATCGACGGGTTTCGTTTTTACGCTTAACGTGGATGACAGGTTTTTGGTGAGATTCCCTTTGCCAGAGCACGTAGTGGCTTTAATTGAAATCAAAATCGATGGGAAAGAACGTTTGGTTAAATGGTTGCTATTCGTCCAGCGCTAGTGGCCAGTCCATACTTCGAACAACGAAATATGCCGGTTGGTACGTATTGGTAAGAGGTTATATAACCTCATCAGTTCAGGAAGATCTTTGAGTAAGGCCCGGTTCAGCCATGTACAAAAAGTTGATCCTTGTGTGTTCCTTGTAACTCACACAGTGGCTTTGGTGGAGTCTTAAGTTCATTCGAAGGCAAGACCTCAGTGAGGTAAGGCCATCATGTCTGCTGCTCACGGAAATCTTGACTACATCCAACGACATTTTAGTGATTCGTCGCACCTACACGTCATTAAAGTCTTAAAAGTTGCTACCAATATATCTGGCCTACTTTGGATCATGAGCCTAAAGGAGGTGTTACTTACCGCTGACCAGAGTCCCATTGGAAAATTATCACAGAAACCAATAAGTTAAGACTTTTCCCCGGTCTCGTTATTGATGTGTGTGGTTTCCTTATAGCTATAGATTAAACCAAAATCGCGAGAAACGGATCTTGGAAATTTTGCTTTGTACTAGTCCTAATCAACCGATCTGTCAATGCTGCAGCTCATTCCTCATTAATGTGTTTGTGCATTGTACGGTGTTGCACCAAGGTGTCAAGTTAACACGGGCATTGATAGACACATTTCTGTGGTAAGACCATCATGGAACTATGCCGTCATGGTAAGAACTCTTGATAATCTTGACCATTTCACTATTTAGCTACTCCATTCCAAGACTCCTCTTCTCAAAAAAAAATTTAGTTTGGAGATCCAGTCAAGCTTATGGGATAGCTTTTGAGAGGAGGAAACATGTGGTAACTGTAAAATTTTTCTATGAAAGAAACATATTATTGAAAATAGCAATGATTGACCTCATCGTATCACTGGTATTCTATTCGAATCGCATAAGTCTTGAAAATTTCTGGAACGTGGCTGTGCTACTTTGAAGGTACGATCACTGCAGATTTACAAGCTGTAAGATAAGAAGAGCTCTTTCTCAAAACGAATATTGTGAAACCTGTCAAACTGAAGGCATTTAATTCCAAGAAAACTCCAAAAAGAGAACATTAAATTAAAGTTTTCTTATTTAATGACCTTCGCATGGTCTTAAACTCTTTCCTGCCGGGTGTGTCCACTTTGAATAGTTTGTTGTAGTTAACAATTTTGGAAATTTAGAAAAGGTGAAAAAGCTCCAAGATGTGGGGACAAGTTTCGCAACATTTTTCACCGCTATTGTTCATCTTCAGTTTGTGTAGTTTTTCTAGGCGATTTAAAAAACATCCTTAGATATTTAAATCTTATAAAGACACACCAACATATTTTCCGGCGATTCTTCATACATCACAGATGATAACCATCTAAAAAGACATGGCGAGGAGAAGGAGTATTTGACTTTAAAAAAATAATAGTTCATAGGCTCCGCATACATCAACATGAGCATGTGCTTGAGATCTATACCGATGTATCACAGTCAGGCACTGGAGTAAGCGGGGCTTCCTTTATTTCACACTTACAACGTAGGATATACATACTTTAGGGTACCCAATCAATGTATCGTCATACAGGCTGAATTATCGGCAATCAATGGTTAAGGGACAATAGGGTATTCGATCAGGATATCCGTAAATGCAGCGACAGTAAGGCTCTATCTGGTACACGCTCTATCTGGTGTTTACACAACATCGGAATTAGTTAGGAAATTTCGGACATCCCTGAAGGAGATGGAGAGACATTCCAAACTATCGCTCTTCTGGGTACCAAGGCATGATGATTTGCCCGGCTTACACGAAAGGGACATCGATTGGTTAGTGGGTGCCCCACTCAAATGCATCAAATACTCAGGGAAGAACAAACCAGATGGACAAATGAAATCACATGTGAGGTTTCTAGATCCATCTAGCCCCAGTACAATCTAGCAAGATCTGCAACCATACTGGGGCTTACTCGTCAACAGCTGCGCATACTCGATTTCTGCAGAAGCTGTCAGAATGAGAGGGAGCAAGAGACCATCGAACACTTCATCTACCGATGTCAAGCAGTATCTAGAAATAGGTTGTCATACTTGGGAGATTCATCACTGCCCGAACTAGCAGATCTTTGGGAAAGCGACATAAGTGGAATAAATTCATTCATGTAGAATAAATTCATTCATTCGGGTTGTTTCAACACAGACCCAACCTCCTATCCATTTCAGGCATCACAAAGGGACCAAAGGAGCGGTTGTTAGAAATCGGCAGCCTGTACAATCTAACATAGATATAACCAAAACTGTGAGGCATAAACAAAGTAAAGTCTCAGTAGCCTTAATTTGAAGATTCATTTGTTTCACACTTGGATTAAATAAATTCCAGAGTACATATAAAGACGTCAAACTATTTCAATACTCTAACACAGAGTTTTCCGTTTTCATTAAAAGTAGTTTCTTCCCTATTTTAATCCACAATACTTAAAATTTATTTCTGTTGCGAGTTTATTAACTTTATAAATAATAAATCAGCAGACATGTAAGTTTAATTATTTAAATATAACTAACATTTTTCGCATCATCACTTGACTTTAAACTTAAAACATATGCACATGGTAGTCGTGGAGTAGAAAATAGTTTCAGTTTTCTGGCATAGCTGAAGGCAACAATAACTGAGGAAAAGGAAGAACAACAACATGTTATTGAGCAGCACACTAGAACTATTACTAATGGCTTCATCATCATCATCATCATCATCATCATTATCATCAAGAAGCAATAGAACACAACTATTTCCTCAAATAGTGAACAGTTCGTTTGTCATCAATATTGTAAGTCTTCTGAATCAAAATATGGAATTTAAAAATTTCGTGTTTTACGTTTCACAACGTTTATATAATGAAAATGATGGCGCTTCTTTATTTATAAACGATTTTCGGAAGAGCTTTCCCACAATGCCGACTATAATTATAACAGAGAGTCCCAATTCTATGTTTGGTTTGCTAGATACACGTTCCTTGTGTCTGATTATGACCACAAAATGGAATGATCCTATTATGAAATTGGCAGCACAGAGTTTAAATGGAATGCGTTATGTTACATCCATTTTCTTGTACTTTCCCGTAGAAAATTATGCTGGAGCTTCTCACAGCCTTGAATGGTTAATGGAATTCTATGAAAATATAAATTTACTTTACGATTGGGTATGGGCGAGACGTTTTCTTAATACTATGCTTATAACCATCAACAATCATATTTATCTCTATGATGCATATCCCATAGGAACTGTTGTAAACAAGACCAGCGATTGGAAGATAGAAGATTTTTTCCGGAGAGAAAAGCTTAATTTAAGAGGCTGGGATTTAACAACACCAGTTCGTTTCGATCTACCCAGAGTATTTTTAATGAGACGGTTCCCTCACAAAAGCAGTGATATCATATTGTCTGGTACTTCGGGTAAATTATTTGGAGCGTTTATAAAGTTTATTAATGGCAGCTTTAATATATCGTCAGTAGAAGAACATGAATTCGAACCATTTGAAGCTACAGATTTATTAAAGCTGATAGAACCCGAAGATTCTTTTGTTGAGATAAGTGTGCATACCTATACGACTACCACTATGCTTAAATTCTCGATAGATAACAGTTATCCAGTTGGCATTAATGATTGGTGTTTGATGGTCCCCTTTCGTAATAATTCACTTGAAAATATGGCTTTGAGAAGAAGTTTGGAACCAAGTAGTTGGTTTCTTGTTTGTTTTGCTGCTGTCTATATAACTGTGGGCATTTGGTTGTCTACTCCTTCTTAGCAACGAGATCTTAGTCTATCATTTTTAGAGTCAATTTCTTCGCTATTGCTTGTATCACCACTAAAAATATTGATACTGCCTCATTTGCGTTTACGTTTTTTATTCCTCCTCTTATTTGTTTTGGGATTTTGTCTTACAAATTTATATTTAACGAAAATGGCAACGCATCTAACAGTTCCCACTGATGGAGACCAAATCAACAGCATACAGGATATAATAGATGCAAAATTAAACATAATGCTGTCCGAAAGAGATTACAAAGCTTTGCTTAATTTGAATTTAGATCCAGACTTTTTGAAACTTTTAATTCCCACCACCGAATGGTTAGCGCACAAACATCGTAATCATTTAAATACAAGCTATGGCTACGCCATAACTACTGATCGCTGGAATTTTCTCAACAAACAACAAAGTTTTCTACAGAAGCCTTTGTTTCGTCTAACCTCGATGTGTATTGATCCTTCCTATCATGTGTTTCCTTTGGCAACGAACTCCGATTTGATGGTGCCATTAAATAACTTTATAATGGATGTTCAACAATCTGGCTTAACTTTCTTGTGGGAGACGGAAGCCTTTTATGATGCTTTATTTATGGGTTATGTTCATATTTATAAGATGGAACATCATATGAAACCACTCTCCATAGATTTCTTCCTCTCGATTTTTTACGTATGGTTTTTTGGATTAATATTGAGTGTACTTACTTTTATGTTGGAGTTGATTATTGCAAAATGCAGCAAAATACGTAAAGTAATCAGTAAATGGATTAAATGCTTTTCATAAAATAAATAGTTTATTATAATAAAGATGTTATAATAAAATAGTTTAATGTTGTGTTTTCTTATTTCAACAGCAAAGGATTTTAATGATTTTATATCGACGCTTCGCAAAGTAAACTTTAATTAAGATTTTCAGGGGAAGCTTTCAATTTCAAGTACATCCTATTTTGAAATGATGTGAGATATAATACACTTCACCATTAAAATCATTTACATACATATATCCGACCGATAATGGAATATAGCTCTTCCGTAGGGACGGTTCCTTCAAACTACTCCCAATATTAACTATTGAAAAGGTCTGTTATTATGTGTTATGCAGTTTTAAATGCAACATTTTCAATTATTATGTAATTTTATATGCAACATTTTCATATAATCGTCGTAATATTATTGTAAGTTGTCGGTTTTAGTTAGTAGTATATGTACTCGGTTTAAGCTCTCTATTAAATTATTGTCCGAGCATCAACGACAATCTAGATTGTGTTCCACTGCTTTATCATTCTAAATGAAAGGATATACTTTAAAAAGGTGGATTGGGAAGTGACTCGCATAGTCTGCAAAACTATTTCCTTTAGTTTTGATAGTGCGTTAGGTTAGGATTCCAGGACACGAGGCAACTAACTCAGTTGGCACATTTTAAAAAAGTTTTAAATTCACCACACTCCCGAAAATTCAATTAAAAACTCTCCAAAATATGTATATAGATTGGAAAAAATATAATTTCATTAAAAACATCGAAAATTATCGCATGTCGAAATTCACCATAATCCCGAAAATTCAATAAAAGCCATCTTAAAATTACCTAAAACATTATTTTAAAAAAATTGGAAATTTTCGAGTGTCGTAACTCACCACACTTTCAAAAATCTTAAATTCTATAAAATTGTCTTTAAGAAATCGAAAAATCAGTATTGCAAAGATAATCGAACATGTTTGAATAAATCGAAATTCACCATACTTCAAAAAAATTCAAAAAATGACTTAAATAAATCGAAATATTATGACCTAAAGAATCCGAGTAAATCATTATTGCACGGATTATCGAACATATTTGAATAAATCGCAATTCACCATACTTCCAAAAACTCAAAAACGTGTATTAAGTAAATAGAAATTCACCACATTATCAAAAAGCTAATGAAACTTTTCTAATTACATAGAACAATTATGATTTATATAAAAACTTTTGCGAAAATTAAGATTTAAAAAAAATAGAAAATTAAAAAAAAATTTAATTTACTACCATTTAAAAATTCAGCAAAAGTCTAAATAAATCGAAAAAAACTGAGATTTCAAGGAAAAATTTAAAATTTTTAAAAGTCGATATTCCTTCCGAGATACAACGAAAAGTATTAATTTAAAAAATCAATTAATTTTGAAAAAATTCTAAATTCACCACACTTTCAAAAACTGTCTTAATACATCGAAAAATGATGTAATGAATATAATATCGAAAATTATGATACCAAAGAAAACGGAAAACTTTATTTATCTAAAAATCATAGTTTCAAGCACAGTTTCAAATAATTGGAAATTCACCACACTCGCAAATGCAATAAAACGGGTTTGCATCGAACAACCATGATTTTAAGAAAATTAAGCAGGCACTTTCGATAAAAGTAAACCCTTTGTAGGAAAAATCTTACATTTTAAAAATTCAGCATCCTTTCAAAACTTCAATTAAACTGATTTTATGGATAAATCAGATATTTTCGATAAGTAGAAATTCATCACACCTTCAAATATTCAATAAAACTGTCTTAAAGTACATCGAAAAATCATGATTTAAGAAAAAATAGAGCTTTCGAAAAGTTGAAATTCACCACTCCCTCAAAAATTCAACAAAACTGTTTTAAATACATCAAAGAATTAAGACTTCAAGGAAATTCTAAAATTTTCGAATAAGTCCAAATTCACCACGATCTCAAAAATTTTATAAAAATGTCTTAAATACATTGACATATTTCAAAATTCCCCACAACTTCAAAATAGCTGTATTGATTATATCATACCATCATGGTTTTAAGAAGAAGAAGAAGAAGGACAACAATCTGACATTATCGAAAAAGTCGAAATATCAATAACAAATAACAATTGAGTCTTCTGGAACACAGTTTGGTATAACCTTCTGATATATGGTTATTTCATTGAGAGATAACCGGAATTTTCTAATTAGCGCGTTAATGTTTCCAGGGAAGCAACTTGTTTTGCAAATGCTTTCAAATCGGTAAAAAAAACAATTCATTTTTAGGATTCCGTAAACTAAAGGTGAACAAGACCAGTATTGTTTTCGCTACGCTCTCCGTCCGTCCGTCTGTCTTTCTGGCTCTCTATATGTCACAAGTTTTTTTCTTGAGAACCGTAAGAGGTACGAACATGAAAACGAAAAAATTCGCCGAAACAAAAAAAACGCCAAACAAAAGATCCCCAAAATTAAAAAAAATACCCAAACGAAAAATATCGCCAAAATGAAAAAAAAATCGCCAAAACTAAAAAATCACAAAAACACGAAAAATCACCAAAACAAAAAAAACGTCAAAACCAAAAAAAGCCAAATTTAAAAATTGCCAAACGAAATAAATCGCCAAAATAAAATCGCCAAAGTTAATAAAGTGCTGAAACGAAAAGAGCACTAAAACGAAAAAATCGCAAAAAAGGCACCAAAAAACGAAAAAAATATCGCCAAGACGAAAAAAAATTATTAGACGAAAACAAATGCCAAAACCAAAAAAAAAAATCCAAGCTAAAAACCCTCAAAATTCAAAAATAGTCAAAACGAAATAAATCGCCAAAAAACGCTATAACGAGAAAGGCATCAAAACGAAAAAAGTGACCGAAACTTTAAAAAATCGCTAAAATACGAAAAAAATCATAAAAACAAAAAACCCTAAAACGAAAAAATACGCAAAAACTAAGAAGACCCCAAAAACAAAGAAAAAATCGCCGAAACGAAAAAGGGTACATATCGACCCCTTAGCGGCAAATGATAGGTTAGGTTATCAGGTTGCTGGTGAAAAGTATAAAGAAAGGGTTCCAGACCACTTGGGTCCAATAATAATGGTCCCTTTGTGATACCTGTAAAGAAAAGGAAAGAGAAGAGAGAACAGGACAAATCAAATAGAGTGAAAGGAGAGGAGTTAATAAAGATATTAGAAGTTAGTTAGAAGACAAGAGAGAGAGAGGTAAGGCGTACGGAGTTCCGTGCAGGAAGGGTCGTTCATGAATTAAAAACGCCATTTGGGTAATCAGCGAGTGAACTACCCGCTGCTCCTAATGAAGGAACTTATGTTCTTGAGCTTTATTTCTGAGAACTCGGAGAGGCTACCGAAGAGTCTTTTGCTCAGGAGGCGAAGGCGGTGGTCCTCCAGAGCTGGACAAAGGCATAAAAGGTGCATTATATTCTCTTCTTCTTCTACGTCATTACAGCTTGTGCAGTAGTCATTGTAGGGGAGACCCATACGTCTAGCGTGGGTGCAGCGCCCCGTGACCGTGGCCACGAGGTTGCGCAGGTGTGGTTTCGTGAAATCTAGAAGTTGTTTAGTTCTGTTTGAGTCAAGGCGAGGCCAGATTGTTCTCGCAGTAGAGCAAGTTGGTTCATTGTACCATCTGGTTTGAGCCAACTGCATGAGGGCATCATCAATTCGTTTCCAGCAAGATGAGAGTGGGAGACTGCAGAGATTGTCAATATCAACATCCCGAATCAAGGCTCCCCTTTTAGCCAGATCATCCGCAATGATATTGCCGGAAACGGACTCGTGCCCGCATACCCATTTGAGGCTGATGACTAAATTGCTCGCCATCGTGTTAAGTGCTGTACGGCGGCATTCCATGACTAGGCTGGATGTGGTGTACACACCAGTGAGGTCTTTGATCGCCGTTTGACTGTCGGTTATGATCTGGACATCACTATTTGATATCCGATAAAACCTTAGCCAGTACATTGCTCTTTTGATGGCAGATATTTCTGCTTGTAGGATGCTACATTCTTCCGCGAGTCTGAAAGACATTTTGATTCCGAACTGCGCGATGTAGACACCCCCGCCAACTCTCGTTCCCCATTTGGAGCCATCGGTGTAGATGTGTATGGCCCCGTGTTTAATATCTAGGTTCTAACGACTGATTCTGGTAGAGGTCCCCAAAAAATACATACGTATATAGGTGTTTTGAAAGTTCACATCTGGGATTCATTTTATGTGGAGTCAACATTTCCCCCTTTGGCACATAGTTATATAGACACAACATAGAATATCTTGTAGGGGTTACGTTTAAGATATAAGATGTGTACAGCACTTTTATGTAACATACCACCGAGGAACATTTTTGTTTAACAAATTAGCTCGCTATAATGACGCTGAAGTTGAGTTTTTCGCCCCTTATTTATGTGGGGGCTAAAAAGACCCATACAGCGAAGAGCTAGAGCATTAAAACGTTCTACAAAAATATTAACCATGGTGTTTTACATAAAATTGCTAAACACATATTATACGTTTAACGTAAGACCTACAAGATATCCTATGCCGAGTCAGCATAACGATGTGCAAAAGGGAGGAAATTTAACTAACTATAAAATTACTCCCAATTGTGAACTTTCAAAACGCCGATACATGTATAGATTTTTTAGTTTCCTACACCACGACTTTGTTATTTAAAAAAAATTATTTTGCTGTGCAGTGTAAATATTCGCAGTTATTGCAAAAATCAGGTGATTTCACTTTATTATGAATAAAATCAATATTTATCCATCGATTTTCACGAAATAAAACTTATTTCATTTAACGTATATGTAGCTTTATGATTAATTAATAAAAATTGTTAGTTTCAGCCATTTTTGATTTTTTTATACATTTTTAATAAAATGAAAATTTTCCAATTTTTCATATGAAACATATATTTCATCATTGCGGTCTGAATAATTCCAAAACTATTAAGTTTTTTTAAAAAATAATATTTAAGCAGCTTAAAGGTAGTTTTGTTTGAAGTTTTTTAGTGGGTTTTGTTAAAAAAAATTTGACATCCCTTTTCCAAGTTGTGATGATATCGGTGGAGCAGAGCAGCCTCTTCAAAACTCGATTTTTTTTTTAAACTCAGGCAATTTCACTTTATTGTGAATAAAATCAATATTTATCAAGCGATTTCCATGAAATAAAGCTTATTTTATTTCGAATATATGAGACTTTATGATCAAAGATTAAAAATTATTACTTTTTGCCATTTTCGACTTTTTAGAAATTTAAAAACAATAAAATTTTTTCAATTTTGCTTAAAAGAAATATATTTTTCATCATTACGGTCTGAATAATTCCGAAACCATTGAGTATATAAAAAACTATATTAGAACGGGTTAAAGGTAATTTTATTTAAAGTTTTTTAGTGGTTCTTATAATAAAATTGGAGAGCTCTTTTGCAAGTTATGGTAAAATCAGTAGAGCGAGCACTCTCTTTAAAAATCCCAAATTTTAGAGAAAAATTTTTTTTAAATAGTCCATGGAATTTAAAATTTCGACTGTTTTTGTAGTTAGTGGACCATAACACAACACAAAAAAATATATATAGTGGTACTCTTTGACATTTTTCTTGTTGCATAGTGTAATTTTTTTTAAATAAAGAGAAGTAACATAGTCAGGCAATTAATGGCTACCAGTTAATTAATTAATGTGTTACCTTCTTTGGGAAAGGGATAGTGTAGAGAGAACAGGTGGTGAAGTGGGAGAGAGATAGAAAGCTTAATGCATTTACAACCCTGCTATTGCGCGTTTTTTTTTTGTAGGACAGTATTGCAAGCTCCTCTGGTGGTAAGTAGAGGCATTGAGTTGTTTAAGCTATGTAGCCATTTTATTAGTTTTTTTACTTCGCCGACGGTTTTGCTACAATACCGACGAAGGAGGGTGCTGTGAAGTGCATTAAGATATGTTAGTATTACTCACTGGCGGTACTGCCAAAGTGATCAGTGATATGCCTTCATCACTTTAACAGTCCAACAACAACCAACACAATAACACACCAATGCTCATGAGAAAAATTCATGATGTTGTTGGCTGTCCTGAAACTAGTCTTGAACTCAAGACCTCAAGGTTTGTAGTCAAACGCGGTAACTACTCAGCCAACAGCCACTTTAAATAAATAATTCCTGCAAAAAAATCGACTACAAAAAAGGCGTGTCACTGCCCCCATATTTTATCATCATGTACTTTTACGAGAACTAATTGTGTGTGCGAAGTCTCATAACAATCGGATAAGTAGAAGTAGTTAAAATGAATAGTTACTTTTCATGGTCGTGGCACTGCCCACTTTTCTAACTACAATGTTGTATTGCAATGATAAGTAAACGTGTATGCAAAGTTTCATTAGAATCGGCTAAGCAGAAGTAGTTAAAATTCGTATTTACTTTTCATGGGCGTGGCACTGCCCACTTTTCTAAACGTAATGTTGTATTGTAACGATAACTAAAGCTATATGCAAAGTTTCACAAGAATCCGCTTAGTAGAAGTAGTTGAAAACGAATGTGTATTTACTTTGTATGGGCGTGAGCACGCCCACTTTTCAACGGGCCCAATCTGGAAGTACATCCTTTTGAACAGAGAAAAAAATCCGAAATCGATTCATACATACATAAAAAAAATACATGACGAATTAATAACTTTCCTCCTTTTTTTGAAGTCGGTTAAAAATATAAAATAAATTCATATCCCAACAACCCTCGTACTTTTCTTTAGTATTTAATTTAAAATTCTACAAATATCATGACACTATTGCATTATTTACAATGTAAAAATGAATAGTTTAAGTATCCACTTTAACTTGAAATGAAATGCAAATGAAAGGATATGGTTGCCCTTTAGTTATCACATCGCTGTTAGTCGCTAATCGTTTAACACTCACTTCAACAGCTGCAAACAACATGATTTTAAATACAACAATAGCCCTGCTTATATTAAATTCATCAGCTAAAATGATTTCCAATAAAACGGTGCCACAACCACAAATGGTTAATTACACTTTGGTCATTGAAGTGGTGAATAGTATTAACAAATTGTATGAGTTTGAAAGTTATGTATTCTTTGTGTCGGAACGCTTGGCCAGTGATACGGCTACAGCCACGATATTCTTCGATGATTTTTGGGATGCATTTCCCTCCACTCCCATTATATTAATTATTAACAGTCCAAGTAAAATGTCCGGATTTTTGAGTACTTCCGCTTTGTGTTTTATTCTCACCACGGAAAGTAGTGATCCTATAATGGAAGTGGCAGCATCAAGCATGAAGGGTACACGTTATATCAAGACTATTTTTCTATTATTTCCCATTAGCAAAAGTGTCCAGTTCTTAAATAGTTTTGTGGAGAATAACTTTGTTTATAGAGAAATACGTTTAATATATGCATGGGTATGGAGAAAACAATTCCTGAATACTTTGCTAATAACAATAAGGAATAATATTTACATACAAGAACCTTATCCTACAGCAAAGATAGTGAACAAGACTGATAGTTGGAGAGCTACGGATTTTTTTGTGGATTACAGTGTCAATTTTAAAGGTTATCAAATAAAAACTATGCTACGTCATGACTTGCCCAGAGTATTTCGAACGAGTCGCTTGCCTTTGGGACGAAAACGTGAAACAGTTAGTGGTGTGTCGGGTAAAATGTTTTTAGCTTTTGTTAAACTTATGAATGCTACTTTCAATGATACCTTAGAAGATACAGCCGATCTGGAGGCTGTACATATACGTGACCTTCTGCATATGGTAGAGGATAAAAATTTGGAAATTGGTGTCAATACCTATACAGCCATGATACCCTCTTTGGTGGGGGCCAGTTATCCTATAGGAATAAATGATTGGTGTATAATTGTGCCATATCAGAATCGTTCACCTGAGCGCACATATGTTCAGGGTGCTTTTCGCACATACAGTTGGTATTTATTATTGTTCACAATTTTTTACATAACACTTGGCATATGGCTATGTACTCCTTCGTGGGAACGGGATCTAAGTCTATCATTTCTTCAGTCTATATGTTCGCTTGTACTAATAGTGCCTTTACGTTTCTTTACTTTGCCCTATATACGTTTACGTTTTTTATTTGTGATACTATTCCTAATGGGTTTTTTCATCACCAACATGTACATGTCTAAAGTGACCAGCTATTTGACAACGCCAACACTCCAGAAACAAATCGATACTGTGGAAGATGTTATAGAAGCCAATTTACATATAATGATGATGGATTATGAGTATGAAAAAATGAAGTTTGAAAATTTTTCTAAAAAATTTTTGGATTTAATTATTGTTGGCACTAAAAGTGATATGGATAGTCATCGTGATCATTTCAATAGCAGCTTTGGCTATAGTGCTCAAACGGATCGTTGGTCTTTTTTCAATAGGCAACAGCTTTATTTGAAGAAACCTTTATTTCGCAAGTCATCTATATGCATTGGTCCCTACTATCATGTGTTTCCTCTACAACGAGATTCACACTTGGAAAAACCTTTGCGGGATTTCATTTTGGCAGCTTATCAGTATGGATTTACTCAGCATTGGGAAGAGGAAGCTTTTCAGGATGCTTTATTTATGCGTTATGTTACAATAATATTGATCGAATTATATCCAGGTCCGTTAACAGTGACATATTTTCGACCGATTTGGTTTGTTTGGTGGTTCGGTGTAACTATGGCAGGTTTGTCATTTATTCTGGAAGTCAAAGGTATAACCTTTAATGTAATTCGAAAAGCTGTACGAAAACGCATCCGTTGGCTGAGAGTTAAACTAACTGAATATTAAGTTTGTGTTCAATTTTTAAAGAATTTATTAATAAAGAAATAAGATATTAAAATCTAAAAGTGTTAATAATTTAATTTACTTTGGGAATAGGCCTCTGCACGATCTATTTGAATGAGCGCACAGTGGTTCCAAGTGGAAAGAAGAGGGAAATAAATCTGTATCTTTGAAACTTGCGATCCGATTACACTATGGAGTACCACTACATTTTTTTGATGAGTTATGGTCCCCTAACTATAAAAACAGTCGAAATTTTAAATTCATTTTTAGGGTTCCGTACACCAAAAGCGTAAAGGAACCCTATTGTTTTCGCTACGCTGTCCGTCTGTCTGTCTGTCACAGGCTGTTTTCTCGGGAACCGTAAGAGCTACGGACCTGAAACTTTCACAGAATATGTAAAACTTTGACCGCTACAACAACAAATATATGACAGCTAAAAATTAAAGGGGTGTTCTAAAGCGGAGAACGAAAAATGTAGAAATACTAATGAAATGTTTTCTCGGGAACCGTAAGAGCTACGGACCTGAAATTCGCACAGGTATATGTAATACCTTGGCCGCAAAAATAACTCTCTCTGATGTGTGTTGAATTGCCCTTCAAGCTTGTTGAATACACAATATCTATACGTGAAGAGAGTTGTCAATTTTGTATTGACAGGCCGAGAGTTGGAAATCTACATATTTATCTATGCTAAATGGTTTCGGAATTATTCAGAACGCAATGATGAAAAATAAATATTTTTTATGGAAAACTGGAAAATTTTTATTATTTAAAAATTTACAAAAAATCTAAAATGCCAAAAACTTACCATTTTTATTAACTGATCATAAAGCGACATATAATACAAATAAAATAAGGTTTTTCAGGAAAATCGATGGATAAATATTGATTTTATTCATAATAAAATTGGTTTTTGCAAAAGTTGCGGATATCTACACTGTACAGCAAAATCAACTTTTTTAATAACAAGGTTTTTACGAGGTTTTTATTGAAGATATACTATGCCGAATCAGTATAAATATGTGCAAAAGGGGGTAAAATTTACCTCCTCCTAAAATAGATCCCAGATGTAAACTTTCAAAACGCCGATACAAGTTTGTATTTTTTTGGTAACTTCTACCAGAAGCAGTTGTAAAAACCTTGTTATTGAAAAAGTTGATTTTGTTGTATAGTGTAAAAATTCGCAGTTTTAGCAAAAATCAGATGATTTCACTTTATGAATAGAATGACTATTTATCCATCGATTTTCATGAAATAAAGCTTATGTTATTTGTAATATAAGTGGCTTTAAGATTTGTTAAAAACAATTTTTCCCATTTTGAAATTTTCATATATTTAAAAATATTGAAATTTTGCAAATTTGCCTAAAAAATATATATTTTTTCATAATTGCGTTTTGAATAATTAAGAAACCATTGAGTATATAATGTTAGAATGGCTTAAAGGTAATTTTATTCCACGGATTTTATTTTTTTTAAGGAGATTGGATTACCCTTTTCCAACTTATGATAAAATTGGTGGATCAACGTCTGCAAAACTCGATTTTTTGAAAAAATAACGTATTCTCACTTTATTGTGAATAAAATCATTATTTATTTTTTATTTATTTGTGGTATATGTGGCTTTACGGTTAGTGAATAAAAATGGTAACATTTTGCAAATTTTAGATTTTTTATAAATTGAAAAAAAAGTACAAATATTTACATTTTGCATAAAAAAAATATATTTTTCATAATTACGGCATGAATAATTCTGAACTTATAGAAATAATGTTAGAACGGCTTAAAGGTAATTTTATTTAAAGTTTTTTAGTGGCCTTTGTAATAAAATTGGACAATCCATCTATAAGTTATGATAAAATCAGTGCAGCAGCCTCTTCAAAAATCCCAAACTTTAAAAAATATATAAAAAAAATTTATCCATAGAATTTAAAATGTCAACTGAATATAGTGGTACTCTCCGGTATAATGTTATCAGCCTGGACGTTCATCTTTGTCGTACAATATATGAGTTACCAAGTCTTGGTCAACTGAAAAACGTCCACTCTACTGGAGTTTAAAAAGTCTCATCAAGGCTGTAGTTGTGAAGTTTTGTTGCTTTCTTGTTGGAGTACACAGCCTTACTCGGAATCACATACATATATGAAAACGACCTATTCGTAAGCATTGTGTGGATAATTTATCTGTGTGATTAATCTTCCACTTGCCAGAATGAAAAAAATACTCTTGAAAGACCATAAACAAGACTGATCATCCGAGCTTCCTTTTGCATCCACCTTTACTTGGCGGCTTCCCACAGATTGGTCACAGACTGAGTTGCTTTGACAAACCAGGTCTTAGTCGTGTGATTCATGCATTTAAAAGCGGTTAGTCCATGGACCAGTTTAGCCTGTTCTGCAACAATTATATCACCATTGCTTATGGCTCGATTATCGATGGCAATCGAACTTCAGTTGCGTTGCCAGCTGGCAGAAAAGCACTAAAAAGCAACTGAAATTGACAGCTTTCAGTTGCCATCCGGCAACCCAACTGAAGTTCGGTTGCCATCGATATCGAGCCATTATACTCAGGTTCCCCAAAGCACACAATAGTAATGCCTTGAACACATGCTGATGCGTGTTCTCTATATGTCTGACATGTCACTGATCCCTAAAATGAGGCCACCATACGCCACATTTTTAACGCTTTTTGCTTACATGAGCAGATATAGATTAAACTGTAAACTCGCGTATGCCATTTATTTAGTATGCTCTCACTCGTGAGATAGTTATCACTCGCTCGAGAGCTAATTAGCTCTCACTTGGCGAGCAATATTACTATTTAATATTAGTATTCAGATATATTTTTGCATTTTCAACAATGTGCGTGTGGCCGGCACTGAAAATATATTCCCTTACAGTCTTAACATTGAATTACAATTATAAGACAGATTTATTTGATTTCACATGGAATTGGAAAGTTTGAAGGCCCCGATTCTGCCTAATAATCAATCTTTAAAACAATTTTTTAAACAATTTTTGATTAGATAAAAGCTAAACAAACTTCTTAATGTAACTTTTTAAACCCTTTGCCTCTGACAGATGTTTTAACACAACTTGTCATCCTTTCTCTTAATATTGAAATAATTTTATTATCAAAATCAAAACTGTATTGCAAATCTTTTTAATAGTGTCACATCCTTATGTTGCTTTCGCCAAATAAAGTCATTCAATACATTTTTCCATTTCTCATTATTAGCTACTCTCTACTTTGTGTTATTTAAATTGTGCTAAAGTGTCACAAACTGTAATATCTTTATTGCTACAACAAATAGTCAATAATATTACGTGTGCTGTGATGACGTGTTCACTCTTTTTTATTAAATTGTGGCTTCAAAGCAATTTTGATTTTTAGAACAGTTGCGTAAAAGAGTGAAAAGTCACAAAGAAAGTCAATGGCAAAGTCATAAGTAAAAAAATTATATGGGTGATTCTTATTTGCTTCTATAATGATTTTTTGTGTCCCCTGAAAGTACAGTAAAATATTTTTGCAAAATAAACGTATACATTTTAAAATGAAAACTGCTTTAGTATGATTTAATATAAATCTATTTTAAATTGTGGTTGAAGTCTACTGACGATTTAGTAAGGCGCCAATGAAATGCATATAGACAAGGTTTAACTATCAGAAAATATACTTCATTTATGATTTAGTATATTATAAATAAATGTACATAAGTTTTTTTTTTGTGTAAGACCATTATGTGTTAAAAACGAAGAAAGAAAATACTGTTAACACTGTCTTCATACAAAATGACGTGTCCATAATGCATCCTGTTGATTTTCCACATTAAGAAAGTAAGAATTTTTCAAAAACCGAGGTTAAATTTATAACAGTTTAAGAATATTTAGATTTGCTTTTCTTATTTTACACATACAATTTTTTAAAAATATTATAAATTATATATTTTTTTAATTATTTAGTCTTGTGTATTCAGCGTTACGCTTTTTTATTACGCTTCATTAATCAGTTTAATTAAAATTGTATTAACGCAAAAATATATACTTCCAAATATTTACAAGTTTTTTGAACTTCGTTAAATAGTATTATATTGCAAAAAATCATCAATCAATCATCGTTTGTATAAAAAAAATGTATTGAGTGTTATCCATATTTTTTTTAATTTAATTGAAATTTTTTAGTGAATAACTAAGTAGTTTATGTTAAACTCCATTGAATATTATACATCCAAATTGTTTTCAATTCAAAATATAGTGTACGTTTTGAAAAAATATTGAATTCGTAAGAAAATGTATTGAGCGTTACGTTAACAATAATCTTAAATAGAAATTTATCTATAAATTTTTTGACGGCAAAAAAATTAACAGCAGCGGAATGTTAGAAACGATATAGAGAACATTATTCGTTTAGAAATTTTTGATTTGCTTTAAAAACAATTTTACTTCTGCCGCACTGTGGGTTGTTATATTTTCGAAGAATGCATTAAGCAGGTGGTATTTTGCTACGAATAATTATTTGAAATTGATATAACTTTTAATATTGTTGTTCGATTTTATTAAAATTTGGTCTAACATTAAAAGAAGAGTTAGGCTACTTTTCGCTCATTTATAGATGTTTGAAGGAATTATTTTATAAGATACAAATTTTTTTTTCATGTGGACCCAAGTGAAAATTAAGAAAGTGTTTATAACATTTAAGCCCTAATTGTGTAAATCACGTCACAAAAGTGAAATTTATATAGAGAACAAAAAAAATTTTCAAATATTTTATAAATTTGTTTTATTTGTCATACAAAATTTTTAAAATTTTGAAAGGCAAAGCAACGCTTGAATTTCTATGCGTTTGCTTGGTGAAGAATTTGTATTAAAAACAAAAATAAGTTTAAAAAAATTTTTCAAATTTGTTTTTGCTTTAACATAAATTTCACTTCGGCGATGTGATTTACACAATTAGGGCCTTAATTTCGTCCTGGGATTATTATTATTTTATGTTTTTAGAGAGTAGATGTATAGTGCTTTCAAACCCTATACTCAATTTTTCCAAAAATCATTCCCAGAACAACCGCGAAAGCAAATGTAACGCTCAATACACACAAATATTGAAAAAATCGAAATATATGATTTTATTTCAGGATCCATTGAATGAGGCGAAAAATATAATATAAATCCTACCTTCTCATATTTCTGTTAGTTATATTGCACTATGGTCGGAAATCGCAAAGTTGCGGCAAAAAATATTTCCCTACAAGGTGACGTCACCAAACTTTGTATGCAGACTTCCACTGCCACAATATAGAATGTTAAAAAAGAATGGGTTGTTTAAAAATCTAAAGTTGAAAAATTTAATTTTTGCCCCAAAATTTGGAAATTCGGCCACAGTGCATTGATAAGCAAAAAGAACAAAAAATGTACACTTAAGTAAGAATCACCTGCATATTAAAGGTAAAAATAGATACTTTTTTATACTGCTTTATAAAAAGGTACTTCTTTACAACAAGGTACTTTTTTTATAAAAAGGTACTTTTTTATAAAAAGGTGCTTTTTATAAAAAGGTGTTTTTTTATAAAAAGGTACTTTTTTATAAAAACGTATTTTTTTGTAAAAACGTACTTTTTTATAAAAATGTACTTTTTTATAAAAAGGTACTTTCTTATAAAAAGGTACTTCTTTATAAAAAGGTACTTTTTTATAAAAGGGTACTTTTTTATAAAAAGGTACTTTTTTATAAAAAGGTACTTTTTTATAAAAAGGTACTTTTTTAAAAAAGGTACTTTTTTATAAAAAGGTACTTTTTTATAAAAAGGTACTTTTTTATAAAAAGGTACTTCTTTACAACAAGGTACTTTTTTATAAAAAGGTGTTTTTATAAAAAGGTGTTTTTTATAAAAAGGTGTTTTTTTATAAAAAGGTGTTTTTTATAAAAAGGTACTTTTTTATAAAAACGTACTTTTTTGTAAAAACGTACTTTTTTATAAAAATGTACTTTTTTATAAAAAGGTACTTTCTTGTAAAAAGGTACTTCTTTATAAAAAGGTACTTTTTTTATAAAAGGGTACTTTTTTATAAAAAGGTACTTTTTTATAAAAAGGTACTTTTTTATAAAAAGGTACTTTTTTAAAAAAGGTACTTTTTTATAAAAAGGTACTTTTTTTATAAAAAGGTACTTTTTTATAAAAAGGTACTTTTTTATAAAAAGGTACTTTTTTATAAAAAGGTACTTCTTTACAACAAGGTACTTTTTTATAAAAAGGTGTTTTTTATAAAAAGGTGTTTTTTTATAAAAAGGTGTTTTTTTATAAAAAGGTACTTTTTTATAAAAACGTACTTTTTTGTAAAAACGTACTTTTTTATAAAAATGTACTTTTTTATAAAAAGGTACTTTCTTGTAAGAAGGTACTTCTTTATAAAAAGGTACTTTTTTATAAAAGGGTACTTTTCTTTAAAGGTACTTTTTTATAAAAAGGTACTTTTTTATAAAAATGTACTTTCTTTTAAAAAGGTACTTTTTTTTATAAAAAGGTACTTTTTTATAAAAAGGTACTTTTTTATAAAAAGGTACTTTTTTATAAAAAGGTCCTTTTTTATAAAAAGGTACTTTTTTATAAAAAGGTACTTTTTTATAAAAAGGTACTTTTATATAAAAAGGTACTTTTTTATAAAAAGGTACTTTTTTATAAAAAGGTACTTTTTTATAAAAAGGTACTTTTTTATAAAAAGGTACTTTTTTATAAAAATGTACTTTTTTATAAAAAGGTACTTTTTTATAAAAAGGTACTTTTTTATACAAAGGTACTTTTTTATAAAAAGGTACTTTTTTATAAAAAGGTACTTTTTTATAAAAAGGTACTTTTTTATAAAAAGGTACTTTTTTATAAAAAGGTACTTTTTTATAAAAAGGTACTTTTTTATAAAAAGGTACTTTTTTATAAAAAGGTACTTTTTTATAAAAAATTTACTTTTTTATAAAAAGGTACTTTTTTATAAAAAGGAACTATTTTATAAAAAGGTACTTTTTATAACAAGGTGCTTTTTTTAAAAAAAGGTATTTTTTTATAACAAGGTGCTTTTTTATAATAAAGTAACTTTTTTATAAAAAGGTGCTTTTTTATAAAAAAGCAACTTTTTTATAAAAAGATACTTTTTTTATAAAAAAAAACTTTATAAAAAGATACTTTTTTATAAAAAAAAACACCACTTTTTAAAAAAGCTACTTTTATTTTAAAAGGCCAAGTATTGGTTGTCGAGCGCAGAGCTTTGATTATTGCGCAATTATGAATTTACGAATGTACCAAGTTAAGCCAATTAAATACTTTGTGTATTTCAGATATTTTTATTTAAAGGGATCTCGAATAAATTTTATAAAAGTATTTTTTGAACTTCATTTATTGTAATATCTGTGCTATTTTTATACTCTTCTTTATTATGTATGCCTGTGCTAGTGAACAACAATATGTTACCCGTTATTTTAAATGGCCTAAAAGGATTTTAATTATTTGATAGACTTGTTAGACATACACACATACATACACGATGGGTGACGAAGAGCGCTAAAATCATTGGAAGCTCCTGGATAATAATTTAGTATGAAAACAGATTTACGCAAAAACGCAACGAACAAATTGGCTGCATATTAATTAAAAATCAAACAAAACAATTTTCTAAACAAACGAAAATGAAAATAATTTTAGTGTTAATTATCATGCAAATGCTTTTCAATTATTGTTACTTTTGGGATGTGGATTATGTGGGTCAAAACTTGGTTTTACCCATAGCCCAATCAACTCAAGAAACTTTATTTTGCGTGTGCTCTAATTGTTTCGATGATAACTTGGATGGGCTAATGAAATTATTGCAAACAACTACTATGAAACCTTAACTAGTGGTTTCTCAACATTTGGATTTACAGTTAGAAAATAGTGACATTAAACGTCATATTTTGACATTAATACTGGTAAAAGAGTTTAAGGACCTTATATTTAAAATACATTACAACATCGTTAAAGGAAGGCACTTTTACATTAATATTTTTTTAATGCTGGAACCGGTGGAAGATTTCCAGCAGATAGTTGCTATGGCGAGATACTTGTATGACGAAAAGTTTGTAAATTCCGATGTGTATTATGTGAATGCCTCCAATATGCGTCAAGAGATTTTTAGCTATGATGCCTATCCGGAATTTTCTGTTATTAACAAATCCCATTTGGTGGGAGATGTGCAAAAATTTTATTATAAAATTGTAGAAAAAAGTGATTTAAAGGGTTATCGCTTTGAGACACCTCTTATGCAGGATCCCCCCAAAATAATTAAGTATAAAAATAACGAAGGCGAACTTTGTATCCAAGGTGTTACCTTTAATATAATTAAAATCATTTTGGCTTATCTAAATGGCACTTTAAGGGAAACCCAGTTAAAGTATAATTCCACAGCAGTGGTGGATATGAATTTTGTTTTGGAAGAGGTACGTCAACAAAAGGTGGAATTTGCAGCTCATGCTTATGCTCTTTTCCAAGATGATGAACATGTACAGAAAAGTTATCCCTTGCTAGTGGTCAATTGGTGTTTGATGGTACCCAATTTTAATAAGGAATTTACCATGTTTTATCCTTTTTATCCATTTAGTTGGCAAGTATGGCTAATGGAGATATTGGCTTTTGTTGTAATCAATATTGTCAATTATGCATTTTTTAAATTGCATGGTATCGAAAACAAGAATACTTTGCTGATCAATTTTTGCAAATTTATTAATGCCTCGCCGCCAAAACCCAGTCAGAATCCCACAAATCTCTGGTTTGATATGATTCTAAATGGTTTCATTTTCGTACAAAGTTTTTTTCTAACTGCATTTTATACCTCCATGTTGGGCAGCATTCTGACAGTAACTGTTATACAAAAACAAATTAAAAGCATGACGGATTTACTGGAGGCTCAATTACCCATTATGATTATCGATTATGAATTGAAGTTTCTGCTTGAAGCCGATTTTGAATTGCCACACAAGTTTTTGATGCTTATCAGACCTGTCGACTCCACCACGTTTTATCAACATCAGTTTAAGTTAAATACTTCATATGGCTACTTTACCACTTATGACACCTGGCATTTTCTCAATCTTCAGCAGCGTCATATGAGGCCACCTTTATTTCGTTATTCGGATATATGTTTTGGTGATTATCACTTGGCCTTTCCCATGATTGCTGAGTCTCCTATATGGCGTGATGTGGAGTTTTTAATGTTACACATACACGCTTCGGGTTTGTACTTTTATCACGAGAAGAAATCATTTGAGTATGCTGTACTGGCTGGTCTAGTGAATTCACGCAAAACGAAGTCCTCCTTTCAGACCGTGGGCTTTAAGCATTTGCGTCTGGTATTAGGATTTTGGGCATTTGGATTATTACTGGCATTCTTGAGATTTCTTTGCGAATTATGGCAAAAACATAAAAAAGGAAAGAGAAAGAAGTAAAGGCCAGAAGATAAGCTGAAGCTGAAATTGTTATTTGAAAGTATGTATAAGATAGTTTTAAAATTTATAAATTTAGTTTTAAATTCAAAGAATTGAATACAAGTTCGATAATTGAAGGACTTAGTGCAATAAGTCGATAAGCCACTTGAAATCAAAAATTGGTTTTATGCGTTCATTCCCCTGCTAGGTACCATAGCTTTGCATTCTAGAGAGATTTTTGGATAAATTCTAGTATTTTGCTATTAATAATGCTGCGTATTTCGATTTTCGATTGTAGTCGAATTAACTTATCGAACGAATATTAATTTGATATTATGGCGCACATTCGATTATAAATAACGCTATTGTGATTTTTTTTCTTATTTGGATTGTTCACAATAATAAGTATTTAGGGACCATTCACATATTACGTAACGCTATTTTCGGAGTTTTTATACTCCCTCCCCCCTTCGTAGCCCTTTATTGAAAATTTTAATTATAATTTATCTAAACCGTAACAAATCTTTAACACCCCCCCCTGGAGTGTTACGTAATATGTGAATAGCCCCTTATCAGCCGGCACTATAAATAAATATTATTTGTTTACAAATTTATAAAAGAAAAAATTGAGAAGCAAAATCGTTTTCGATTGAAAATTTAAAAAAGTGCTGCCAGCTCATAATACGAATTTGACATTCGATACTCGATGTTCGATAGCCAGCGAAGATCGAACATCGAATGAAAATAGTTTAAAATTTTTTTCGATTTATCAATATTTTGATATTGTGGCTTACAGAATTATTGCACTAAACATCTCAATTTAATTATTTTTATTCATTTAATTATTTTATGAAGATAGAATTTAGTAAGAAACTTGTAAAAAATTTTGGTAAGCTTTTAAGAGCAAAGACGACAATTTTTGTTAACAACTGGTAGAACTGAAATAGCATGCCATTTTTGAAAATCATCACATCTCCATCATCTGAGCTCATTTCATTCTCTAGCCTTGTAATATTTGATAGCCTTAGATTTAAATGTCTTAACATTTTTCTTTAAGCCAATTTACTGCAAAAATTAAAAAAAACGGATTATTTTACACGCATTACAACACACAGAGGGATGGATTCATAGATTTTTGTGCAAAAATCCATGAAGCCATAGATCATTGAAAGTTGGCACCGAGCAACGTTAGAATTTTAATAAAACATTTTTGTAGAAGATTTTTGTCCGCTATATCGCCGCTGAAGAGGAGTTTTTTATCCCTTTCTTAAGAAATATACAAAAAGACCCATACAACGAAGAGTTACAGAGTTTAAATGTACCAGAAAAATGTTTCTCGTGTTGTTTTTCATAAAAGTACTAAACACATCTTATTCCTTAAACATAAGACTTACAAGATTTCGTATGCCGACTACTAATTGTGAATAAGTATGAAATTAACCCTTGAACATAGTTTAAGTTGTCAATGATTTCTGGAGTACAAGCTGAGTCTGGAGCTTGGTTTTCTTTGAAAAACTATAGTAAAACTTTATGGTCAACATTTTTGTAGAACATTTCATCCCTACACTCCTCCTTTTTTGGGGTATTTCTTACGATTTGTTAGAAAACAGCCGAAAATTACCGTTATGTTGGGGAGTTAAAGAGTTAATATTAGGGATATAACCGATACCGATTCCGATACCGATATATCGGCGATACTTCAGATTTTAAGATACATCGGTATCGGCGATATTTTACTGTGGATACGACGATACTTTTAAAAATTTTTTTCAGATTTTTTTTAACAAATCATTTATTTTTTGCTAAATTTAAAATTCATTTCGTTATTTTTTAAATCTTATTAATATCAATTTTAAAAATTAATAATATTTTGTGCTGTTATTTTGTAAAATATAATTTATGTTTTGTTAATTTTGCCATGAATTCAAATTCAATTCGTTGTTTTTTAAATCTTATTACCACCAAAAAAATGACACACGACTTATTGTAATCGCTATAAAATACGCTTTATATGAAAATATAAAAATGGGTAGGTTTTCAAGCAAATTGTTGCAAAAAAATATGCATAATTTTAAAAAATAGGAATAAAATGAAAGTTTTCTTTTGACGATATTTACATGAAATATAAGTCAAAAAAATATTTTAAATATGCACGAAAGCTTAAGTTCTCCTCTATTCGACACTGTTTAAAAATTGAAAATCGGTGCAGAAACAACGCAGTGAAATTTGTTGTTGTCCGTGAAGTCCCAAAAAATAGTTTTTTTTTAAATCGATAACTTCCGATTTTGAGGGTGTATTGCAATTTTTAATATGGCAAAATGATCTACTCAACTAGACCTACAAGCCTCACTAAGTCGTTTTTCACGAGTAAAAAACATGCCATTTTGTAACAGCGTGTAATTAAGCTAATAAGTTATTTAGAAGAATATTAGTTTATAAATGTCCTTTAATCGAATTTTTAAAAAGCATGGCGAGTATTTTTAAAATTATAAAGAAATTAAAAATTTTTACTTGTTATTCTACTAATTATCTGCATATTTTTAATATAGATTCTTTGGGAAGCAATGAAAATGTATTTCCTTAAAAATTACTTTCAATTTTTTATACTGGTTTAATATTAATTTTAAATATTAATAGTCCCTTACACTATAATTTTGAATAATAAAAAAATTGCCATTCTTGAGTTTTGTTAATCTAAACTTGAACTCAATGTCAATATTCGTATCGGTATCGGAATCGGTATCGGCGATATTTATTTTTAAATATCGGTATCGGTATCGGATCGGCAAAACGGCGTATCGTTACATCCCTAGTTAATATGTTGCACATTGCCCTAACATTTTCTACAAAATTGCTGAACATACCCTACACCTCATGTTTTATGCACCGATATGCAGCACGAACAGGCCAAAAGGGGAAAACATTAAACCGTTTCCCCCTCCCATTTTCTAAAAGAATTATTTAATAAAAATAATAAAAACGTTAACTATGCTATTACCGGAGATATTTACGAAATGGGGAAAAAGTCGAGGCCACAGACCAAAATTTCTAAATTCAAAGCCAAATATCTTTGAAAATAATAAAGATATCCTAATAAAATAAAGTGTGTTGTAATATTTATATATTCATAAGCTTTACAACAATTTTAAAGTCAGTAATAATATTTTAATTCGGATAATATTTGTAAAAGTTATGATCCTAACAAGGCTTTGCATGCCCGAGGTAGTCCACTTCGACACCCTGTAGCTCACCTTGTGTTTCTACAGGGTGGTCCAAATTTCTACATTCTTAAAGCTTATGTACTCCTCCATTATTTTTACACGCATCGTTTTGTAGTCCGATTGCAAGTTTCAAAGATACATATTTATTACAGTTTCTGTTCAAATTGGAACCACTGTGCGACGGGAAAGTCATGTCAAATTTATATGAATTTTCTCACTCTAAGTACACCTTATAGGGTTGCTTCAAGTCTTATTGATTTCCGCTCATAACAAGTTCGAAGCTGAGTATTTTCAAAATGTACGTTCTGGACCACATCTTTCGGGTAAATAAATAATTGTTTCTTCCAATCAAAATGCTTGCTTAGAATTTTTAAATTAGTGCAAATTTTATTAGCTTCCAAGATTTCATTTGTAATCATGACATATATGAGAGGCGTGCTATATATTTGAAGTGTGTATTTGTGTGTCTGTCTATGCAACAGTAGCTCCCAAAAGACTGACTTAAGTGAAAGTGTTTCAACAAAATTGGTTCAGCCTTTTAGAGGCTACGATGCCACCAAGCCAGATATATGTTAAGCGGTTTTAAAATTAAAAATTTATAAATTTAACAAATTATATATTGACAACAGCGCCACCTATCGCTTTGAAACGTCTGATATCTCTTAAGCTATAACCAGCCATATATATGTACACTAGCAAAATTTCATTGAAATCCAAGGTACGTTTTCGCAGATTAACGTAAAAGAACACAGAGACACGTTAGTTTTATATATTAAGATTTAAAAATTTTCCTTTTTATATATTCGAAATTTTCTTTTTAAATCAGGCAATTGTATTTCGACTAAAAATATCACCCCGGCCAGTATCATGCCACCAATATAAATATAAAAAATATAAGTTAAATGCTGTAATCCAAAAGTCATCGAATGCTCTAGATTATCTATAGTTGAAACATTTAATCCATTGGCCTTATTTATTTGCCAGTACACCATGTTGCTCCATTTAATATCTAAGCCGGTGCCCTGAGAACGCAATATGAACACTTTAAAGGATTCATAAAAAGGCGAATTAAATTGTATGGGCAAATTCAAATACACATTGGCTATACAGAGTTTAGGAACAATTTTAAATCGTGGCTTTGCCAGATGTATTTGTAAATGTTGCATTACTTTCCACTCTTCATTATAAACAACGTAGGCATAACGTGTGTCCAATTGATTTAGATGATAGGACACGGTATCAGCATCGGTTATTATCAAGTTGTCAGTGATATTATCGGGTAGCAAATCCAAATATTTGTAAGTATCACGTATATAGTCGACCAGCATTATGGACAGATTTGCTTTTATCAAGTCATCCAGAGACTCAATTTGTTCGGGATATAAAGTGCTGCTTAAAAAGGATGACAATGCCGCAATATGAGTCTGACAATAGATCATACCTGTTAGCAGCAAAAGCATATGTACACATATTTTCATTCTACAGGAAAAACTATTCAGAGAAATAGTTTTAGAACGGCCCATATTATCTACTGGCATATTGAGCAGTCCCCTAAGAGTAGTGGAAAAAGCCAACCAGGGCTTCATTCGGCCGTAATTGCCATAGTTAATGAGCATATAAGCCAATTGAAAAGTCAAAAATAATACCAACAATAGAAACCACATTCTTAAACTGAGAGTTTTTGGTATATAAAGGCCGGGAAATATTTCCTGTTTAACGGGTACCACAACACAGCTGTTGGTATTACTAATGGGATAACTGTTGGTGAATTTGTTAGGTATTAAAGCAGTTAGGGGATTTATGGAAATTTGTATATTGCGATCTTTTAACGAGTCATAAATATAATCCATGGCTGCAATCCAAGAACATTTGATCTTTTCACTTCGTACTTCTTCAAATGTGGAATTAATGTATTTAATATATTCCATAAAGATTTTTCCCGAAATGCCGGTAACTGTTTCGTTGCCAGTAGAAGGATCTAAGGACTGAAATCGATGTCAGAATAGAAAGGAATCAAAAATAAATATTATTATTTTTTTGTTATTCTTCTTTACCTTAAAAACAAGTGGTTTATCTGCAACAACAGGACTTCTAAATGTATAGCCTAATAAATTTCTAGTACGATCTAGAAAATAATTGCTTGGATGTTGATGGGTTAATTCTATAATTTTAGTGGGCCAAGGAAAAGGTGTGTATGTATAAACTTCCAATTGCAACTCTGTCAAACTCTTCTTAATATGATTCTTTTGAAAGAGTAATATAACATTTAGCATATTGTTCGACCAACACCAATCAAAAAATCTCCTCAACTTCTCCAAACGTACAAAAGTAAAGACATTCGTCATTTCGTGGCCAGTTAGTAGAACAATAATTTTCGTTTCCAAACAAGCACCCAAAGATAAAGCCAAAAATTCTTTTAATTCAGCATTGAAAATATCACTTAATATGACAACGGCTAAGTTTTTATTGGTTAGAAATTTGCCCAAATTTGGTATGGCTTTGGTGTTGTTGATATATTCCCAGGGGGAAATAGTAAAAGCCATCATAGGTTTTTCTATTTGAGACATAAAATGTTCGGCTAACATATTGGCCGGATGTTTGTAGGTGATTTCTTCATTCATATATTTACCCTGATCAAGGGTTCTCAATAATAGATGATTTTTCAGCGGCATTTCGTAAAAACTTCGAGGAGTTCGATAGATTATGATGTTGTCGAATTGATGAATTTCATGCAGTTTCACCATTAAATTTTTTAATATGTAAACTTGCTGCTGTATAATAATTTCCTCCGAGGGCATGGCAATGCCATGACTAAGCAGCTCAAGTAGTAATAAAGCCAATAAATTTTTATATAAAATCATGACTGATTAAATGATAACTGATGTTAATGTAATGACCGATAAAGTATTTATACTTTTATATGGCTTAAGGATTTCATAATTATAACACTGTACAACAAAATCAAATTTTTTTTAAATAAAAAGGTTCTAACGCACAGTGGTTTAAATTGGAAAGAAATGGTAATACATCTGTATCTTTTAAAGTTACGATCCGATTACAAAACGATGTATGTGAAAATCAGAGAGAAGCACCTGACCTTTGAGAATATTGAAATTTGGACTACCCTGTTGAAACACATGTTGATCTACAGGGTGTCAAAGTTGACTACCCCTGGCAGGAAAAACCTTGTCGACCTCATAACTTTTACAAATATTATCCGATTTTAATAAATTTAAGCTTGTTGTAAAAAAAATATTTAATATTATTTCATTAAGATATCTTTAATATTTTCAAAAATATTTGGCTTTGAATTTTAAAAGTTTGTGTTTTGGGCTCAACTTTGTTCTCTATTCCGTCAATATCTCCGAAAATAGCATAGCCAAAATTTTCCAAAAATATTTTACGATTTTGAACACAATGCCAGATAATATGTAAAAAAAATTTTAAGTTATCTCTGTTTAGTCGCTCATCACAAAATTCTATTTTCCATAAAAATTACATGGGAAAAGTCGGGTTTTTTTCTTAAAAATGTATCTCACGTACTAATGATCCAATGTATATTGCTTGTACATATTTTTATAGGAAACTGAATACTATACAAAAACTATATTTAATTATTTTTTGCTAAACTCTGTCATTCCAAAGTTATTCACGCTCAAAGTTCAATTCGTACCACGCGTTCCCGTACCACCCACATCGAATTCGCGACGCCTTTTAGCAAATTTCTAGTATAAATTATCAACTCCGTAACAAATATACATTTAACAACCTTCCCCTCTAAGTCGTTACGTAATATATGAATATCCCCTTAGAACCTTTTTAATTTTTGTTGCACAGTGTATAATGAGCCTGTTATGAGAATTATTATTTATGCAACATTCTTTTTATGACCAAATAATTTTTATCAAATTAGTTTAATTTCGTTTTTTTTAATTAAATACAAATTTATGTATGTAATGAGCAGTAATTGCCTCAAATTTTGGCTAAATTCATTGTTAAAAGCAATATTGAGGTAATAAATGAAATTAATATGCTGTTTATAGAACCCAAGCAATCGAATTGAGGGAGAAATTTTTATGAAAAGCACTCAGTTTTTTGAGTGGTTTCCATAAAAATTTTCTACTCAATTCGATTACTTGGGTTCTAGAAACAACACATAAGAGTAGGAACAAGAGATGGACACGTCTCACGCGATTTCCATTAGTAATGGGCGTGAGTGAATTTTCTCCCACTCATGTGGGTATGCAGGAACGTAATGGGCATGAGTGAGAGTCTATGAGTAGAATTTTTGCGTGATTGTTTCGTGATTGAAATGTTCTGATATGTAAAATGTTTGAAAAAAAATTCGAAAATTATGAAATACACTGAAAAACTATTACTTATATCCAAGGAATTTTTTCATAAATGCTATGAATCTAACATGATAATTTTTTTCCAAATTATTTTCATTCCAGCTAAGGAACTTTTACACAAATTAATTCATAAATTCCTTAAAAATTATTTTTAAAAATTCAGTATTGAACTTGTATAGTCTGTTGTACTAACCACAATGCTTTCCTTTCTGCCAAACAGACTATTTGGAATTAATTGTAGTTTTACTTTATATAAATAGAAAAGCATTTTGGAATTTGTTGACAAAAAAGTTGAACATTTTTTTCAAAACAACTTTGATTTCATACATAAATGTATTTATTGAAAGATAACTACATACTGGGAATGAAAAATTCCTGTATTTTATTTATAAATTACTAAAATATATGAACAATATATTATGAACTTTTTTCATACTATTTATATTCAAACTTTTTTCTGTGTACCAATAAAAGTGATTCACCACAATTGGTAGAAAGTTGTAAGAAAAAATGAAATAAAATCAAAAGCATTGGAAAATGGAAAATCGCCAACACGCAAAAAGATTACCGAAACGAGAAAAAATCTCCAAACTGAAAAAATCGTCAAAACGGAAAAAAACTCGCAAAAAACAACAACGAAAAAAATTCATAAAACTAAAATATTTGCCAAAACGAAAAAAATCGATATAACGAAAATAAATAGCTCAAAAAAGAAAAAAAAATCGCCAAAACGGAAAAAACGCTAAAATGAAAAAACACCAAAACGGAAAAACCACGCAAGCCGAAAACAAACAAAAAATAATTCAGTAAAGTGCGACGAATATCATATACATACATATGTATGTTCCTTTCGCCTTGTTGGCGATTTTTTTGTTTTATTTTTTTTCGGTTTTTGGCGATCTTTTTAGTTTTGGCGATTTTTTAGTTTCTTGGCGATTTTTTTTACAATTTCTTTTGGTTTTCGCGATTTTTTATTTTGGCGATTTTTTCCATTTAGCGATTTTTTTTAGTTTTGAGAATTTTTTTCATTTTTGGTGATTTTTTTATTTTTTAGCGATTTTTTGACGATTTTTTAGTTTTGACGATTTTTCTTACTTTTGGCAATTTTTTCGTTTAGGCGATTTTTTCGATTTTTTACGTTATTTTTAGGTATTAAGATTTTTTGTTTTGGCGCGTGCTTTTTTCCGTTTTAGTGTTTTTTTTTTTTGTTTTGGCGTTTTTCCTTTTTTTCCTTTCCCCTTTTTGGCGATTTTTTTTTTCATTTTATATTTTTTTCGGTTTTTGATGATCTTTTTAGCTTTGGCGATATTTTTGTTTTATACAATTTCTTTTGGTTTTTTGCGATTTTATTTATTTTGGTGATTTTTTCCATTTAGCGATTTTTTAGTTTTGGGAATTTTTTTCATTTTTGGTGATTTTTTGTATTTTTTAGCGATTTGTTTGACGTTTTTTTTATTTTTGGCGGTTTTTGTTACTTTTGGTGATTTTTTCGTTTAGCCGATTTTTTCGATTTTTTACGATATTTTTAGATTTTAAGATTTTTTTAGTTTTCGTGCTTTTTCCGTTTTGTGATGTTTTTTAGTGTTGGCGTTTTTTCGCTTTTGCAAGTTTTTAGTTTTTGTGATTTTTTTTCGTTTTTTGACGATACAGCTAAATTTCAAAATTAAACAACCTGATAGAATTTTTAGTTAGTTTATTTTAGCATTCGCTACTATTGCCTTTAAAATGCTGCACTAGCTGTGAAAATTTCAAGAGTTTGTCTCTTACGGTTTCCAAGATACAGGTAATTTTCAAAATTACATTAACGAACTGAAAGAATACCCTTTAATTTTTGTTTTGTTTAGATTTCAGTATTAATTGGTGTAGGATGTGTAATAATACACTAACTTTAAAGATTTCAAGTGCCTATATAATATATTATAAGGTGTCTGTATATTACATTATGGCTCAAAAGATATAGCTAAATTTCAAAATGACATAACTTGATAGAATACCCTTTAATTGTTATATTGTTTTTTAGCATTCGCTACTGTTGCTTTTAAAATGCTGCACTATCTGTAAACATTTCAAGAGTTTGCCTCTAACGATTTCCAAGATACAGATAATTCTCAAAATTACATTAACTGGTGTAGTACCCTATCATTTTTATTTGGTTTAAATTTTAGTGTTAGTTGATGTAGTCTGTATATTAATACACTAACTATGGAAATTTCAAGTGTCTATATATAAGTGTCTGTATATTATATTAGGATTTCAACATACTTCGTTGCTCGCTTTAGAACACCCTTTAACTTTTAACTGTCATATATTTATATATATTTATTGTAGCGGCCATAGTTATACATATTCTGTAAAACTTTCAGGTTCGTACCTCTTACGGTTCTCGAGAAAACAGCCTGTGAGAAAGACAGACGGATGGACTGCGTAGCGAAAACAATACGGTTGCTTTTTACTTTTGTTGTACGGAACCCTAAAAAACACAAAACGGAAAAAATCAGCAAAACGGAAATAATTGCTAAAACGAAAACAAATCACTAAAACTAGGAAATTTGGCTACAAAGTAAATAATCAAAACAACGAAAAAAAAATCATCCAAAGTGGAAAAAATATCAAAAAACTGAAAAAATCACCATAAAGTAAGTAATCACTAAAAAAACAGAATATTATCACCAAAACGGAAAAACAAATTTTACTACAAAGTAAATAATCAAAATAACGAAAAAAAATTTTAAAACGAAAAAAAATCATCCAAAGTGGAAAAAATCTCCAAAAACTGAAAAAATATCATCATAACGTAAGAAATCACTAAAAAAAACAGAATAATATCACCAAAACGGAAAATAGTCGCTAGAATGGAAGAAAGTCAACGAAACGAAAAAATCGCCAAAGCTGGAAAAAAAATCACCGAATCGGAAAAATTCGGCCACGAAAAAAAAATTAGTTAAACAAAAAATCGCCCAAGCTGAAAACGGAAAAAATTGTCGAAACAAAACAAAATCAGGGAACGGGAAAAACTCAGCAAAATGAGAAATAATTGATAAAACGGAAACAAAGCACTAAAACTGGAAAGTTTTACTACAACGGAAAAACAATCGACAAAATTAAAAAAATTGCTAAAACGAAAAAAAGTCCGCTCAAGTGGAAGAAATCACAAAAAAAAGAAAAAAATCACCAAAATGGAAAATAGTCGTCGCCAGAATGGAAGAAAGTCGACGAAACGAAAAAATCGCCAAAGCTGGAAAAAAATCTCCGAATTGGAAAAAATCGGCAAAACGAAAATAAAAATTATTAAACAAAAAATCGCCTAAGATGAATTAATGGGTCGATTATGGATTGCAACCGAACTTCAGTTGCGTTGCCTGCCGGCAACTGAAATTTTGTGGTTGCCAGAAAAGCACTAAATAGCAAATGAAATTAACAGCTCTGTTGCCAGTTGCCATCCGTAATAGCATTTTTAGCAACTGGCAACCCAACTGAGATTTAGCCCTTTTTAGCCGCCTTTTGAAAATTTTTTCGCGTTTTGGGTCCCAAAAATTGGCATCACTGGTTAAAATCCTTCAATAAGAACTTCTCATTTCCAGAAAACACATGAAACTGTTTTAGTTTATACTTTAAATAATTTTATTAATATTTTTTTAGATATATATAATTTTATTTATTTAATTCTTTTGTTTTATTTATTTTTTTTGTAATTTATATACAGATTGACATAGAGCTTTAATTAATTTAAATATTTATCTTTTTATAAGTTTTCCATTATATGTATATAATAATTGTATAAATTATGATAAACAATTTATTTAAATTTCTTTTTTTTTATAATTAAGGTTTTTAACACATGCACATTTTTAAGCTCATAATAGCCCAATTCACAATCTTGTGCAAATGGTCTTGCATCGTAGCATTTGCAAAATTGATAGTATATTTATACTCACCACTAACAATTGTTAAGTGGTGAGTATCAGTATGCAATACTATTTTGCAAATGCTACGATGCAAGACCATTTGCACAAGATTGTGAATTGGGCTAATGTGTTACTTGGTTTTTCAATAGATATTATTTTTTGTAGCAATAATTGATTTTGATACTTAATTAAACTTAATTAGAGAGATAAAAACGTTAGACTAATCAACAAAATGGTGGAATGTTATGTGTAAAACCACCAATCAATAAAACAAACATAATATTTTAATGATTTTTTGTTACAATTGAAAACAAAAACTAACAGATATACTTTTATAGAAGGCTATTGTGATTGGAGAGCCTGATTTGCGATTGATAACAAAAGGAAAGCCGGTATTTCTTATTTTTGTGAATAAATTGTAAAGAAATTTTTGATATGATTATACTATGACATAATTTATATTAATTTTAGAAAATACGATTCATTACGGTTCACGTTCAACTCTATTGTGAATGGCGTTACAAATAGTTTTGTTTAGATATTTTAAAAATTATAATTTCTTATTGCTAAATGACAAGGATTTTAATTAACTTTAGATATTCGGAAATTTCACTGCAATTTGAAAAACTAAGAAGACCCATTAGAAAAATTGTGGATGACGTGAGATGATGGAAAATCATTCCCAATTTAATTAAAATTTATAGATTAGGGAAATCGCTTAGAATCAAGGAAACTTTGATAAACATTATGTATCATTCAAAATTGTTTTTGAAAATTAATTCAAACGTAAATTTTTGTATAGACTATTGGTAATAAAGTTTTCTCTTAACGGATTTTGTTATTTAATATCTAAATAAATTTTCAAATTGAGTATAAATTTGATTAAATTTCTGCATCAGAAATTTATTACTTTAGAGAACTTAAGAGGCCAGTGTTTTAGGAAGTTTTTTAACTCTCGACCTTAGTAGAATGGAATTCTATAAGCATTTAATTTCAATTGAATTTTTTATAGTCTATTGTGAATGATAATAAGTTTTTAAAATATGTATGTATACTTTAGATATTTTACAAGAGACGCTATTCTACAAATTCTAGTCTCTATAAATTAGGAAGTTTTTCAACACTCGGCCTTAATAGAATGAAATTCGATAAGCATTGAATTTCGATTGAATTTTTTATACTCTATTGTGAATGATAATAAGTTTTCAAAATATGTATGTACATTTTAGATATTTTACAAGAGCCGCTATCTCTACATATCCAAAAACTACTACAATTTTAAGTAAAAAATTTGTTCTATTGTGAATGAAGAAAGTTAGCAAATAGATTTTTTAGATAACTTAAAAGTGGTCGAAACTTTCTAAACATTTGCATTTTTCACAAATTTACAATTTGTATATAAATCTTGCTCTATTGTAAATGGATAACGATGTTGAAAAGTTTAATCAATATTTCTTTTCACATAATTTAAAATTAGTGGAAACTTTCTAAGCATTTTAAAATATGCATATCAGAATTTTGAAAATAGCTACATTAAGAAAGTTTTAAATATTACTCTATTGTGAATGATTAAAAATCTTTAACGGCCTTTTTCTCAATGTTTGATTGGAAGTTCAAGTGGACTTAAAGGGCAAGTTTTCTATGTCAAACTTGCCGTTAAGTCCACTTTAACTTTTAATCATACATTGCGAAAAGAGACGTAACTGTTTAATCAATAATGTTTTAAGTCCCATAAAACTTTCTTTGCAGTTTTCAGAAATTTAAAAAAAAACTACGTTTTAACTAGGGATGTAACGATACGCCGTTTTGCCGATCCGATACCGATACCGATACTTAAAAATAAATATCGCCGATACCGATTCCGATACCGATACGAATATTGAAATTGACTTAAAGTTTAGATTAACAAAACTCAAGTGCAATTTTTTTATTATACAAAATTACAGTGTAAGAGATTATTAATATTTAAAATTGATATTAACCCAGTATAAAAAATTGCGAGTATTTTTTAAGGACCTACATTTTCTTTGCTTCCAAAAAATCTATATTAAAAATATGCAGATAACACAGTGCAACAGTCCAAAAAACAAACGGACTTGACAGTATAGATTCGATTGTACTACCACGGGGTAGTAAAACCCTATACTTAGCTTGGCGAATTTGGTGATCAATTTCGTTTTATGCACCTCCAAAGTTTTGGAAAATCAGCGGGCCCTCAAAAAAAGGTGTCATCAACTTTTGCCCAACAGAAAATTCAAACTCGATGATACGGCTTAACTATATATGGCAATAATGTAGCTTAGAGTTCGCTAAACAGATTTTATTACCATTTTATGCCAAAAAATTTTTTTTGTGCACCTTTTTTGAAAAATTAAGGGAAAAAAATTTTTTTCACTTTTTCCAGAATAATTTACAGGGACTCGTAATTTTTTATTAACAATATTTGGCAAATTTATAGCTACGGTAAAGCTGAACAACTTTTGTAAACATGTCAATACAATCTGAATGTATCTGGGCACCCTAAACAGCCCAGAAAAACTAATTTCTACCTTAAAAGTTTTCGTTTTTTACGAGTTAGGCTATATTTTTATTGCATTTTTTTGGTTTCCTTGTTATTGTTCCACTTCTTATGTTGCTGATTTTAGTATTTACTATTTTTTATTGTTTGTTGTTGTTTTGCCAAATAACGGTAATGAAAAATTTGGAGTCCCTACAAGTTACACTGAAAAAAGTGAATAAAATAATTTTTTTTTCAAAAAAAGTACAGGAACATATTATTTTTCTGGGCACAAAATCTTAGTGAAATACAACAAAGAAGTATGCACTTGAATATACTGTTTTCAACAAAAAAAAATTTTTTTGCATAAAAAAATTGTGAAAAACTGAAATTTTTAAGGTAAAAAGTGGTCTGTGTGAGCTATTAGAGTGCCTAGATACGTGCAGATTGTATTGATGTTCACAAAAGTTGTTCAGCTCTACCGTAACTATAAGTTTGCCAAATATTGTTAGTTAAAAATTACAAGTCCCTGTAAATTATTCTGAAAAAAGTGAAAAAAACATTTTTTCCTTAATTTTGTGAACAAAAAGTTAACGAAAAATTTTTTTGCCATGAAATGTTAAAAAAATCTGTTAAACAGACTCTTAGCTACATTATTGCCATATACAGTTAAGCGGTATTATAAAGTTTGAATTAGCTGTTGGCCAAATACTGATGACCCCGTTTTTTGAGGCCCCACTGATTTTTAGAAAATTTGGAGGTCCATAAAAAAAATTGGTCACCAAATTCGCCAAACTGAGTAAAGGGTTTTACTACGCCATTGTAGGACAATCGAACCTGTACTGTCCAGTTCTTGTGTTTTTCCAAAAGTATTTATTTATCGCATAGTGTAATTAGTAGAAAAGCAAGAAAAAAATATAAATTCCTTTATAATTTTAAAAAATTCTCGCCATACTCGCATTAAAAAAATTGTGAAAATGGGTAATTTTTTATCCTTTTTTCTTGAGGAAAAATCATTATAGAACACCGAAAAAGAAATTTGTCCGAGCATCGCTTCCAATTCGGTGATTGGTAATCGAAAAACAGAACTTCTTGCAATGACAAGGATATGTAACACTAATTAAAAATGATCCAAATTTGCAATACTTCCGGATCGCGAATTCTACATTTTCATGACTACTTTGGAGTGTCTTTTTTTGCTGGAATAAGATTTAAAAAACAACGAATTGAATTTGAATTCATGGTAAAATTAACAAAAAATAAATAATTTTTTTACAAAATAATAGTATAAAATATTATTAATTTTTAAAATTGATATTGATAAGATTTAAAAAATAAGGAAATGAGTTTAGTTCATGGTAAAATTAACAAAAAATAAATAATTTGTCAGAAAAAAACTCTGAAAAAATGTTTAAAAGTATCGTCGTATCGACAGTAAAATATCGCCGATACCGATGTATCGGAAAATCTGAAATATCGCCGATATATCGGTATCGGTATCGGTATTCGTTACATCCCTAGTTTTAACTATAAATCCTACTCTATTGTGAATAAATAAAGGTGTTTAAAGGTTTCATCAATAATTCTTTTTATATAATTTAGAAGTGTTCGGGTCTTTCTAAGCATTTTTTTATTTTAATTTAAGAAAACGCCTACTTTTTTAACTATAAATTCTACCTTTTGTGAATGATTTAAGCTGTTTAGAGGTTTGAGCAATAATTTTTTAACACAATTTAAAAGCGGTCCGAACTTTCTAAGCATTTTAAAGCACAATTTATATTTTCACGCAAAAACTTTTCAGTTTCTACTTAAGAAAAAACGAATCTTGTAACTTTTCACATTTTTACTCTATTGTGAATGAAGTTCTTACGAAAACTCTAAATTGTCTGTAATAGTAAATGAATTTTCTTTACCAAACTAAACAATTTTGACTAAAAAAAGATTATCCTAAAATGAATTCTACCCGATTTTTCAAGAACTTTTCCTTTTTTAGGAAATATTTCCTTACAAATTTGCAACAAAAAAAGTAACATGCTGTTATTTAAATCTCTATATATAGAACTCGCCTAATTTCAATTTAATTTTAAGGTTGGCCGAATAGCATTTCCGAGCCAGGTGGTATAGAATTAGGATCCACAGTGGAGGAGAAATAATTGGCAGGGCTATTAAATGCTTCAGTATGATTATATGTTTGTGAAGTAGCTTGAGTTTGCTGCTGCTGTTGTTGTTGCGCCTGAGCCTGAGCCTGTTGCTGCTGTTGTTGCTGATATTGCATTTGTAATATTTGTAAATTGCGCTGATGTTGTTCCACGCTCACCATTACATCCACGGTGGCATTGTTTTCTTGCAAGGTCAAATTGTAGGGATTTTGTACATATTCCTCATAGATATCATTTCCTGTTTGATTTTGTTGCCTTGGCTGCGCATAAACGGGAGTAAAGCTTTGTATAATGGCTGTTGGTGGCCGTTTATTAAAAGAGGGATACTCATTACCCGCCATTAAATGTGAAATTGGCACATTAGGCTTGTCATTTGCGACAGATGATACAGTTTGGTCGGTTCGAGGAGGTCTATAATCTACGGCACTTTCCGCTATAGTTGAAACTTCATCGAAACTTAAAGTGGAGCTATTAAAGTGGCTAGAATTAGAGGCTTCGTTGCTAGTATTTGACGTATCGTTGGCCGATTTTTTACTATTTTCCGAAATGTTTTGCTGTTCTTGATATTTTTCATAGTATTTATTGTATTGTTGTTGCAGTAAATCACGCATGCTTACATTATCCTGATCATTTTCATTTGTTTGTTGAGCGTTTGGGGTATCTGGAGAAATTGGCGGCTCTTGTTGTGTGTAGCCTCCAGCTTGAGATGTTGATGGTGGCGAATCAAAAAGTTCTATGGAACATGAAGGATAATCTGCTGCTGCTGTATCTGTCATTGTTGAACTTAATGGCATTTTGTTAAAGAATATAGGAACATTAGTGGCCGATGGATTTGTCGTCTCAGCACTTGTCGTTGCACTAGCAGCATCAGTAGCTGTAAACTGTAGTATGGGTGATGTAGAGTTGGTAGTTGCAACAGCTTCTGGTTCTATAGTTTGTGAAAATAAAACTGCACTAGTAGATGGCATGTCATCTAAGGAGGTGGCTAAATGATTTGGAGGTTGCTGTTGCTGAGGTACTATCATGGGTATAGGGGCAACAGTTGTTGGTGGTATCTTTATGTATTAAACAAAAAACAGAAAAAACACTTTTAATAAAACCAACAAAAAAAAAACACATTTTCAATGACTTCTTACTTGTCCCAATATAAAGGCAGGCTTTTGCAATATATCTGCTTCGGGTGGATGTAATATAATACTACTATTACGTGGCGATTCCATAGGTGACATAAGTAAAGGTGATTGTATTTCCTGCAGTGTTGTGGTGGCCATTGGAACTGGTTGCTGTTGTATTTCTGGTTGCGGCTTTTGCGGTACTATGGCTACCGCTGGCATTTTATTTGTATCAGCACTTGTTGTATGTTGAGACTGATTCATAACATGGGCTCGGTTTCCTTAAATTTTTTAAAATTTATTAAAATTGTAAGCTTTTATCTACGAATAACTTCAAGGGCTTACACTAGAATGAAGATGACTTTTTTTATGTTGTTAGAGACGTGGAGGGAAATGTAAAATGAAAAGTTGGTCACTTAGGTAAATTTTGTTTTGTACATTTTAATGTGTTTTTGAAAAAGAAAAAAGAAACAAGGTGCACTTAACATTATTAAAATTAAAAAGATAAAAAGTGAACTGTAACAATATCTTACCATGTTTACTTTGAAATAATTTTTTTTTTTTTTAGTTTGAATACTTCTAAAGTAAGATCTTCTCGATTATATATATATCGTTAGTAGAAATGCAAAATCACGTAACTACACTTTTCTTTAATTTTGTAGGAGAGAGCAAAAACTAAGGCCCCTATTATGATTCACAACTAAATTGATAGTTGAGTCGTAGTTGTCAAATTCTTATTATGGATTACAACTTTCATCAAAGTCAGACAACTGTTTTTTATCAGTTGTGTTTTGGTTTTTATTTCGACTATTGTGTTACTTTTGCTTACTTTTAAAATGGTGATTTTAGGCGCCAATCTATCCTATTTGTCAACCAATATTGTTGCCATATCATAAAATCTCAAGAAAAAATAGTAAGGCCAAAACTAAAAATATTTAAAATATTTTGTGATGGCTACTATGGTTTCAAAAAAGGAGAGTATAGATAAGAACGTTTTTTTCGAACATTGTTTCGAAGACAACTAAAATTAGTTTTGAATCATAATGCAAAAAATGGTTGAGTTGGGTTGTAACATTGCCAACTCAAACTAGTTGAGTTGTGAATCATAATAGGGACCTAAATAAAATACTTCAAATGACTAAAGTAAAATCTGTTTATTTTCGTTTTTGATTTGTGTGCCTTTTATGATAATAATTGAAAATGTTATTTTGAATTTAATTTTTTTTTTTACAAATGACATTTTACGCATCAATGTAAAGTTGTAACTTTTTTTCATTTTCGTGATTTGTTCATTGTTTTTTTCGATTTTTCGTTTTTTGCAATTTTTTGCCGATTTTTTTAGTTTTAGCGATTTATTTTAGTTTCGGCCCTTTTTCAGTTTTAGCGCTTTTTTCGGTTTTGGCGATTTTTTTCGGTTTTTGGTGATTTTTTAGTTTTTTGGTTTTGGACTACTCATATATAAGTGTCTGTATATTACATTAGTATTTCAACATTTTTAGTTGCTCGCTTTAGAACACCCTTTAATTTTTAACTGGCATATATTTGTTGTAGCGGCCAACGTTTTACATATTCTGTGAAAATTTCAGGTCCGTAGCTCTACCGGTTCCCGAGAAAACTACCTGTGACAGACAGACGGACAGAGAGACAGACAGCGTAGCGAAAACAATAGGGTTCCTTTACACTTTTGGTGTACGGAGCCCTAAAAACGATTAAACTATTACATTTACAAAATAAAGGACGGTGATTAGATAACGTGGAAATATACAAACAAAAAACATTTGACGGACACATAATATTTGAACCGTTTTAAAACAGGCAACATAATAGCAAATGACCTTGTTCAAAAGGATAACCCAAATATGTACAATTACAGATTACTACTTACATAGGTATAAAACATCTATGTAGTAACTAATCGCCTACATTACAAAAATATTAAACACAAACATTCCAGCCGGAAAAGGTAATGAATAGGAAACGAGAATTATATAATAGTGAGACGAAAATAAGAGGAACAGGTAGATGGAGGCACACATAAGCATATAGAGACGAGAGAGAGAGAGAGAGAGAAAGAGAGAGAAACACAAATGATTCCATTATCAAACCTTTACAGTATAATGAGGACACCCTAGGCTAATTTTGGTTAAAAAAAAATAAAACATTTCGAAATTAGAAACATTTTAATTCATACCCATTAAAAATAAAAAATGCTAAACCCTGTAATTCCGGTACAAAGGAAGTCATGATATTTTTGTTTTAATATTTAATAGTTTTAGTATTCTAGATGTGTTTCCTTAACAATTATACAGCTGTTCGTATGGATATGCAAAAGGGAAACATTTCAAAAAAATTTTTTGTTGTGCAACCTAAAATAAGGTTTTTTGTTTTCAATAAAGTCTATTAACGTTTAATTATATTTATGAACGTTCAGAAAAATTTACATAAAACATACCCGCGTAAATGGTAAAAATTACGATAAAAAAACTTTATGTAAACCTTCTTTGCTGCTTTTCTCCATTCCGACTTTTTGGCATATGGGCCAAAACCATAATGAGCTAACTATATATAAACGGGCACTATATAAACCACTCATAACTTTTAAAATTCGACTTGGTAGATTTGAAAATTTTTCGAAAAAAATTTGAAAATGTTTTTATGAATTTCATTTTAGGCCACCATTGCCCGATCGAGTAAATTAATTATGTTGTTGAAGTTCAAAAAATTTTCGATATTTCAAGACGCATATTATATAACATGACACATATGTAAAGCTAAATATATTTTAAACTATATATAAAATGTATAAGAAATAAAAATTAAACAAAAATTTTATATTTCATATTTTGTAGTTTTCATAAATTCTTGCAATTTTCTGATTTGATTATATTTTCTCTTTTGTCCTGCGGCTTTTTCTTCAAAATGTTATGTTTATTTTTGAACAATTTCATAATTAACTTCTTGTGTGTGATATTAGGAATCACTTCTTTTATAACATGTTTCTGGGATATTCGTATAACATTAAAATCTTGCGGTTTCTTCACTGCTTTACTTATGTCTTGTTCAAATTTGTTTTGCTTTAATAACGCTGTCATAGACTTTTGAAAATTTTCTATCATTTGCATTATGATTTTTAAATGTTTGTGCATTAATTTTTATAATGAAAATGATCAAGAACGAAAAAATTAATAATAAAACTTGCACTTACCCTCATCTCTGAATAGTTCATCTTTAAGATTTGGTAAAAATTCTCCTATACGATTCCAAGTTAGCTCCCACAGCGCCATGTTCAGGGAGCCATCGTTATTGTGAAACACACGCACCGAGTGCATGACCAGCAGCATATTTTTCAAAATTTCCTGCATTTGTTCCGATAACATATCCGAACCAACTTTCATAAATTTTTCTATATAATCCAAAATTTGTATCCACAATTCATTGAAAGCTTTGCCTAACTCAATGAGTGGTGTTAAATGGTGCAAGAATACTTTTGACATAATTGTGGCGGTACGTATGCGTGACTCTTCCAAGAGTACGGGATCTAATAGAGCCACAGCTGGACTATCGGGTAGCAGTTCATTTAACAGAGGAAAGAGTACCTGTTGAAAGCAGGAAGCCCATTCGGTGCCCGAAAGAGTTTGTAGATCGTGTACAAGTAAAGCTCGTTGTTGTAAACATGATATGGCATGTGTTCTAACTTCTCGGCGTCTATCCATTGCCAAACGGGCAATGCCTTGTAGCAGTGGACACCAACCTTGAGCCCATAAAGCCGAGCACTGGGGCACAGCACAACCTTCTTCGGCCCACCAACGGAATATTTGAGCGGTTCGTGTATACAAAGTGTACATAAGATCCAACAATTGAATCGATAAAGTTTCATAGCGCTGTGCCAAATCTGATTCATCACCTTCCTGCAAACCCTCACCAGCATTATCCAAATGACCCTGATTATCATGTCCACTGTGTTTAGAACGATCTGATGATCTATCATTACGTCTGTTGGCAGATTTTTTCTTTTGATTTTGAGCTCCAGCTGCCAAAGCAGCATCAAATTTACGCCTCTGCCGTATACCACCATCACGGCAGGCCTCTACAAAAGTGCGTATACATCTAACACAACTCTCAAAGTTATAGGGCGTTATGTGGGCCACATTGCGTACAATGAATGCCAAAGAATCCCAGCATTTGAATAAAGCAAATGGTGTATGATCCATAAGTTTGCAATTGTATGTAAGATTGGATAAGGCAGGAGCGCCTCCAATAGATTCGGGTGGTGATTGCGGCCGAGATGAAGTCGATGTTAAGTCGGTATCTTTGTTAACCAAAATCCAATTTTCTGCAGTTGGACTGGAAGGAAAGGGACTACTGGTATTTGAGTTTTGTTGCTGCTGTCCGCTTTGTTGAATTTTTTGAGGTCTAGTTTGTTTGCCAGCCAACTCAGAATCTGATGTATAGCCACGATCTGGAAGTCCCGAATCATCTTCACTACTTAGGCCACCATCCGATTTGGCGGTCATGCCATTAGGCTGCGGCAAAGAGGCATCTTCATATTCAGGAGGTTCTGCGCCAGCACCCACACATTCCAATATGGTAAATACTATTTGCCAATCCTGCTCGGAGTGTATATTTTGAGCCGAAGTCTTGAGTAATTCATACATGCCTATAGATATTTGCTTGGAAATGCGTAAAATAACGCTGGGCTTTAGCATAAGCAGCATTTTTAAAGATTTCAATACCACCGGACACAATTCTTCGTTACGCATTAAATATATGGCCAGCTTAAGCATGGCTACTATACAACGATTTAGCAAATAATCATAACCACAGGATGAACTACCCATAAGTAAAAGATACATTTGATCCCTGACGGCCGGCCACAAGGGAATCATACGATCTCGATTATAAATTACAATTTTCACTAAAAATTCCATCCAAAATACTACTAAGTCTTCAGCATAAGGCATTGCTATGGACTTGTGGGCATTGGGAGCCTTTAGATTACCCAATACTTCTTTCAATAATTCCTGTAATGATTCTAGTTGTACAAATTTTGATTCTTGTATCATTTGATCCAGTTGGCAATCTTTTATACACTTTTTGCCTATTTTTATAAATTCCAGCTCTTCATAGGAGGGCTCTCGTTGGCCCTCCGACGACAAATAAGAATATAGACTAGAAAATAAGCCAGACTCTTGTTTTTGACTCGGTTTCTCTAGTATTAATTGAGCCTTGCCAGAAGGTTCACAAAAGTCTTCTACTTCCATTAGGGATTTCGGTAATAATTTCAAACGAAAGAGTTGCAGATAAATATCTAAAATATGACGCCAACCATCTCTTAACGAATCACCATAATCATGAACCAAAGCAAACACTGTACGCATGGCAGCCTGAGCTTTGGGGTTAAGGCCAAAATTAACAGCTTGCACAATTTCATTTGATGCCGGATTGGGGGCCTCCTGCTGAGCACTGCTTAAGATGGTGGTGAATTTGCAAAGTGTCAAAATCAAAGCATCAAAATCTTCATATAGATTATAAAAGGCTGAAATACCAGCACATTTAGTGAAACCTGCAAACCCCCAAAGAAATTATAAATATAATGCTTTAAAAATTCCCCTCTTTACAACTCACCAGTTAAAGTTCTTTGATAACCATTGTCACTGCTTTTATCAAACATAAAACTTAGTGAAGATAGTGATGGACCCCAAATAACATTAAATATTTCCATATCATAAGTAGAATCGTGTACATAATTGAAGGCACCATCCGTAGTGGCTCCACGTCTTAATAGCACTTTCCACAAATAGTTTTCACGTACCAACCCGGTTTGTTCGGCCGGCATAATAATTTCCTCGTTTCTATTGAAAATGTAAAATTGTAACTAATTTTTTTTATATTAAGAACATTTGAGCTTACTTAATGGCATTGAATATAGTGGCTAATAGCTCCTGATCAAAATCGGTGCCACCATTTAAACCTCTTAAATTTTTAAGAAAATCTTCCTCTGTCATGGGCACATTTAAGCGTTTAGCATTAGAATTATGTTGATCCATATTTAGCATTATAACGGCATAAGCCACACTAAATGCGGCATCAGTATTGGCAAATGGTTCACCGTTTTGTTTCTAAAAATATTATTATTTTAATAAGGGTTTTCACGCTTCGTATTAAGGTATTCTTTTATAATTAAACCACTAAATTACAAGACCACCAGAACAAAACACATTGAAATATAATAGGGGAAATCACGCTTCGTATTAAAGTGCCCTTTAAAAAATTAAACCCCTTTTAAAGATACTAAATTACGAGGTCACAACCAAAAAATACATTAGGGGAATTCACGCTTCGTATTAATGTGCTCTTTTAAATTTAAACCCCTTTTAAAGACACTATAGAGGAGTTCACGCTTCGTATTAAAGTGCACTTTTAAATTTAAAACCCTTTTAAAAAACTAAAAGGGTTTAAAAACATAATTTATTAAAAGGGTTTTAGTTTTGAAAGGGTACTTTAACAATAAGGGTGAGACTCCTCATATTTTCTTAAAAGGATCTTAATTTTAAAAGGCTACTTTAATACGAAGCGTGAAAACCGTTAATGTATATTCAAATATAGCAAAAAGAAATTTATGTTGTTAACAACCATAGGCGAAAGAAAGGGAGCCCATCCAGTTTGAAATCTGGAACTTTTGTTTCAAGGACACCTGTAACTTTTACATGATGTTGTCAATGGAGGGGGCAATTGACATAATTAAGATATTCAGTGATTGGATCTAGATCCAAACGTAAGGAGTTTTTCATGTGGTGGTTTCTGTACTACTATTCAAATTGCTGTACTTTAACCTTTAATTACCCGTAATTTGCATAACTGCTTGCATGGCTATTTTAGGAATTTTTATAAAAACAAACTAAAAATTAAAGAATATTCTATCGGGTAATGTAATTTTGAGATTAAGCTGTGTCTTATGAACCGTAATAATTAGATCCTTGAAACAATCAAAATTAATAGTTAAAGCCTAGTACGCAGCTCCTCCTGAATTTCAGGTTTGAATGTTTGTATACGGAATAATGGTTGTGTAGACAAATTTGTATTCATTCACGTAAATTCATTTATTTTTATAAATTATAACGTACAAAATATGAAAAATTATTTGAAAGACGAAAAGAAACACAAAATATCAAAAATTCCTTAACATGCCGTCTACATTAGACATGAAATTTTATGAAAGCGTTGTTACCCCAAATAACATGAAGAAATCATTAACATGAGCAGTCTATACATAACATTAACATGTTGTTAGGTGTTAATGTTAGACATTTCATGTCTAAGGAAGTCGTAGAGTGAGCAAACAATTGTCTGAACATTAATTTTTGTTTTAGTTGACGGAAAAAAGTATCCGGTAATTGATATGCCATCTCTGTGTTAAATAAAAATTGTGTTGATTTTTCTTTTCAGCTGCATACTACCAAACGGAAAGTTGCCCGAAATATTTTCAAACCTGAATTTCAGTTTGTTTTTTTACACATACATATGTACTTATTTCTTATGGCAGCCAGAAATTCAGACAGAACTGCGTACTAGGCTTAAAGGGTAAATTAATAATTAGTATAATAATAACTATAATTAAAGGATATCCCTACAAATATTGCAACGAAAAAGCTGAAAAAAATACGCCAAAACGAAAAAAAATCCCAATTTGACCACCCAATTATCGAAAAAAATTGTGGTACCAAGCGAACCCTTTAAAAAAAAGAATTTTGAAAATCGGTACACGAAGGGTTCCGTATGAATACACATATAACCCTTTTCGTTTTTGCTTTTTTTTTTATTTTGGCAATTTTTTCGTTTTGCTTTTTCGTTTAAATTTAGTTTTTTTTATTTTTAATTTTTATTTTTTTTCCTTGTTTTGGGTATTTTTTTTTTTTGTTTTGGCGCTTTTTTTATTTATGCAATTTTTTGTTTTTTCGATTTTTCGTTTTTTGCAATTTTTTGTTTTTGCCGTTTTTTAGTTTTAGCGAATTTTTTTTTTTTTTGTTTTGGCTTTTTTTAATTTTTTCACTTTTTGAAGATATTTTCAGTTTTAGCAATTTATTTTAATTTTTACGCATTTTTCAGTTTTGGCGCTCTTTTCGGTTTTGGGATATTTTTCGGTCTTTGGAGATTTTTGTTTTGGCGATTTTTTCGGTTTTTGGCGATTTTTTAGTCTTAGCTCTTTTTTGCGCTTTTTTCTTTTGTTTGGCGCTTTCTTTTTCGTTTTTTTTTTTTTCTTATGATATTTTTTGTTTTAGTGCATTTTTTTGTTTTTGTTTTTTTCGCTTTGACGACTTTTTCGGTTCTTTTTGTTTTTTAACTTTCTTTTTTGGCGATATTTTTAGTTTTGGTGATTTTTTGCGTTTTAGGGTTTTTTTCTTCTAATTTTGGTGTTTTTTTTTTGTCCTTCAATACGTTAACAGTCCAAGGTAGAGACTGAGGAGTGCCCCACAAGTCCGCACATATTTTTTTATGGTCTGTCCTGTAAAGTCCAAGTCAAATAAACGATGTTCTCTCAACGTCCCCGATTGTAAAGCTCTTTAAATTTGTATGGATGAACAGCCCACATATGGGCTGTGGCCTGCAGGTGCTTTCCGTTCACAGTCCATATATGGCGATTTTTCGTTTTGCAATTTTTTTAATTTTGGAATTTTTTAGTTTTAGCGTTTTTTCCAAGATAAAGCAAATTGTCTAAATTACATAGTCGAAATTACATTAACTGATAGAACACCCTTTAATTTTTATTGTTTTAAATATCAGTGTTAATTGGTGTAGTCTATTCTACAGAATACACCAATTAACACTAACTTTGAAAATGTTGTGTCTATATATAAGTGTCTGTATATTGCATTAGTATTTCAACATGCTTCGTTGCTCGCTTTTGAACAACATCTAATTTTTACTGTCATATATTTGTTGTTGCAGCGGCCAAAGTTGTACATATTCATTCTGTGAAAATTTTCGGTCCGTAGCTCTTACGGTTCCCGAGAAAACAGCCTATGGCAGACAGACAGACAGACGAACAGACGGACAACGTAGCGAAAACAGTAGGGTTCTTTACACTTTTGGTGTACGGAACCCTAATAAAAATACACAAGAAATATTAACTTTTTTTTAATTCGGTAAAAATATAGCCAAAGCGAAAAAATCGCCTGAATGGAAAAAGCGCTAAAACGAAAAAAATCACCAAAACGAAAAAAAACACCAAAATTAAACAGATCACCAAAAAACGAAAAAATTCGTTAAAAACGAAAAAACGCTAAGGTCCCCAAAAACAAGCAAAAATCGCCAAAACGAAAAAGGGATATACGAAAAAGTTAGTTTTTGTTTTTTCATAACGCAAGACCCCTCAAAATTTTCGTAATTGTTCATCGATTACGAAAATAGCTTTTGAAATAAAATAAACCACCGTCTTAAGGGTGCTACCAATCTTCAAAGTTTTCATTTTGATGGTCATACACGACATTTGGTCTTACATTTTGGTACCGTTATTTTTAATATACATACATATTTTATACATAAAGATATACAACCACTACTAGATAATTATTCAAGCAATAGAAAAAGCACTGTGGTAAGGTAAGTTATAATAATTACAATATTTATTTTAACTCTATAAATAAATTACATGTTTTTATTTACAAAATGAATTGCAAATTGACTAAGGATAGTTCTATATCACCACGGAAATCCTAATTTTAAAGATTAGTAGCACCCTTAAAATGACAGTTTCTTTTATTTCTAAAGCTATTTTCGTAATCTGTGATCAATTACGCAAATTTTGAGGGGTCTTTCGTTATGAAAAACCAAAAACTAATTTTTTCGGGACACGCTAATATACATATGTATATAGGAACGGAGCCTTTCGTGTGCGAGTAAAAGCCGAACTTGACTGAATTTATTTTCATTTGGCTCTACATAGTTTTCGAGATATTCTGTTTTCGAGAAGGCAGTTGCACGTCATATATTAGCATAGGTGAAGAACGTTTTGTCATATTTAATTAAATAAAAAATTCGACAACATTATGCTTAAGATATGCTAACAGTAGTTTCAGAGATATCGTGGTATTTGTGTCAAATAAAATAGATTTTTTTAAATTCATAACAAATAAAAATACAACAGAAATCTCATTTTTTCTTATCTAGTAGCATTTAGTTAGATATAATCCAAGCAAAATGAGCCCTTTCTCACTGAAATTGGCGCACAACTTTTTATTTTATTCATGTGTTGGAACTCAAATGACAAAAATTGCGATTTTCTTACAATCTTGTGAAACACAAACTTTTATGCCTCAAAATAAATTAATGAAAAAGATTTATTTTAAAGCAAAAACGAAATGGTTTTATTATGATCTTTTACTCTTGATAATCTACTTACATGCCAATGATCTGCAAAATGTTCCAAAACCAAAAATATCAAAGGTGCCTCGCCAGGTAAACGGAATGTTTCCAAATACAAACGCAAAGCCTGATCGACTCGTAAACCATTAAAGTCGAAAGATTCCACAAAGTTCATTAAAATTTTGGAATCAACATTTTTCTTTCTCGATATATATTCACCAATCATTTTCTTATCTAAACCAGGATTTTCGCGCAAAAATAAGGCAACCTCCATGGGATCCAATTGAGCATTCAGTATACCATTGTCTTGTAAAAATTGTATGCCTTTATCGGGACGTTGATTAAAGAGCTCTGTGCCTTGGCTCAATATACGTTTCTTATTTTTCACATCTTTTAAATATTCACTTGTTATTGCCTTTTCAGCAGCGCTATCGCCCGAAAGCAAACGCAAACGTGATGAGGTGTTAATAAATTTTGAAATGTTTTCCACTTTGGTATCTTCAAAATTGTTAGGATCATCGATAATGATACCCTCTAAACCGGAATTATGACGCGAATGTCTTAGAGCCGAGGAGGGTGTATTATTAGCACTATTCGCTATATCGCTTGCACTAGAATTGGTATTTTTTGCTGCTGCACAATTGCCCTCTATACTATCCACCACCGATATCAAGGTATCCATGGCTATTATATGGGTATTGTAAACGGCATTTGTGGCCGATAAAGTATATTTTGATAGAAGATTAGTAATACTTTCAAACAAATCACTGCAATAAAGATCACAATCATAATTAATGTAAAGTTCTGTTACAAAACCCGGTATGCGCCATAATTGTAACAGATTATCCAAAGCCAATTCACGCATTTCATAAGGAGTTTTGGGATTATCACTAGCTATAGTTTCCGAAAGCTTTTTCAAATAAAACTCCAATTGGAATTTAAGATGACCCCTCAAGGATTCAAAGAGCAAAAATAAAACTTGTAAATCTGCTGCGAATATAGTAAGACGCTCAGAGTTCATAAGCTTAAAGTAAAAATTTTAATTAAAATTAGCTTGTTTTAAAAATAAAAAATAAAATACTTACCGCAAATAAATTACGACACAAGTCATCTTTGACTAATTGCAATAATGTATCATATTTGCCAATATTATCTGCGCCCACTTCAAAAGCCACCGTCAACAAACTTAAACCCATATGCATCATGGCATCTGTGTTTTGTTTATCCATGGGATTGCACAACAAAATCAAGAAACGAAATAGTTCTTGTATACAAGGCAAACCGTAGGGCACCAAAGGCATCGTACCCTCTGAGCCATCGACAGAGTTTTGTTGGGTGAAACGTACACCAACAGAATTAATGTATTCACTGCTTCCACCTTGAGAGTGTGGTGATTTTGGGCGACTTTCACCTTCATTTTCGGTATTGTTTACAACAGCTGGTGAAGCCGGCTCTACCGATATCATGGGCGATGTAGAATCACTATTTGCGTTTACTGGCACAGCATCGCCTGCTACATCAACACTTTCAGATACAGTTAGAGCCGTTGTGGGTGTTTGTGTTATTTTTCCTTGCAAATCCACTATATTACCGGCTGGTGTGGCCGGCGTGGTAGCTAAGGGGGGAACTTTTAAATGATTAATCGGCATAGGCGTCTGCAATGAACCAACATCTTCTGCTGGCTGTGAATGAGCAGATATTTTACGTTGCTGCTCTTCTGTTCCGGCCTTAGTCTGAGAACGTTTCCTATTGCCACATTCATTATTTTGTGTCTTAATAGATTTCTTACGTTGTTTCTTGTCCTTCTCCATAGAGGCAGCCATCATTTGAAATTTTTTCAATAAACCCGATTCACTGCGATCATCGGCAAACTGTGGCAAACGCATGAACAGTAACAGCACCATGTCTTTTAAAGCCTGTTCAGCAGATCTTCGCAACAGTTCATTGAGGCGAGGTTCGAAACAGATTTTAAAACAACTTAACATTACTTCACACACAGATTCGTTAGTTAGTACTGAACCTTCAGGACTCCGCATAAGTGTATGTAAAACTTCGACTACGCGAAAGAGAGTAACACCATCTGATGATTGATCGGTGCCCATGAAACGGGCATGTGTAACAGCATCGGCTATGTTTTCAATGATAACGGCTAGATTTGGTGATGTGGGATCTATAAGGGAGATAAGTATATTTTAAGGAAGAAACCATGTGACAGATATCAAGGATTCGATACACCCGTTAATCTACAGGCCAATTGCAGTAAAACTGAGTACACAGTTTTTCATTTCTTCACATTTTGGCCTTTTTATATGGCACTCAAGGATATGCAGAATGCATTTTTCAAATGACATTTTTAAAGGATTTCTTTTCTTAATCCTAGAGTTCATTCCAATTTTGCTTCCTTCAAAAAAGTAAAGTGTTATACTAATTCTTGCAAAAAAACCGACTACAAAATAGGCGTGTCACCGCCCCCATATTTTATCATCATGTATCTAATTGTGTGTGGGAAGTCTTTTCTGACCACAATGTTGTATTGTAACGATAACTAAATGTGTATGCAAAGTTTCATAATAATCGGCTAAGTAGAAGTAGTTAAAATGCTTATTTACTTTTCATGGGCGTGGCACTGCCCACATTTCTAAACATAATGTTGTATTGTAACGATAACTAAAAGTGTATGCAAAGTTTCATAAGAATCGGTTTAGTAAAAGTTGTTGTAAAATAATATTTACTTTGCATGGGCGTGGCACAGCCCACTTTTTTAATCCTGATGTAGTATTTAAACAGAAGCTTAATGTGTGTGTAAAGTTGCATAAGAATCGGATGAGTAGAAGTGTTTGAAAGCTAATGTATATATACTTTGTACGGGCGTGACCCCGCCCATTTTTCAACGGGACCAATCTGGAAGTATATTCTTTTGAATAGAAAAAAAAATTCGAAATCGGTTTATAAATGGCGGAGTTTTGAGGAAATATACATAAAAAATACATGACGAATTGATAGCCTTGCTCCTATTTTTGAAGTCGGTTAAAAAGGACGATGTCACTTGAAGTAACTGGCCACGTAATTACTCTCTAGTGAAATTTAAATATATGTCTCCTAAAAATTTACATTATGCAACAACAAACGATGCAAAGAACGATTTTGGGCAACTTGTATAACTTTTTTAAAGCACTTTGCAAAAATTATCTTGGGTTCGATCTCTGTCATGTCGTAAAACGGCTTTGCTGAGTGCTGGTGGCAAATTACGGCCCATATATATATATATATATATATATATATATATATATATATATATATATATATATATATATATATATATATATATATATATATATATATATATATATATATATATATATATATATATATATATATATATATATATATATATATATATATATATATATATATATATATATATATATATATATATATATATATATATATATATATATATATATATATATATATATATATATATATATATATATATATATATATATATATATATATATATATATATATATATATATATATATATATATATATATATATATATATATATATATATATATATATATATATATATATATATATATATATATATATATATATATATATATATATATATATATATATATATATATATATATATATATATATATATATATATATATATATATATATATATATATATCCAATGCCATAATTTGGACTCAGATTTTCTGTCTAGGCAGCCTTTGCTATGGCACAATGATTCTCTTCTCTGGAAAGACTTTAAGCGACAAACGCAGAGGCGGAGTACGTTTAGCACTCCCAAAGGTCTGGTGGGCAGAAAGTCTCAAGCAAAATATCTATATTGAGCGAAGCCGCTATTGAACATATCTAGGGAAGAAAGTCAATTAACCCGTTCGAATGTCGCCTAGGAAAACTTTCTTTAGTTTACTGAAGCCGTGATTACACTGTCTGAGTTTTCGTCTGATTTCAATAGCTAACTTTAAGAATATAATATTGAAAACTGATATTTTATATTAGATGAAAACAGTTCTATTCGTAGGTAATAGTCAGACCAGATCTGCTAAGCAAACTACCAGTTCTTACATGATCCTTAACTGCGTAGTGTAGCATAAGATTGAATACTACTGTTGAAAGCGAGTCTCCTTGTTTTTCTCCACTGTCAGTTGCTTTCTGTTGGATTACAACCTTAGCAGTAGTGTTGACTAATGTTGTGCAGGTAAGTCTTGTGAGTTTTGATGATATTCCTAACTCGGAAAAAGCTTGGGGTATTATGTTTCTATCCATGGAGTCAAACACTTGCTTGAAGTCTATAAAAAGTAGATGCATTTCGATACCACATTCATAGCATTTTTTGCAGTTCTGTTTTAAGAGAAATAGTTGATCAATTGTGGATCTGCCTGGTCGGAATCCTCCCTGATATTCTCCTAGAATATTGGCTGAAGCTTCAATTATTCGATCGGAGAGGATATTCGTAAATATTTTATAACAGACATCTAAAAGAGTTATTCCTCTATAGTTGTCGCATAAGCTCTTATCACCTTTCTTATGTATTGGCACTATGGGGCCGACGCACCAGGATGTCGGGATTTGTTCCTGATGCCAGATATTGCTTATTAGTTTGTGGAGGGCATCGATGCTATCTTCACCCATTGACTTAAGGAGTTCAGCCGTAATCCCATCTTCTCCAGGCACGTTGTTATTTTTCATTTTATTAATTGTTTTTACAATATAACTTCGGTGTGGCGGTGGTATGTTTTCTTCATTATCGTCTATTATGGCTTACATATTTGTGTCATCCGGCCCCTTGTTATATAGTTCGCTAAAATATTCCTTCCATCGTTCTAGAATTTCTTTCTCCTCGGTAAGCGTTGCACCGCTTTTGTCTTTACAGGCATTGACCCTGGGCTGCAAACTTTCTATAGAATTCTCTACTGTTATGATTGGAGAAATCATTGTTTATATCCTCTATTCTTACTTTGAGGGCGTCTTTCTTTTTTTTCCTGCAGATTTTGTTAGCATTTGTTCGCCTTTGGTGATACGTATTCCTGTATTGTGATTCATCATGTTTGCACGGGCCTCATTTTTTAGTCTTATTGCCTCTACACACTCACCGTCGAACCATTTCATTTTTTGTTCTCTTTTTATCACCAATACAATCAGCAGTTGCTGTTGTTATTGTTACTAGGTAGTGGTCACTGTCTATATTCGCACTTCTGCACGAATGAAGGTCTATTACTGATGTCATTCTACGTTTAAATATTAAAACGTAATAAATTTGGTTTGTATTGTTCGTTCCTGGTATCTTCCACGTGCCCTTGTGTATTCTTTTATGGGGGAAGTTTGTGCTGCTGATGAATAGATTCGTCGCTTCTGCAAACTGACACAGTCTAAAGCCATTTCGCGATGTTGTTGTGTGTAATGAGTGATTACCTGCGACCTTCCTATTGAACTCTTCCGAGCCGATCTTGGCATTGAAGTCACTTAGAATTAAAAGTGTATCGTAAGCCGCAGTGGTATGACAGAGATTCTCGAGGTTGTTGTAAAAGTTGTCTTTGAATGCCTCGTCTGCTTCCTCTGTTGGAGCGTATGCTGATATGAGCGGGATGTTGTTGAATCTTCCTTTGATGCGAAGTTTGCACATTCTATCGTCGTAGGAAGTGAAACCGAGTACTGATGATCTGTATTTCCTTGAAACCAAGAAACCAGTTCCATTTCTCCCAGTTATCTGGTCGTTACCACTATAATATAAGCTAAAATCATTCTTCTTTATCTCCCCGCTGCCTGCCCATCGAAGTTCTTGAATTGCCAGTATGTATGTCTACGTGTAGATTTTTCATTTGCCATGCAGCTTCTTGTATTGATCCTGCTCTTAGCATAGTTCTTACATTCCATGTTCCGGTTATCAAATCATTAGTCCGTTTTCGTTGCGTGGGTCTGTATCGGGTATTCGGATTATTTCTTTCTTGATTTCGAACATTCTGAACAGAGTGTAATTTTACAAGGTGGATTGTTGGTCCAACGCTTAACCCTACTCCTCTCTCAACCGGGCTTGGGACCGACTATGGCGGAGTAGTTACTGCGGCTGCCAACTCTCGTTCCAAGGCCGCCTCGAACATGAGGAACAGACGCCTACTAACGCACCGCTTAATATAAGACAGACGTCGGTTGGATTTTGGAGATTGCCTGTTTTGGTCCGCGGGTGGTATTTGATTTCCCACCTACCTTACATATCTGCAAGGCGTTCCTCTATCCGCCACCTTAGAACGCGTCTGATGGAAGACAGGCAACTTCGCACAAAAAGTATAATTTTATCCTTTGAAAACTTAGGGCTAAATGCTTCACAAAACCTTGGTATGTTGACAGGTCACGATTAATAAATTCTTTATTTATCCGCTATTTCGGATATTTTGTTGGTTATCTGATTTGTGCAATAATCGTGGATTTCTAATGAAAATTGTTTTTTCGGAATAAAAAGTTTTAATTTATTCGGCTGTTCGAACAAGAAAAAAAGGCTCCATGAAAAATCGCCCAAAAATAAAAATGAAAAATCGCCCAAAAATAAAAATGAAAAATCGCCCAAAAATTTTCCATACAAATTTTGGGTGATTTTTCATTTTTTTTTTTGCTGATTTTTCATTTTAAAATTTTGCGCGATTTTTCATATTAAAAATTTTTCCATGAAAAGTCGTCCAAAACTAAATCGCCCAAAAATAAAAATGAAAAATCGCGCAAAAATGTTTCCATACAAATTTTAAGTTATTTTTCATATGAAAAATCGCCCAAAATTTTACATCCAAAAATTCTGGTAATCATCAAAATCGAACATAGAATTTAAAATATTATATTATATTAAATAATTGAAAGTTTCTCCAATGTGTTCCATCTAAATCATTATTTGGCTTCTATAGCAGTAGTTTACTACACGGAAAGTCGTTGAAAGCACGTACCAATTTAAGCATTCCGAAGGCTGTTAATATTGAAAATTGTCGTAAGCGAAGCCGTGATTTAACATACCGTATAGTTGAAAATCCTTCCGCCCGACCGATGGCCGGCTATACGGAAAATCGTCGAAATCGTTTCTCAAGTTAAACATTCCAAAGTTCACTAATATAAAAAATTGTCAAAAACGAAGCGGATATTTCACATACCATAGAGTTTAAAATCCTTCGTGCAGGTGGAATCAAGTCTTTGCTTCGCTTACGACAATTTTCAATATAAGTTGCCTTCGAAATGCTTGATTTGGTACGTGCTTTCGACGACTTTTCGTGTAGCCGGCCTTTGGCCGGACGGAAGGATTTTAAACTCTATGGTATGTCAAATCTCGGCTTCGCTTACGACAATTTTCAATATTAGTAGGCTTCGGAATACTTAATTTGGTACGTGCTTCGACGACTTTTCGTGTAGACGGCCTTCGGCCGGGTGGAAGAATTTTAAACTCTATAGCATATCAAGTCTGGTTTTCGCTTACGACAATTACACGGAAAGTCTACTAATATTGAAAATTGTCGTAAGCGAAGCCGAGATTTGACATACCATAGAGTTTAAAATCCTTCCGTCCGTCCAAAGGCCGGCTACACGAAAAGTCGTCGAAAGCACGTACCAAATCAAGCATTCCGAAGGCTACTAATATTAAAAATTGTCGTAAGCGAAGCCAATTTTTGATTCCACCTGCGCGAAATATTTTAAACTCCATGGTATGTCAAACCTCGCCTTCGTTTACGATAATTTTCTATATTAGTGAATCTTGGAATGTTTAACTTGAGATACGCTTTCCGTGTAGCCGGCCTTCGGCCGGACGGAAGGATTTTAAACTCTATGGTAGGTCAAATCTCGGCTTCGCTTACGACAACTTTCAATATTAGGAGCCTTCGGAATGCTTAATTTGGTACATGCTTTCGACGACTTTCCGTGTAGCCGGCCTTCGTTTGGGCGGATGGATTTTAAACTCCATAGTATATCAAATCTCGGCTTCGCTTACGCCAATTTTTTAGATTAATTGCCTTTGGAATATTTTATTTGAACGCGCTTTTGGCGGACGGAAGGACTTTACCCTCTATGTGATATGTAAAATTTTGAGCTGCAGTTTCCTTAACGTCTTAAATTTCTGGCCTTCGATAAATGATCATTACTGTATTATATGTTTATAAATTGTTGTTGTATCTATGATAATTATCTAAATTACCCTTGGAGAGCCATACTATAATTTTTGGCCGATGGAAAATATTGAATTTTATTCATACTTTTATTGCATTTCAGTAAGAAACGAAGACTATTTATGCTTTTCTGTAAGTTTTCTTTTTTTTTTCAATATAAAAATTAAATTACTATAATTTTTAATTTTGTTTGTGTCTTTTTAATTTTGGGCGATATTTCATTTTTTTTTTGTTGGGCGATTTTTCATTTCTTTTTTTTTTGGTGATTTTTTATTTTTAAATTTTGGGCGATTTTTCATTTTTTGGGCGATTCTTCATTTTGAAATTTTGGGCGATTTTTCAATTCTATTTTTGGGCGAAATGAAATTTTATTCGAACGATTATTAAACCCGAATAATTTACAACAAAAACACCTAATTACATTTGCAAATAGATCGTGATATGGTGAACCGATTCGGTTCGTTAGATTTTAAGAATTTTCAAAAATAAAATTTCCGAAAAAACGTATTTTTCAAATAAATTCTAAGCTATTAAATCGATCGAATTCAAAATCAAATCAGCTCTTAAATTGATAAAATAAGTAGACTGCTGGAAATTTGATTGAATGGTCCGAGAGATATTTTTGACGAAAATTTTCGAAATTGGTTAAGAGGTTCGTGGTCTAAATTGTCGAAAAAATTTTTTTATTGTTTTTTTAATTACTCCAAAAGTTTAGAGATTTTGCAGCGCTTTAAGCTCAAAATTAGCGTGAAGTTCCAGGGATGGCCTGCAAGTAGGATTTGCAAATAGTCGAAGATTTGTATAATCGCTATTACGGTTAAAAAATATGATATTAATCGCGATTACCGGTTAATCGCGATTAAACAAGAAAATATACTATAATAATTTGTTATTAAATCAAAAATAAATTTCATAAATCATAAGCAGGGAAACCGCAAATATACATTTGCATGTTTTTTCCTGTTTGATGTATTTAGTCACAAATAAGATATTTGTACGTTTCAGAATTTGTTTAAAATTTTTCGCATCGATTTGTTAGTGCATATTTTAGCATATTTTACCCTTTACATCATGTTTTCGCATATTTCAGAGTTAGCCGCATATTTAGGGAATTTCTTTTTGTTTTTGTGGTATATTTGTCTCTTTTTCTGCATATTTTGGCTCTTTTTTTAATGATGTTAATATGCATATTTATACAAACAACCAAATCTGTTTCATAATAAAAAAAAATTTTAAATTTCAGTAATATTTTCACATTTAAAATTTTTCTCTTTTGCGATTTTAAACTTTCTCTAATGTATTTTCTACCTAATTTCTTAAAAATTTTATTTATTCCATTAATTTATTCCGAGTTTATTCAAAGCTTTCACAATTTTAATTACTTTTTGGGGATTCTTTGAGCAATAAAAATTTTTCGAGATTGTCCGCTTATATATTTACATTTCATATTTAATTTATTAATGCGATTTTTCTGATATATAGAAAAAATATGGAAAACGTGCGATATCATCCCTTACAAAGTTAAATTTTTCTATTTCATTTTTTTTTCTATTTCTATTTCATTTAATAAAAAGCTAAATATGTTGATTTTTTTTTAGAAAATAAGCCGTCATTAGTTCTGTCTGAATATAAAAAAAGTCTAAATTTAACATTTCCATGTCCAAGCCTAATTAATAAAAGTTCGGACTAATGACAGTAAACTCAGCATTCACTCTCCCAAATTGTAAGTTACCCAAAACTCCTGGAAGGTGAAAGTCCACAATTTTAAGATCAAACATTTCAACAGATCTACCTTATTATCTATAACAGCTAACAATTTTCTATATTTAAAATAAAAAATGGGTCCACAGATACATACTTAAATTTGCAAATAAATTAGAAATATTTTTCATTTTAATGTTCTCAAAATATTTGTTTTATAATTTCAGTTTTGTTTATTTGCTAAATTTGAATTATTTATGTAAACACAAAACAGCTGATAATGTTATTCTTGTCCTAACTTACCCAAAGAAAGATCCTAAAACTTTGGACAGGAAATGAAAGAAAAATACTCTTATGAGCTATCTCTTGTAATCTGGAACGCTTTCGGGCAAGTTTGTGCAACTTTGGGTAAGATTGGGCGACTACGGTAACCATCCGAAAACAAAGTTGCTATTTTTATTTCTAATGTTACAGCTAAATAAACAAGTCGCGCCCAATTCTAGCCACTTCAAAATTTAATAATAAATACTTCTTTCTTACTTCCTATTTATTTCTCTGTTAAATTTGATCAGATTTCTTTTATGTAAAATTTCCAATTAGAACATTTCATACTCAAAAAAATGAAATTATGAAAAATCATGTGAAATTATATATGCAGCTTAAGTTTGCTTAAGATTCAATAAGCTTACCTATTAATCCATAAGATAGAAATTTGTTAATGGCTGATAAAGCTAAACTTGTAACCGCTCCTGTAGTCTCCTCCGTGCGTATGACATCCAAGAAGGGGGCTAAAAATACGTTAGGATCTATTAGGCGCAAATCTTCTATGCGATTGAGAACCTGCTTAAGACCCATAAACAGTTTCATCAAAGCATCTTTTTCTTCATCCTAAAGAAGAGGAATGCGTCTTAATTATGTTTGTTTTTAATTCAATAAAGAAACCCCCTGATAAAAAAATCCATGTTAACTTATACACAGATAAATACATATGTATGTAAACATTCATACAAATTTTCATGCATATGTACCCACTAATCGAATACAAACTTACCACGTATGCGGTGGCATTCCAGCGGGAGCCTCTTCGCATAGCCGTCATCAAAGTGGACATTTCGCCCCGCACCACAAATATGCCATTGCCGGGCAAAGACATTATTTGTGTGTTTTGTTCTCAAAATTAATGAAAAACCTTGATAAAATATTTGCTTCTGGTTTCTAGATTCAGGAAAATCTACAAAAATTTTTCCTTCAAACACAAAAATATTTAAAGGGTGTTGGTAGAATCACTAGCTTTTTTGCAGCAATATTTTTGAGTTTTTTATAAACAACTTATAGAAAATTGAATTAACACTTCTGGCTGTTAAGTAATTGTGTAAATTTACATTTTTTTAAAGGAAATTGTCTTATTTTTTCAAAACAATTATAACACGCAACCACAAATTAAAAAAATTCAATTTTCCAACTTGTTTTCTGTCCCTCTTGTATTGTCTTTCGTGTTTTCTTTTAATAAGTGGTGACGTTTCCTTAAACAAAACAAACTGTCAAAAATTTTGCCAAAAATGCTGCCAAATGCTAAACAAAAAGAAGGTTGAAGCAGTTAAACAGTAGTTTTACAAAAACAGCAGAGTTTGTTTTTGTAAGAGTGATTTACACGAAGACTTTACTGTTTAGACTTTTCAAAATTATCTTGAATGGCTTTACCTCGTTCGTCCATACAATCTGAAAAAGTTAAGCTAACAAATCGTCATGTAAATTTTGATATATTAGAGCTATTCAAATTACTTGTTGATGTAATTACTTGTGGAACTGGTCTTCAACTCTCCAACGCTTATTGTAGAATTAGTCGATTCGTATCGTCAGGTGACGGATAAACAATCAAAAGCTGCTACTATAATAAAACACATTATTGTTTATTTAATATGTATACTAGCTTTTGTGATATAGAAATCTACAGAAAATAGATTTTTACGTAGAAAGCGTCAAACAGTAGCATATGTCAAAAACAAAATGCAAAGAACTCTAATAAACAAAGATAAATAATTAGAATATATGAAATAAAATAAGAATAGAAAATTAATTACGGTAAATCTATTTATTTAATATGATAAAAATATGAAATAAAGCAAATAACTATTTAACATCGATACGATATGATTAACAACGAAACAAAGTTGTATGATACAGAAAGATGTAAAGTAATACGACAGTAATCGACTAATTCTACCATTACACTTGCAGCGCCGATTAATATAGCAATATATAGATTAAGATAGATGTTTGTCATGATAAACGTAAAACTTCATAAAAATATATAAGAATATAATTGTATTTTCCTTACCCTACGTCTATACCTGATATATTTTTATCATGACAAATGTCAAATTCCATATATGAAAAACAGGTAACATAAAAATTAGGGAAGAAACGATACGCCGTTTTGCCGATCCGATACCGATACCGATACTTAAAAATAAATATCGCCGATACCGATTCCGATACCGATACGAATATTGAAATTGAGTTCAAGTTTAGATTAACAAATTATTTAGATTAACAAATTATTAATATTTAAAATTGATATTAACCCAGTATAAAAAATTGGAAGTATTTTTTAAGGAGCTACATTTTCTTTGCTTCCAAAAAATCTATATTAAACATATGCAGATAACACAGTGCAACAGTCCAAAAAACACACGGACTTTACCGTAACGATTCGATTGTACTACCACGGGGTAGTAAAACCCTATACTTAGCTTGGCGAATTTGGTGACCAATTTCGTTTTATGGACCACCAAAGTTTTCATCAACTTTTGGCCAACAGAAAATTCAAACTTGGTGATACCGCTTAACTTGCAGTAATGTAGCTAAGAGTTCGTCAAACAGATTTTATTACCATTTTATGCCAAACAGTTATTTTTTCGTGCACTTTTTTTTGTTGAAAAATTAAGGAAAAACATTTTTTTTTCACTTTTTCCAGAATAACTTACAGGTACTCGTAAGTTTTTATTAACAATATTTGACAAAGTTGTAGCTACGGTAAAACTGAACAACTTTTGTGAACATGTCATTACAATCCGAATGTATCTGGGCATCCTAAACAGCCCAGAAAAACTAATTTCTACCTTAAAAGTTTTCGTTTTTTACGAGTTAGGCTACATTTTTATTGCATTTTTTTGATTTTGAGAAACTTTGATGGTCCATAAAAAAAATTGGTCACCAAATTCGCCAAACTTAGTAAAGGGTTTTACTACCCCATTGTAGGACAATCGAACCTGTACTGTCCAGTTCTTGTGTTTTTCCAAAAGTCTTTATTTTTCGCATAGTGTAATTCGTAGAAAAGCAAGAAAAAAATTTAATTCCTTTATAATTTTAAAAAATACTCGCCATACTCGCATAAGAAAAATTGTGAAAATGGGTATTTTTTTTATCCTTTTTTCTTGAGGAAAAATCGTTATAGAACACCGAAAAAGAAATTTGTCCGAGCATCGCTTCCAATTCGGTGATTGGTAATCGAAATACAGAACTTCTTGCAATGGCGAGGATATGTAAAACTAATTAGAAATGATCCAAATTTGCAATACTTCCGGATCGCGAATTCTACATTTTCATGACTTCTTTGGAGTGTCTTTTTTTGCTGGAATAAGATTTAATAGACAACGAATTGAATTTGAATTCATGGTAAAATTAACAAAAAATAATTAATTTTTTTACAAAATAATAGTATAAAATATTTTTAATTTTTAAAATTGATATTAATAAGATTTAAAAAATAACGAAATGAGTTTAGTTCATGGTAAAATTAGCATCAACTAAATAATTTGTCAGAAAAAAACTCTAAAAAAATGTTTAAAAGTATCGTCGTATCGACAGTAAAATATCGCCGATACCGATGTATCGGAAAATCTGAAGTATCGCCGATATATCGGTATCGGTTTCGGTATTCGTTACTTCCCTACTAAAACAACGAGAATAAATCAAAGTTGTTTGATTCAAATAATGATAGTTTTCCAGCTTTTAGTGTGAAAGTAGTGTTATTTTACAATTAATTATTAAAACGAATTCAATTTGGTAATAGGATGTTTTGGACGTCATACTTCGTGATCTATAAGCCAAAAAAATTACTGGTATGTTTTTTTACAAAAAGAAAATGCATTAGCGAACAACCCCCAAATATGATTGAGTCTTATACAGTGCACCCTGTAGTGACGTTTAACACAAAACAGATAGCCTGGCAACGTGTGCAAAATTAAAGAAGACATAATCTGAAAGAAAAAGAAGAGCAAATAAAAATTATGTGTCAAAGAAAATTTTTTCCTCCAGTAGTACGTGTTTTGATTAAAATAGAAAGAATTTAGATAAAAAAGAAAAAATCTATCAATTTGTTAAAAAAATCAATAGTTTTATTAAGCTTTTGAGCTCTAAAAAAGAACGCGTTCATAAACAAATTGTGTATAAAACAGCTTCAATATGGGTAATACCGACTCAAAATTGAACTTTCGCAAAGCCATTGTCCAGCTGACACAAAAAAATCAAAAGATCGATGCAGATGACCCTTTTTGGGAACAATTCTGGTCTGGCCATCAGACTACTCTGGAGGATGTGTTTGCTTTGGTAACAGCTGCCGAGATACGTAACATTCGCAATGAAAATCCTTCCAACTTGGCCACCCTATGTTACAAGGCTGTGGAAAAACTTGCGGAGGCGGTAGATAGTAGCTGTCGTACCCAAGCCGAACAACAGTGTGTGTTAAATTGTGTGCGTTTGCTAATACGCATTTTGCCCTATATATTTGAAGATGAGAAATGGCGTCATTTTTTCTGGAGCAGTTTGCCTGCCAGCCAAGAAAAATCAAAACATAGGACTACAGTAGGAGGAGGAGAAGTAGACGACATTGAAAGACATCATTTGGCCTTACAAAATCATACTGTACCTTTGGCTCAGTCGCTTTTAAATGCTATATGTGATTTATTGTTTTGTCCTGATTTTACGGTAACGTCTACCCGTCGTCCCGGTCCCGACAAGGCTGAGGAATTAGCTAATATTGACAGCTGTGAATATATATGGGAGGCAGGTGTTGGTTTTGCCCACTCACCCCAAAAAAACGCCAATATGGAACGTAGGCGTACAGAGTTATTGAAATTACTGTTAACTTGTTTTTCAGAGCCTATGTATCGTACTCCTCAACCTACAGAGGAGCCAAACAAATGGATAGCTTATTTTACCTCGGCAGACAACCGTCATGCCTTACCATTATTTACCTCGTTTTTGAATACTGTTTGTTCTTATGATCCTGTAGGATATGGTGTGCCCTACAATCATCTGCTCTTCACAGACACTACAGAAGCCTTGGTAGAAGCCTGTTTACAAATTCTTATTGTTACATTAGACTATGACATGATAATGCAGCAACAACAATTGCAAAATCATCAACTAGAACAACAAAAGCATGTTAAAAGTGGCATTTCTCCCTCTTCTTACGATGATGCTTGTGGTGACAATCTCTTTATTAATTACTTGTCTCGCGTACATCGTGATGAGGATTTCCATTTCATTTTAAAAGGCATAACGCGTTTGCTTAATAATCCTTTGGTTCAAAATTATTTGCCCAATTCTACTAAACGTTTGCATTGTCATCAAGAACTCTTGATTTTATTTTGGAAAATTTGTGACTACAATAAGAAGTTTTTGTATTTTGTGCTAAAAAGTTCAGATGTCTTGGATATTTTAATACCGATACTATATCATTTGAATTATTCGAGAGCGGATCAATCTAAAGTGGGGCTCATGCATATTGGTGTTTTTATTTTATTATTGTTGTCGGGTAAGTAAATGAATTATGTATCTCACATTTGAAAAAGAGATTTGAATTTTGTTTTTCTTACTTAAGGTGAACGTAATTTTGGTGTACGCTTAAATAAACCCTATACAGCCACAGTACCAATGGACATACCTGTTTTTACCGGCACTCATGCTGATCTGTTAATAACCGTTTTCCATAAAATCATAGCTACGGGCCATCAACGATTACAGCCTCTCTTCGATTGCTTATTGACCATTTTGGTAAATGTTTCACCCTATTTGAAAACTTTATCGATGGTAGCCAGCGTTAAACTGTTGCATTTACTAGAGGCCTTTAGTACTCCTTGGTTTCTGCTGTCCGCTCCCAGTAATCATCATTTAGTGTTCTTTTTATTGGAAATCTTTAACAATATCATACAATACCAATTTGATGGTAATTCGAATTTGGTATATACGATCATACGCAAAAGGCATGTATTTCATGCCATGGCCAATTTGCCATCCGATATGTCCGGCATATCAAAGTGCTTAAGTGGCCGTAAAGTGGGCAAATTTAATTTGCCACCAGTAAGGCAAAAAAGGCTAACAACCGTGGTGCAAAACTTTAACAGCCCTTTACCTAATTCTGCTGAGGATGAGGATGATGAAGACGATGATTTGGAGGAAGAGGAAGAAGTTAAGAAAGTCTCTATTAAAACTGGCAGCAATGAGGAGAGTAATATAAGTCCAGTTGAGGAATCTGAAACTGAATCACATACCCAACCAGGTGAACAACAAATGGAAGGGGCTTTTCCAGCTATGCCAGCCGAACCTGGTACACTAAAAGCTTCGCTACCCGATACACCATGCATTAACCAAATGACTGAACGTGAACAGGCTCATCCGGGCTCGGCTGATCAAACACCTACCATAGATGGTACTTCTGACATTATGCGTTTCGATAAGATCAACGAGAAATCTTCAGAATCTCGAACCGCTAGTCCAAATGGCCATGTAGAGTCTTGTGCAGACAAATCTCCCGTAAGTCGCCTTTCCGTGGCTCACCGTGGCAGTATACGCATGGTCCATCAACCTTCCGCTGAAGTATGGACTCCTACGCCCGAATGGATTGTTTCGTGGCGCTCAAAACTACCTTTACAAACTATAATGCGATTACTACAGGTGCTTGTACCACAAGTCGAAAAAATCTGTATTGATAAGGGTCTCACAGATGAATCAGAAATATTGAAATTTTTGCAACATGGTACCCTGGTCGGGCTATTGCCCGTGCCACATCCAATTCTCATACGAAAATATCAGGCAAACGCTGGCACTACCGCTTGGTTCCGTACCTATATATGGGGTGTTATCTATCTGCGCAATGTAGAACCAGCCATTTGGTATGACACTGAAGTGAAATTATTTGAAATTCAAAGAGTGTAAAAAATAATAATAGAAAAAGGTAAGAAATATGACACGTAGCATGACATTAAAAAAAATGTTTAAAGGTTCTCTTGGGAATTTTCTCATAAAAGCTCCATACTGACAAAATTTATTTATTAAAAACACACTTTCAAAACAAACTTAAAGGGGCTCGATATACCAAAAGAACTTTTAAAAAACGTTAAATAATCTTTAATTTACGTGATAAAAAGTTGTAGAAAGTATTAAAGGAAATACATAAGATAACTTCATGTTTAAAAGTTTCCGGAAAATGTTCTTTATGTATGGTATTTTTTGCAGATTTGCGACTAAATTAGCTGAGAGATATAAATATTAAATAAACAACTTCTTTCCTATAATGAAAAATAATAATTCTTTTGCATGTATATAATTGATATTCCTAACAAAAACTAACATTTTCTCACTCCTACAACTCTACTCAAAACAACTAAAATGCTCTGGCATTTTGACATCATTCCAAACAAAGAATATTCTTGTTTCTTTTTAACCTAAATAAATTTTGTAGAAACCTTGGCAACAGAATTGTTTAACTTTTGTAGTCATTGAAATCGATAAATATTATCTACCCAATTGCTTTTTTCAATCTCATGTAATAATAAGCATACATGTAAAAAAAAATCAAGAGTATTTATTCTCTTATCGATTTACATAATATGTCTACATATAACAGGGAAAATCAATTAATTTTGTAAGCACACGATTGCTTATTCTATTTTATTTCTTCTCACTGATTTTAAGAAACTCTGGTGTATATAGTTTTTTAGAGTTTAGTTAAAATATGTAACTGTATTTATTTATTACTTTATTGTACACACATTTTTATGTATGCTTAATATAACTTTTTAGCTTTCTTGTGTGTATTTAAATTTAAGTGCAATATTTTAAGTTAAACCATAAAACAAATCTACTTATTTACGTTATTTAAATCATTAAAAAAGCATTTAAGCTATACAAACAAATATGAAGTGAAACTAATATATATTCAAAAATAAAAAAATATTGTATTCTGTTACATTGATTAAATAACTAAATATTAATAAAAGTAAAAACTTATATACATTTAAATGTAACTGCATATTATGGTACTTCCGCCTTGCTGATATGGCAACTTTTTTCATCACTTTGGAAACTAGTGCTGTAAAGTCTCTAAATACATCATGGCAATGTTGCCAGGATAAAATCTTTTTAACCCGGCGGTAGGGGTGGATTAGCTACACGGACATGGGGGTTGGGTCATAGTTACCTACTTTTTAAACACCATTGAGCGCGTTCAGCAGAAAACCTGCTACCAAACAGTTGAGTTGTAGCAGCTTTTTATTTTATTGGTTTTCCGAACGATATGCTAACTTTTTTTTACTATACAAGCAAAAAATTAGACTTCAATTAAAATTAATCAAAATTTAAAAAAAATATACGAGAAAAAAAAATCAATTAGAACTTTAAAATATATTATGAAACTCGATATAAAAGTCAACCTGAGCTGGTGTATCGTAATTTGATAAAATGTATCGTACTGTTGCATTGCTATCAAAAATGGTGAGCGGTTACTCAACATGTTGACTAACAGCTCAGTAATCAATGTGTTCATCTGATTGTTGAGCAACAGTTGCGTAGCAAACTGTCTCTGCTGAACGCGCCCATTTATTTCATTATATTTATGAAAAAAATTTGACTTGATTATATCTGGTTTTATTAACTCCTCGTCTATACCTAATATATTTATATCATGATATATGTGAAATTCCATATGGGAAAAACAGCTAAAACTGGTTTTATACTATCTGTGTTTTACATCTGACTTGTCAAATTTCCCACTACAAAAGCTATACATGTCGTGTGAACCTTTTGAAACATTGCCACCTGAAATTTACAGAGCTAAAGTCAGGCGACAAAATTTTCATCTGACATCAGCTGTTTTGAGTTAACAAGTATGTGTTGGCGTCACATAGACGTTATGTCAGATACGAATATACATGTACGTGTGAAAGCAAAAATTAAAAATCGTCTGTAAATGGACAATTTTACAGACACGCAAAGTTACATGTGGGTCTCAAAACTGAAGAGTCAGATGTAAAACACAAATAGTCTAAATCCACCTTAACATAATCAAATTATTTTTTAATATAAAGTTTTACATATCGCGACCTCAGTCTTGTTTTGGCCCACCGACCATTTAAAAAAATTGAGTTAAGTGTGGTATATATATATATATATATATATATATATATATATATATATATATATATATATATATATATATATATATATATATATATATATATATATATATATATATATATATATATATATATATATATATATTATATATATATATATATATATATATATATATATATATATATATATATATATATATATATATATATATATATATATATATATATATATTATATATATATATATATATATATATATATATATATATATATATATATATATATATATATATATATATATATATATATATATATATATATATATATATATATATATATATATATATATATATATATATATATATATATATATATATATATATATATATATATATATATATATATATATATATATATATATATATATATATATATATATATATATATATATATATATATATATATATATATATATATATATATATATATATATATATATATATATATATATATATATATATACATATATATATATATATATATATATATATATATATATATATATATATATATACATATATATATATATATATATATATATATATATATATATATATATATATATATATATATATGTATATTATTTTTTATTTATTTTGAATACCCTCTTTAGAATGCAAAAACTGTTTCGCGAAATTGTTCGTGGTTTCTGAGATATCAAGCATTCATTGTGCTCGATATTATAAATTTTGATAAATTTTTTGTAAAAAAAATTATTTTTTAAATAAAAACCAGAAATCAAGTAAAATATCAAGTTTTATCAATATTAACTTTTTATTCCATGTAAATATCTTTTCTAATAACATTTATACGCTTATTTTTAATAAAAAGTAGAAAATTTCATCTCAATAACAAGTTACTCAATACACAGCAGTTAGTATACAGATGGAGCAACATAAGCTACTTTTTACAAATAAAATAAAAAAAGTGGCTACTGGAGCACAAAACAAGAATTTTACTTTCAGTAAAAAGATGTTAATTTCTAACCGGATTGATGAACTTTCACAAAAATTTACATATTTCTTCCAAACATACGCCGGAAGTAATGGTAAGAATTCAAAAAATTCTATCGGATATATTTTAAGGAAACTTTGTGTAAATCTTCTTTGTTGTTTTTCTCCATTCCGACTTTTTGGCATATGGGCTAAACCAATAATGAGGTCGTGATATGTCATGATGAAAATATATCAGGTATAGACGGAGGGTAGGGAAATAAAACATGTATTTATTAACAGAGACATTTGTTTTTATTTTTTAGCAAAAAATCGTTTCATAATAAAAAAGATAACAAAAGTAGCTCAATCTAGCTTAAATATAAAAAAAGACTTTTTTTGCAGTCTTTCAATTTAAATGGCTCGTCTATGATTTTGGGGCAATAAATTAAAGTTTCCCACATAAAAATGTCACGGGAAAATATATTAGCAACAAACATTAATTTCACGTACGCAAAATACGTAAAATACACCTGGCGCACAATAGCTACATTAATTGCAGTGATTTGTCATATTTACCTTTTTTAACTTTCAGTACGTATAACTCGAAGTGATATCACCGTTCGACTGACTTCAAATGAAAACCGTTTAGAACGATTGAATATCTCCAGCTACTGAGAAAAGTGGCATAGTCGCACGTGTAGTTATAAAACCACAATGAATTCAAACGGTTCCGGACTATCAAGTACACACGAAGTAACAAATATAGTGCACTTACATCTGAGCAAAATCTAATAGATTTCAATTAGAATCTTTAACGAAAGCTATGCCATTTATAACAAGTTTTTATTGACATTTATCAAGATCTTGTTTCCATACCAAAGACAGTTGCTTGAGCTTATTTCCTTTGAAATGTCAAACGGCGTAGAAAAAAGAGCCCGCAAATGCTAAACAACTACTTCGAACATCTTATAAAGTATACATTTTTGAACAGCGTATTATTTGTTAGTACCATATGAACAAAACCACGGTCACTAAGTACTACTAGATTTTGTAAAAATTAGTGACGAAGTAGATTTCGCTTTGTATGGGAAATATAGTAAAAAAAAAACAAGTATATTTTTGCATTTACATCTGAGCGAAATCTAGTAGATTTCAATTGAAATCTTTATCAAAATCTATACCGTTTACACTAAGCTTTTTTGACATTTAGTACCCAAACACAACCATTGAACACATTTTTTAAACTACAATTAAACATAGACTTCGTACCCAAAACAAAGCCATTTACAGACTACAACCAAACAACTGCAATATAGCTAATTCACACACCTTTTAAAGAAAAAATGTTGTACAGCATAGTATTTTTTAGTACAATTTTGAAAAACCATAGTTGAATCACTAAAGGCCGTTTCTGACTATAATACAAATATTAATACCTTTGAAGAAAATTCTTCCTTGATCTAATAGATGTTTGAAAAAATTTTAAAAACAATAACAATTTATCATGTCAGGGTCTCATTTTCCTCAAAAGTATTAATACTATTATTATAGTCTCAAATGGCCTTTAACAGATAATCATTGTATCTACAGCATTTTGAGTCTTCATGCGAAATAATATGAGCACCACTTTTTTGCGTGTGGAATTTACAACAAACAAATTGTTTTTAAAAAACGTATACAATTGCAGCATAATTTCAAGGGCTAGTTACGATTGGTTACTTGTCATATTTTTGGTATGAAAAATCCAGTTTGGATCAACATTTTTCGCAAATTTGAACAGAGCTCTAAGCTAAGATTAATTTTAGGTGAAGAAAAGAGGTATTCTCTACACATATATGTAGTTAGCAACTCAGACAAGCTTTGTTTTCTTAACATCATATACGATGTGGCATCTTTGCCACAATTTAACTAACATTACAGCTGATCGATTCAAACAAAAGAGAAATCGAAATTCCTGGAATAGTTGCAAAACAAATGCAGCATAAAAATGGCTTTTTTAATTAAAAATTGTTCAAAAGTAGTGGTTGGGGACCAATTCCTTAAAATATATTGCCTTCAAGGCCAACAGTTACAGCTAAAAAGTTTGAAAACAGCTGCTGTATTTTTCAATCCCTACAAACGGAATCCTGATGCGACACAAGATAACGATTCGACGAAAACGCAAAAGAAGAACAAGGAAACACCTAAGATAACTTTGATACAAAATCAAAATATGATAGTTACCGCATTGGAGGATGCTAAAAATTTGGCTAAACGAAGATCCATGCATTTGGTAAAGGTTCAAGATATGGATCGTAAGACCCAAAGGCCGGTATATAAGTAAGTACTCAAATATGTATTAAAAGTAGTAGTGATAACTATGTATGTTATGGTTTGTGTTCCAGACTTCTAACGGCAGCTGAAATGTTGCAAACAGAATTGTCCGATGTGACTAAATCTGATAAATCTGCTGCTGCCGGCGATAAATCAACTGCTAATGCTTCCAAAAAAACTGAAAAGTCCCTTAGCATTGGCTCACGCATAGCTGAAAATGATTTATTCTCTCGCTTGAAAAACATATCAAAATGGTTAGATAAACAGCATGAAGTACGAATTGTAATACAGGCTAACTCTGAAAAGGATTTGGTGAATTGTGAAAAAATATTTAAAACTATAGAGGAATTCATAAAAACTCCCCAAGTTATTGGTAAAATAGTGCAAAAACGCACAAAAGGCAATATAGTTAGGTTCACCATTTTGCCAGTAGCTCCAGCAACAAACGATAAAACTGCCACCAGCAGTCAATGACTTGCAGTAGGCCTATTTTCTTCAAATATCTTGTTAGAAACCAGTACAATACGCTGCTACTCAAAGCTCTCCCAACAAAATCAAGATGGACGTCCTTTATCATCTTCAGCTGCCTCTTCTTCCATACCGACTACATACAAGGGTCCTTTAGCTTTAGCTGTCTTAAGTGTTTCCTTTATTGCTTTGAAATATTTGTTTTGGTGGAAATATTTGGTTAAAGGAACACATGACTGTAAAAAGATTGAAGATTAAAGATTGGTTTGTACAGAAAATGTTGGTAATTCGTTTCTAAATTTTCATTTATTTTTTTATTATTTTTAATTGTAATTTTAAGATGTAGTTTTATCAAATTTACAAATAAAGAAGTAGAACGACTGATTGTTGAAGTGTAAATGAAGAAAAAACTATTTCGAGCAAATTCCTTTTTACGGGATGTATAAATAAGTACACAAATCATCATTAAATGCATCTAATGTAAAATAATATTTTATTTGAACTCCATTTCATAAGGTGCCACAGAAGGATAATAAGAGCATCCATTTGTTCAAGTAAGTTTGATATTTTAAGTCAAAATCAAGTAATGGAAACCGATTTAAAAAACGAAACGATTTAGAATTGAAAAATCGTAATGAACTCATTATTTTCGTTTTGAGTACATGTAGATATATCTATTTTATAAAATCATGTTCTTTGTTTAAGACAAAATTTAGTTATTGTTGCAAAAAAATCTAATAATAGTCAATAATTGAATTATTTTTGTGCAAATTTAGAAACAAGTGCAAAATGTAGGCTAATTTCATAGAGAGCAATGCCAACTTCATTATTTTTATATTCATATTTCCTAGAGTCCAATGTGGTTTCGGCTGATATGCGGCTTAGACCAAATTTTTGGCTGAATACCGAAACCGAACCATTTTATTCTATATAAATATTAATCGAAATAGAGTTTTCCGTCTTTAAAAGTCAACACCATGAATTTGTTTTTTCCACCGTCCCATATATTTTTTTTAATTAACACAACCCGCGAAGCGACTAACTTGTCTGCGGAAAACATCTAGAGTCAATGGCTGGAATCGAACCCACGACCTATGGAATAACAGGCTAGCATCGCTACTAGTCAGCCACATCGGCAAATTTAAGGAGAATTTTACTTAGTTTTACAAAGCGCAACCAAGAGATATAGTACCGAAAATTATGCAACTGTTTGTTACCAAAATAAATAGCATAAACTGGGGAATGGTAAACCAATTTCGATTCCAATCGAAAATCGATTTTGTGTTATGAGAAATAGATTTTTCGCAATCGAATTTGGGTACGTCTACGATTTTGTGCTAAAATTGATTATTGGTCTTTTAAATATATTTATTTTAAATGATATCAAAATATGAAGAAATCTCGTTTTCAATCTTCACAATAAATTCAATAATGCCGAGAAAAATTCTTCATTGTGTACGGCATCGATTTTCACTTTAATAGCGATAAAATCGTATACACAAATATACTTAGTGTCAAATCGAATTTCTTGCCTATATCGATATAGACAAAAAACTCGATTTAAAAAAAGTAATGAATTATGGTGTTTCTATAGTAAGGCAACGACATGCTTTTAATACTTTTTCGTGTGTAAGAAGTGAACTTTCTATTCCCATCAAATTTTCATATCCTTTTGAGCGAAACTTTGTATCGTGAAGATTGTTTTCTTTAATTTTTTTTTATATCCATTATCATCTGCTTTTTCAAGTCAATAACTCAAAATTGGCCCAAATATTTTTCTTCGTCGCATGAAAATTTGAAATTGGCTAAAAATATTTTCTTCCAATCGTTCGAAATTCATCGAAACGGACGTTTTGAAATCGTTTTAATCTCTGTTGGAACATGATCCAAGCCAAAATACAGCAGCTACTACAAAAATGAGATGGATTAAATTCCATTTTCAAACTGAGTAGGACTCAGTGACGTGGCTGAATAGCTTTTATTGAAATAATTTAAAACATTAAAAAATTTCTTTTGAAAATTTAAGAGAATAAATATCTATAGCAGTAGTTTAAAGCAGCAGTATACAACTTCTGCATGTAATACGAAGTTTGTCGGCTATTTACATTTACACAACACGGACATTATCAAGAAAACCACAATAACAGCACAACAGCGCGTTGTAGCTATCAACAAAGCAAATAAACACCAACACATTTAAACAAAAAATTGCTTCTCATTTATTTAGTTTTCCCTTCGTCGAGCACTGGTTTAAGGTATTGGACTTCAGACCATACCTGGAACTTCCAGCTATAAACAAGCTCAAAGCGCTCTAAAATGCATAGATCTTTCGATAACGATATCTCTCAAACAGATTAATAGACTTAAACAATAATCTGGCAATCAATGTTGTTTTTTAAGGTTAAGAGTATATTGGATTTTGGGTTCGATCAGCCAGCCCCTCATTCTGTAATTCTGAACGAATGAACGAATACAAAATTAAACATTTTGGCGATGTCATAAAACAACAACTTCTATTAACTGTTACTTTTGACCGAAAAATTTCAAGTAAAGTATTAAATGCTATATATATTCGAAAGAATATATTAAGTGGAAAATATCGGTCAAGTCTTGACTGTTATTTTACTTTGACCGAGGAAGTATCGTTAAAATTTTGATTTTTATTTTTAGTGGGAAATTACCGATAAGATTTTAACTGTTATTAGTGTGTTTTGGGAAATTGCTAAAATTGAAGTTTTTTAAATTTATAATCGCACTATTCCCGAAAATTAATATTTTACTTATTCAGTAGAATATTAATCGTTTATAAAAACCATTGACATTGAGTACTGTGGAGCATTAGCTAGTTCCTATGTGCATTTTACAGATCGTCAGGAGACCTTTACCCCATTTAACTCTTATTTATTAAACGAAAAATAACGGTCGTTTTAAAGTTTCATTAAAATCGGTTAAATAGAAGTTGTTGAAAAATTATATTAACTACGTTTGGGCGTGGCCCTGCCCACTTTCATAACCATAATGCTATATTGTCACGATAACTAAATATGTTTGCAAAGTTTCATAAGAATCGGTTAAGTAGAAGTATATAGTTGAAAAGTAATATGCATATTCTATGGGCGTGATGCTGCCCATTTTTTAACAGTGCCAATCTGGGTACACCGTTTCGAATAAATAAAAAACAAATCTGAAATTGTTTTATAAATAGCGGAGTTTTGACGGAACTTACATTAGAAGTCGGTTAAAAAGATCTCTTGCCAAAAAAAATATATATATGTATATATAAAATCTATTTTTTAAAACTTTTATTTAAAAATACTTAACTTGTCAATAAATTAAGTGAAAATACCATGAACTTAAAACATATTTTACTCTATTTACATTAATAATAAAACGACCCTCGTAAACTATAACAACTAATTATGTGCCATCTAAACATAATAATCTCTTCTGTTTTTAAAATTATGATCATTTGGTTGTGCATCACGACATCCTTCGTCTTGTTTCTGTCTTAAAAATCTTCCCAAACTTCTCATTGGTGTCGCGCATTGCTCTTCACATTGTTCTAGTGAGAGAAATTTATTACGGTTATTATCGCATATATCCGTCGCATACAGCATACATTCATCCGTACAGTAATTGTAAAACCAGAAATTTCCAACAACACGCGGATCAGTACAGCCGCGTATTATGTTTAATGGTTGATAACAATATTCTGGTGGTGTTCTGTATGGGTTTTGGTTCTGTGTGGCATAATTCTGTTGCATTTGATGGTTTATAATGGGACCGCTCCTTTGATAAGCCGGTCTTATATTGTTAAATGTGTCTTTTGATCTTGAATTTGAATATTGTTTTAAGTATTTGTTTGCCAAATCTTCTTCGTTGGTTTCTTGTCTTAAATCCTCAGCTTGAAAATTATGTTCTTGCTCTTGCTCTGTTTCTTCTTCCTTTTCTTCTTCTTTTGAATTTTGATCATTGTACTCAGCCTCCAAAGGTTCTAAGGAGTTTAAAGACTGTGACCTATCCTTGTTATTATATTGATTATTTGGTAAACGTTTGCGTGCTGTGTATTCAGGAGAACTATTGAAGGGTTCATAGGGTTTATGTGCTGCTCGAAAACCCGCATTGTAATCTTGATTATCAGAGTTAAAATCGAAATTGTCTTCGTCTTCATTGGCATCAGGAGAATCGGCAATACGCCCCAGGCACATTTTACCTTGACATTTTTTATAATCTTTTAATTTAAGATAATAAGCCTCCTGAATTGTATTAAATAAGAAAAATTATATTCAAAAGAACACATACTTAATAGGCATTCCATGCCAAATCGTAGGGCTTGGAAAATATTTTTTTTATTTCCTTAATTTTGTGATATTTTTTAGTACTCAATAAAAGAGCCTTCGTGGTAATTTCTTGAAATATTTTTGATTACTCGTTCAAAAGATATTAAATTAAAAAAAGAAAAAAAAATCACTTTTTTTTTGTTTTTTGCTCATAACCTTCTTAATAATGGTCCAAATTAGATTTTTTTTTTAAAATTTTGTTTTTATGAGTTTTTCCACAGGAAAAAAATACAAAAAAAAATAATTTTTTTTATTTTGATTTTTAGATTTCAAATTTAAATTTCTTTTTTGAAAATTAGTGCATCCTTTGATTTTTTTTAATTTTTATATTCTATCCACCCAACAACGTTTAAGCCCGGTCCGGTAGTGGTCCTTCCAAAACTACTATTTTTTCGATTTTTGAAAAAAGAAATTTTATTTTTCTATAACATAGCGTCTTCACGAGACATAATATCAAATATTTTTCTGTCAGCAAGCGTCAAATTCAATCGCAGAGAGAATTCTGTTACGTGTAGACTTCAAATTAGTGTTATCGTAATGTTATAATAATTATTATGAGAGCGTTGTTATAATAAATATTATCACAACAATCTTATGATGTGAAATGTCAAAAAATAAGAAAATAAATAAATTATGTGTTTGTGTTTATTGAAATTAATTAAAAATCAAAATTTTTAATAAAATTTCTGTGAGTTTGTGTATCTAAAATTGTTCAATTGATTTTTTAATAAAAATTTGTTTGAAAAATCATAAATAAATAAAACTAATAATTACGCAAAAATATTGCATTTTAACTCAATGAGCATTTGTAGCAAATGAAATCTTTTAACAAAATTAAAAATACGTTGTCCTGTTGTATGACATGAAGAGAAATTTCGACATTTTAGTTTTCTTGTTCTGCCGACGTTCTCTCTCATGTTATTTCAAAGTTAATGTCTCGTGAAGACGCAGTGTAAAGAATAAAAAATCTTGTAAGTTTTGTTTTTATATATTCAGTACTTTTATGTAAAACGACACAACCAAAATTTTTGTGGAATATTTTAACCCTCTAACTCTTTGCTGTATGGGTCATGTTGGCCCTTTCTTAAAATAGGAGCAAAAAACTCCCCTTGAGCAGCGATGCAGAAGGCTAAAATGTTCTATAAAAATATTTGCCATACAATTCTACTATAGGTTCTCAAACAATCTCAAGTTCCAAACTCAAATGGAAAGCCAGAAATCATTTCAAAATTAAAATGTGTTTGAGGGTTTATTTCTACTTATTCACAGTTAGTACTCGGCATAGGAAATCTTTTAAGCCTTACGTTTAAGGTATAAGACGTGTTCAACATTTTTATGTAAAACACTACGAGAAGCATTTTTGTAGAATAATTTCGCCCGCTATATCGCCGCTGAAGGGGAGTTTTTTGCCCTTTTTTTAAGAAAAGGACAAAATGATACATACAGCGAAGAGTTAGAGTTAGTTAAAATACTCCACAAAAATGTTGCTTGGGGGTTTTTACATAAAAGTGCTGACCGTATCGTATACCATAAACACAAGACTTATAAGATTTTTTATGCTTTATAGAAATTTTGTTTTTCAAATTTCCAAAAATCGAAAAAATAATAGCTATATAAGCACCACTACCGGACCGGCATTAAAACTTGTTGGGTGGATAGAAGTTAAAAATCACAAATTAGAAAAAAAATCTACAAAATCAAAAATACGATTTGATATTTCAAATCCAAAATAAAAAAAATTAATAGTTTTTCTATTTTTTTCTGATGAAAACATTTAAAAACAAAAATTAAAAAAAAAATCCGATTTGGACCATTGCTAAGAAAGTTATGAACAAAAAACTAAAAAAGCTATTTTTTGCAAATTTAATATCTTTTGAACGAGAAATCAAAAAAAATCTCAAAATTTACTAGGAATACTCTTTTAAGAGGTACTAAAACACATCACAAAATTGTGGAAATCCAAATTTTTTTTCAAACGCCAATTTGGCGTGGAATGCCCCAATATATCACATTTTATGCTAAACTTGCCTGACACTCTTTCTCATTATAAGGATTAATATACTCTCTCGTACGTTCCATCATACCCTTTCCACACGTTACACTACACTGTGACCAAGGTGACCAGTTTCCTACTCTGCATTCGGCTTTGTTTTTAGTCGCTTTCATCGGCAGTGCTGGCTCAAATTGTTCTTCCTCTTCTTCGGAGACTGCATAACCGAAATTCGTTTGCATTCCTGAACATTTTTCTCCTTGACATTCACGGTCTTGCCTCCTTTTCACCATAACATCACAATTGTAAATTTTCGCCACATCAGGTTGTTTGTAGACACGTGTACGATATTGTCGCCCTTCACCACATTCGGCTGTACATTCACTCCAAGCGGTCCAGGGATGGGTAAAACATTCTCTTGGTATAGTGTCAGGATTATTGGCTGGAAATATTTCAATATAATGAGGTCTTTCATTTCAATTCTATTGTACTTTGAACTTACATTCCTCATCTTCACACTTTCTCTCATAAAGACGTTGTCGTCTTATAGTCAATGTAGCAAAAGATTTCATTGGAGCACGTGTTTCATCGAAAAATGGTGAGCGAGGATCTGGCGGATATTCGGAGCTCATACGTCTAATAACGTCGGCAGGAAATTGAGGTTGATCTGGCGACTAGGAGGAAAAAAAAAGAAAAAGATTTAAATATTTTAGCATTTATCAGCTCTTTTGATGTTCCTCCAACAAGCTTGAACAGTTGTTTGTGCCTTCTTCGATTCGAAGGAAAGAAGGCAAGGAAGACATTTTCGAAACACAATCACCCGTATTATGTACTTATGTCGAAGTCGAATTTGTGACTACGACAAATTGGTATAGAATAAAGAAAAGTTTTAATTGTTTTCTTTATTCTATTGCTAAGGAGTTCAAGATTAGTTCAGGATCACCGTAAGGATCCGTTCTTTATTTTTCTTAATGATCTCAGCCAAACTTCCAATGCAATCTACTCTTTTGCAGATGATACATAGCAGCATTTGCGATTCATATTTATTCAGTACTAGGCCAAGCCTGTCGGGAATTGTGGCAATGAGGCAAAACATGAATGATACGCTTAATAACGATCTTATAACAATCTCTGAATAGGGTCGTGCAAATAGGGTCGATTTTAATGGTCGTAAGATGTTGATGTTTTTGGCATGAAGATACAGTGTGACGTTCGATGGACTGATCACATTTTTCAAGTCTCAAAAGCAGTATGTACTCAAGTGATTCGGTTTCTTAAGACGGTGTAAAAGATACTTCACTCTATCTGATCTTCTCAATATTTATACCACCTATATCCGTCCGAAAATGGAATACAACTCTGGGGCTATTCACATATTACGTAACGGTATTTTCGGTATTTCTTTTAAACTGCACATTTTCCTCATCCTCGCCGACTATCGTAGGTCAGACATATTCGAGGGCTATACTTTTTTCATTCCAAATCGAATGATTCAATGATAGGACAATTGTCAGGAAATTTGCATCTTCAGTGTCTGAATAAAAAAAAGAAGAGCCTAAATCCTCCCAATCATTGACAATTACTATGTGATCTAAATACCTACGAAACGCGGAATACGGTTGTTATTAAAGCTTAGGTTAGGCTGATATAGTGAATACGCTCTAAGGTCTAAGAGGATCATTTATATCCTTCACATTCATACGAAATGTTAGAAATTCTGGCACTTAAGAACCGTGCAGAACTTTTCATAAAAGCTAAAAGACCAACCATCCCCGGAAATACTTTATGTTCTGAAAGAACCGAGTGCCTAAGAATATAAGAGTACTCTCCAGAGAGGAGAGTACTCTCCTCGTCTTCGTCTAAGTAGCTCCGGCAGAACCCATGATTGGGAATTCTCCAACATTCGTCCGATCGTACATCTACCGAGCCATACTGATGCCAATCAGAAGTGCTATGGAATTTCTTCCAACGATTAGGAGTTCTTTGGTTCCATCTCTACCTAGTAAACTCCAAAGAATTCTAAATATCCTACAAATTGTAATCGTAGGTCAGCTCTGTGCCCTATTTCTCAGCGCCCACACCTCAGCATCATATGAAAACTTAACCAATGGAATATGGAAATCTTTTTGTGAGTCGCCAAGGGCGAACATTTCATGAGGTATCAGACTACGGCTCTGGCATATAAGAAATCATGCTATTGTAGGAGCATTCATAATAAAGAGAAACCTATAATCGGTGTTTTGCCGTTTGTTTGTTTTGCTTCTAATACTAGATGATGACAGCAGTTCGTAAAAATGCCAGTGTATCCAACGGATTGGTGCTTCCTTCCGCAATTGCCGAGCTATCTATACCTTCATATAGGCAGTGGAAATACTTAACATCGACTACTATAGTTTTGTTATGGTCTTCATCAGTATCAAACACATTAAAAACAGTTGGAAGTGCGTAATGGAACGATAGAGTTAGGCGAGGTTGGAAACCATTAACACGTGCGAGAGCAAGATGCAAAACTCTCGCACACGGAGTAGCAAACATAAGCCTTACCACACTTAAAAAATAATTACGATGAGGTGAGAGTTGTTCCCCATTCCAGAGCCACTTTACGACTGTTTTCACTGGATTTTCCTAGTTAAATATAAAAAAGCAAATTAAAAAAGAATCTGTACTTGACCAACAATAATATCAATAGAACAATCTCTTTAGCCGACGAACACGAGACTTGCGGGTTGAAGATCCAGCCATGCTTGGATCTTCTCATAGAGATTTAACTCAAAAATTCAGTCTAGTTTGATTCTAACGTCTCACAAATGAAGTGATTGACTTTGATACTTGCTCATGAGTCTAGGACCCAACTGATATGATTGTTTAGCTGCTACATATGGAACCTAACCTATACATTTTGCGGACTTTTTTCTTAGCAGAGAATGTCTTGTTATTACCTCATACAATGAAGTTAATCGGTGATACAAACAATTGGATGACGCAATAAGATGAAGATACATAACTGGCGCATTTCTTAGCGTTTGAAAGAAGAAGTTTGATGTTAAAAAAGAAAGCTCCCAAATTGGACGTAGCGAACGTTATTTATGTCTTTTGATGAACAACAATCAACAACTCTCGCTTACAAATCTGCTTCTGCAGTAGTTGTGTTGGGAGAAGATTATATTATTGTGGTACAGGATAACTGTAATAATAGTTTCTTTGGGTCTTACATTTTCAAACACTCTTCTTCATCAGGTGTTTTTTTTTACTTACCGTATACGAAGGTCCCGCATCAGTGCCAATATCCCAAGGATATAAATTAATAACTTTTTCCTCTAACCATGTACAATTGTCCAAACAAAGTTCTAAGCCTGGAACACCCACTATCCAGTCGGGAGAGGGCATAATTTTTGAAGCAATCGATACTTGATGATGTAAAGGATCGACACGTACCGAGGCAACGGAGGGAGTATTAAGAAAGGGAAATGCTGGACCTCGAGCCTTAATAACTGTGCGTATTTTACCTTCCTTTAAATGGAAATAGAAAATTTGAACTGTTTGTTATTCTAACGTTTAGATTACCGCTTACCCTAAAATTTTGATTAAATTCTCTTTCTAAACCCTGGCTTGAGCCATGCTCGCCAAATTCTTGCATCTCTGCAGAGGCCAAAACACCTTTATCCCAAAAGCGATAATCCGAGGTGTGAGCTGCTCCTAGAATATCGGTGAAACGGGTAATCCAGCCACTAGTGGGAAAATTTTTAGGATGTAAGTTACGAGACCAAAGGCCTTCAAAAATAAGCTGTATAGGAAAGAAAGTAAGTAAAATGATTTGGTCTCTGTTGTTGTTAAAAAAAAATTACATATTACGACTTACCTCATAACGAGCCTCATCACAAGTACAACAGGGTGTTTCCTCTAAATCTTTCTTTTGACTTTCCACATCATCCACTACTTCTGCGCAAACTCGTTTAGTCAAGCCACCATCATCCATAAACCAAACATCTCGATGCTGCAGTACTGTGGCTCGTATAAGAACACAACCATTTCCAGGTTCTGTTGGAGCTATCCAAATGACATCCATTCTTGTTTTCGGATTACTATTCGTGCTCTCGATCATATTAACACATTCTTGACTATAACGAGTTTCCACCGGCTCCACAACTTCCAAATGGCCTAAATCTTCACCGAAACTCTTTTCACCATTTTCATTTTCCAATACCAGCTTGGCGCTTATAAAACGATGACCATTGTAGGCCTGCAAAGAAACTAATAGAAATTCCAAATTAAAAATAAAGTAAAAAAAAAATAAACACATGAATCACTTTACGGAAAACAAATAGAAAAAACTAAATCTTCTAAAGACGCAAACAAACAAGCTCTAAGCTACAAGTTGTTTACATTTTTTATTTATGTATTTTTTCAGATTTTGTTATCAATAAAGTCCCACAATATTAACCTTTAAGAAAGATTTCGAAAATTAAGTCACTAGCGTCCAGAACAAAACAAAAAAAAAATGAATTATTTAATCTTGTTGCCAAACAACAAAAAATAGTACGAAAACAGCACAAAGTACACAATTTCCCAAACCAATTCTCACAGGAATTTTCTAACTCGTTGAGGAAATATGAAACATTTGTTTTTAAATTTATAATCGCACTATTTCCCAAAAAATATTAATTGTTTATAAAAACACATTGATATTGATCACACAGAAAAAAATAAGTTTCGTTTTTGATAACAAAAATCCCGGTATTCAATAATTTTTTTTTTCAAATTTCCTGTGATAAAGAATTCCCCTATATTGATAACAAAATTATTTCAAAATAAAAATATATATATAAATTAAAAAAATGTTGACATGGCTGGAATACGAACCCGGGCTTTCCGGACGTAAAGCATACACTCTCTAGCTGAGCCATATCCCATTTATTTTTTTATGGGATACAACTTGTTTTAAGTACTTATGTATAAAAAGAAAAGAAATAACCGGCATGGAAAAGAAATACTTACAACGAAATATTTTATTATGTTAAAGATAAATGTTATTGAAATTCATATTTTTTTAATAACATGGTTTTATTGAATATAATTCTTGTCTATTTTTTTCTGTGCACTGAGGGGTATTAGCTAATTCCTATGCGCATTTCCCTGTGGCTAAATGCAGATTGTCAGGGAACCTTTACCCATAAACAATTAATATTTTACTTCGGCGGCATGCTCCACGTGTTTGGGAGGAAGCAATTCATGTTCAGACAGCATTTTAGAACCCTCTACACATAAAAAATCTAAAGGGACATTTGCATTTAAAAGACGTACCAAAATTGGATGCTGGAATGTCACAACACTTTATGAGTGCGGAAAAATCGCGCATTTAGCGAAGGAACGTACAACTTTTTCAGAACTCTCTTAGCGAAATTTTAGTAATTTACAGAAAAAACAATACCTTTCTTTTGGCCAAGAAAGTGTATTAAATAAATAAATGAGTTTTTAAGAATTCTATTATTTGACATATTGTCATAATTTTATTCTAAATGAAATTTATTTGCTGGAGTGAAAGTGTAGAAAAATAAAATAGATTCATATCGAATAAAAAACTATTTGCTGGGTTTTGTATAAGTTTCAAAGCCTACTATGCTTATTTTTTGAAAATCATTTATATATTTGTAAATTCTCAAATAGTTTTCAAAAGTTTGTACATAAGATAATGGGTTTGTAACTGTTCAAAATTGTGTTTGAAGTCTACTGATGAGTTGGTAAAGCACCAACGAATTGCTGCATATAGACAATTGCTTAAACTCCAGCAAATAAATTTCATTTAGAATAAATAAATGAGTGTACACTTCAAATAAACCAAAATCTTAAAAACAGAAGCACAAATTTCAATTTCCTACTTTATTTATTAAATTTTGCTCCCATTACGACTTCATGCAGATTCGGAAGAAACCAATTCCCCTGTGTAATACTAGTAATTTTTTGCGAAATATCCCATAATAGTCAATTAATTAAGAAATTTATAAATTTGGAGACCGATATTTTCTATCTGTTGCCGATGAGGCTTCCGTGATGGTAAAACGTACCAACTTGACATTATCTTACAACCTGTCCTTAGCGTTTGGGACTATATGCTGTATCTCGTTTAACCATTTTCTGGTTAGATTCTCCGGATTTTTCTTAATAAAAAATAGTCTGTTAACTTTACGTTAACCCCTCCCCAAAAAAAAAATCCATTTTGCTTCCCCAGGTGTTGAACTGCTTATCGTCTGCATGATAAGCAGATACACTACTACTCTCTGCCAATAAAAGTAGTTTATTTACTAGTAATTAATTGAATCAACTGCTGTAAATTAATTCCGACGGTATGTAGTTTGTGGTTGTAAAGTATGTCGTTTGGTAATGACAACACATTACCAAGTTTTCGCTGGGTCTTTCTTAAAGGAAGAACAAAAAATGTTCGTGATTCACAATTTAATATCTGTTAATTTATCATTAAAAAATAAACACATATATATATATTTGCGGTTACGATTAAAATATCAAACTCTGATAATGAGTTAATCATATTTGTATTACAAGTTCTTGCAGTATATTGTCAAACATTAAGAATAAAACAAGTGGTCAAAATGTTTTTTCAAATAATAAAATTTTTAAAATACATTCTTTTAATTTTGATGTTTTTTATATACTATAACACACTCAGAACAAATGACATAGGCGGGAAGGCGTACTCAACAAAAACAATTAGGAATTGTGGGAAATATTCATGCAGATGAAACACATGTGAAACCCCTTATTTAAATTAAAAATTTATATTGAAAGAAGTTATTGTGAAAAGAAAAATAATTATGTATGTACGTTATTATAAAAATATTTAAACAATTTAGATATTGATAGTTTAATATTTGTGGTAATAAGGAACAAGGGCTTAAGTCGACTGGAGCAATTTTGCTTCAACACTGTTTTATTCCTTAAATATTATTGCATTCAGTTGGATATTGTAGTGGTTATAATCATATGTAAACCAGGGGCCAAGTTACGACATTCGATATCGATCGAAATTTCAATTTGCCCCCAGGAAGGGTCACACAGTATATAAATCATATATGTATGTATGTAAACCTATAAAACTACTTTTCTTAAGTCGACTTAAGCAGTTATGTCTTTTTGCCACAGATATCGAAAAGGCTTATCTGAATAAAACCTAAAACACTTACCCCCTCATTTATAATACTTTTCAAAAGTTTATGAAAGGTTTATGAAAAAATTTTTGTATGGAAATCTGTTTCATAAACCTTTTATTAACATTTGATAATTTATTATGAATATAGCCCTTACGTTACACAAAGAATGTTAATTCAAGTTGCCATAAATTCGTTTTTTTTCAGCCGTAGCATACCCAGTTATTTAAAGAAAGTTAGGTTAGGTTAATCTGAGTGGTCACAGACCTCGCATAGACCGGAATTGATCTTTAGCGATACCAGCAGATGACAAGAACCCTATAAGTATGACAGCCTAGTTCATGATGTTCGTTAAGAATGACTACCACACAGATTTAACAAACCTTAGCAGACAACACAGTCCCACTCTCGATATAAGTTCAAGACACCTAGACAGTTATAGCTTGTGCGACTTAGAGCCGGACAGTGTAACAGTAGATGTTATACTGTCTCAATTAAATCCGGGTTCCTTACATTTATTGCAGCTATCATCAATTATTTGTCCTATTTTGACAGCATACGAAACCGTGCAGCAGTGGCCAGTGATTACATTCACTAGAAGTCTACAGTCGCTTCTAGTTAGTGCTAAAAGGAATTTAGACGATTTGGAATTATAAGAGCTCCACATGATTTTAGAAGTTTTCCGTTTCAACTTTCATCCCAGAACCTATGATCCCTTTCAGATGTTGAAGTAGTATTCGAACACGTACCATTTCCTCAACCGCTGATTGAACCCTCTTTTGGCCATTGTAATGGCCATTTCGTTACAAGCAATACCTATTTATCCACGAACCCAAAAAATATGTACTTGTCTACCAGCACATAATGTATTTAGATCATTCTTCCACATAAGCATAATCGATGAGTAGTTGAAATTTGGTGCAATTGCCTTAATTGCTGCTTGACTATCAATATGAATATTCACACACGCGTTCATAGTTTGAGGAGTGAGAGCTAAATTCTATTGCCATTTTGGCTGCACAGATTCGCTTGGAAAATACTATAGTAATCAGGAAGCTTATGAGATTCCTTTATGCCGAGCTCCGGACAGTAAACCGAAGCTCCCAATCCGACATCCATCTTTGAGCCGTCAGTAAAAAAGTTGAAACTAGCACCACCATAGTTAAGACCTTCAATATAGCCTTCTTCTTTTATAGTGATGTGTAGTTTGCCGCCGAAGTTCATAGCTGGAATGATGTAGTCTGTGCTACAATCCATATCCTTTAGTATTTTGCTACGACCAAATGGTTTGTATGACATCTGTCCTGTTGCCCTAAGGCAAATAAAGAATTTGCATGCACCGTTCTCTGCGATTAGTCTGATTGGTTGAAGGTCAAACATATAGTCTGCACTGGTTGTGCTATTTAGAGCTCCAGTAAGGCAGAGTTCTGCTAGTCTGCGGATACTCTCTGACTGTTTCAGGTATGACTTTGTCTCAGCTGCCCTCTACCATACAAGTATTCCGTAGAATAGAATTGGTCTAGCTACCGCTGTGTAGGTCTAATGTGCAGTGGGTGTGCTATTTAGAGCTCCAGTAATGCAGAGTTCTGCTAGTCTGCGGATACTCTCTGACTTTTTCAGGTATGACTTCGTCTCAGCTGCCCTCTACCATACAAGTATTCCGTAGAATAGAATTGGTCTAGCTACCGCTGTGTAGGCCTAATGTGTAAGATTAGGCGAAATACCCCATGTCTTGTCTAGCATCTTTTACATACTTATAGAGCACTGATGGCCTTTTTAACTCTATCTTCTACATTGAGTTTCCACGTCAGTTTACTATTCAAAATAACTCCCAAGTACTTTGTATGTATTTTGGGAAAGAGCGATATACCATCTAATTTTGGTGCTGTGCATTCCTTGACTTTCCTATTGCTCATCGATGAATATCCTTTAACGTATATTCCATGATGGAGAAAGTTAGATTAGGTTGAGAGGTTAGTCACAACTCCCGCATGGATTCACTTTGGTTCATCAATTCGGTGATGTAAGCACTGCTACTAATAGTTTTATACTGAGCCTGAGAAAATCTTGTCTCTTGTGTAAATCTTGTCTCCTGTGTAGTGGTGCGACGTATACCTAGATATGGGAATGCCAGTGAAGTAGCAGACCATTGAGCTGCTCAATGTCACATCCTGCCTGGCAATCTCGTCCCCAATATTGTTTTCAGGCCAGTTTGAGTATCCTGGAAACCAGACTAGTGTCACTCTCGAATGTCTCGCTATCTCATTAAGAGATATTCGGCATTCGGCAACCACCATGGATGTAAGTAAATATAAAGATATCCTCTGGTATCCTACAATACCTTATCCATTTTGTCACTTTAGTGATATTAGAGATTTCTAGTTGCAAGACGCTACAGCTGTCCTGAAGCTTAAATGCAAGTCTTATGTTGAATTTTTTCACATTCCGTTCCTTCTTTTGGAGCCGTCTGTGAAAACTTTGATCGCTCCTCTAGAGCATTCCTAGATACATTCCCTATCGGCAGGCGCGGATCCAGCTTGGGGTTTGGTGGGAAGGTTCGGAAATATCCGGTTTCCCCCGCCGCCACCAAAATAAGATTTGCGGTGAAATCATGGATTCCTTGATGCTTTCGCAGAATCCCAACCTGTGCAAAGTCAGTTCGCAACCATGAACGTGTAGTGTTGAATCTGATCGCCGAAAATAAAGCTAGCTGTTTGGTCAGAGCATCCACCGGGAGCCATTTCAACATTTTCAAGAGTGCTTTCTTTGGAGTTTATCCGAGCGCACCTGTTATCATGACCGCTGCTAGCCGAAAGATTTTCTCAAGTGTTTTGGGATGAGAGTCTTTCTCTACCACATCCCACCATACCATTACACCATAAAATAATGTGGCCTTAACTACGCCTCACAGATCCAGTTGATCGCACAGATCAGCAACGATCGACTGCTCTTTTGCCACAAAGGCATTTTCCGCTCTATACTGGGTATTCAGGTTCCAAGATTGTTTACCATCTATGATTACACCCAAGTATTTGGCGTTATCCGAGACTACTGCGGTGGTCATATTAAGCTTTGGAGGCACAATATTTTCAACTTTCTATGATCTGAAGTAACTAGTGCGTTAACTACGAAGCAAATTATGACTGAGAATGTCAGTTGGATTCTTGTTCAGGGTAGTTTTCATGAGTTTCCTATGTAATGTACATGCTGTTCTATGTAATGTACATCACAGCGCTCTCCTTCGTCGGCAAGAATTGATGGCGAAGCACAACAATTATCGAAATACCCGAAGAAAATGCATAACTTCAAAACGGCTGGACAGATTTTTTTCAAGTATAGATTGGAAGATTTTAGATTAAGTCACCTTTCAAACAAACGGAACTAAATTAAAATTGATCTAGCCGTTTGGGAGCTACGGTGCCACAGCCACACACACATTCAATAGGATGCAGTTAGAAACGAGGTGATAAATTCTAAACGGCTGGATCGATTTTATTCAAACATAGCTAAGAACACTCGATCAAGTCACCCATAAAAAAAAGAGCTAAATCAAAATTGGTCCAGTTGTTTAGACTCTACGAAGGAACAGACAGACACGCACTACAGATTTATAACACCCTTCTTTTTTTTTGGTCGGGGGCTAAACATGACTATACACATGTAGCTTACGAAATTTAATGCGTCTATTTAACACCAGAGGCGCTGCAACATTGCTGTACAAATGAACAAAACGCGCAACAGCAGAGTTGTAAAATATTTAAGCTTTCTTTCCTACGTCAGCTCTACACTATCCCTTTTATGAATCATTTAATACATTAAGGGCCATTATTACAACTCGGCAATAAAGTAGAAGCTATTTACAGTCACCTTTAGTTAGCATGTGCTTTATAGACCGACCGATATTAGTATCAATCCCAAGCTCAACCATGTTATCAATAATGGAGTCGGTTTTGACAAAGTTAATAATACCCTTCATGTTCAAAAAGGCCACCATAGAAATTGTAATCGCACCCAAAGTCACTAGGGCATAACATTATGAATTATAGTTACCGTATCCGTTTATAAGGGAGGGACCTGGTTTGCTCTCATACAAACATGCAAGAGGAATGCAGAATTTTGTTCAGATTTTTTTATATATGAAATTTTCTAGGACTGCCTGGAAACGGTGTTAGTTGTAAAGATTAGAAACAACTAACCAAACGTCCCGCTTAATCCAAGTTTAAGTTCAATGCCACCATAAAATAAATTATAAATATTATGACATATAGCCGTACAGACAAAGAGGCGCGCCTGGCACAACTTATAAGATTGGCCGACTTCCTAAACGCCCAAATGCATTACAGTGATGCAAAGTCGTACGTGCTTTGTTGTTGTTAACAATGTAAAGTCGCATCACTGCAATGCATTTTGGCGTTTAGGAAGTCGGCCATTATTACTTCCTAGATTTTATTTACATATTTAAATAAAAAGTCACTAATAAAACTCACCGTTATAGCTTTGACCCAATATATACGTTTGGGCATTACCCGTTATAGATATACCGAAATTTTCATCAACTGGTGACTTGGGCGTAAAAGTATTTGAAGGATAACGACTGCAGCGACGTGTAAATACATTTGCTGGTAATGTGAATAATAAAATAAATAAAATTTCTAACCACTTCATTTTGAAAGATCTTTTTAGTTGCTCGCTTTATTAAAGACTAAATAAAATTTCATAATTTCAATCGAATTTAGATTGTTTTTTATTTTTTTGAAACAACGCTCTCTCTCTCTCTCTCTGCTCGTTTTAAGATTAAACTTTTTTTGTATGTTGATGATAAATTTATAAAAAACCGAGAATTTGCAATTGCTTTCTTATCGCTTTTTTGAGCTCTCGCGTATTTCTGCGTTTTCAAGGTTAGCTTAGGGGGAATATATTTTTGATACCTGATTTCAAAGGAAGACCTATACTTGCTGGTTATAAAATAAAGTTATGTACTTGTTTTGGGCAATACATATCTGTAGACTTTTGACAAAAGCACATAAGTCGAGTTAAGAAAATTTTTAATTTTTATTAGCATTAAAAATTTAGCTCATCACTATTGTTCTTAATTTGCGACTGATTAACGAAGAATTTGAGAATAATTAGAATCAAAATCATTTAAATATGTATATCTAATTTTTACTTTTCTTTAAGAGCATACACAAGAAGTTATATTCAACACTAAAGAAATTTAATAATTTTTGGCTTGAGTTCGGTTTTAATTTAAGTTTTCAATTAAATTATGTTTTTATTTAGAGATAAATGTGAAGCACGTAGACAAAGAAAATTTTGACTGCGCGGAGGGTTGGTTCATCAGAGTTCTTTGCCGCTTAGACCACTCGACCAAATTCGGTGGCTTGCAGTCAAGAGTTGACAATTATAGCAATAATTCTTCCAAAAAAACCGAATATAAAATAGGCGTGGCACTGCCCACTTTTCTGCTCATAATAATGTATTTTCATGACAACTAGATAATTGTGTGTGAAGTTTCGTATGAATCGGCTTAGTAGAAAAAGTTAAAAAGAATATTTACTTTGGATGGGCCCATTGTGTGCAAAGTTTCACAAAAAACATAGCAATCATCTTATATTTAAGATATTTTTTAACGATATATTGAAAGGACATTTTTCATGAATTTTTAATTAAAAAAAAAACGCGAAAAAATGCGAATTTCCCATTTTTTTGCCAAAATTGTGGACTCATGAGTAACATCATAAAACATACCATCATATTACTCATATGACTACAACTTTGTGGAAAAAATTTTAAATTTCTACACATGTTTTTTTTCAATTTAAAATTCGTAAAAAATCCCCGTTCAATATGTCGTTAAAATTTTTTTAAACGTAAGAGGATTGCTGTGTTTTTTTAATAAATAGTAAAGAAATAAAAATTAAAAAACGACATTTGGTACTATTTTCATGCAGGTAAATAAAATGCCTCTGAAAATTTTACTATTTTTTTTAGAAAATCTGCTCTCCTGGCCACAATAATTAAAAGCCAGATTATTTATATTAAATGTATCTAATATAATTCATAAAGAAATTTGAAAATTTTAATTTCGTAGAAAAATTCACTATATTCGTCCAATGCTGGATGTAGCGTGCATGCTTTAATTGAATTAAAATTTCAAATGCAGTCATTTTGGAAGTCTATATTTATAAAATATGGAAAAGGGAAATTTTTAGCTCTGAAAATTTTTTAAGAAAAACGTCCAATAACTAAGCTCTATTTTTGCAAAACTTTAGCCATTTTTCATCCTTATTTCAAAGTCTTGACTTTGATTTTTTTTCACGGCTACATGAATTGAGATAACTTAAAAATTTCTTTTGCATTTATCAAGGATTTTGGTTAAAATCATAAACTATTTTCTTTTATTTTGAAAATTTTTGCTGTGCTATTACGGGAAATATTTACGAAATCAGGAACAAAGCCGCGGCTAAAAACGCAAAATTTTAAAATTCAACGCCAAATATCTCGGATAATATTTGTGAAAGTTATAAGGCCAACAAAGTTTATCATGCCCGAGATAATCAACTTTGACACCCTGTAGCTCGCCGTGTGCTTCAACAGGTTGGTTCAAGTTTCATCATTCTTAAAGCTTCGGTCCTCCTCTATGATTTTTACATACATCGTTTTGTGATTCGATAGCAAGTTTCAAAGATACAGATTTATTACTGTATTTTCTAATTGGAACCACTGTGCACTTTGAGCCCCGGCCACTTTGAGGTTTCTTTTGAGAAATGAAAAATTATTTTAATTTATTGAACAATAACCAAAATATTCAAACCAACCACGGAAAGTTAAGCTCTGTTCACGATGACTCTCGTATGTAACATTCAACAGGTTATAATCGAAAGAAACAAGTTATAACCGATGTATGTGAGGTTAGCTTACACCCCTTTTGCACTAGAAAAGTTTACTTTGCTAAAGTTTTAATTGAGCCGGTAGAAATACAAAGAGAGGAATACTTCATTTCCCTGTCCTTCTAACGGCTGAATTAAAACTTTACAAAGTAAACTTTGCTAGTGCAAAAGGGGTGTTTGTTACTTTATACTTTGTACAAATTATTACTGAATTTAATTGCTTCGCTTTCGTTCACTTTTAATCCGAGAGCAAGAGATTGTGTGCGAAAATAGTGTAACAGCTCAATCATAGAAATTTTTTTGGATTTAACCGCACATTTTATTTTCCAGAAATATTAAATATGCAAATTCTACAATTATTATAAATAATAAGAAAATTTTATAAATTGATTTTTAAATAAATTGCGAATAGGATGAAAGTCATATTATGAAATGCGAAATTTGCTTTGGTTCAATCCTACTCATATTATATTGGGTCTATAAAATGATTTTAATTTATCGATGCAGAAAATTACAGATATAATGCGGTCATCCCATTTTATTTCGTCTTACGAAAGATTATCGTCTTTTGTCTTGATCAGGTAAGAATGGCTATAATTTTGCTAATAGCAAGAATACAACTACGTGACATTGTGACCACTACGTCACAGTGTTTTGAAATGCATGTAAACCGCTCCGTTAACTAGCTCCTATCGAACTATTTTATGAATTTGATTTAAATTTAACAGGTAATGGAAGAGAATGTATGTGTACTTCAATACTTTTTCTCGAAAATACCCTCTTAATAAAAAAAATCTTCTCTATAAAAAGAAAAATAATTTTATTAATTTTTTGAAAAAAATTTTATAAAAAAAAACTTCCCCCTCTAGTTCCAACGTGAACGAAATGGTGGCTGCAGTGTTGTATCAAAACCCCTATTGCTATATCGTCCTCTATTAATGGCCATCATATCCTGATTCTCCTGCATTGTATTCTGAGAACAAGTTACCGAACATTTTTCCATACTAAGAAATTTATTTTTATTCTCATCACATTCATCGGCCGTAAAAAGTTTGCATTCACCATCGTCAGCATCGTAAAACCAATAGTTCTTCACAATCGGACGTAGCTTATAGCAACGCCTAGACGAGGCTACTGGCTTTTCCAAACAAAATTGGTTCTTTTGTGGATCCACCTCCTCTGAGTCAATGGTCTTAAAACCATAAGGATTACGTGCATTATTGAATGTATTGGGCGAATTGTTAAAGCCGGGACGTTTCTTTAAAACGTCTTTTTCTTTGTAGCTAGCAAAATTGTTATTATTTGCTATCCGTCTAGTATCGCTAAGGTTGGGCTCCAAGTCTCCAAAAAGATTTGTATTGTCAATTTGATCTTGGTCATAGGGTCGCCGATTCTTATCGCTCACTAATTTCTCATTGCCATAAATGTTTCCGGCACTTTCGAACTCTTCGTTTTCGTTGTTACTAAAAGTGCCAGGATCTGGCGATCTAAAATTTGTATCATCATAATTAAAATTCATATTATTATTAAGGCCATCATAGTTGTTTGATTGCTCCTCTTCCGTTTCTGTAGGTCCCCAATTTGTACTCTGTGGGCCCTTGCCAAAGGGTTTTCTTTCAGACTTTGTTGAATGTTTGAAAAGATTTTGTTCAGCATCTTGTTCCTCGAAATTGTTATCAAACATATCATTGGTATTTGTGTCATAGGAAGGGTTTAAAATATTGCCGCCACAATTGTCACCATTGCATGATCGAGTTTGCTGCAGCTCAACAGTTACTCCAGCCTAATAAAAATAATATTTTAGGATTTTACTTTTAATTTTAAGCACTAAAGCTATTTTTTGTGCCTAACCTGACATTTATCCTTGGCATAGGGATTGCTAAAGTCTCTTGTTCTAGTCGTGATTCCCTTGCCACATCTTTTGGAACAGTCAGACCATAAGGACCAGTTTGTAAGCTCACATTCAGCTGACGGTAATTCGGCTTGTTGTATACCACATAGCGTGCCTACACAATCTTGATTTTGTCTTAAGACCACATTGCAATTGAAATTTTCCGCCACTCTAGGATCTTTATAGGAACGCAAACGATATTGTGTGCCTGCTCCACATTTGGCACTGCACTCCGTCCAGCTAGACCATGGGTGGGTGGAGCACTCCAAAATCCCAGTTTCTTCTAGGAAATTAAAGTACATTACAAATTGTCTGTGATCTTTTTAAACAATATGAAGTCTACCTACCAAAGTCACATTCTCTTTCATATGTTCGCTTTCTGATAACATGCAAGGTGGCCAAAGGTTTCATTGGTGCTCCTGTTTTATCAAAGAAGGGCGAACGATAATCACTGGGAAATGAAGAACTTATACGCCTTATAACATCAGGGGGATACTGAGCTTGATCCGGAGACTCGAATTTGACACAAAAGATAAATATTATATTAGTGGTGCATTAAAATTTGTAGAATATCTCTTACCATATAAGATGGTCCGGCATCTGTTCCTATATCCCAGGGATATAAATTTAATACTTTTTTCTCTATCCATGTGCAATTAGACAAACAGAGTTCTAAGCCTGATACTCCTAAAATCCAATCTGGAGAGGGATCTATTTTTACTACCAATGATATGACGTGGTGGTTGGGTCCCACTCTAACGGTAGCTAAAGTTTTACCAATGACGTTAGGACGATATTTTACGCTAGGTGCTTTGATTATAGTGCGTATACTGCCAGTCTGAAAGCAAAAGGAAAAAGAAGATATTTTAAGATCCCAATATTGGCAAAAGTGAGTTGTGGAAGTAGGTTTTTGATCTGCCAGGACGAAGAAGGAACCTAATGACAAGTGCACTGCGGCTATGGAAAGATTCCTGATTCAATCACTGGCGATGCACTGTGTAAAGTTCTATAACTTTTTAACCAATTGAGATATTTTAATAATTTTTATATTAACAGACATATAACTCCTCTTGCACTTGTAGCAGCTTTTGCTTTCATTACAATCGGTTGGTTCAGCAGTTGTTGAGAAATTCAAGACCGAAGTTGAACTTTTGTATTTTTTTAACAATGTACATAAAAGTGTCGGTTTTTTTTAAATTTTTGAGCCGCTTTATTTATAAAAAAGGCCATATGTGGATAAAGAAACTATTTTAATAACACCTAGTATCAGATTAGGATAGATATTTTCTAAAAACTAGTCCAATAGATCAATCAATTGCAACGATAAAGGGGGAGGGGGGTTTGGAGACTAACCCTTTCTCCGCAAGTAGCCCATCAATTTTTTTTCCAAATTTTGTATCTTGCATTCAAATTAGTTCATATCAAATTAGAGTACTCTTACTGTTATATCTTTCCAGTTAGCAGGTAATTATTGATTACTTTGTACGGGGAGTACCCCTTTCCTCGCACCTACCACACCAATTTTTTGCACAACTTCGTATCTTGTCTTTAAGTTAACTCATAGTTTGAAGCCTCAAGTTTGAAGCCTCTTACTGTTATAACTTCCCAGGTGGCAGGTAATTGTTGATTACTTTGTATTGGGAGTACCTCTTCCCTCGCACCTAACCTGCCAATTTTTTGCATAGCTTCGTATTCTGTCTTTAAGCAGATTTTAATACTCTTACTGTTATAGATTTCCATATAGCAGGTAATTATTAATTGCTTTGTACTCCCCACCCCTTTCCCTTTAACTACCCCGCCAGTTTTTTACATAGCTTCGTATCGTGTCTTCAAATTAGTTCGTACCAAATTTGAAGACTCCTACCATTATATCTTTCCAGTTAGCAGGTAATTATTGATTACTTTGTATGGGGAGTACCCCTTCCCTCGGTCCTATACTGCCAATTTTTTAATCACATCGCATTTTGCTGCTTAAATTACCCCCGCCCCCCACTATATATGAACACTATGACTGCTATAGCTTTCATGATATGAGATATTTACTTAGTATAGGCGTGGCACTGCCCACTTTTATATCCATCAGATTGTGTTGTCGTAGGAAGATAGTGAACACACTTTAATACTAATAGGGAAAAATTAGCGTTTATTGAATAAGAGTCTTTGAGTAATTTCAATAAAATTAGAAAAGTATTCTATGGACAGCTCCAGACGGGTACAAAAGTATATACAGCGATAAAGAGGACACTTTCGCCTTTCTCTGGATGGTTTATTCTTTTTGATGTCTTTTGATCTCTAAAAGTTCTATTCCTCTAAAATTTAAATTTACCTAAAATATAATAGTTTAACAAAAAAATCATTTTATAACACCTTTAATATAAACAGTGCAGTGGCCACTCATAACAACTTCGTAAAAAAAAGACCGCATCCCATTATCGATTATATTACATAGTTTGCTAGAAATTATAATTTCTTTTTGATCAAATATAAATAAATCACCTTGTTTTGTAAAAGTATATAAAATATGTGTATTTAACAGCATGCCACCCCCACAATTACAAATATTTTTACCTAATTTGTTGGTTACCTTAGTTCAGATATGATTACTAACTATTAAATGGAGTTACAATTTTTAAAATCGGGACAAAAACAATTTAGGTTTTCGCCAACGAATTCATTTTCTGACCCACCGTGCGATGTAGATCGCTCACATATGCATACTTAAAACAAATAAAGCTGCAGTGCCCGATAGATTGCCGGGAAGAATCACTTCTCCAAACTGTTGGTACTTGATGATAGTGGAGATAAATACACCACAGATCCAGGTACTGACGAGCGTATCCAGCCAAAAAGTAATTGCGTGTGCCAATACATTGCCGGTAGGTCTACCTTTTAATTGGGCGCGATAAGCTGAGAAGTGTAACAGTATGATGATTGGAATTTCTATTGTGTCTAGTATATGAGAAAGAAGACAAAAGTGTATGCGTCAATTATAGAGGAACTAGCCGACCCTGTGAGCTTCGCCACACCCATCGCAATGAAATAAATTCAAGAAATGTACACTAAAAAAAACGCAGTTCTTCCTTCACGTATCTTCTACTCAAAATACTAACTAATGAAAACACTGAAATAGCGAGATTCTATGAATCTGATTTAGGTTACACTGAGAAAAATTGCGCTTTTAGACATTAATTTTTATGTATCTTCACAACAATGGGCTAGCGAAGCACACAGAATTACTTTGTATCGGGGGTGTAAGCCTCCCCTCCTCCTGTGCAAAAGCGCAATTTGTTCTCAGTTTAACATACAACAAATTTAGAAAGTCTCGCTTTGGTGGTTTTTCAGATATAGGAAAATTAATAATTGCTTTGTATGAAGGATAGCCGTCGCCTCCCTACTATACCTCCAATATTTTTCAGGAAATCGCAGTTTATTCCAAGAACTACCTACCTACATTAAATTTAAATAGCCTCACTATTGTAGTTCTGTAGATATAGAAAAATTCATAATTACTTTGTATGGGAGGTACCCCCCTCCGCCTTCCTATACCTCCAAGATTTTGTTAGAAAACATTCTGTTGTTCGAAGAGTTAGCTACATATATAAAATTTATAGAAGCTCACTATTGTAGTTCTGTAGATATAGGAAAATTAATAATTACTTTCTATTGGGTGTACACGCCGTTTTTGTCCACCAAAACCAGCACAGAAAGACAGCGTATAGATGTGTGTTATGCGATAAACTAATATGTCAGCAGTGCTCAAAGCCCATTTGTAAGGATTACCAATAATTTAACTAATATTGACCCTTTGTCAGTTTGTTTTTCTTAGGTTTTAGAAGATCTTTTTGTATTTATATTATATTTTTATTACTAAAATTCAAAACGAAGGTTAAGTTTTGTTGGTGTTATTGTAAAAAATGAAAAAAAGTATTAAAAGTGAATTCATGTCGAAGGAATCTATAATGCCATGTCTTTCAACTTTTTTTACCAATAGAAGGTTCCTTACAATAAAAGTTTTTTATTTCTACATTTAATCGTTTAGTTTACAATCTATTTAATCATATAGCAGTCAACGTTTTACAAATTTACTAATATTTGTCGTCAAGACGACCCGGCATATATAGGAGTCTGTGAGACTCCACGTCCAAATTTATGTTAGAAAAAATAAACGTCTATACTTAAAGGTTAATAGAAGTAATTGAAAAATAATATGTACTATATTTTGGCGAGGCATTGTCCTAGTCATAATGTTGTATTGTAGCGATAACTAAATGTGTGTGCAAAGTTTCATAAGAATCGGTTTAGTAGAAGTTGCCAAAAAATAATATTTACTTTTTACGGGCGTAGCACTGCCCACCTTTTTAATCATGTATTGAAACGGAAGCTTATTGCGGGTAAAGAGTTTTTCATAAAAATCGGTTTAGTAGAAGTGGTTGAACTTGATTGTGTATTTGCTTTGTATGGGCTTGTCACTGCCGTCTTCTCAATGGGACCAATCTGGAAGTACATCCTTTCAGAATAAGAAAAAAAAAATCCGAAATGGGTTTATATATGATGGAGTTCTGACGAATTGACAACTTTCTCTTTTTTTTTGAAGTAGGTTAAAAATAAAAGAAGACAATTTGGTTTTTATATTAAAATTAATTGTATCGTTTTACTCTCGAAAAACCTCAATTGATATACTCTCCTTGGTCTGTGCTTAAAGAACTGAGAAGTCATGTGTTCAAAAGTAAATTATTTTACCATACAGTGGTGGTGATTATAAGCTTGCTCGTGTCAATAATAATACATTCTTCCCGTTTCCGTTGTCATGTCGTCGGTGGCGCCAAAGCAAAATATTTCAACCGTACAATAATTGCTTAGGGTGCCTATAGAAGTTTTCACTTCAAAAAATCAAAAACCCTTAATGTTGGCCTGCCCAGTTTGTTAATAAATATTCTCTTTTCTGAAAACCCATTTGTTACCACATACCCGCGTATGCTGCATGATTTCATTCTCTAACGTTCTTGTGGCACCATGCTCCGCTAGTTCTTGCAGACCTTGACTGGCACGACCTCCATATTCCCAAAAACGAAAATCCAAACTGTGTGAGGCGCCTATTACCTCACCCAACTTAGTGCGCCATGGCTCTGAAGGAAAGTCTTTAGCATGAGTGTTACGCCTCCATTTACGCTCCAAAATGATCTGCAAAATACAAAGAAGAGGAGATTAGTTAGACTTACATACAAACAGAAAAAACAAAGTTGTATTATTTTAGCATTTACCTCATATTTGGCCTCATCACAAGCACAACAGGGATTAATGGGCGGAGTTTGGCCATTGATGTCATCAATTTCTTCGGGACACAAACGTTTGGTTAGGAAACCATCATCAATAAACCAAACATTACGATGCTGCAAAACGGCCGCTTTAAATAAAACGCAACCGCTTTGTATGCTCGAGGGAGCGATCCAAGCTACATCAATACGATTTTTGGCATTAGTGTTACTACTCTCTATCATATTCTCACATAAATTGCTAAATTTAGTTTCTGCATTATCAATAATCTCAAAATGACCCAATAACTGCTTACCACCAGCAAGGCTGGAAGTACTCCCAGAGGTGCTGGTGTCTGCTTCCACTAATAATGTAAAACTGATAAACTTTAAGCCATTAGCACAAGAAAGGGAAACTGTCAAGATAATACATTTATTTAAAATTAAGTGTTTTCTTATTCTGTTTGAAACAAATGCATTATTACTGTTGTATTGTTGTCCCGGTATATAAGAGGCTGGATTGCCATCGATTAGTATTTGATAATTTTCATCTACCGGCGAACGATCTCCAGTAGCTCCTTGTGGCTTACGATAGCAAGCTCCGTGGGCCAAATTTAACCAAGTTAGGACAACAAAACTTAAGTAGACACTTAATTTTTCAAAAGTTCCATGTTCCATTATTTTAAAACAGCGAAAGCTTTAACTAAACGATCTCAACCACTCCACTTTGAAATAAAGACTGAATTGAAGCATCAGTATTGATCATAAAACTATGTCATAGTTTTTTTTTTTATAGAGAATATATGTAGAAATTTTATGTTGTACTTTTTTTAATTTAATAGCTTCCATGTCTTTTTAGCCGGTCATCCAGCCAACCCCATTCATATGTAAGTTGTTCTATGTTCCCCCTTCTATTAAATTGTTTTCGTAATTGCTTATGCTCGTATAAATTAATTATGGAAATTACTACAACAGACAGAAAGACAGTACTGTGTGGGAAAGACGCAAGATCAATCAACCGGCATCTTTTACTACTCGTACACTTACATTTAATCTTGATATGACAACGTCATTATATTATTATTGTGCAAACATTGAGTAATTCCATCAAGTATTCAATAAATAGTAAAAAATTGCCACGCGCTTTAATTGATGCTGCGTCATGAATAACAATCGCATTCAAAATTGATATTGATTGTGTGTGTGTCGGGCAAACATTATGCACGTATGTTTCCGTCTATTTGAGCATGGTTTTTAATGTTTGTTTCTCTCTTTCATGTTAAGTAAAGTTGAGGTTAATAACCTTTTTCTTAGAATAAATTATCAGTGTTTATTTATAAAGATTCCTAATATGCATACTTCAACATACGAGGGAAACTATTTATATTGTGGGACTCTCGTATTGCTATCGTTTCATCTCATTTGACATACTTTCCCTGGCATATTCCCAGATCTCAAATTCCATAGATTTTGCTTCTTTTAAATATGGAGCTGGACTATTGCGAATACTAAAATTGCTACGTGGAGGTAAGCATAAAGGGGATGAGAAATAGTGTGTTTCTACATTGTTCCCATTACCATGTTGGTAACGCCACCACTTTCTCGTGTCAAGAATAGGAGTTTGTCTGTGCAAAGCAAGCAGGGAAGTGATTTACTAATATGTACACTATTATTATTTAGTATGTCGCCTTTACCCAAGGCGCATTTATTTAACAGGCAGTTGCAGTTCCTTGAATGTGTCAAATCAATAAAACACAAAAACGAACTTGCAAGCCAGACAAATACATATAGAATCGAATAGAACAGGCTAAAGATCTGGTCCAAAGAACGGCACTGCGACACCTAGTCTATATTTTGTGCCATAGATCTATAAATTAAATCAAGTTCTGCATGACTCTCCTTATGAAAGCCACCACAGAGGTTAGAGAAGCCCGCCTAATATCATCCAAACACAGAATGAAAAACATACCTTCTACATAAAAACATACATAAGATAATACACTCACAAAGAATGTGTGCCATTGCCTCATCCTCTTCCAAGCATAAACGACACAAGGGTGAACGAACTTGGTTACTTTTCCACAGAGGATAGTTAAGTCCAAAGTGACCAGAGAGAAAACAAGTAACAAAGCCCTAAATCATTCCTGTTGAAGTTCAGGATGCCACTGTATGAAAAGAGCTGCATCAATGCTTTGGCTTGCCTTAAACCAGAAGAATCCAGCCACACTTCCTTAGCGGTCGAAATTGTACTACCTTTGATTAGGGACGTAACAGTCGAACAGTTTACTCCACAAAGGGGCTCTGGGCCCAAAAGAGGCACAGCAGAGGCCCTCTTGGCCAAATCATCCGCTTCCTCGTTAGTCGATTTACCGCTGTGGCCAGGTATCCAGTAAATAAATGAAAACCTTGTTCCGTATCCATAGTTTCTGTAGTGAGGCAAAGCACTCTAAAACAAGCTTGGAACGGAATTTCCATGAATGGATAGACTTAAGAGCTGCCTGACTATCGGAAAAGATACCTATATGCGCCCCCTTAATGCCCCTACTTAAATTAATATGAATTTCACGTTGTGCCCACAGACTCCAGCGCCAACTCCATCTTCCGTTTTGGATTCATTCACAGTGAGACCGTTTTCTTCCCACGTTTCCCCAAGCGGAATTCTGACATTGAATATCCTGTCAAACCTCAGTTCGCAGTTTATCCTGTCACTGGGCATTCGTAGCAGCACTCTGCAGGGCATAGTACTCAGGATCGATGAGTGCTCGTTGCCGACACAACGGGCAGAGTTCCCGAGACCCATCCTATAAGCAGCTACTGCCGCAGAGGAACTTATAAATATTTGTATGGGTGGTAATCCAATCAAGTCCTCAATGACCAAGAAAACTCGCCAATCTCTGAACCTTGCAGAGTTTGGTTGTCGCTGTAACCTGTCGAGTCTTCTGCCACCATAAAATAGCGCCGTACGTAATGATTGGCCTAACAATCATTGTGTAGATCCACACCATTTTTGGGCTCATGCCCCAGGTGCATTTGGCACAACTCTTCACCGTCCAGACCGCACTAGTGGCCTTCAGTATTACACATTCAACATTTTGGTTCAAAGTCAACCTACTATCAAGTGTTACCTTCAAGTATTTGACGTCGGTTGATTAAGGAATATTTCACCCATTCAACGAGACTGCTCCAAGATCAAGTTTTCTCATAAGACAGAAATGCAAATACCCACACTCACAGCTTACACAAAAAAACTCAAAAGCATTTGCAATGAGAGCTAAAGTTGACAGATTCAAGTAAAAACAAGCGAAGAAAAAGGAACTCATGGTGTTGCGGGATATGTTTGATGAGCGAGAGCAAGTAAGTCATTATGGCGGATGATCCATATTTGAGCTTCGACAAATCCCGAATAGTGATCATACAAAAATTGGTAAATTAATGAATTATGTAGCAGCACATAAACTTAATGTCATTTCACTATGAATTGTTAATGATTGTAAACTTGTGTTTTTTGACTACTGCATCGGCCGAAGCAGGTTTGTAAGCACAATATGGCTATTGTTGTTGTTTCTACTGCTTCGAAAAGCGCTTCGAAAAAGCATGACTATTGTTCGCGAAGTCCCACTTTGGCGCTCCAGTTTTTGACTTGAAACAGCGCTTCTTTCGAAGCGTCAAAAAATGCACTAAAATCACGATCTTCGTCTCATTGCGTCATCCAATTGTATCATCGCTAAACTACAGGCAAATCAAATCGTTTTTTATTATATATAAATCTCTCTCCTTCATGCAATAAGTGAGAAACGTAAAAAGAGAACATGATTTAAATTTATTTAGAGTTTTTAAACGTGTTATTGCTTATTTGAAAAAATGCCTGCGATAATTCTTTAGAGCAAAATTTGCTAAAAGCTACTGAATAAGATTTTGTTTATTTTATAGTTCGTGTTGAATAAATGAAAAATGCCGACTAGCTTCCCAATTTAAACAATATGAACACTGAGAGATCTCTGCCTTCTTTTTTAACATCCTCGGAAGCGCTTTAAAACATCGCATATTGAAGGCGTGCAATTTGTTTACTGCTTGCAGAATCATAATATTTTTTCCTGGGTACTTACTTCATCAGGGTTTTATTGAAACCTTGTAGTGGTGTAATTTTTAGAAGCCCAATATTAAGTTTTATGCAGCTTAAATAACCCATCGCTCTCCAGGCTAAGATAATCGCAGTGAAGGCTGGTAATCATAATTTGGTTCGAAGGATAAAAAACAAGTAAGCAATCTATAACGGGAATTTGTTTCTATTTTTAGTTCACCGAATTTCAAAGGCTAACCAGGCCTTCGGTATACTACGGCCTGTATGTAAGTCTTCTGCTATTTTGAAACGAACTAAGATCAGCATATTCAACTCTTTCGTCAAATCGGTTCTGATATACGCCTGCGAATCTTGGAATACAACACCACACGACATACTTTGGCCAAGCATCATAATCCAACACGCAACTATGGGATTAAACCGACTAACGACAAATTCACAACTGAAATACTTCATAGTAAATGGCGCTGTATTGGTTACACGCTGCGCAGACTTTAAGGGACACTACTAAAGCAGATATAGCTTGGAACGCCCCAGGCAAATACACGAAGAATTGGCCGCCCGTCGCATACTTGGAGACGTCTACTTGCTAATGAAGTCAACCAAAGTGATCTAAGCTGGAGAGAGAATAAAACATCGTGCATCAAACCGAACCGACGGGGAGAGTTCGTTGTAGGAACCACAGGACATAATATGTAAGGCAGTCTGAAAGGATTTGAACTCGAATCCAACTAAAAATATTTACTGAATTTATCTTATTCTTTCTTTCCTTTAAAAGAATATATTCCGTGAGTGCTTTCCCAGTTGTAAAAGAATACCTGAAATGATTTTTGTGATTTTAAGATTTTATGTGCTTGGAAAGCTATATTCAAAATGTCCTTCTAGATTTCTACTTTCCCATTATATTTTTTTGTCTCGCTTGCTTTCCTCTTGGGCTTTTTAGAGGGATACTTGTTATGATTTGTATCACACCTATGAGCCCAGAATATGGCACACTGATTACTCATGTGATCATAGAAACAACAGTTGGTCCGTACCACTGACTATATTGGAGATCTCACAAGAGGGCATTGTTATAATGTCTTAACGACATTGCTGAGAACTTGTTGGATGAAGAGACAAATGCTCAACAGAGAAAAGCTGAGTAAATAAATTTAATAGGCATGAGTTACACGCGATTTAGGAGGAGTGCTCCAATTTTTACTTGCCATCTTTATTAACTTATATAGATGCAAGCCTGTTATCTTTTAACTTTCGATAACCATGAAATCACCACAATTAAACCCTGTTTGATTCACAGAAACCCATAGTAATTAAAAGTACAGTATAAAGAATTTACTATGTTTTAAAGTAAAACCTTTATTACTTGACAATTACGTATTATGAACATTAATTAAACTACTTACTACATAAAATATATTAATAATTTTTTCTATAATCTCTAAAAATCTAAATAATCTCAATATTACTCGTTTACCATTTATCAGTGTCGTCATTGCTATTCAAAAGACACGGCAACATTGAGCATTTTTCAATTCTAACACGATCCTTGCATTTATAACTTAAATCTGTGTTAAGTAGAGTTCTTGTCTTTTGGCGATAGGAATTATCACCGCAGCTAACCGTGCATGGTGTCCACACCGACCACTCTGAATAGCGGCATTCATTTACTTGAGACTTATGATTATGCTTGACACTATTGCGTCTACGTTCACCATAATTATTGCTTGAAGTATAACCTCCTACCGAATATATGTCATCACAGCGTTGATAGCACTTTTCCAAACGCACTAAATGCTTGGGACATGGTTTGCCACCGTACTTCGGTGATTTTAAAACTTTGCGAGTTTTAATTTGTATCCCCTCACCACAAGAGGCATTACAAGCATGACTTAACCATTCGGAGACCAAACAATCTATCGGATCTATTTGCAAATTTTCACTTTGTAATTCCAATTTTTGTCTTGGCAGGCGACAGGTCTCCTCGCAGGCTTCTTTAGACGAAAACTTATTGCGATTTTTATCACACTTATCAGCCCAGAAAATAGCACACTGATCACTCATGTGATCATAAAACCAATAATTGACCACATCACTGTCACGGCACGAACTAACTTTGAGATCTTGATAGCAAAATGGCGGCACAATAGCATCACAAGAGGGTAAAGTACAATTTACCACCTCTCTCCTTTTAATATGGCGACAAGGATCTAAATTGTCATCATGATCCGGCTTGCGAACGCCATAGACTTCATCATTATTCCAAACAACACGTTGACGTTCACTAGTACCAATGCCTCCGCAAGGACCTAGGCAAGGTGAAAAGTCCGACCAATGCGATACACCACATTCAGGCGGTATATAATCCTCGAGTTTTTGACTGAAACTCTCCAGATCTCTATAACGTGTGTAATCATCTATGTTGCCAAATAGAGATCTGGTGCCATCAACTTGAGCCTCATTCTCCTCGTTGTTGTTGCCATTGTAGCCATTTATATCACCACCACAATCTATACCTTTGCAGGTGCGTTGTTCCTGGAGTTTAACACGGCTGACTTGCTGAGAAAAGTGTAATAGGAAACACAAGATTGATTTTATCGATTATTGTTAAAAAAAAACAACAGATTAAACTTACCTGACATTTCTTTTTGGCACGCGGATTTAAATAATGTCTTGTGCGACGTTCTGTGCCTGTACCACATGACACCGAACACGATGACCAGTCGCTCCAATCCGATATTGCACATTCCGGCGTTTCTGGTGTATGTGCTATAGTTAAACTTTCTGTCTCTTTTGCGTCTGCAGATGCCTCATCAAATGAATTACACTGATTGCCAGTGCAATCCTTCTCTTCACGCAAACTAGTACGGCACTTAGCACGTTTTGCAACAGCAGGATTTTTAAATTCTCTTGTACGATACTGTTTACCAGGGCCACACTGTGCACTACATTCGTCCCAGCTGGACCAAGCAAAGGTGGCACATTCGGGTGGTTCGTTTTCGTCTGTAAAGAAATTATATATAAATAGAAACGTTATGTCATCATCGAACCACCAAGTTCGATAAATAAGGTATATGCATCAGTGAATTAAATTCTATTCGCCGTGACTTTCACATAAAAAATTATTCTATCTGCGATTATCAATAAGCCCATGACTTTTTGAACATTCCTCGTAGCTAATTAAAAATGAACACTACGTCCGTTAATTAGCATCTCTTAATAGACATCTGTAAAATTTTGAGCAACCGCTACTATTTGTAGAAATGGGAAAAAAGTGAATTTGGCGCTAGGGAGGGAAAATGGCTTTAAGATTTTGTACTTATAACCAGATTAGCGCAGGCAACACTACTTCCTTTGCATACTTATATGATCGGCAAAAAAGTCAGGAAAATGCGATTTAACCTTTTTCCCAGAAAGGTGTGATAAGGCTAGATAGGCAGCCCACATTAGTCCCATTGTGATGCCTAGAGGACCCTATACACCCTACACATTCATACGAAGCATTGGAGTTTCAGTTCCTGAGAATCAAATGCGCTTTTCACAAAGCCTAACAGGCCAGAGAGTGGTGTATTCAGTCTAGGTCCTGCAGGACACGCTTGTGTAGATGCCTAAGCTTGCGTTCCTGCAGAGTCGGGCAATTACAGAGAAGGTGTTGGACTGACTCTTCTTCAATTCAATCTGACCGTCATAGGGACAGTGGCGCAAATTAATAAAAAAAGTTGGTAATAAATATAGGAATTTTCACAGAAAAGTCAACTTTTTGTGACGTGCGACACCAAGCAATTGTGTTTTTTTTCATAGAAAACTAACGTTTTTCGTCAGTTCTTTATAGATTTGTGTAGGCCGTAATGAGCTCTACATTAAGTAAAAGTTTAAGAAAAATCGAACTACAGGCTTAATTGCTTAGTGTCGCACGTGACAAAAAAGTGGACTTTCCTGTGGAAATGCCTATATGGAACTTTTAAACTAAAGTACGGATTTGTCTAAAAATTAATATGGTTATAGAGGAGGAGTTGAGCTTTCAGAATCTTGTCTTTTGAAGTATATAGTTTCATCAGGGGGCGAAAGTTGGCTACCTCAGCCAAAATCTAAAAAACCAAAAAAAAGTCGAGGCATAAAATTAAACATTTTAATTTCGAAGTGAAATATCTCATAAACTATAAAAGATACAAAATCAATAGTGAGCACATTTTTTCTTTGTCTAAAGTGATTAAAATGTTGCAAATCGGCCAGTATTTAAGAAAGTTACAAGCCGCAAAAAGTTTTTCTCACCTGAGGTAGCAGACTTTCATGCTCTGTACTTCCGCCTCTGGTGCAGCTGTAGACTTCTGAAAGATTCTGAAAGCTTAACTCCTTCGAAACAGAAGTTATTTCTATAAATTTACGCGACTGTGCGTTACGACATAAGTCCGATCTTACAGTGCCCGTATGACTCCAATCTGCACCCCTGAGTGACCTTCTTCTAAGTTTTAGGAGTTGCTTGGTCTTGGATATTCTCCACGTTGGGCGCAATTTAAATTTAATTTGAGACTTTGATGGCTTGTTCGTTACAATTATACAATTGATAATTACGGACCACCTGATTGCCGTCTTCTTTAGCGCCCACCCTTGAAACTCATTCGACGGCTTAACTAACGAAATATCAATATCTCTTTGTCAGTCTGCTACGTCTAGGACCGAACTTGCCCTTGCGCATTCGTCAACTATTTCGTTTTGCTGAATGCATTCATGCTTTAGAACCCAAAATATCTTGACATGTCGTTCAAACAGAGTCAGAGATTGAATGCATGCCAATACACAGTTCAGCGAGACCAAAAGGTGGAGATCTTCATAGAAGTGCCGATCCAGTACCAGCGTCCATAGAGACAGAAACTGCATTATCTTGAGTTAAATAATTTCCCTTCCAATCGTCTTTATTCTGTATCTCGATTGAAAAGGTTTTGTCAAAGTTCCTGATAGGAGTCATAAAGCCCGTCTGTCTTCCCAGGACTTACTCTCCTACGTTTCGTAGAATGGTGTAATGTCCAATAAGGCCATGCTTGAAGTCGCCTAACCACATGAGTCTAATTACAGACACAGTCTAAGGACAGATCAAGCAGAGTTAAGTGAAGCATTGTCTCTAGACTTTCCTGAGGAGTTGACCTCATTGCATTAGTAATTATGAGATATGATATCCTTTGTACCTTGCCTAGCTTATAGAGATATGTACTCTTGTCCTCTGTCTTCCACGCAGGTGTCACAAAGATTGAGAATTATTACCCCCGTAGGAGTTTTCACGTACAAGAAGTTTTTCATTAAGGGCTCATCCATCCACTTATAGTCGATTGGCCAGTGGACCGCTCTACGAATTGGAAGATTCTAATCTAATCTCTTCCCATAACCAATTTTCTTATTTCTGGCACAATGCGCTGTATGTGCACAAGTCATTCCCTGATTCTAGTTCAGAAAAAAAGCCAAATATAGTTTTGAAAAAAAAAAAACTAAAACCTGGAAGCTATTAAAAGATTAAAATTTAGTTTTAGAGCTTGTTTTCGTTGCTAGTGTATGGAATTTCGTTTTCGTCAGATATTACGGTGTATGCGGAAACGAGCCTCAACGCTGAATTCTATTGCATGTCTCAGAAAAAGTTAAAATATTTTATTAAAAGTATTTTACTTACTTTCACTATTATCACAAGTTTTCTCATATAAACGCCTACGATTTATATACAATGTAGCCAAGGGTTTCATGGGTCCTCCAGAGGGGTCATAGAACGGAGAACGTGGATCATTAGGAAAGTTTGGCTTAATACGTCTTACTACATCGGGCGGCAATTGAGGCTGATCGGCGGACTACAAGTAAAATTTTTATATTAACTAAAATAAATTTCCCATTTTTATCAATCTCTACCGTATAAGAAGGCCCACTATCAGTACCCGCATCCCAAGGATATAAATTATGTACTTTATTTTCTACCCAGGTGCAATTTGATAAACACAATTCTAAGCCAGAAACGCCTACAATCCAATCGGGTGAGGGATCAATCATGGATACCAAAGATATAAGATGATGGTTAGAATCGACACGAAATACAGCAAAAGTTTTGCCCGTAATATTGGGATACGTAATGCCTCGTGCCTTAATAATAGTACGAATCTGATCACTCTAAAACAAAACATAATTTTAGTTAGATTATTTTTTTCTTAAAATAAAGCCTTACCTGATCTTTTAATTCACTTTCCAAAGTCCTGGTAGAGCCATGTTCAGCCACCTCCCTTAAACCCTCGCTGGCCAATTCGCCATACTGCCAAAAATGATAGTCGACTGTATGGGAAGCTCCAATAATATCACTAAAGCGGGTTTGCCAACTATTGGCGGGAAAATCTTTGGGATGTGTATGTCTAGACCATTTACCTTCAAAAGTCAATTCATACTTGGCCTCATTACAGGCACAGCAGGGATCTTCAATACTCGGCTGACTATCGATATCGTCAACTTCCTCTTCACACATTTTCTTGGTGAGAAACCCATCATCCATAAACCAAACATCACGATGTTGCACAACAGTGGCCCGAAGCAAAACGCAACCCATGTTAGCGGTAGCTGGTGCAATCCAAATCACATCAACACGTGTCTTTACATTTGTATTGGTATTTTCAACTAAATTGGCACAGCGAGGACTGTAGCGTGTCTCCGCTAGATCTACTATTTCAAAGGAACCCTGCGACTCTATGCCACCACCCGATTCCGATTCCAAGCCCAGCATAAAACTAATAAAAGTTTGATCGTTGTTGGTGACAATAGAAACTGTAGAAGAAAACTGAGCCTGTAATACAAATTATATTTGAATTTGTTTCACTTCAAATTACCATTATATTTTTGTCCCGGTATGTAGGTTTGAGCATTTCCGGCTACTGAAACTACATAACTTTCATCGACTGGTGATTTAGCAGCCGTCGTACCTGGTGGCACACGACTACAAGCTAACGCCAAATTAATAGTTGCTGAGATGGAAATAGCTAATGATAACCAATTCATTGTGCTGTAATAGTGAAAAAAAATATATATTAATTAATTTAAGAGTTTTGCAATGTGCCATAAGAGTATCATGATGTAATTAATATTTATTGTTACAGATACGTTTGTTTTCTATTAAGTAAATGCCGGCTAATGTGCACTTATCAATTTCATTTTAACGAAGGGAAAGAAAAAACATTCAATATTAATGTACTGTGACGCAGTTGATCAAAAATAATATACGATGGTGGCCTGGGGTGGTTCGTATAATCATAGATTGGAAGAGGAACATGATTAAAGGTAGAGTCAGAATTTTCAATCTGGGTATACGTACAAAGAGAAGAGATGCGATAAGAGGTACTGCGCGAGCTAGACTTCTCCATTGGAACCTTGTCGTTAATAAAATCCTCTTTAAACAAAACTATTAGATCTCATCGTGCTCCTTATCATGGGTCAATTTCTTTGAATTCTTGGAATCGGTACTCAGGAAACTACTTGAATTTTCCAAGGAAAGTAGTCTGGGAATCAATCCTACAAAAATTTAATTCTTTTTACCAAACGATATAAAATTCCGGAATTCAGACTAACACGCTTGGGTGGTATTACCTGGAATCTAAGCTCTCGTGTAATTGTAATGCGGAGGTCAAAATGAAGCTGGCTCTATGTACTTTTTATGTGTGTAATAGAGCCTTTGGGAAAAGTTAGGGGGCTTACGCCGTATATCCTACATATACGGCAGTGCTCCGACCCATTCTCACCTATGGAGCGCTTGTATCAAGGAAGACAGTGGACCAGGTTATATATCACTCTACTACATTGGTCGGCGTTTCATAGCACAATTGTGCTGAGAGCATTCACACGTATTCTTACCCTCTTTTCATTTAGTCGTCGATGAGACAGCGACGAATACACATGAGGCGGATGCTTACATATTTTTTTTTATAATTTTTTCTAAGAATATTTATCCAGCAAACACTCGTGTTTCATTTCAAATTGATGATGATATGCGAAAAATATTTCATCACATTTAAACCACGTTTTATTACTATGAAACTTTCATAAGAGTATAAATGTGGACGATTTTATTAATATTGCGTAAAAATCCCCCTCAAAGTATGAATTTTCTATATATTGTGTATCCAAAAATAGCAACACTTTTCTTCTTTAGTCAAACAATGAATGTATTTTGCTAAGTTAAACAATTTTAAAATGTTTTGGTTTATTTCGAATGCGTAAAGTATTACCTAAGGAAATGTAATGCATCATCATATTTCAAATGTTTGACTTTATGTTTGGTAGGAAGCTCTGTCGCCTCACTAACAGTAATAAGCAACAATACAAACACAAACATACAAACACATCTACTAGCTCAAGCAGTCTAGAGACAATACTTTATAACTTTTACTAAACTCCCATTGATGTTCATGTCAAATACATATCTGCCAGTTAGGCCCTTAGATTCAGAGAGTCAGTGGACTTAAGGCATTCTACGAGAGCAAGTCCTGGGAAGACAAGCGGATAAGCGGACAAACTCTTCTAAGTCGAGATCCCGAGTGGAAGGAAAATTATGTAATATGAGATAATACAGTTTCGGCGTTTGCAGACGGCTCTGCAATTGACGGTGGTCGGGGTAATTGCTAAAGATTTTGACCTTTCGGTCTCGTTCCGGCTACCCGACATTCCTACCATGTACAATGCGGAGATTTATGACAGACCGAAGCTACATACGAAAATAATTGACAGGCTCATCTCATAGACTAAAGACATTTTTGTAGATGGTCGACCACTAAGGACCTCAATTAAAAGGCGATGAGATTGAAGTGTGTACTGGCATGTATTCAATCTATGCTTGAATGACATTAAGGCGTACCCAACAAGGACGCCTCATTATTACAAATATATATATACACAACTGTTATAAGATATTTCTTATATGGAGTTTGACAATTGGGGTTAATAGGTTTAACTGGTTAGATATGCCTCGAACGACATAATGTCAAGATGGTTTGGGCTCCGGTCATGGAATGGGTGATAAATGCTCAATAGCAGGCTAGGCCTTACACGTAGCAGACTCACAAAGAGCTATTGATATTACCTAAGTTGAGCTATCAAATGTCATTAAATAGTAGGCGCTATTAACTGATGCCAACTTTTTTTGAGCAAAAGTACAATAAAATTTAAAGATGTCACTAAAAACATCATTTTCAGGTAAAATCAGTCTAAAAAAGCACTAAAACATTAAGAAAAGCTAAAAAATTAGAATTTTCAGACATCAAAAAACACTAAGTTGGCATCGCTGGAGCTAATAAATTTATTAAACTCTCACAAGCCGTTCGACTTCCGTAGAAAATCAACTCTGATGTAATGAGTTTATGGAAAGTTTAAATAAATTCAGTAAAGTGCGACTTTGGCTCGCACACGAAGGGTTCCGTACGAATACACATATACCCTTTTCCTTTGTACCCTTTTTTTATTTGGGCAACTTTTTCGATTTGCGGTTTCGTTTAATTTTAATTTTTTTTTATTTTTATTTTTCATTTTGGTGACTTTTCCGGTTTGTGGTGATTTTTGTTTATTTTTTGATGATTTTTTTTTAATTTTGACCATTTTTTTTAGGTTTTCCGTTATTTTTTGTTTTAACGATTTTTTAGTTTTTTGACAATATTTTTAGTTTTAGCGATTTATATTAGTTTTGGCGTTTTTTTTCGTTTTGGCGATTTTTTCTGTTTCTGGTGATATTTAGTTTTAGCGATTTTTTTAGTTTTGGTTTTTGACAATTTTTTTTTAGTTTTTGGCGATTTTTTGTTTTGGAGCTTTTTTCGTTTTGGTGACTTTTCTCCATTTTTGGCAATTAATTTCGTTTTTTACGATATTTTTAGTTTTGGTGCTTTTTTTCTTTAATTGCTTTTTTCATTTTGGCGATTTTTCGTTTTGCCATTTTTTCATTTTGGAATTTTTTAGTTTTAGCGTTTTTTAAAATTTCATGAGTTTTCCTCTTATATTTATTTCTGAAAAAATTTAATAACTTTCTATAGGACATGATACGCTTTCGGTGATTATGCCCAGAATATTTTGTGGATATAACAAATCTTATATATCGTACGAAAAAATATAAATATTTTCATTAAATTTCTGAGAAAAATCTTAAATCCATTGACAAATATTCCCTCTAGTTTTAAAGATTTTGTAATTTAATTTAAAAATTCTTAAATGATGAGCAAATTTTCTATATAAATATACATATATGTATAAAGTGAAACATATTTGTTTCATTCTTATATATTTCTACCCGACTGCGTGACGCAAAGAAGGGTATTGTGTTTATCAGCCTATGTATGTATGTGTGTTCCTTTGCGGCACTATATAACCCGAACGCGTAGACCGATGTTCACGATTCTTACGTGAATCGACTCGTCTTAATCCGGGGAGTGTCACTAAAGATATGACAGTAGTGAAAATTCAATATGGCGGCCAACAGACACCATTTTGTTTATACGAAAAAATAAAAAGTTGGCGAACTATATCAAAATGGGTATCAATTGACAGGTATTTGAAAATCATCTTTAGGTTTCTCTCATGATTTTTAATTTCGAACGACCATTTAGGATCTGTGACGGTTTAAAGTTGTTTTCTTTTATATTTTACGCAATCGGGTTTTTTGATTTTTTAAATTTATTTTCAGTGTATTGTTTAATAATCTTGTTGCACAGTTTAATCTATGGACAACTTTCTATAAATAACTTTAAAGTTGCTTTTCTTCTTCAAGTACTATTTCCGTTTAAATTAATGCTGGCAACACTTCACTTGTACACAAACTTAACCATTTCCTCTTGTTTAAGAGACTTTAAAAGTTACCGTTAAAATTATCTCTTTCTTTACTCTTTTTTTCAACTTTTCTGCAGCAGCAATTTCAAACTTTCTCATTTAATAAATTTGATCCCTTTCTACCCCGGAATGTATAATTTTTATTCGTTAAGTCTAGAATAATAAAAATTTCACTTGTAAGGTTTCCCGAAAACTGAAAAATTAATCTGATGAATAATTTCTTGTAACTAATGGCAAAATTGTGTAAACAGTTTCACTTTATTTCTTTTTTTTTCATTTGTTTTAACAAATTGTATTAAATTCGTTTCAATTGAATCAATTAATAGAAACAAAAAAAAAACAAGAAATAATTTACGTATGAATGAATTTCTCCTGTAGTATTTAATTCTATTTATTCACTTTAATAATAATTTTCCTGTTAACAATCAACTGCTTGCCTGGTGGTTTGGTACTGTTCCCGCTTTAATGTCTCGAATGCTCAACGTTTAATGGTCAACTAAATGAAAAATTCAAGTGCGATGCATTTGAATTTTATAGAATATTGATGGGGTCGCAAAAAAAGAAAATATTGCAAGAGGGACATAAACAAATGTATGTATGTGGAAGTGAGGGAGGTAGCGAATGCAAAGGGAGGAACACTAGTGTCACATACACTTAGCAGAACATTAATTGAAAGGGCAAATATGAGCAAATTTATTGTAAAATTCTAGTCATGCTGAGTTAAGCGAGTAAAAAAAGCGTTTTCTGTAGTCGATAGCAAAAAGAAAGAGGTGTTTTTCTCTTTGTGAACAGTTGATGATTTATATTGTGCTGACCATCTTCTTGTTCCGGCGTTTTATTTTATAGTTGTATTCTATTTTAAGTGATTGTTTTTATTTTGATCTCAAGTTTTTTGTTTTTATTTCGATATTCTAAACAAAAAATGTTTACGAGTATATTGGATAGAGTGCGCTACAGGCAGTACAATTAGTATCTGTAATACTTATCATTACACTATGCAACAAAATGAAATATATTTATGACACCTGGGGCCCGTTTCTCAGAACTACAAGTTACATATCTACAAGTAAAATACACACAAAAGAACAACACTTTTACAAATTTTATTGTTGTTTTGTGTGTATTTTATTTGATTTGATTTGGGATCGTTTCTCAAAAAGTACAAGTTAGAAATTTAGGGGGCACCTATGGCTGAACGGTAGCGATGGGAGCCTGTCAGTCCCGAGGTCGTGGGTTCGATTCCCGCCATAGATTCTGGGCGTTTTCCGCAGACAAGATAATCGCTTCGCGCATTATGTTTGTTTAAAATTTTTTTTTTGGGGATTGATAGGCCCTTTTGAATTTTATATGACGATATGTACATACCTAACAGTAATTTATTAAAGTGTTATTTTTTTTTGTAATATGTATTTTATTAAATAAAAATATCCAAGAAACTATAAAAATATTATTTTGTGGGAATTTCGGAATTTTTTTTTAAATTTAGGGTATTTTCGCTTTTATCCAGATAAGGATACTAGTACGTAAATTAAAACTAAGTAAAGTTAATTTACTTGAAATTAAACTATTATATAAACTTATATTTATGGGTTTTATTCTCAAAATAGGCTAAATTTAGGCGGTTCAAAATTTTTTTTGGGAAGAAAAAAAGTTACCTGGCAACACTGTTATGTACATATATATCTCTTTTTTCGTTTTGAAGATTTTTGTTTGTTTTTGGGGACTTTTTAATTTTAGCGTATTTTTTTCATTTTAGGGTTTATTTGTTTTGACGACGTTTTTGATTTTTTTTCGAGTTTCTTAGTTTTAACAATTTTTATCGTTCTGATGCTTATTTTGTTTAAGCGTTTTTTTCGTTTTTGGGATGTTTTATCGTTTTGTTTTTTCTTATTTTGGGTTTTTATAGTTTTTAGGTTTTTTTGCTGATTTTTTCGTTTTGACGATTTTTTAAAATTTAAAATTTTTTTTTTAGCTTTGGCGATTTGATCGTTTTAGTGTTCTTTTTTCTTTCTAATTTAGGACTTTTTTTAGTTTTGGCGTTTTTTTTATTCTAACGATGTTTTTCGTTTGAGTTTTTTTATTTTGGCCATTTTTTCGTTTTTGCAATTTTTTTAAATTTTGTTTAGGCAATTATTTGCGACTTTTTTTCGTTTTCTTGGCGATATTTTTTTTAGTTTTGGCCACTGTTTAGTGCTTTTTTCATTTTGATGATTTTTTATGTTTGGGCTATTTTTTATTTTTAGGGTTTGTTTTTGTTTGGCGTTATTTTTTGTTTCGGCGATTTTTTTTCTTTTGTTTTAGTTTTTTTATAGTTTTTAGGTTTTTTGCTGATTTTTTAGTTTTGGCGATTTTTTCGTTTTGACGATTTTTTAAAATTTAAAATTTTTTTTTTAGCTTTGGCGATTTGGTCGTTTTAGTGTTCTTTTTTCTTTCTAATTTAGGACTTTTTTTAGTTTTGGCGTTTTTTTTGTTCTAACGATGTTTTTCGTTTGAGTTTTTTTTATTTTGGCCATTTTTTCGTTTTTGCAATTTTTTTAAATTTTGTTTGGGCAATTATTTGCGACTTTTTTTCGTTTTCTTGGCGATATTTTTTTTAGTTTTGGCCACTGTTTAGAGCTTTTTTCATTTTGATGATTTTTTATGTTTGGGCTATTTTTTATTTTTAGGGTTTGTTTTTGTTTGGCGTTATTTTTTGTTTCGGCGATTTTTTTTTCTTTTTGGCAATTTTTCTAGTCACAAAATTTTATTATATTGTATTGTACTACATCTCTCCTTATTTACAACATTTTAATTTTAAACGGTTTTTTTTTGTTTTCATGCAAATTTTTAAAAGAAATTTTTGCTAATTGTAGCCTTCTGATACGAGCCATATTTATGCCACACTCTAAAACACTTTTGTTGAAAATTAGTTCGATAATAGTCGGCAACACTTTACCGATTATTATCGACCTAAAACTACACACGCATTATTTTTGAACAAAATGTTTTTACTAAAACACGCGATTGGCTGCGTGCAGGTTTGAGCCGCGACCTCCTGATTGATAGTCTGACGTATCTACCATTCAGTCATAGCCGTATTATACTTTATGTTAAGTTTTTTCCACTTGACTAAATACGTTTAATTTGAAAGGTTTTTTCTTTAATAAAATAACTACAAAATCGATGTAATTTTAGACAAGGAGAAATTTTCAACACAAATCTAGACAATATATGATCGTAAATTTGAAGTAATGTTTTAGAGTGTAAATACATACAAAAATTATACAAACTTCGGTGTTCGGTGAAAATATTACCGAACGCCCAACATTAACCGAACATAGCTTTTTGCCGAGCTCCGATATCGAACCCTAAAGTTCGGTCGGACACTAGTTTTTAGATTTCATATATCCGATTTCTTTGTTCCATAACTTCTAAAGTGCTAACGTTAGAGTGCCAAATTAGTCTCTTCAGTTCCTGCAATCGTAATTTATATGCATATATTTTACATAGGTAAGTTTCATATTTACGATTTAATCTCACTTTAGTAAGCCTACGAATAACACAACGGGATATATAAGGACCCAAGTGGGCTAGTTTTAATCTTTAAACTGGCAACCTGTGCAACCTAAGCCTACGAATAACTAAATGAATGAATGGTTTCGTATTTGATTGACTTATCATTTGCTTTTTATTTATCTAAGGTTGTTTAATTTTTATCGGCATTTTCTTGAATCACTTTGTATGCAATCTCTTTATTTTTTTAATTATTTCGAAATCGCACTTTTTAGCGTTGAAACATATTGTTTACATAATTTTGTCAGTCAATTTCACATTGAAAATAAAATTCGGGCCCCACATTGGGCGCCATATTGTCACGTATTCTTTGTTTGCACCGGAAGTAGCGGGTCTTACCTCCGCTAGTTAAGAAATGATTAGCCGGCATGAAAACAAAATGTATTGTATCGACTTTATAGTGGTTAAGATTAGGCCTTGCTTATAAACTTAAAATATTTTAGAAAAAGTTTTAATATCACATCCCAGTGAACACAGGAATGTACTAATATATATTAGTACATTCCTTCTGCAATTTGAACCTGATACCAGTATAAATTGGATGTATTAAACTTATAATTTTCTGCTGGAGCTCACTTTAATCTTGATATAGAAATAGTTGTAGATGTTAGTTTTTTAGAATATGGTCTAGTGTTGTAAAAAGCTTAAATATTCAATTATATTAATTATTTAGTTAGAATTATTTAAAAACGTGTTTTAACAGAGTTGTATTACTTTCAAATATTTCAATGCAAAAGTTTAGTTTTCACACTAGAAAATACAACTCTGAAATTATTGAGTAGCTACTTGTATGTATCGATCGAGTACCGAAAAATATGTTCGGTATTGAGTACGCGGTACTCAAATATTCAATACTTTCACAACACTAATATGGTCTGAGAGCGATAAACTAGACTAAAACTAAACTATGAAAAACTTTGAGCGTTCTCTAACTTTCGCAAATCTCGACTGATATTAAATTTATACTTACAAAAACTGTTATATTTGCGCAGTCCATTTCTATTATTTTAAATTAAGATTTTGTGCCATCGAAGAAAAGTAAAAAGCATTAAAAATTTTAAATAAAAGCACTGAGGACCAACTCGAAAATTTTCCGCGTCGAAAATTTAAGAAAGCACTAAAAACAGTGCTAAAAGCACCTAGTTGACAACACTGCTCATATGCCTTTGTGGCACATTTTTCGGTATATTTTTGATATCCCAAGAAGGCGAATTGGGGCGAGTATAACTGTTATAAAAATGCCTTCAAACATCTAGTATGAATTCGCATTGCTCTGCTATAAAAGTTTTAAGCGACCCGGCGACTTATCAAACTCGCATCAAATGGTGCTTCAAACTCACCTTTTTTTATCATTGTGTTAGTAAAAAAACTCACACGTATGGTTTGACGAAAAAATCTAAATGGGTTTGATTTTTCGTCAAACTCACCTCAACCAATACATACATGAGTTTAATCAAACAGTTTGATAAGTCGCCATGGCCCTTTAAAGTTTTTGAATAAAAAAATATGTAAATTACTTATTGCATACACTGTAAACATTTTAACCGAGAACAAGCAACATTTGTTATAAAATTCACAAAGTTATCAAAACTATTTAACTGATTTTATTTCTACAAAATATATTTTTTTTAAAAGAAATTTAATAAATTTTTTTCTGCCAAGTCTTAGAAATTTAAAGAAATTTATTAAACAGTTTATAAATAAGCGAAAATAACAATTAAATTATTGCAAAAGCCAAAGTAAAAAAAAAATAAATTAAAAAATGGACAATTCTCCCGTGCCTGTGATGGCGAAAAGAGATAATAATTTACTAGGTAAGACCAGGTAAAAGATCAAAAAATTACTTTTAATAAAATTAATATTTTAACACAGCAGCTGATAAACTAAATTCCAAAGAAGTTGTGCAAAGTTTAGAGCCTTCCCCTACAAGATCAAGTGTTAAAAGTATTAAAACTGGTAAGTTATTTATATTTTAATGTTGATAACAGCTAGAAACGTTGTTTATATCTTCTAGCAACGAGTCCTAACACTAATCGCTTTGGTGGCAAAAAAGTTTCACCCAAAGTTGACAGTAAAAGCAATATAAGTCTGACAAGAAGTGTCAATTCAAAGGATTTATCTACGCCTCAAACCAGAAAAACTGTAAATAGAATATTACCAGATCTGTTCTGTAAATCAATTGATTCAAAATCACCTGTTTATGAAAATCACACATTCAAGGTCAAGTTCGCGTCAAAAATTTTAGACGACGTCATTGATTTACAGAACAGGTTTGTTTCATTAAAAATTTTTATATCGCTTCAACAATTTTTATTACTTTCAAAAAGACTTCGCCTACGACTAACAAATCACCAAATTCTTCTACATCGTCAAAAATTCCATCCATAAAAAGACCGGTAAGAGTTTGAATAAAAAACCACCCCTTTTGAAATATAGAAATATAATTTCTTTTTCAGTCCTTTATTGGCCCTAAAGCTGCAGTTGAACAAAAAACACAGGAACCTAAACCTACTGCTCAAAAAACTTTACCACAAAAGATACATCCCGTAAAGAAAGAACTTGACTTGAAACAAAAGCAAATTTCTAGAGTCAATCCTAAATCAGGCATAAGTACATCTAAAGCGAAGCAAGATAAAATACTTTCTCGAGCCAATTCTCAATCAGGCATAAGTACATCGGAGCCGATGCAAGATCAAATAATTTTGCGATCCAATTCTAAAACAGGCATAAGTGGATCGGAACCGATGCAAAATAAAATACTTTCTCGAACCAATTCTCAATCAGGAATAAATACATCGGAACCGAAGCAAGATAAAATGATTGCTCGATCCAATTCTAAAACAAGCATAAGTGGATCCGAACCGATGCAGGATAAAAAACTTTGTCGAGCCAATTCTCAATCAGGCATAAGTACATCGGAACCGAAGCAAGATAAAACAGTTGCTCGATCCAATTCTAAAACAAGCATAAGTGGATCCGAACCGATGCAGGATAAAAAACTTTGTCGACCCAATTCTCAATCAGGCATAAGTACATCGGAACCGAAGCAAGATAAAATAATTTCTCGATCCAATTCTAAAACAAGCATAAGTGGATCCGAACCGATGCAGGATAAAAAACTTTGTCGAGCCCATTCTCAATCAGGCATAAGCACATCGGAACCGAAGCAAGATAAAATAATTTCTCGATCCAATTCTAAAACAAGCATAAGTAGATCGCAACCGATGCAAGATAAAATACTTTCTCGAGTCAATTGTCAATCAGAAATAAGCACATCGGAACTGATGCAAGATAAACTAATTTCTCGATCCAATTCTAAGACAGGCATATGTAGGTCGGAGCCACTGAAAGTAATGGAGTCTAGTATTTCAAAATCCTGTTTTGCAACATCTATTGCTATTTCAAATCAATTGAAGACAATTTCAAAATGTCAATCAGCTCGTTCAAGCTCGGCGTCGTCAGTTGTGTGTAAAAAGAGAAGCGGTAAGATTTTTTTATTTATGATTTAAAATGAACTGAAAGATAGCGAACAATGGAAGTAAAGAGAAATATTTGCTCAGAGAGTTCGAAACCAGCGAAGAAGGTGAAAGCCTGGAGGGCTGTTCACATATTACGTAACGCTATTTTCGGAGCTTTTAGTCCCATCACCTCCTTCGTAACGCTTTTTACAAAATTTTCAGTATAAATGATCTAATCCGCAAAATATTAATACTCCCCCCACCCCTCTCCTTTTTAATTTTAGTGCATTTTTCGTTTTAGGGGTTTTTGGTTTTGACGAATTTTTTCGTTTATTTGCCGATTTTTTAGTTTTAGCGATTTTTTCGTTTTGGTGCTTTTTCTGTTTTAGCGTTTTTTTTAATTTTTGTCAATTTTTTCGGTCTGTCTGTTTCTGAGGTGGCTATTATGAGCAACTTTCGATTTTCTATTATGGTCGAATTAACTGATCGAACGAATTTTCATTTGGTATTACGGCGCACAGTCGATAAAAATAGCGCTATTGTGAATTTCTCTTATTTGGCTTCTTCACAATAGTATGCATTTATCACATGGCACTATAAATAAATATTGTTTGTTTACAAATTTATAAAAGATAAAATTGAATTAATTTATAATTAACGACCATGAAATTGAAATAAAATGGTATTTGTAAGAAATCCAAAAAAAGTAAATTACAAATACTTGCATTTTAAAAAAGTTTTTCAAACTGCCATACAGCATCGAAAGCAAAATTGTGTTCGATTGAAAATTCGTTGCGCAACGAAATTTTCGATAGCGCTGCCAGCTCATAATACGAATTTAACATTCGATAGTCGATTTTCGATAGCCAGCGATGATCGAACATCGAATGCAACTCATACTAAGGGCCTGAATTTTGATTTTTTTTAGTTTTGACTTTTGTTTCATTTGGGCGATGTTTTTGGTTTTTTTTTACGATTTAAAAATATTTTTTTCGTTTCACAGATTTTTGATTTTTTGAAGATTTTTTTCGATTTGGCGTTATTTTTTGTTTTGGCGATTTTTTTAGTTATTGAAGTTTTTTTAGTTTTAGCGCCTTTTTAAACTTTGATCATTTAATTTTGTTTTTTAGTTTTAGCGTTTTTTTTTTATTTTTCGATTTTATTTTCGTTTTTTTTTGTTTTTATCTTCGTTTTTTTTGCGATTTTTTGGTTTTAACTTTTTTTAATTCTTGTTTTTTTAGTTTTGGCTTTTTTTGCTTTGGAAATTTTTTTCGTTTTGGTGCTTTTTTTCATTTTAGCGCTTTTTTCATGTCGGCGTTTATTTTCGTTTGGGCATTATTTCTAATTTTTGGTTTTTAAGTTTTGCAGCTTTTATCGTTTGGCCAATTTTTTTCCTTTCTTTTGCGACTTTTTTGGTTTTGGCGATTTTTTCGTTTTGGTGATTATATTCGTTTCAGGGGTTTTTTTAATTTTGAATTTATTTTCGTTTTGGCTGTGTTTAATTCTGGGGTTTTTTTCGTTTGGCGTTTCTTTGGCGATTTTTTTTTCGTTTTGGCGAGTTTTTTTCCTTCTGGCGATTTGCTTTTCGGGTTGTTCCTTGCATTACTTGAAGGAATACCCTTTAATTATTAATTTACCCTTTAGTTATTACGGGCCATTATTGTAACTTGCCAATAGCTAAAGTTAAGATGTTATCGGACGGATAAATCGTTTTTCATTATAATAAGTAGACTTTAGGCAAACTCTTTCCGATAAGCTAAAGGAAAGTTCTTTTTGTGTTTAAATTTAATGTGAGGTTTATGCTATTGGAGCTGCCATAGTTTTTGGAAGTATTCAAATAAAAGAAACATTGAAAAAATTTTCGAGCATAGTTTTAGGAGGAAAAATAAATATTATTTTCCTTTGCTGTGTGTATTAAAAGTATTTTAAAGTGACGCCTAAAGGTAGTAATCAATGTTTGCTCTGGTATTGCCATGTTTTGAAATAAGATACATTTTATTTTACAGGGAAGTTGTAATAACGAAAATAGTTACAGGTCACTGTATTCCTCATTTTAGCTATCTATGGTTAACTTTTACAAATGCGTACTTTACAGGCAAGTTATAATAACGGGCCTAAGTCTGTGTGTTTAAAGTGTCTAATTATTATGGTTCATAAGGTAGAACGGTTTCCAAGATACAGCTAATTGTCAAAATTACAATAACTGATAGAATACCCTATAATTTTTATATTGTTTAAATTTCAGTATTTAGTGGTGTAGTCTGTATAATAATACACTAACTCTGAATATTTCAAGTGTCTGTATCAGGTATCTGTACATTACATTAGGATTTGACCATGTTTCGTTGCTCGCTTTAGAACACCCTTTAATTTTTAGCGTTCATAAACTTTTAGTATATGGTTGTTGTAGTTACACATTTTCTGTGGACAGACAGGCTGGCGGACAGGGTAGTGAAAATAATAGGCTTCCTTTTCGCCTTTGGTGTACGGAACCATAAAAATGGAAGAATATCAACAAAAGAAGAAGTCTGGTAAAGTAATATATCAGTAAAAGGACGTTTAGAAGTAAACGAGAGAGAGAGAGAGAGAGAGAGCGTGAAGAGAAATAAATTACAGGAAAGAAAACCAAATAAGGGAGAAAAGGAAGTAGAGAAAGGATGCATACGAAATGAAAAAGAAATATAAATAACGAACTGAATAAATTTACTATATCGTTGCCCATTCTCTCAACAAAATCTTAGTCTTAGCTATGAATCAAATTGTTTAATTTATTGTAATAAAAAACAAAACATATGTAAACCCTAACAACTAGAGAAAGGAGCTTTCTCAATCTTGGGTGAGAAATATAAACAAAAAGCACAAGTGTGGTTGTTGATTAGGATAAGTGCCAAGTATGGTAAATTTCTAAGCCATCATAAAATAAGCTTAAAAGCCAGGAAACATAGAGCTTTAATGCAATTTGGTTTAATGCCAGATATTTACCGCTTGACTTTAGAGGCTGAGTAGCCTAGAGTATAGAGAGCTGTGACGATGGGATTGTTGTTAATCCCGAAAACATCGATGTTCAGTTCGACCCTTACAAAAGTCAAGAAATTGGTCTTTGTACGTTTCAATTGTCACATGCTTTGAAAAATTATTTCTCAATAAAAAATGATTTAATTATAAAAAATTAAATTGAACGAACTAAAGCCTGAATAATAAATTTCTTTGGATAAGACCCATATAGTTCGACTAAATACGCACAACTTCAAGTAATAAAAAACATATTCTTCCAGCTTCCACAATTTCCTTACGTGGTACAGTCTGCACGAAGACTAAAAATGAAACAAATTTACGTAAAATGATTTCAATAGCTGGAGATTTTAAGAAGAACGATATTACTGAAAAGAATATACGACACGTTCAAAATGAAAAGACGCAAAATGAAGAAACAGACTCTATTAAAAGTATGTACGAATTAAAGTAAAAATATATTGAAAGAATTTGGGTCACATTTTTTCTCAATTCAGCTGCTGAATCAGTTGATCAATTTAAATGTAAAATTAAAACATTTATGGATCAGTGGTTCTCATCGCTTAAGAATGAACTGAAAGATACTAATAACGCTAATAACGCATGTGATATCGAGCAATTGCAAGTGAGTAACACTATTTTTAAAATCAGCAGAATTGCGTAACTCGTTAAGTATTTCTTCTATGTAGATCCTAAAGAGCAATGATGTCTTAGCCTTCATAGATGATTGGTGTGCCAGTGCAAGGGAGAGTGGTGTGAAAAAATTTATGAAAGAAATAGAGGTAATACATTGAAAAGGATTTTGTAACTTTAACTAAAATAGAACTTGTTTTCTTTTGTAGGAAGGCAATAAATCTCTGAAGAACTCGGAGAAACAATATAATGATGTCGTTATACAGCATGAAAAAGAACTTCTGAAATTGGAAAAGGATTTAGCGGAGAAAATGGAAGCAGATATTGTTAAAAAGGATGAGCAGATCAAAGAGGTAAGTACGCAAAAATGCTAATAAAGGAAGAAAAGAATAAATGGCGTAGATATTTGAGGGAAGTGATGGCAATCGAAGAAACTTTGGAAGGAATTATATAAATAAAATGGAAAGAACTGAGCGGCAATAGAAAGAAAAGAAGGAAAAATTAAAAAAAAACCCAGAGAAAAGAAAAGGTTTCTTTTATATGGTGTGATAAAAAATAAGTCAGCTACGGAGAAAAAAAAACACCATTAAAATTAGTTCGCCTTGCTAAGACACCTTTTAGATTTGATTATAGAATATTAGAGAATAGAGTTACAAGAATGCTATAGAAGATAAATTAGCATAACAACTCGCGAAGGGATTTGCTTGCTTGCGGAAAACATCCAAGGTTTTCAGGCGGAATCGAACCTTCAACCTTCGGTCCAAGTGGCTAGCATAGCTACCTCAGCCCCAGCGGCACCCGGATGGACTGAAACCATCCATTGCTCATGATTATGTCCGTTGAAGCTCGTCGCCACCACCAGCCTGGTAGAGGAGTTGTAACCAAGGCGCGTCAGTGTGAGTTTCCAGTGAAGGTCAGAGGTGCAAGAGATGGAAAGTTTTCTTCTCCTCTTCATCTGCAGCAGATGAATTCTTCCATCGGGATTTGTTGGTCTGTGCCATTAGTTTTATTTCAGACCAAGTTTTTCCTGTAGTGCCTATCTGGGATTCTAATAGTTTTCTCCAGTTGTTAGTAGGTCTTCCTCTTTTGCGGCCCTGCGCGTTCCATTCCATAGCCATCTTTGATATATCATCATGGGGTCTTCTCAAAATATGGCCAACCCAGCTCCATTTCCTTTGCAATTTCTATACGGATCGTTGTTTCACATGTTCTTTGCCAAAGGCCTCTGTTAGAAACTACGTTCGGCTAAAATATTGGCCATATTTTTCGTAAGCAACGGGTAATAAATACTTACAGGGGTTGTATGTCACCTTTAGTAGAGTTCCAGGATTCGCATCCGTATAGCAAGATAGAGCGAACATTTGAGGAGAAGAGCTGGAGCTTAGTTTTTGTATAGATTTGCGGTGACTTCCATACTCTTCGCAATGCTCCAAATGATTGTTTGGCCTTTCTTATGCGATTTGCAATATCGTCATGTGAGCCGTCCCCTGGTAGATATGCTGCTTACTAAGTAGCAAAACGATTGTGCATCATCAAGCACTACGTTGTTGACTGTGATCTTCGAGAGGTTGGTGTTATTTATACGCAGCGCCTTAGTTTTATTGATGTTAACATGAAGGCCAACATCAGATGCTAGTTGATGTATCTCATTCAATTAGGCTGATATGTTGGTAAAGTTATGTGCTCGCAGATAAATATCATCTGGTTGATTGCTTCATAATTGAGTCCTGTACAATGTTGAATAACAACGGAGATAGGATATATCCCTGTCGGTCCCCAGTGCTTACAGGAATCAGGTTAACATGCGCTCATGCAGTACTCAGCTTGCTCGACAATTTCGATTAGTTCAGTTAGAGTTCCCTTGCATCGGAGTGCGTGCCAAATTACCTGATGGTGGATAATATCGAATGCTTTGATAAAGTCAATAAATATGGAAATGGAATGGACATCGCTATTCCACAGATTGCTCAACTATGATCCGTAGGCTGTTTCTAAGTGAAACATACTATTTTGCAAATTTTTTAGAGGGGAAGGGGGGAATATAACGTCCACCATCCCCTTGTAACTGCGCGTGGACTGTTGTACATATCAAATATACTCTTTTGCAAATTTTTTTAGAAACTCAATAGAAATTAGTTATATTTTACTCCTTTGCGTGGGGGGGATTATCCCGTTGTAACTGCGCCTGGCCTGTTGTACATATCAAATTAATTTGCAGTGACCAGTAATCGTTGCGACGACTTCTTTCAAGTAAATATTCTGGAGTCGTATAAGATTCCTAGTACGGACTGAATATAGTCTAGGCCAAATTAGGATAGAGGTCCTGCAGGTAGGTTAATTTAACCAGCTGGTCTGTGACCTGGCCTTTTTTAGTGATCTTCAATTTGCTTTTTACAGTTTGGCAATATTTGGCTCTGCCAGTGCAGTCCCCTTTCTAGCGAGTTCATCGGCTATCCCTTCTAGGGATGACCGGTGTTCTTGCGAACAACACTAAAGAGTGCAGTACAGTACCGTCTAACCGATTTGCTTTCGGTGTAGGCAAGTTGAGAGTGAGGGAGACATGACTTGAGTGTTAATCCACGCTCTAGCGTGCATTGAACAGCTTTTGTCTTACGGGATTTTATCAAGTTGAGTGTTCACCACTTAAGACGTTTGTTGCCTCTTAATAGCACTATGCAACAAAATTAGACTTTTGTCATAACCTTTGATCACCACTATATTTTTTTGATGTGTTATGGTCCCCTAATTACAAAAATAGTCAAAATTAAAAAAAATTTTTTTTTCTAAAAAAAATGTTCTAAAATTTGGGATTTTTGAAGAGGCAGCTCCACCGATTTCATCAGAACTTGGGAAGGAGTAGTTCAATTTTATTACAAAAAGCACTAGAAAACTTGAAATCAATTAACCTTTAAGCCATTTAAACAATATTTTTTTTTAGCCTTGGCCAAAAAAGAGGGGTGTTATAAGTTTGTAGTGTGTGTCTGTGTATCTGTATGTCTGTCATCGTACAGCCCACAACGGCTGGACCGAATTTGATTTAGTTTTCGCTGTTTGAAAGGTAAGTTGATCGAGAGTGTTTTTAGCTATGTTTGAAAAAAATCGGTCCAGCGCTAAACGCGTCGTATACCTTAATCGCAAGCCCTGCAAATATCCTATGCCGAGTCAGTATAAACTATGTGCAAAACGGGCGGAAATTTAACTCTAAGTTTTTAGTGTTTTTGTAATAAAATTGAACAACTCCTTCCAAAGTTATGATAAAATCGGTGGAGCAGCCTCTTCAAAAATCCAAAATTTTGGAAAAAAAAATTTATCCATAGAATTTAAAATTTCGTCTGTTTTTGTAGTTGGAGGACCATAACACATCAAAAATATATAATGATAATTCTTGGCATTTTTCTTGTTGCATAGTGTAGTCCAAGGTATGCAAAACTGTAGCATTTTTAAAGTCGCTAACGATTTGATTAGCTGCAGAATAAACCTCCAATATCACCTCAATGGACAGCGGTCGCGATAGTTAGTTATTAAGAGCGCATCTTTGCGATTCCCATTTGGTCTTCAAAACCTTCCAATACCGTTCTATGTGAGCATGTTCCACTGCTACTATCATGCTACCCAATATCTTTTGCCTATTAGCAACTACATATTAAGGTAGGTTCTGAATTTCTCTTATGCACTGCTCTGTGTTTTAATAGAAAGTCGGTGGGTCGAGAATCCGTATGATCATGCGCCATAAATCATGATAGAAGCTATTGCTCTTCTAGGTGAAAAGAACTTTTATTATAAAACAGGTCCTCATCGCTTAAATTTGTTCTTTCATTCAACGGATTTTCTTCCCTGAGTTCGGTTCTAGCGGCAATTGAGCTTTATTAGAGGGAAAATGTAAGTCTTTTGTGGAAATACGCCGCAGAGAGCTTTTCGCCTATGATTTCAGATGAATCAGCACTTTTGAAATTAGGTATGTGTGGGAAGCATACGGCACTGGCTCTTACGATAATTAAATTTTATTCTATTCTTACGGCCTCATACAAAGATTGTTACAATATATTTTCCGAATTTTGAAACACCAAATGTAATTTTTTTCTTTTCAACAGTTTCAAAGGAAGTCCAAAATTCAAGAAAAACTAATTAATAATCTAAAAATGTCAATGCAAAATTGGGAGAAGGAAAAGGAACAGATCCAAACCGATAAAAATCATTTAAAGGAAGAACTGAAAACCTGTAAAGACTGGTAAGTGTAAGATGCCAAAGCGAGCAAGAGAGAACAAGTATTTTTTTTAATAAATCTCATTTAAAGCATTGGAATGACAAATAAAAAACTTCATGACAGTGAACAGCAATCGAAGCAGGACAAAAAGGAGCTTAAAGCCAAAAATGAAATAATAAAAAAGCTTGAAAATGATTTGGCCAACAAAAATAAACTGGAGATAGAATTAGATGAAATGTTTAAGAAACTAGATGATCTAGAAACTAAACTCAAACAAAAGGCTTCGAAAGAATGTGTAGAACATATGAAACAAATATCAGAACTTACTAATCGAGTCAGCTGTTTGGAAAGTGATAGACAAGCTCTGCAACAGCGCAATGAAAAATTAGAACAGGTAAAAAAGGTGCGTTTCCCTAGACAACGTAATCGTCCACGAAAACGAAATTCTATACATTAGCAACGAAAAAAAGTTCGTTTCAGACATTTTTTTCGTTTCTAATGTATGGAATTTTGCTTTCTTCGGCGATTACGTTGTCTGCGGAAACGCACCTTAAGTGAAATAGTGGATTTAGACGAAGACTTTTAGCTTAATGTTTTTTAGAGTTGATGGTCGAACGAGGTGAAGAATAAGTTTAACCGAGTAACAAGTCCAAAAGATATTGCCTGAGAAGGTAAATTTCTTTTGTATTTGGTATCACGCTAAACGCCCTTATACCACTTTAAAAAAATCAAGCTAAAAAGTCTTCGTCTAAATCCCGTAAAAGCATAATAATTTTCTATACGAAAACTTTAAAATATTTAAAAATTTTAAGGAAATAAATGATTTTGAACAAGTGAGTGAAAAACTAGTGGAAACCGAAAATAAATTGCGGTAAGTATTGAAACAAAGATTTGTCAAACCGATAATAAAAGTTTATATATCTTTTAAATCACTATTATCAGAGATCTTCAAACAGAACTTGATAACAAAGAAAAATCTCGCGTAAATGTGCCAGATAATTCCAAAGAAGTTCAAATGGAGGTTTGTTAAATTGTAACCGTGAAATTTTAGTTTAATCTTATGAAAACTTTCTTCGTAGCTTGCCAAACTTCGCCAATCAGAAGCAGAAAAACGTCGCGAAATTGATAAACTTAAGACAGAACTTTCTAAAACTCAATTCAATATTTGCCAGTTAGAGCAACAAGTCCAACGCGATCAACAACTATTAGAAGTGCGAAGTGGCTTAATCAATTCTTTGCAGTCGAATGAAAAAACTCATCGTACTCACATAGAAGAACTATTTGCTCAGGTGGGGGAAAAGAATACTACAATAAACGAGGTAAAATTCCTTAGATTTTTACCACTCTTTTGCGACTTCATATGTTTTTACTGCAATACTTTAATAGCTTAACTCTGAATTGCAAAGTAAATCCGAAGAATTTCGGAATTTATTTACCACACTTAGCGCCAAACAGATGGAAGTGGCAAATCAGGAACATATCATAAAACTCTTGGAAGAGAGTAATGAGCGCAGTCAAATGTTGCGTGTCAAACAAGAGGAAAAAATTGGGCGTTTGGAAGAAGGACTGGCACATCTAAAGCATACCATGTAAGTAAGAGTTTAGTAAAGGGTACGAAAGTGATATATGTAAAGCTAAAGCGGGACCAAGTTTTGAAACATATGTATAGAGTGTACTCTTAACTAATCCAGGTTGAGACAGATTAAGCAATAATTCTTGCAAAAACAACCGATTCTATGACAGGGGGAAATTAAATACAGATGTGTTACGGGGGGGCTTCAAAAACTCCAAAACTAGCGTTACGTAATATGTGAATAGTCCCTATGTGCTTACCACACTCAATCAACACCAAAAATAAAAATAATTTAAAAACAAAAATTGGTACCTACCTTGATGACACCAAGTAAATAAAGACAGTAATTTCAACAACTGGATGGAAAAGAACACAAGACCAGTATCGCCTGGAAGATACTTTGACGATACTTCTCAAAAATTTAGCCGAGCAAACCTTCACTTAGCAAGCAAACCAACCATGGTCCAAGTATTCGCCAAAACTAGAACAGAAATATCCTCAAAATCTCAGAAATTAGCAGGATTCCCAAAAACTATAACAAAAATCTTCGCAAAATCCCAGAAGTTCCTCGGATTCCCAATGAGCAGGATAGAAATCTCCCCAAAATCCCAGAACTTCTCCGGAAAACTACGACAACCCCGAAAACCGCGGAAACCCCAAAGCGTCAACACAGTTTTCGTGGAATTTAATCTTGGCGCATCGTCACCAGTATTCGTTACACGTATTTGTTACCAGTATTCGTTGCATGTATTTGTTACCAGTATTTGTTATACGTATTTTTTTATTTAAAACAAATTTTTTTACCCTCCTGTATAGAAAACATATACGCTGCATATCATATGCACAGCGTGCCACAACGTTATCTAATTTTTTTTATTACGATTCATAGAATAATGGTTTGACTATTATATGAGTCACGCTGCAAACCTATTAAAAATACGAATGTATAAACAATTTTCTCACTCATCCTGTGTTTCACCGAAAGATGATAATACAAAGTTTTAGAAGGGCTTTTTTGCCACGTGCAAGAAATTCGACATTAGGAGGGAAGGATCCGAAATAGCATAAGGGGCGCCCCACAATTCGATGTCGGATTCAAAAGTCACCTGAGACAAAAATTAAGCCACACAAGTAGTGTTTTTCATTCGGGATTTCCCGGGAAAAAAATTCCCGGGATCCTGCACATTTTTCGGGAAATAAATCCCGGGAAAATTGTGCGGGAATTCCCGGGATTTTTAAAATATTATTTGTCTCCATTTTTTCATATTTTTCTAAGAGCAGCACTCAAAAAACATATTTCGTGAAGAAATGAAAATAACAGATTGTCACTAAGTGGACATAGCGAAAGTGGGCATAATAAAGAAGTACTGCCCCCCTATTCTGTAACTCGCTAAAGCTAAATCTCTATCACTAAAAATCTATACGGTCGATTTATCAATTTTCCTCTACGAATAAAATTTTGCAACGTGTATTGCTAAATTATGGAATGTCTTGAAAATTTAATCCACCGAGATTTAGCTTTAGCATTAGCGAATTACGGAATAAGGCGGCTGGTCTATATTTTCTGAAAATATCAGATTGTTATTTTAAGCCACACATGAGTTTTTTGAAGCTCAAAATTTCGAATTTTTCAAAAATCTTAAATTTTGAAAAAAAAAATCAAATCTTTATGTACAACAGGTTCACACAGGGTTCAATTAAAAATCGGTACAAACAAAAAGATGTAATTTTCAGGTGGTCACTTTTCCGCCACTTAATTAATTCAATTCAGTTTTGCTTAGCAGTATGAAATGCTCTTTAATGTCTTATGAAATAAATCATACATCATTGCAATATCTTTTCTACTTAAGATGCGACGGAAATTATAAAAAAAGTATGAAACTAGTACATTCTTTTACTTCGGGTGGCTACTAATCAGAAGTTATGCAATAAAAAATAAAATTTTTTAATTTAAATTAAAAACCATACGGCACGGCTAAAGACCTCAAATTTTGTATTTTTTTTTTACTTACGTCTAATGCATCCATAACCTTATTTAACAGATCTCGTGAATTGGTATTTGTTTTTGTTCAAATAAATTAAGTGAAATGCTATTTTGTATCGTTTTGTACTGGACGGCAATTCCCGGGAATTCCCGGGAAATTGAAAAATCAATCCCGCTTTCCCGGGAAATGAAAAAGTCCGGGAAAAGAAAAACTCTCACACAAGCCATAAACAATTATATGCGATATGATGAGATCGGACTTTAAATCGCGGCGCAATAAGTGCTGTATTTTGGGGCGTGGCAAAAAAAATTTTTTTATAGTTCTAGAAAGGTTATTGATATACATATCTTTTATTTTATACACTGAGGGAAAAAACAAGCTAAATTTAAGAAAAACGGGCTTAAAACAAGCCGAAAACGTCATAAAAGTCCGTTAAGCTCGAAAATGCTAAAATCAAGCCGATATTCTTAATTTTAGAATGGTAATTCTTAAGCTTATTTTTAAGATTCTTTATTCTTATTTCAAGAATAAAAATCTTATTTTAAGAGTTTTGCATTCTTGAAATAAGCTTCACGTAATCTTACTTCAAGTCTCACTCAGGATTAATTTAAGAATGATAAATCTTAGTTCAAGAATATTTGTTCTTGATTTTAATATTTTCGAAATTCGAAATCCGAATGTACTTTCACCCACACACCCAGCAAACAAAACAAAAGTCTATTATTTATAATTATTGTTTATTATGATTTTATTGAAAAATAAAGTTGAAAATAGAGAAAATTCATAAAAAATAAAATTTGTACACACATACATATATGTAAATAAATTCATTATAAATATTTAAGTCTAATAAATGCTTTACCAGTATTCATATAATATACATGTAGGGGAGGACTTGTAAAGTTACATATATTTATAATGTTTACATTTTCTGTTTTTGATCTTAGTCTAGGCTCAATTTCATATGACTGAAAATGATTTTGAAAGCCTTTTACATTAATTCTATAACACAAAACGTAAATATTTTCATTTTGATGCAAAAAAGCTTTTATTTCAAAAAGTTCAATTGTGGTTTTCTTAATTGCTAAGAAATAATTACTTTTGTAAAGCGTACCCTTATAAGTTAGTTCGTCAATCATGACAACATTAGCAAAATCTATATCTGGTTCTGAAACTATTTTAGAAAACAAATCATTTTGTCTCAAATTAACAGTTTTAGTGGATTTATAACTGAAAATAGGTTCTAATGAGTTCTCATGGTCTAACAAGAAACTTGAAAATTTAATTGCTGATTTAATTGCTAATGAGCGAGGAGGATTTACTCTCGACGTAATGTTATTTAAATACATCTTTGACTCCTTGTGCTTCGCTTCAAAACGCATGCTCCATATATATTTCAATGGACCACATTTTTTTATTGTCGTAGCGTAATGAACTAGAAAATGGTGTTTAGGTTTGAGTGGTCCATAGAGTTTCGTATAAATCGAGTGATGTTTTTTAACTAATTGTTGAAAATGGTTTAATTCCTCATAGTGATATGTTGGTTTTAACAGAAAGTCTACAATTTCCAATAACGTTATTAAAAGTGCCCAATTTTTGTTACCAATAGGAATAAGATCACCAATTATTAGTGGTAGAAAATGTATGAAACATCAAGTTTCACTAGCAGTCATTTTTAACTTAAAAGTCTTTAGTCTTTCAATAGATAATGGTACAGAAACATTACCGATTTCTGTTTCACCGAATTGAAAAAGTTTTTTTCTGTTATTTATCGCGTTTAATGTCACGACTTGCTCATCTATTAATGATATTAAAATATTACATGCATCGTAGACGCAGACACCTTCGTATATGTCGTGCATTAAATCAAAGCAAAAATTTTCTGCCACATGGAAACAACTAAGTTCATTAAAAATGCAACTGCTCTTTACGCCTGTTGTTTGAAAATTATTTTTTATTAAATCATCTTTGTAGTTTTTCTCATTCCTTAAGTAATCTACATTTTCAGAAATATCACACTGCATTTCTGTCTTCGTTCTTGTACAGGCGCGGCAATATTTCAAAGAATTGAAAGATTGTACAAACCCTAAAATACTATTAACAGCTAAGTTGTCGCCTACAATTAATTTCTTGGAAAGGATCTTTACAAAAATCCAATAGACACGACAAATCTTGCATTAGATCTTTTCGGGATTCATTATCACATAAAATACTTTCTATTGCTAAAGATATGGAAGATAATAAGGAAGAAATCATCCTTTGAATTTCTAATACTTGTTTTCTAGCAATAAAGTTTTGATGATGTAAGTTCAAAGACAACTGTAATGCTTGCTTTTTCAAACCCCTGATTATTTGCATAGTTGTGTTATACTTATTGGGAACTGAATTAAGGTTATTACTAGAAGTGGAGCAGGTTTCATTGTGTTGCTCTGTTTTATCATCTAACGAGCGAGAGTGTGAATATACTGATAAAGCATTATAGTTATGATCACTTTTAATTGGGTGTTGTTTCTCCAAATGTATTCGAAAGTATGAACAATTAGAAAAAGTTTCGTTACATTGATTTTGAACACATTTGAGTTTTAAAAGCTTTGTTGACTTAAAGTGATCATCTTTAAAATGCCGAATTAGAAGACGTGCGCATAAAAATTTTTCCGAACATTCAAAGCAAATATACATTTTTTAATATAATTAGTTATTGCTGAAGAAGTTAAGAAAACATGTAATATTTGCAGATTTAGTATCAAATGTAGTATTAATTTCAAAAAAAAATTTTTGTATAAAAAGCCATGGCAATTGAGAGGCATCAGGATATTTCAAATTAAACACTTGAAAAATTTTAAAGCACACGTCTAAACTTTCTATAAACGAATCAAATTTATATAAAGTTTTGTCAAAAGAAACATAGAAATCTTTTATATCCATATCTGATAACCCTTCTACCAAAAGGAAAGGTTGTACAGTTAATTTGGCTGAGTAGTATTTAGTTAGTATTTCGTCGATTTGTCGCTGGTAGTTATTAATTGATGTCAATCTCAAAGCGAAACTTTCCTCTGCGTCCACTATAGTTGCCTTTTTGTTAAGTTTTCCTGAGCAGTTTCTGAACCGGGTTGGGGATGGCAGCACGGAGTTAAGGAATATAGTCAATATGTAATCCTGAGCATCTATGAACAGAAATTTGGAAAATATTAACATTTAGTCTTAACTTTACTTATATGAGGTCTTACCTTTATTTTCAGTTAATTTTGCATTAGAAAATTGTTGCCTACAAAAATCATTTCGAATGTTGCTTTCGTAATACAGCATTAGTTTTACCTTAAAATCCTCCCATTTTGAATATAATAATTGTTCTTTTGATGGATACAATAAATCAAAATCGATTTTGATCTGAAATAAATTTTAATAAAATTAAATTATATGTAGCTAAAATAGAAGGCTTCTGAACAATTATTTACCAATGCGGGCGCTCTAGAATCTGATAATTTAGGCCAAGAATTAAAGAACTCAATGCTTCCCATTTCGCTTAAGTCTTCCTGACGCATCTTAAAAGTTAATTTCCATTTTTCGCAAACTTCATTCCAGTCAGAGCTGTCCCTGCTTAAATATGTTTTAAAAGCTAAAAGTGTTGATCTTTCAGTTTCAGGTTCAGTGTTAGCTCGTAAAGTTTCAGTAGAAGAATCTTTATCAGAGCTATTTTTTTCAACGTCGTCAGTCATAAGTTTTTGTTTCTTTGATCTTCTATTTTTGTATTTGGCGTAAAGTTTACCACTCGGATTTTTTCGACCTTGTCTTGGTATAAAATAATAATCCTTTATGAAAAGGAAGAAATATTTTCCGTTATGTTTATGTACAAAGCGCCTGAATATGAAATATGGCTTACCTTAACAGTCTTTTCATTAGGAAAAACACCCACTATTTCATTAACTAGCAACAAAAAATCTTTTGCATGGAGAGTAATGTCGTTGTTGATCACTTCTTCTACGATGATGTTTATCAATTCATTCCTATATTCGTTTGTTAAGTTTTGCTTTTGTTTATAAAATTCGATGATATTCTTTCCTTTTGACGTTTCATTTAGAATGACACCTAAATCTTTATTCAGCAACTTTTCATAGACTGATAAATTTGCAGATGAGGAGCTTAAGGAAGTGTTTTTTGGATATTGAACAGTTTCCAGCCATTCCTCTACTTTCGATGGCATGGACATGGTACCTTCATCTATTCCAAACTATGGAAAATATCTTTGTATATTTGTGTATCATTGAATTTTCATTAGCGTAATTTTTACCTTTTTTTTCTTCCAAATAAATAATTTTTCGCGGAATTCCACACGCAACCCTAATGGTGGAATAGCTTCCTTCATGTCCTCTTTTTGCATGAATTGTAAGCTTCTATAAGTCACTTGTGCAGCTTAAATATAACATTAAATAAAAAATGCATGGAACATACAATATAATACAAAAAACTCACCCTTTAAATATTCATAGACAGATTCCAAATCGAATTCTTTCAATAGTTTCCTCAAATTTTCCTCATCTTCGTTTTCGGCACAGAATGGAGACCGTACTGTGTCCACATTCAAAAGCAAAAACCGATTTGAATTTTCCAATGGCACACCACAGCTTTCACTTTGAAAAGTTTCTATAGCGAAACCCGATCCGCTTTCAATTGTTTCTTCCCCCTGAACATGTGAATGGTTTTCTTCCCCCGGAACAACTGCTTCAATTGCTACAGTCATCCAATTGTTTTCAGAGTTTTCAACAAAATTAACTATATTTGTATTTTCCATTAATATGAATTATTTTTTCACTTTAACAAGTATACACGCTTAAAGAAAATCACAACTAAGCCAAATCACCGCTTACAAAGTGTTTTTCTTAATTCTAAATCGTTTCGGATTAAATTAAGTACGTCGGGCTTGTTTTAAGAATTTTCAGTTTTAAAGTAAGAACTTCTTTCTCGATGTAATCTAAAATCAAGAATTTCATTCTTAAGTCAAGATTTTATTTCTTGTTTTAAGATTTTAATCTTGTTTTAAGATTGTCGTTCTTATTTTTATCTCCTTTTTAGAGCTGTTCAGGCTTAATTTCTATAAAATTAGACAATTCTTAAAACAAGCACGACACAGCTTAATTTTAGCCCGCAGCTTTTCTCTTAGTGTAGGGAGACTGGTGCAAAGTTTTTTGTTTTGTATTGGGATCTACCCAGTCTAAAGTAATTTGTATGTGAAAAAGAAAAAAAGAGTCGTAATTTTGGGGCGTGGCATAAAAATGAGTATATTAAAAGGCAGATATACTAAGTCTTAGAACGGCTTTTTTCCACGTGCCATAAGTGGCGCTCAGAATTTTATGTGGTATTAAAAAGTCACCAGAGGCAAATTGAAGCTATATTTAAGCCATGAACAACGATATGCGATATGATGAGACAAAAGTGCTGTATTTTGGGGCGTGGCAAACATTTTTTTCCGGTTTTAGAAACTTCATTGACATTCATTTTAGGGGGTGACAGGCACAACTTTTTTTTTTGCATAGAGGCCGAATCGTTTTACTGTTCACTTATCTTGCTTTCCCTAACTGTCAACCTCTATATAAAACCAAAATAAATAAAATTTTTTTATATATGGAGATTGTTTGACAGTTAGAGAATGCAAGCGAAAGTGAGACCACCTTGTTTCATCTGCCTTGGACTAGAGTATGTAACAAGCTTATGACTTAAATAAGATTTTACTTCTTTTCAAATTAACTTAATGTATCTCTTTTAGCGCAATCTATCAACATCATTGTCAAAATACATTTTTAACGCCATACTAAGACGGAAACTTATAAAGCTTTTATAGATCGAATACAGCGGAAAACTTTGTAATACATAAACTAAACTTTTATCGAATTGCAATTGTAACAGTAAAAGTATGTTTTGAATTAAATTTAAAGAGCTTTTTGAAAGTTTTATGTTTTTCAAAGTTTTCCGTTAGTACAATTGTTGTGTGCTCATTACTAAAAGCATAAACCTTTCAATTAAGTGTTTAAGTATTTTTAATGCAACTTTTAATGAATTATTTTATTTTATTGCAGAGCTATGTATCATCAGGCCAATATTTTAGCTGGAAATAGTGTCAGCAATTTACTCCATCCTCCTATATTACCCTCCGAACATGGAGACTGTAATGAAAATTTTTATTATTATGTAAGTCAGCGCAAGCGAAAACGTCATGTCGATATCAATGTTAAAAAATATGAAGCTTAGCGGGTTTTTGTTAAAATTAATTTTAAAATTTGTTGTATTTGATGTCGTGTGTTTTGGATAAAAAATAAGAATAATATAAATTTAGCTGTAAAGCGGAAACTATTTATGGCTTATTTTTTGTCACCAACTGTTTGTGATTGTATTTATATTAAAGTTGCCGTTTAAAGATTTTTTTTTTCGCAGAAAAAGGCTCTTAATTAATCTGCAATCGCTTGTGTATTTATGTTTATTTACATAGATTTTAAATTATTAGTAACAAATTAGAGCAGGGACAAATTAGTAGACGTTTGATCGGAACCTCAATTAATTAGATGAATGAATGAAAAACATAAACAACGCAAATTCATTTTATTACACTGTGATTTTAGAGCAGCAGAGCACACTACATTTCAAGCAATAAGTGGCGATGGAAGTAAAGATATGTAACATTAGATAGTATAGAAATTTGAGTAGGAAGGAAATCAGAGGACAATAATAAAAATTTAGCATCATTCCAAATGGTCCGGTATTTTGCAATGCCTGAAAAATTTCCTCGCGTATGGCATGACAATTTCCTCCCCTACTGAGTCCTGAGTAAAATCTTCAATTTACACTGGTCTAAAAATGTCCGTTAAATAAAAATATGTAGAATATAGAGTTGAATGCGCTATTAAAATCTGTTTTCAGTTTTTTTTAGCACGTATAGATATTGTTTAATGGGTATGACTAATATATCCACTAAGTATATCATCATATTTCACCCTAACTCGAGAACGGTTAGCCTGATGTCGATCAACAAAACGCCAAAATATGCACGACAAAATTACCTTCCAACTATCTCAATGTAGTTTTTTCATTTGCTCAACGCTTTCGGAGTTATACACAAAATAGTATAGAAAGAAAGTGTTTTTCGTGCAAAATTGAAATGTTTTTTTTTTTTGTAAATTCCTAAACAATTTTAAACGGCAAAAAGTTGAACTTTTAATTATTTCGTAAGGACAGATGTCTTACGAACAAAATAAGCCATATATGATGACAATCTATGGATAAATGTTAATTTTATTAGCAATTAAGTGAATACACACAGAAAGAACCTTTTAAGTGGATGGGTGTATGAATTCACTTCATTGCTAATAAAATCAACATTTATCAATCAATTTTCATGATATACAACTTTCTTTGTTCGTAAGACATCTGCCCTTAAGAACAATACTTAAAAGATCAAGTTTTTGCAGTTCTTTATTTTTTAAGATTTCTTTTAGACAGACATTTTTTTCGATACTGACTTGAGAAGTATTGATCCGAAAGTGTTGATCAGATCAAAAAATTATACAAAACAGTTTTGAAGGTAATTTTATCATGAATATTTTAGCGTTTCGTTGATCGAAATCGGACATAACATTTTTAAGTTGGGGTGAAATAAACTATTTGGAATTATTAGCCATGCCCGTTAAAAGTCTGTACGTAATAGAAAAAAGTTTAAAATGGATTTTAATTTAGCGCATTAAACTCTTTATATTCCACATATTTTTATTTAAAGGGCAGACATTTTTTTTGCAGACCAGTGCTCAATCTTGTATTAATATGGTGACACCCATTTATATTCGTCCTTATTGTGTAAGGAGCTGGCGTAAACGCCTATTTGTTCTTTTATAATAGATTAAAGCAACACACAACACGTGTTCTTTAATCTACAACAAACAAAAAACGCCAACGCCTTACACAATCAGGCCCATTAACTATATATGGTAACATTTTAATTAGCTTTAAAACTAAAATTTTTCTTGGCAACAAACTTTCTGGTCATTTTTTAAGTGCATTCCTAACACATTAGGAAGCATGCAAATCTACTTTTTAACCTTGGAAGTTTATGGAGCAGCCAGCAAGATAGCCAAAACATTTTTGCGATATTTTTAAATGATTTAACTACAATTTGAAGATAAAATTAATAATAAAAAGTGCTTAACAAAGCACTACAATGAAAAGGCTTGCACGAATTTTAGATAAGAAATAAATTAGTTTAACTGTTTTTTTCTTTACATTAATAAAGTGACAATCAAATTTGAATCAACATAATCGTATATTAAACAAAAAATATGCGAATCAAACACCCAATTCACACGGTGAAATTTATGACGTATATTTTTCTCAATACCCTTTTGAAATTGTTACCAAAACCCTTTTGCCTTCATACGGGAATTTTTAGTTGCATGTCATTTTTAGGGTTCCGATACACCAAAAGTGTAAAGGAACCCTATTGTTTTCGCTACGCTTTCCGTCTGCCTGTCTTTCTGTCTGTCACAGGCTGTTTTCTCGGGAACCGTAAGAGCTACGGACCTGAAATTTTCACAGCACATGTAAAACTGGCCGCCACAACAACAAATATATTAAATTAAAGGGCGTTCTAAAGCGAGCAACGAGACACGTTAAATTACTAATGTAATATACAGACACTTTATAGACACTTGAAATTTCCAAAGTTAGTGTTAATTAGTGTATTCTGTAGAATAGACTACACCAATTAACACTGATATTTAAAACAATAAAAATTAAAGGGTGTTCTATCAGTTAATGTAATTTTAATGTATCTTGGAAACCGTAGAAGACAAACTCATGAAATTTAAAAAAACCCTAAAAATAAAAAATTCCAAAATTAAAAAAATCGCTAAAACGCAAAAAATCACCAAAACTAAAAAGATAGCCAAAAAACTAAAATAACCGCCAAAAACCGAAAAAAGTCGTCAAAACAAAAAAAGCACTAAAACCTAAAAAATCGCTAAAACTAAAAATATCAAAAAGGGGGAAAAAATCAAAAATGAAAAAAAAGCGGCAAAACACAAAAAACCCCAAACCTAAAAAAATCGTCAAAAAGCGAAAAAATCGACAAAAACTAAAAAAAGTGTCAAAACCAAAAAAAATAAAAAAAACAATGTACGATTAAGAGTTAACGTGGACTTTAACAGGAAGTTCGGCATACAAAACTTCCCGTTAAAGTCGACGTTAGCGTTTAATCATATATTGTGAAAAGGGCCGTAAGACTAAAAAATCACTATAAACGGAAAAAATCCCCAAAACCGAAAAAAGCGCCAAAAACCGAAAAAAACACCAAAACTTAACTAAACCGCTAAAAATAAAAATATCGTCAAAAAGCAAAAAAAAAAACGTTAAAGCAAAAAAAACCCCAAAACCGAAAAATCGCCACACATAAAAAATTGGCAAAAAAAAATCGCAAAAAAAAGAAACGAAAAAATCAGCAAAATGAAAAAAGCGCCAAAACAAAAAAAAAATAACAGTTTAAAAAAAATTAAATTAAATAAAAAAGCTGAACGGAAAAAATTTTTAGCGGGTTTTTTGTTTTGACGAACGTTTTTTCGTTTTTTGCGATTTTTTTAATTTTGGTGATTTTCTTGTTTTGGTGTTTTTTTCGTTTTAGTAATTTTTTCCGATTTCGACGATTTATTCGTTTTGGTTATTTATTTACTTAATTTTAAGTTTTTTTATTTGTCTCGTTTTTTTTTGATTTGGCATTTTTTTGTTTTGGCGTTTTGGCTATTATTGAATTTTGGGGGTTTTTTAGTTTTAAAGTTTTTGTTTGTGTTGGCGATTTTTTCAAGTTGGTGCTTTTTCTGTCTTAGAGCATTTTGTTCATTTTAGCGATTTCTTTTTCGTTTTAGTAAATTTTTAATGATGGTTTTGACACTCTTTTCGTTTTGTGATTTTTTCGTTTTTTGGTGACTATTTTGGTTTTGGCGGCATTTTTGGTTTTAGTGTTTTTTTCATTTTGACGATTTTTTTTCGTTTTGGCAATTTTTTAAGTTTGGGATTTTGTAGTTTTGGGTTTTTTTTATTTTGGCGAATTTTACTTGAAAGGACTCCCTTATTAATTTTGTTTGTTTCAAGTTTCGAATTAGATACAGCTTAGATTAGATTTCGAATGAGATACCGCTCAATTTTAAAATTACATTACCTGATAAGAGTACCCTTTAATTTTTAGTTTGTTTATTTTTTAGCATTCGTTACTGTTGCTTTTAAAATGCTGTAAAAGTTTACCCCTCTTACGGTGTAAGAGATACAGCTAATTGTCAAAATTACATTAACTGATAGAATACCCTTTAATTTTTATTATGTTTAAATTTCAGTATATATTGGTGCAGCCTGTTTAGTAATAGACTAGCTTTAAAAATGTCTAGTGTCTATATATCAAGTGTCTGTATATTATATTAGGATTTTCTCATGTTTCGTTACTCGCTTTACAACACCCTTTAATTTTTAACTTTCATAAATTTTTAGTGTTTGTTGTTGCAGCGGCCAAAGTTACACATATTCTATGAAAACTTCTGTAGCTCTTACGGCTCTCGAGATAGAAGCCTGAGGCGGACGGACAGCGTAGCGTAAACAATTGGGTTCCTTTTCACCTTTAGTGTACGAAATCCTAAAAAAATGGAGTACAGTTTTCATCGTCTCAAATAACGAAAGAATCAGCTATCAGTTCTAGGGAACGAAAAAGCTAATCGAAATTTGTAAAGGTGTAATCAATAAATGGGAAATAAATAAAAAAAACTCTGATGAGAAAATTATTCCAAGTTGAAAGGAAAAATGTTAAGATTAAATTTCCTAAAATTAATGGTATAGGGTATAGTATGTTGTACATTTCGTAGTGTATAACAGTCTAGTTTTTAGATCACTCTATAGTCCATTGTGATAATGTTGTTTATAGTCTGCTCTAGTTTTAAGCCAAGTCTTTAATCTATTCTAGCCCTTAATTAACGCTGCTTCTAACTTGTTCAGCTTGTATACATATTTTTTTTTGCTTTATATGTCAGCTGTAGAAGCAAATGTCGTTGTGCTGGCACTACATGCCGTCATATGAAATCAAAAAAGACGTACGTTACAAAAAAGGAAAAAAAAAATTCAAAATCGACTTTTCTGATAGATTGTGCTGCAGCGTATTAAAATACACATGTTCCCGAAAAAAATCGTCGACTTTATTAACAAAATTAAAAAAAAAGCCGTAAGTGTAAGTACAAAAAATTCATAAAGCAAATAGGTAACTCACGCCTTTCGAGAAAAAAAATGAATAACAAACACAATAATGTGAAATCAACAAATTGAAAAGCTGGCATATATGCATCAGATTTTGTTTTAACTTTGTGATCTATTTCATATTTTTCATTTTGGGCAGTTTTTTTGTTTCTCCTGTACGCCTTTTTTGATTTCATATGACGATACATACATACGTATGGAGTATTCCACGCCAAATCGGACGGTTGAATTTTTTTTTGATTTCCCCAGTTTTGCGATATTTTTTATTTTTGAAGTTTTTGTTTTTAGATGCTTTTTCCAGAAAAAATAGAAAAAAAAACATATGAGTAATTCCATTTAGCCGGGTGTGACCATTTTACACACACTTTTTTGTTATAAAGCAAGAATATAAAATTTTTTACTTAAAAAAAAAACGTTGCGTCTCGCAAGGACATTAAGCTTAAAGTCGTTGTATAACGGGTAGACACTGATAGAGCACGATTTTTGCTCAGAATGGTCGTAAGAAAGCTGGGAAAGGTCAGACCTTACAAATCTTAGCTTTAAAGAATTATGACTTTCAGTATAAATTCTGTAAAATTTTGACTTAAGGTACACAATAATTTTTGTATAGATATCTGTTCAAAATGTTTTTAATTGTATTTTGTACTTACTGTTTGACAAAAAATTCTTTTCCTTATAAAAAAAATATTTTTAAAATGAGACGGGTGTGACCAACTGATGTGACCTAGTACGAAAATTTAAAAAATTTGAAGAAATAAAACTTTTTATTGATTTAATTAATATAAATAATAAGAACTCATAAGAAAATAATAAGACATTAAATTATTTACTGTCCGTTCTATTATAGACAGCAGAATACTCTAGCTGAATATTTTTTTAAATTCAATAACAAGCAAAAAAAGTATATTCTTTTCAGAGATAACGGTTTTTTCAATAATGAGAAAGGGAATAAAAGAAAATCTGAAATAAATATTAAACATACAAAGATGGAGAGCAAAATGTTTCTTGCATTATCATTTAAAAGTGCCCTCAAATGGATTAAAAAATATTTTATACTGTATTTTTTTATTTTTTCTATAATTGTCATTCTCCAAAAAACATCAATTGAGAGATTTTTATTAAAAATGAGAAAATTATTTTTTCCTTGCATAGGGCCGTTTTACGTGGAATCACTCGTATATAATTTTTTTTGTTATTTTCATTTTTGGATTTGAAATTTCAAATCGTATTTTTAAAAATGAGTGTATCTTTCGACTCTTTTGAAAATTTTTAATTTTTAACTTCTATCCACCGAACAACTTTTGAGCCCGGTGCGATAGTGGGCCTTCCATAAGTACTAATTTTCGTTTTGATTTTTGAAAATTTTAAATTTTGAAAAAAAAAAATTTTTTTTCTATAAAGCATAAAAATCTTGTAAGTCTTCTGTTTACAGTATACGATATGGTCAGCACTTTTGTATAAAACACCACAAGCAACATTTTTGTGGAACATTTTAACCCTCCAACTATTCGCTGTATGCCGCTTTCTTTAAAAAAGCGCTAAAAATTCCCCTTCAGCGGCGATATAGCGATATGTTCCTCGCAGTGTTTAAATAAAAATTTTGAATATGTGTTATACCTCAAACGTAATGCTTACAAGATTTCCTATGCCGAGTACTAATTGTGAATAAGTACCAAATTAACCCTAAAACACATTTTAAGTTTTAAATGATTTTTGGCCTTCCAGTTGAGTTTGGAGCTTTAGTGTCTTTGAGAGCCAATATTTTTATAGAGCATTTTAGCCCGCTCGAATGCCGCGGAATGGGATTTTTCCCCCTTTTTAGGGTTCCGTACACCAAAAGTGTAAAGGAACCCTATTGTTTTCGCTACGCTGTCCGTCTGTCTGTCTGTCCGTCTGTGTGTCACATGCTGTTTACTCGGGAACCGTAAGAGCTACGGACCTGAAATTTTCACAGGATATGTAAAACGTTGGCCGTTACAACAACAAATATATATGCCAAAAATTAAAAAATAAAAATTAAAGGGTGTTCTTAAGCGAGCAACGAAAAATTTTGAAATACTAATGTAATATACAGACATTTATACGAGTATATAGACACTTTAAATTTTTTAAAGTTCATGCTAATTGGTGTAGTCTGTTGAGTAGACTACAACAATAAACACTGATATTTAAAACAATAAATATTAAAATGTGTTCTATCAGTTAGTGTAATTTTGACTATGTAATTTAGACAATTTGCTGTATCTTGGAAACCGTAAGAGGTAAAATCTTGAAATTTCAAAAAACGCTAAAACTAAAAAATTCCCAAATTAAAAAAAATGTGAAAACGAAAAATCGTAAAAATGAAAAAAACGCTTAAAGAAAAAAAGCACCAGAATTAAAAAAAATCGCTAAAACGCAAAAATCATCAAAACTAAAAAGATCGCCAAAAAACTAAAAAAAACGCAAAAAACGAAAAAGTCGTAAAAACGAAAAAAGCACTAAAACGAAAAAAACGCTAAAACTAAAAATATCATCAAAAGCGAAAAAATCGACAATAATTTAAAAAATCACCTAAACGAAAATAAAAGCGCCAAAACCAGATAAAATCGCCAAAAACCGAAAAATCGCCAGAACGGAAAAAAAGTGTCAAAACCAAAAAAAAAGTCGCTAAAACTAAAAAAATCAACAAAAACCGAAATCCCCAAAAACAAAAAAAAGCGCAAAAACTGAAAAAAGCGCCGAAACTAAAATAAATCGCTAAAAATAAAAATATCGTCAAAAAGCGAAAATAAATGTTGGAAAAACACAAAAACTAAAAAATCAGCAAAAATTGCAAAAAACGAGAAATCTCAAAATAAAAAAATCACGAAAATGAAAAAAAAGTGGCGAAACAAAAAAAAATCACCAAAACAACGAAAAATAACTTAAAAAAAACAAAATTTACAACAAAAAGCTCAACGAAAAAACTGCCAAAATGAAAAAGGAGCAAACACGGAAATGATATACATATGTGTATTCGTACGGAACCCTTCGTGTGCGAGCTATAGACGCACTTTACTTAATTTGTTTAAGAAAATCACAAAATGATCCATACAGCGTAGAGTTATAAGTTTAAAATATTCCACAAAAATGTTGCTTGTGACATTTTACAAGCAACATAAACACAAGACATGCTAAAGAAATATTTTTAAAATTTTCAAAAATCGAAAATATAGTACACAAAAAAAAATCATAGGTTATATTTCCTAAAATTATGGTATAATTTTAACTAAGTGAAAGGGTAGAATGGCATTTACAAAGTTTTTTTTAGTTAATTTACCAAAAATTTTAGTTGATGTCAATGTTCGAAAAATCAACTAAAAATTTTGTTAAGACTACTACATTTTTTTCTTAAATTACCTATGATAACAAGGTCAATTCGACCTTTTGTTTTTGGCAAATTACCGATGATTTTAGTTGACTTTTAAATAATTTTTGATAATTATATTTCAAACATCCACTATATATGTAATAAAAAGCGGATTGTATTTTTTTAGTTTTATTTGTATAGACAATCATAAAAGTAATTTATTTTGACGCGCCGAATCCTAATCTGAGGCCCGTTTGGCCAAATTTCAAGTAAATTAGGAAAAACACAAACAATTTTGGAAAATAAAGTTTTTCGCAATTTACTCGAAATTTTGAAGGTGTACGAATCATACGGATATCAGATTTGGAATCAGCGCGTCAAAATACATATAGGTAGGAGGATCCGGACAAATAAATGTACAGTCAACTTTTGTTCTTTTGTGTACCGGTGTTATAATAATAAAAATAATTACAGCAGGAAATTAATTATGTTATGACTTATCGTTTCGTAAGCCAATCAATTCTTCTCTTAGATAAAGTCTATCCCAATCGTTCCAAACTGTTCCTCATTCCAAAGTTGATGTTAATCTATAAAAGATGTGTGTTTATTCCAAAACAATCAATAAATGTTTATTTAAAATAATCAGCCCAATCACAAACGAAAATTCCGTGAGAGTTTTTTCACTTTTCCTTTTTCTCCTATTATGAATGAAAATTCCGTCGGAAAAAATTCGATTGGGGAAAAAAGTAGCTATTCTCAATGCATTTGAACTTCGTTTTTTCCCCCGAAATTTTTCACTTGCAAAACAGAAGGGAGTTTGCATAAAAATCGAAGTAATATTTAAATAAAACTAAATTTTTATCAATAAAAAAAATATTTTATTGTTCTTGTAGGTCGAATAACACAAATAAAGCACAAACCCAACATTTTTTTTAAACTTTAATCGATCCATTGCTTTTGGTTTCCATAAATGCAACAAAGAGCAACTTGCACGATTCTTTTCTTCTACAGCACCAATATCCTTCACAAATGCTTGTACAGCTATGTTATTACTTTTTTATTCACTTTTTTAATTAATTTTACTTTAAATTTAATTAAAACATCAATTTTATTTATTTTTGGACACAAAACACTGAATAAATAAATATCAACAGGCAAAACAGCCGCCATTGTTATTCAATGATGCCACTGTTTCATATTTTTGTTCCCGAAAAGTTTATGATTGGAGGAATTTTTTCTCGAGAAAAGTGTTTTCCGGGGGAAAGAAATTCCTAGGGAATATTCATGATTGGGCTGAATATGTACTTACCGCTCTTCCCAAAATATATTTTCATTTGACAAAAAAATAAAAAACAAGAACAAAAATACTTTCAAATAAGGCACCTTATTCTATTAGCTAAATTAACTTGGATTTTACGTAAAATGTATTCTAAAAATTACCTAATGTCATAGTTAAAAACACTCAGGATTTTTAATTTCATATAAAATAATTTTACCTATGCAAGCTTAGTTAATATTACCTCTTATATTTTGTTGTGTGTAGTTATAAAAGACAGGCACACTACCGGACCATGCTTAAAAGTTGTTGGGTGGATAGAAGTTAAAAATTTAAAATTTTCCAAAAAAAAAAAAAATCAAAAGACACTTATTTTTAAAAACACGATTTGAAATTTCAAATCCAAAAATCATTATAAATTTTAATACTTTTTTTCTATTTTTTCCTGTTAAAAATATCTAACTAAAAACAAAAATTTCAACAAAAAAAATTGTCAAATTTGAACCATTATTAAGAAAGTTATGCGCAAAAAACTAAAAAAAAGTGATTGTTTTCAAAATTTAATCAGCTTAATCACAAACAAAAATTCCGTGAGAGTTTTCTCACTTTTCCCTTTTCTCCTATTATGAATAAAAATTCTGTCGGAAAAAATTCGATGGGGGAAAAAAGTAGCTATTCTCAATGCATTTGAACTTGTTTTTTCTCCCGGAAGGGAGTTTGCATAAAAATCGATGTAATATTTAAATAAAACAACATTTCTATCAATAAAAATATATTTTATTGTTCTTGTAGGTCGAATACCACAAATAAAGCACAAACACATTTTTTTAAACTTCAATCGATCCATTGCTTTTGGTTTCCATAAATGCAGCAAAGAGTAACTTGCACCATTTTTTTCTTCTACAGCACCAATATACTTCACAAATGCTTGTACAGCTATGATATTATTTTTTTTATTCACTTATTTAATTAATTTTACTTTAAATTTGATTAAAACATCAATTTTATTTATTTTTGGACACAAAAACACTGAATAAATAAATGTCAACAGGCAAAACAGCCGCCATTGTTATTCAATGATGCCACTGTTTCATATTTTTGTTCCCGAAAAGTTTATTTAATTAATTTTACTTTAAATTTGATTAAAACATCAATTTTATTTATTTTTGGACACAAAAACACTGAATAAATAAATGTCAACAGGCAAAACAGCCGCCATTGTTATTCAATGATGCCACTGTTTCATATTTTTGTTCCCGAAAAGTTTATGATTGGAGGAATTTTTTCTCGAGAAAAGTGTTTTCCGGGGGAAAGAAATTCCTACAGAGTATTCATGATTGGTCCGAATATCTCTTGAACGAGTAATCAAACAAATCTCAAAATTTACCAGGAAGGTTCCTTTAAGGGTTACTACACAAATATCAGAAAATTGGGGAAATAAAAAATGTCTTTTTTAAACCGTGCTAATTGGCGTGGAATGTCCCATACATACAGTTATACGGACATATGTATGTACATAGATACGAGCAAGTACTTAAATAGTACTTTTTATGAATGTTTGTAGATTATAAAATATGTATGTATGTATGGATGTATGTAGTTCCAGAATCCAGCGGTGTATGACTGTGTTTTAATCAAAAGAAACTTTTTAAATATCGTTTAACTTAACATCACATCTTATCAATCTGTCAGTTGATCGTTTTATGTCGTGACAAACAGTTTAATATTTTTTAAAGAATAAAACATAACAAAAAAGTTAAAATATTTAAATTCTTAAAATTAATCTTGAAAAAAGGATCAATTTGTGAAGTTTAATAAAAAAATAATGTTTTAAAAGATAATTTTTTGGCTTACATTTTATGTAACTTTTACATTTTAAAGATATCGGAGATTAATCCTTTAGATATGCCAAGTCCTTAAAATCGTTATGATCTAAAAATTGGATAATAAAATAATTTTAAACAATTAATAATAAAAACGTGTATATTTACAATTGAAAAAAAGTCATTATAACATCTTTAAGATTGTGTATTTTTATATCAAGGATAATAAATTTTTGTTTAAAAGTCTTGTTCATACTGGTGAGTACAGAAAACATGAATGAACTCTTTTTTTATTTTCTTAAAAGATATTTTAGAAGAAAAAAGGAAAAAAAAACAGGAAACTTTTGAACTATATGCTGAACGTTTGTTAAACGAAGTTTCAAAAGCACCCTTATTAATCTCTAAACTTTAGATATTTATCCATTATTTTTCGAAAATACATTTTGTAAGACCGAGTTTTCGTTAAAAATTTATTTCTTGGTTGGCTTCGAATTTTTGAATACTAGAAAAATTAAATTCGAAAATCGAATTTAAGATCGATTTTTTATTATAACGAAATTTTAAAAATTATTTCACATTTTTAACTAAACTAAAATATTTAGTGCAAAACATATTCAGGCTTTTAAAAATACATTCAAGTTAAATTCGAAATTAAGTTCGAAATTTCCAACATAATTGCAGAACTAAAACTTTTGAATATTTGTACAAAAAAATTAAGTCTCACGTCATTTGGGGGTTTTAAATGAATACTTCGAATATTCGAAATTCAGTTAAGAACAGAGAAAAGTTTGTAAAATCAAAAATTCATTAAAAATTTAATAAACTGCTGGTTTGCTCTTTAATGGTACACATTTTTATTAGGAAAAATTAGAACGGTTAACATTTTACTTTGTTTCGAATTTACTTCGAATGCCACAAAACTTTAAATTGTCAAATATTTACACACACATTAGTAATATCCCAACAAAAATGTTTGCCGATTTCGGTCCAAAAGTCTGCACAAAATGCCGAATTCGTATCCGAAGTCGGTCAGAAAACGTACCGTAAATCATGTGACTGGTTGACAAGAACTCGGATCTCTTTGTCTGAGGAAATTCTAAAAAATATGCCGAAATGTCTTAAGAGAATTCTGTACGAATTCTGACGAATTTTCTAGGGAAATTCTGAAGGAGTTTTCCACATGTCTGAACAATGTCGAAAATATTTCTGACAAAACATCAGAAAATTTTCCGATTTATCTGATACTTTTTACATCCTGTCGTAATAATGTCGGAGAAAAGTCCGAATTAAAATTAGAATTTTTCTGACGTTAGACATATCGGCATAAAATGGTTCCTGGGAGGTAATAGTCTTAAAACAAATTTAGGCTTTGAAAAATTATATTCTAACGAAATTCGAATTGAATTTTTATCATAATGAATCTGAAAAAATAGTTCACAGCTTCCATTGAACTTTTCTTGGTTTTTATGTTGCAAAATAAAATTAACTATGCTGCAAAAAATTTTTATATAATTTTTAATAAAAAAAACATTGGAACTCAAGGAAATACAATTTTTGGTTTGTCTGCTGGTCACGTTTTCTTCGTCAACTATTTGCCAAGTGTTACCGTAGCTTTAGATATCGTGCATTTCAAGAATTTTCGAAAATAAAATGTGTTTTTTATATAATTTAAAGCCACCGTTCCGATCGAGTCCAAAATCTAATCAGCTCTTAACCTTAAATAAATTCAGTAAAGTGCGACTTTGACTCCCACACGAAGGGTTCCGTACGAATACCTTATACATATCTATATTCCTTTTGCTTTTTGGGCGTATTTTTTTTGGTTTTTGGTGATATTTCTGTTTTTTTGCTATTTCTTTTGTTTTCTTGTCGATTTTTTCCTTTTAGCGATTTTTTTCGGATTTTGGCGATTTTTGTTTGATTTTAGGGACTTCATTTCGTTTTTGGCGATTTTATTAATTTTTTAGAATTTTTGTACGATTTTTTTTAGTTTTGGCGATTTTTGTAAGTTTTGACGATTTTTGGAGCTTTTTTCCGTTTTGGTGTTTTTTTAGTTTTGATGTTTTTTCAGTTTTGGCGTTCTTGTTCGTTTTGGCGCTTTTTTCGCTTTTGATGATTTTTTTTTATTTTTTTCGTATTTTTGCGTTTTTTTATTTTTTGCGATTTTTGTTCTTTAGCTTTTTTTAGTTTCGTTAATTTTTCGTTTTTTTTACGTTAATTTTAGTTTTGTTTTGAGAAGATACCGCAAAATTTCAAAATTACACAACCTGATATAATACCCTTTAATTTTTAGTAAGTTTGTTATTTTAGCCTTCGCTACTGTTGCCTTTAAAATGCTGCACTAGCTGTGAAAATTTCAACCGTTTGGCTCTTACGGTTTCCAAGATACAGCTAATTTTTAAAATTACATTAACTGATAGAATGCCCTTTACTTTTTATTTTCTTTAAATTTTAGTGTTAGTTGCTGTAGTCTTTCTGTATATTAATACACAAACTTTTCATGCCCGTACCTATTACGGTTCTCGAGAAAACAGCCTGTGACAGACAAACAGACAGACAGACGGGCGGACGGACAGCGTAGCGAAAACAATAGGGTCCTTGACACTTTTGGTATACGGAACTCTAAAAACTACGTCGATAGCTGAAAATGTCATTAAAATCCTTTGGGTCATTAATTATTATGTACTTTAATTTTGTAATTTAAAATTGTTTTCTAATCGATTTTTTATATTCAGTAAATTTTTAGGACTTGAAAAACTGTGTGAAATGATGCATATTTTATTTAGATCGGTTGAGTGGTTCGAGAAATATCGCTATCGAAAATTTTTTAAAAATCTATTTTTTAATTACCCCAAAATCAATGGACTTTTAGCATACGTTAGAAGCTGCATGCATGGCCTGCAAAGTCAATCATATAAAATGTTTACTTTAATTTTATTAAGAAACAGGTAAAGCTAAACATTTTAGAAACTGCATGGGCTCAAGTCACGGCATTCGAAATCGATCGAAAGTTCAATAGAATTTTATTGGAAATTTCGTTCGACATCGTATGCTGTAATTTGGCCCCTAATAAAGTTGAACATGTGAAAGAACACGTAATTTTTCGCATTTTACAATATCTATATTAACAGAGCCCAACTCACTCCCCTCACTATTCACTGTTTGTTTTATTTTTCCATAAGAATTTTTGTTTTTAACGAATTTCTTTATTCTTCCTTATTTACTTTTATTTCAAAATCATGACAATATTAAGATGATTTTTTTTTCAAAGAAAGTGTTTTTACAAATAAATGATAAGATAAACTAAAGTTTTTACAGCCTCAAAAAAAAAAATCTTAATATGTATGCGATATAACCCAGCAAAAACTTTTGTAATTTTTGTAATCGGTATTACTTTATTAATGGGTTACAAGGTAATGAGTGGTACTTATTTATTACTTATTGCTATGCTTCAAATTAGAGCTACTGCTTAGTTTTTAATAAAATTAGTACGCATTCTTATCATTAGTTGAAAGTAGTTACAATTTGTTTATATGCAATACTTTTTGAGTCAACATGTGTTTGTATATAAAAACTAATATTTGCCGCTTAAACTTATAAGTCAACAATAGCTGAGTGGGTAAAGTTCTTGTCTTCATATCTGAACGAGCACAGGTTCGTATCCCAGCTGGGTTAAAAAAATAAAGTTAAATTGAAAAAATATAAATGAAACATTAATGCCTATACATTTTTTTGCTTAATTTTAATTTGTTTATTTGACTACTTATTTTTTAGCTTCAAGTAAGCCAAATAATAACTAGTTAATTGCTGTGAAAAAGTAAATACATTTGTAAGGGGTACCCTTATTTTTTGGAATTTTCAAACAAAAATAAGTAGTTAAGGTATGTTTACATGGTAATACATTTATTACGGCATGTCAAAAAATTCTGTAGAATGAAAAAAATCTTATCATGTAAACGCAAAATGTATCGAGTAGGAGAGAATACGGATACAACATTTGACAAGCGTTCGGTATATGTTTATTTTCTAAACCATTTTAGAAACTTATGTATTATCATCATACCAGAGGTGTAAACATGAAAAATACTTACAACAGACTTTTGTTCTCCTTACTTAAACACGGAGAGAGTTTCATAATATTTTGATTCTACAAAGTCTTAATACTTTGTATTACCATGTAAAGATACCTTTAGCGAGTCAAATGGTAAGTAGTTGCGACTTAAATCCTCATATACTTTTTTGCCTACCAGTAAAGCTGTTTTTAGACTGTTCTACAAGCTGTTCGACTTCTGCACAAAATACAACCCGGATATAATGTGTTGTTATTGCTTTTCCAAAACTTTCCATAAACTCATATTAGATCAGGGTTGCATTTTGTACAGAAATCGAACGTCTTGTCGGATAGTGTAAAACAGCTATAAGCAAAGTTTTCGCTGGGTAATAGTCCATTAGATAGCTTGTTTTATTAGCAAATGCCACTTTGTTTTCGTTTTTTATCTAACAGCAAAATATTTAAGCAAACTGTATCGTTTTTATTATAAGGAAATTTTTTTATATTTATCTATTTGGGGTTCCGCACATCAAAGGTGAAAAGCACTCTATTGTTTTCGCTACTCTGTCCGTCCGCCTGTCACTCTGTCACAGGGTTCTATCTGGCGAACCGCAAGAGATACATAACTGAAATTCTCACAGAATATGTGGTAACTTTGAATGCTACAACAAATACTAAACTTCACTAAACTGAGACTTCAAAATTAAAGACTGCACCAATAAGTACCGAAATTTTAACAAGATAAAAATCAAAGTGTATTCGATTAGTTAATCTAATTTTAACCATGTAATTTCAACAATTAACTGTATATTTTAAACCGTAAGAGGTAAACCGTTGAAACTTTCACAGGTAGTGAGTGCACCATTTTATAGGCAACAATAATGAATGCTAAAAAACATCTCAAAAGCCGTTCGACTTCTGTACAAAATGCATCCCTGATCAAACGAGTTTATGGAAAATTTAAAGAAAGCAATAACAACACATTATATCAGGGCCGCATTTTGTGCAGAAGACGAACAGCTTGTGGAATAGTCTAAAAATAGGTTAATAGCTGTTTTACACTATCTCACAAGCTGTTCGACTTCTGTAGAAAATGCAACCCTGATCTAATGAGCTTAAGGAAAGTTTTAAAAAAGCAATAACAACACATTATATAAGGGTTGCATTTTGTTCAGAAGTCGAACAGCCTGTATAAAAGTCTAAAAACAGGGTGCTGTTGGCTGAATAGTTAGCGCGTTTGACTACAAACCCTGAGGTCTTGAGCTCAAGACTAGTTCCAGGCAAGCCAACAACATCATGCATTTTTCTCGTGTGAATTGGTGTGTTATTGTGTTCGTTATTGTTGGACTGTTAAAGTGATGAAGGCATAGCACTGATCACTTTGGCAGTACCGGCAGCGATTAATGCTAACATATCCTAATGCACTTCACAGCACCCTCCTTCGTCGGTATTGTAGAACCGTCGGCGAAGCAAAAGATCTAATAAAATGGCTACACAGCTTGAACAACTCAATGCCTCTACTTGCCACCAGAGGGGCTTGCAACACTGCTCTACAAAAAACGCGCAATAGCAGGGTTGCAAATGAATTAAGCTTTCGATATCTCTCCCACTTCACCACCTGTTCTCTCTATACTATCCCTTTCCCAAAGAAGGTAACACATTAATTAATTAACTGGTAGGCATTAATTGCCTGATTGTGTTACTTCTCTTAAAAAAAAAAAAAAAAAAAAAAAAAACGTGCCACTGATTTCTTTAACCATTCACAATAGTCGGTAAATGCTCTGTTATAGCCATACTTTGAAAAAGATAACTTTTATTTTACAGGTAAGTTGTAATCATGAAAAATTGTTAAAGGTCAATTTGTCACTCAGTTTTGTTCCTGTAACTAGCTTCTACTTTACTGCCGAGATGTAATAATGGCCCCTAAACTTATTCCAGTATCTATTTTAATAGCATTAACTGAATACAATGTATTAAACATTCTATTCGTATTATCTTTACTTTGCTGGCGTCTAACTACTCAAATGTAAATTAATTATTAAAGAAACCTTTAGCCATTTATCACAACAATAGCTAACGACTGTAATAAACGTATACATTTTCAAGTCCATGATAATATTTCAGCTCAATTTTTATATTATTTTTTCCAGTTTTATTATTTATTTTCGCTTCCTCTCTCTCTCTCTCTCTCTTTAGAATTTCCAGCCCCACTGTGGGAAAATTGAATCAGAGAAATTGTGTATATTATTTATTAACAAACTATTGGCGGCTAATTTAATGAGTTCATTTCACTCTGAACACTTTTTATAGCGTTTTGTAAAACATAAATTTTAAGAAATTTTTTTATTTACAAAAGCATACGTACAGTTTTATTTTTCTAGAAACATTACAGTTCCTTTCATTCAATATTTCATGGCTTTTGTTGTCTATTTTATTCTCGCTGTTATGTTATTGACATTCGCGCTTAAATGATTCCCTTTACTGGCCATTTTTTTATGTGTCTAGATCATTTTTTTCTTTTTTGCTATAATTAAATTGATAACATTCTATTTTTCATAAAGTTTTAGCAATCAAACAACAGCCATTGTATAAGGAATCAATACATGTCTTTTTATTGATAAAGTGTATTGTATGATGCGTGTTATGAGTATTAAAAAATTAAGTAATTAAATTGAAGGAAAAGGTAGGAAATGTTCACTGTGGGTCGTAAATGGATTTTGTAGAACGGAATGACAGCCTTATAAACAAATACAGTTAGAACCGCTGACGACTGACTACATCAAAAGATAGTGAGACAAAGTAATATCAGGTTTGTCAGATATGGCAATTTCTCGACAAATGCCTAGATTTTTAAACTTGTTTAGCGACCCAATTTTCAATTTGGAGACATGGCGATATTCTAGTGATATATAAAATGAAAGTTATTATTTCGGCTTAAGTTCATCATTTGAATGATGCAAATTATTATTTAGAGTGGAATATTAAGGGCCATTATTACAACTTGGATGTAAAGTACCTGGCACCTTTAGCAAAAGTGAGTGATAAACTGACCTTTAGCAATTTTCCCTTATTACAATTTGCCTGTAAAATAAAAGTTATCTTTTTCAAAGGATTTCTATACCAGAGCATTTGCCGACTATTGTGAATGTTTAAAGAGCTCTTTGTCAACGTAACACATTTGTATTTACTTGATAAATTAGAAAGTATGGCAGTCTATAAAAATGTGGAAACTTCATGAAGATCCAAGCCAAATTCATAACAGGTAAACTCGCCTCAATTCGCTTTGGAAAATACCTGGTTTCTTTGTAAAAAAATGTACGGAAAAATATGTCAACAAAGTATTTGACAATATAACCAGATCAAAAATATAAGCGGAGAAAATTAGCAAAAAATAAACAGCTGATCTGTAGAGTCCAACTGTTATGAATTCGCTTTGATGAAGATCATAAAAACTACATAAAATTACATAGTAGAGACCAAAGCGAATTCATTTTACAGGTGGCAGCTGATTCTATTTTTTTGGTGTACGCTATCTGTCAAGCTCCATACATAAAAATCGAGGCTTATTTTTTCCTTATATTTTATATGCAGTTTGACGGTCACCGTGCTCCGTGAGGGTGCTGTTGGCTCAGTAGTTAGCGCGTTTGACTACAAACCCTGAGGTCTTTAGTTCAATACTTGTTTCATGCAAGCCAACAACATCAAGCATTTTTCTCATGTGCGTTGGTATGTTATTGTGTTGGTTGTTGTTGGACTGTTAAAGTGATAAAGGCATAGCTCTGATCACCTTGGCACTGCAGGCAGCGATTAATACTAACATATCCATGCACTTTACAGTACCTTCCTTTGTCGGTATTGTAGCAGAACCGTCGGCGAAGTAAAATAACTAATAAAATGGCTACACAGGTTAAACAACTCAATGCCTCTACTTGACACCAGAGGGGCTTGCGACACTGCTCTACAAAAAACGCGCAATAGGATGTCAAAACCGAATTGACATTTCGCGACATTTGCAAAAGCTATAGCGTTTTCCAATAGGGTGACTACTTTTGCCCAAGGCATCAGACATAATAACATAATCATACCAGTAGTACAACATTGTCCGCGTAAGCCACAGTCTTGGCTCGCCCAGCGTCTAGTCTAAAAATAAACGAAACTATAACTCCACCTTCACTCCAGTACCTTAGCATTTGACCATTTGTTTATAACCGGGTTTTTTGCGAAAAAGTATATTGTGCTATGGACAAAAATACCTTTCAAGCCATATATGTTTCATCAATATTAATGGACAATACTTACTAGAGGACACTTAAATGTGTACCATAAAATATTGTGTGGCCATTTATATGTATACTATATAACACATAAACACCGAACTTTTAACATTATTACTTTCTTCCTTTAAGATCTTCATCAACATGGAGGCACAATATGATAAATTATCACAACAGCAAATAAATATATTACAAATTGATCAGGAAAAATTAGCCAAACAAAGTATTACATACACCAAAGAAAAATCCCTGGTAAGTTTATATCTTTCTGTTTATTAGTTATTAAAATAAGCTTAAATTTATATTTACCTTACATTTTAAAAAGCTTTCAGCTTCCAGTTCCAATAGTGACAGCAGTTCCAATACGGGCCGTGAAAAATGGGGCAAAGAAATTGAATTTTTATTTTCCTGTATTGCCTTATCCGTGGGTCTGGGCAATGTCTGGCGTTTTCCCTTTATAGCTTTGGCCAATGGTGGCGGAGCTTTTGTTGTACCCTATATAATAGTATTACTACTCATTGGACGTCCCGTTTACTATATGGAAGTGATAATCGGACAATTTTCCAGCCGTGGCTGTATTAAGGCTTTTGGTATGGCACCTATAATGAAGGGTAAGTTTAAACAAAAGAAAAAATTTTATATCAATAAAGTGGATTTAATATATTTATTTCATTTCTTTTAAAGGCGTGGCTTATGGTCAGGTCTATGCCACCGCTTTGGCTACTACTTACTATGCCAGTATTATGGCTATAACCTTAAAATATTTAATTGCTTCTATGGCGGAAATTTTACCCTGGACATATTGCCTTCCCGAATGGGGCAGTACTTGTGTTGCAACCTCCGAGTCTTACGATCACAGTAACTCAACTGGTATTAAACGTATTTCATCGGCTGAATTATTTTTCACAAAATCCGTCCTACGGGAAAATGTTGACATTGAACAGGGTCTAGGAACACCCAATTGGGATTTGGTATTGTGCTTATTGGTGGCTTGGATAATAATTGGCGCCATTTTAATAAAAGGCATACACAGTTCCGGCAAAGCATCATATTTTCTGGCCTTATTCCCTTATGTAGTGATGTTTATTTTATTGGGACGGGCTGTAACGTTGCCGGGCTCCTGGGATGGTATTATGTACTTTTTAAAGCCGCAATGGACTGAGCTATTGAATCCAAATGTAAGTGAAATACTTACGATTAATAAATTTAAATTTGTAAGTAAAGAAATTTAACAACTTATAAAAAATCTCTAAAACTATAAAAAAAATTTATAATTCACATATATTTTCCTATTCATTTGAATGTTATACAAGATACTTAACAAGCCCAATCAATGCTTTTAGCCGTTTAAAGCTTTTTTTAAATAAAAAATTAAATAATTTTTTGTATTTGTTTATTTACCACAGGTATGGTATAATGCCATAACACAAATGTTCTTCTCTTTGGCCATTTGTTTCGGTACATTGATCATGTATGCATCCTATAATAATTTCCACAAAAATATTTACAGGTAAGTGAATTTTTACCACTAAAATCATAATAATTACCATCATTATACCATAATTTTGTTAGCACATACGAGTATGGCAGCATTGCTTTTACCGTTATTTTTCTTGTTTACTTATTTTCTTTCATCTTACTTTTCATATGGTGCTCTTACTCACCACACATATTGAAATACATACACAGAGATGTCATCATTATAACCAGTGTTGACTCATTGACCTCTATGCTGGCGGGTTGTATTATTTTTGGCATTTTAGGCAATTTAGCTTATGAAACTAACACTCCTGACATAGCGAATGTGGTTAAGGGAGGCGCTGGACTGGCTTTTATTTCATATCCCGAGGCTATAGCCAAATTTAAGCTATTACCTCAGGTCTTTGCGGTGTTGTTCTTTTTAATGCTGTTGGTTTTAGGCATGGGCAGTAATATTGGCATGGCATCGTGTGTTATAACCGTAATTAAGGATCGTTTTAATCATTTGCCTCATTGGCTTTTATCGTCAACTATAGCAGTATTGGGTTTTTTGTTTGGCATTATCTATATGACACCTGGTGGTCAATTCGTCTTGAATTTGGTGGATTTCTTTGGCTGCTCGTTTATAGCACTATTTTTGGCTATAGCAGAGTTAATAGCAGTGGGCTGGATTTATGGTGAGTTTTAGACCTATTGTAAGCTATCGCTTATGTTCTATAATGCTTTTCATTTTTATGAAGATGTTAAAACTCAAAATTTAATTTTTATGTAAAATTCAAAATTTTTTTTTCTACCTTCCCACAAGGTGTTAAACGTTTTTGTCAAGATATTGAATTTATGTTGGGCGTAAAAAGCAGCTTGTACTGGCGTATTTGTTGGTCCATAGTAACACCTGGCTTAATGTTTTTTGTGCTGATTTATACCCTGATAACTTTAGAGCCTTTGCAATATAAAGAAATTGCCTATCCCCAGCTGGCGTATACTCTAGGCTGGTCTATGTGGGCCATAGGTGTGGGCCAACTACCAGTATGGGCTCTTTATACAATTTACAAACAGCCGGGACAAACATTGAAAGAGGTAAACATAACAAAGCAGTACAATAAAAATAAAATAAAAGCTATAATATTTTTTATAGAAATTCTCCAATTCTATTAAGCCCTGTCCCAACTGGGGCCCCTTGGAACCTAAACTTTTAAAGGAGTATTTAACGTACCGTGAAACTTTGTGTGAGGACTGTGAAGAGAAATCAAGTTTATGGCAAAGAATTTATGACAATATTTTAAATTAATTTAAACATTTTCAATTTAGTTGAATTGATGTGTTTTTTTAACTTTCTTTTGTATTTAAAGTTTTTCTAAACCATAAATCACTAAGAGCTAGTTTCTTACTTTTTGGTTAAACTTAGTTCAGCATGTGCTTAGTTAGATTAAAACAGAAAAAAATTCAAACGTTCTTAACCACCAAATCGATTTTTCAATAATTGATTAGGCGCTGTCAATTTGGTCAGCTCTGCCGCACTTTTTTTCAATCAATATGTGGCATTCTTGAATTTTTTATTATAAGTAAGGCAACACTCTAAATTTCAAGAAAAATCACAATATTTCCTTCATTTGCAAACATCTGAAATGCAGTTTTAATTTTTTTTCTTTATAATAATATTAAGTAAATTAATTTTTCAGTTTTTTTACATATGGATTGAATTTTTTTAAAAATTATTTAATTTTCTTGACAATTCTAACTTGGGTTTAACTGAGCAATGTTGATCGGCTAAACTTAGATTATTAACTGGATAATCTGTATTTGAAAAACAATATTTTAAGTTTAAGCTACAGTTAACTAGCAAATGTAGTTTTTATTTAAGATAAAAATAAGCTCTAAGAAAACTTTCTACTTAAGAATAAGAAATTGAAAATTTTGAAGTATTACTGTAGAAATGCTAGCAAAGTATTGAGTAGTGCGCACCGAGTATTTGCCCTTTTTCGCATCTACTCAACATTGCAAAGTAGTTGCTCGATTCTTTTAGAGTTTTATTTTTATTACTGAATTGAGTGAAAGAAAATACAACTCTGTCAAAATATAAATGCTTATTTGAGCGTGTATGAAATAAAAGTATCGAGTACCAGAATGAAAAGTATTGAATACTTGAGAGTTGTAGAATTTGCCAACACTACGGTAGAATTTAAAAGTGCGCTCATTTTTAAGCGTATATGCAGCTTTTAATTGTTTTTTTTTTTGAAAAAGGGCTTTAAAAAATCTACGGACATTAAATATTATTAGTTTTTAAGAAATAAATAGTTTTTAAGAAAACATTATTAATTTAATAATTTCGCAATAAAAATTGTTATCTAAAATTTAGGAGAAAATAATTTTTTCAAATACAAAAAGAACTTTTCAAATCAGTTTATAGAAAATAGTTCTTTCAAAAAAACCTACTACAAAATAAGCGATAAAAAATTGGGCAGTGTCAACAATAAAGTTGGATTGAGTACAAAAATTACTGCATTGTCACTCATCTTGTCCTCCACAATGTCACGGAAGACAAAATGTAGACATTGTCGCTCATTGTTCTTAACAAAGTTGGATTGGGGTCAACAATTAAGACATTGTCGCTCATATTGTCCTCAACAAAGTTGTATCGCTCATCTTGTCGTCATAAGTGTTTAATAGAGGACAACATCCACGAAATTTTCGCTCAGATTGTCGTGAGACGATTTCGTTGAAATTGTGGCTTAGAAATCCTATTGGACAGAGCACAATTCGTACAAGAAACGTAGGCGACAATGTCGTGCAAAGCAACATGGCCAACTGGGAGTGGTTTACACACACATACATACTAATAGCCATACGGATATCATCGTAAAAATAGTCAGAATATCTTCCTATAATCTCAAAACCCCGAAACCTGATGAAAATTCGATTTCCTAAAATCGGGGTAAATTCAATACTCTTTATATACTCAAATACATATGTACATTAAAACAAAAATCCAATTCGGTATATAAATATCGCAACTCTGAGATAACAAACATTAAAAAATTCCCACGAATCCTCTCACGCATTTTGTAATTTTATTGAACTACTAGCTGAGCCCGTCAAACGTTGTCTTAGCTCTAAAGCGGTCCACCCACTTGCAATATAATTGTGCAATTTTTCGTATTGTACAATAACATCGCCAATGTATATCTGATAATCGAAGGTGGTACAATATATTGGCAAAAATACAAAGACTTTTGATTTTTATTGTGGTGGCAACATTGTTCAGTGTTTTGTTTACTGTTTCAAAGTGAAGAAAATTGGGAAATATTTTCTTTGAAAATATTCTGCCATTTATTGTATATGTAGGATATAGGTCAAAACGACAATAATATTACAATAACATATTCAATAATATTGTATATTGGATAGGCCGCTTAAATGTATCGTATTTTAACTTTAACAATTCCACCCCATGACCACTTATTGATTCAAAGACAATACAAAAACCTAACGCGGATTGACACGTACCTGTGTTTAAAATTTCAAATGGCTTTTTACACTATGCCTTTCTAGCCTGCCTTGTTTTTGACAAATTGCTTTTAAAACCCCCTTTTTTGACGATTATACACATGCTTAATGCTGAGAGTACGAAAATGGCCCTCAAATTTCAATTCGTGCATTTTTTCTTACCCCGCTAGCTTCTCACCACACCTCTCTATCAAACTAAAAAAGCCTGCCTTTAAAGCCAGGCGAGAAAGGCATAATGTTAATTGCGTGTAACAAACACACAAACGATTTCATATATACAGAATAAACATTGGCCAAAGCTCGTTTGGATTGGTTTTAGTTCGAAAATTACCATAACATCGACAAATAAATCAAAAATCTCCATGTCATCAAATCTAAATTAAGGACGCCAAACATGTTTGTAAATCGCCACCTATGCGGAGAAATCGCTACATCTGATAACACTGGTTTCTGCAACTTCTTTTTAAATCACAATTCTTCAAACAGTTTATTAGCAAATGTTCGGTGACGCGCGTGGTTTTATTTATTATCTCCGTTAAATATCAAATAAAATTTGTAAAAAGGTTTGTAATATCTTAAGAATATTCAATTAATATTCAGAATATGCAATTAATATTACTTTATTTGTTGGTTGCTTTATTTGTTAAGTTTTTAATAATTTTGGCCGCGGTAAATCTATTGCGTAGTATCTTTTGCATATACTTATGTATGTATGTACCAACTAGTACGTGCATACATACATTATGTATTTTTTACTCGTTTAGTTAATATGTTTGTTTGTTTATGGTAAATGAGAAGAAAAAGGAAGGAAATAAAATAAGAAACAAAAGCAAGTTTCAACTTCTCTTTTCACCATAATTCTTCAGTCAGTTTAATGCTAAATTTTCGGTATGTTTTTGTTCTTTGTCTCCAGTTAAATATTAAATAAAAATAGTAAAAAGTGTTATGTTTTTCGAAAAAATACTTAATAAATATTAAGTAAAAATTGTTTTATTAAAGTGTTATCGAAGTTTTTTATAATTTTGCGTATCTTCATAGTTTTAAGTCAAAGCTGCGCAGCCGAGGGCGCAGTATCTGTTGCTTAATTTTTTTATTCGCCTCGTTCGTTTTTGTGTGTGTTTGTTTGTGTATTCATAAAAAGTAAATAAAAAAAGCATTTCTGGCTTAATTTTATTTGTGTCTATATTTTGTTGTTATTCAATGTGTTTTTGTGGAAGGAAATAAAATTAATTATAAAGCAAAGCAAGTCAATGTTATGACGAGCGTTGCCAGAATGAAAATTGCATCTTACATATGTACATATAAGGTAAGTTGTTTTACTTGTTTTTTCTTCTTTTAAATTTGTTGTTAAAAAACCATCAAAAATTTTTGATATCATATAAAAAAAGAGTTCTCAAATGGGGGTCCGCGGCAACTTTCTAAGGGGTCCGTGAAGAAGTCTGGAAAACATTGTTTAGAAAATTATTACATACAAATTTTATTTTAAGAAAAAAAAAAAAAAATACTATATTCTTTGAACGCTTAGGCCCAAATTCATAACAAAAACTGGGCAAGAAGTTAGCACATACCTCTAAGTGGCGAAATTGAAATGGATCTTAACAATTTTTTCCATATACATACATAATTTGGCCTTAAAAATCACCGTAGAATATAGTCCTGAGTCACGACTGCAATCTACAGTGATTTGTAATGTCAAATTGTGTAAAAAAACGCGTTAAGAGCCAAGATTTTGTTATGCGTATTAGTCTAAGGTCCCACCTAAGATATAACTTCACCCATCGGCCAACCGGATTGTCTAATGAGTTCAGGTCTAGGCTATGCTTAATTAAGGCTAATATGGCTAATAAGTTGTCAACCATCTGCCAACCCGATGAAACCAATACAGGCCGATAGTACAGAGTATAAGGAAAAAGAAAACGTTTGGTTGTCTATCATTTACCTATCAATTTGCAGAAAAATCCCTAACTGCTGCAGAGCCACTCCTAGAGGGTTAAAATGTGGGACCGACACCCATTTTTGTAAACAAACGTACCTCCTCTCTCTCTATCTGTTCCTTATAGCGGCTATCATACAAAATTTAAAATTTTATGATATTACATAAAATTGGATCCTACAGCTCCCGGGATTCCCCTAGATGGGTCAAATGTATGACTGAGTCATTAGTGTTCTAGCACAAATATTTTTTCTAAACATACTTACTCCATTACTCCATTCTTTAATGGGGCTCCCATACAAAATTTGAAATACAGACTGGAAATATGTGTATAGTGGTACAAGTCCCATAAATGCCTAGGAGTCTCTCTAGGGAGTAAAATGTATGACCGGACCTCCATTAGTTTTTTGTCCTAATATTTTCAAAAAAAATACTTGCGCCTGTGAACTGTGAACTGTACTGTGAACTGTACTGTGAACTGTACTGTGAACTGTACTGTGAACTGTACTGTGAACTGTACTGTGAACTGTACTGTGAACTGTACTGTGAACTGTACTGTGAACTGTACTGTGAACTGTACTGTGAACTGTACTGTGAACTGTACTGTGAACTGTACTGTGAACTGTACTGTGAACTGTACTGTGAACTGTACTGTGAACTGTACTGTGAACTGTACTGTGAACTGTACTGTGAACTGTACTGTGAACTGTACTGTGAACTGTACTGTGAACTGTACTGTGAACTGTACTGTGAACTGTACTGTGAACTGTACTGTGAACTGTACTGTGAACTGTACTGTGAACTGTACTGTGAACTGTACTATCAACTGTACTATGAACTGTACTGTGAACTGTACTGTGAACTGTACTGTGAACTGTACTGTGAACTGTACTGTGAACTGTACTGTGAACTGTACTGTGAACTGTACTGTGAACTGTACTGTGAACTGTACTGTGAACTGTACTGTGAACTGTACTGTGAACTGTACTGTGAACTGTACTGTGAACTGTACTGTGAACTGTACTGTGAACTGTACTGTGAACTGTACTGTGAACTGTACTGTGAACTGTACTGTGAACTGTACTGTGAACTGTACTGTGAACTGTACTGTGAACTGTACTGTGAACTGTACTATGAACTGTACTGTAAACTGTACTGTGAACTGTATTGTGAACTGTACTGTGAACTGTATTGTGAACTGTACTGTGAACTGTACTGTGAACTGTACTGTGAACTGTACTGTGAACTGTACTGTGAACTGTACTGTGAACTGTACTGTGAACTGTACTGTGAACTGTAATGTGAACTGTACTGTGAACTGTACTGTGAACTGTACTGTGAACTGTACTGTGAACTGTACTGTGAACTGTACTGTGAACTGTACTGTGAACTGTACTGTGAACTGTACTGTGAACTGTACTGTGAACTGTACTGTGAACTGTACTGTGAACTGTACTGTGAACTGTACTATGAACTGTACTGTGAACTGTACTGTGAACTGTACTGTGAACTGTACTGTGAACTGTACTGTGGACTGTACTGTGAACTGTACTGTGAACTGTACTGTGAACTGTACTGTGAACTGTACTGTGAACTGTACTGTGAACTGTACTGTGAACTGTACTGTGAACTGTACTGTGAACTCTGCTGTGAACTGTACTGTGAACTCTACTGTGAACTCTACTGTGCACTGTATTGTGAACTGTACTGTGAACTGTACTGTGAACTGTACTGTGAACTGTACTGTGAACTGTACTGTGAACTGTACTGTGAACTGTACTGTGAACTGTACTGTGAACTGTACTGTGAACTGTACTGTGAACTGTACTGTGAACTGTACTGTGAACTGTACTGTGAACTGTACTGTGAACTGTACTGTGAACTGTACTGTGAACTGTACTGTCAACTGTACTGTGAACTGTACTGTGAACTGTACTGTGAACTGTACTGTGAACTGTACTGTGAACTGTACTGTGAACTGTACTGTGAACTGTACTGTGAACTGTACTGTGAACTGTACTGTGAACTGTACTGTGAACTGTACTGTGAACTGTACTGTGAACTGTACTGTGAACTGTACTGTGAACTGTACTGTGAACTGTACTGTGAACTGTACTGTGAGCTATACTGTGAACTGTACTGTGAACTGTACTGTGAACTGTACTGTGAACTGTACTGCGAACTGTACTGTGAACTGTACTGTGAACTGTACTGTGAACTGTACTGTGAACTGTACTGTGAACTGTACTGTGAACTGTACTGTGAACTGTACTGTGAACTGTACTGTGAACTGTACTGTGAACTGTACTGTGAACTGTACTGTGAACTGTACTGTGAACTGTACTGTGAACTGTACTGTGAACTGTACTGTGAACTGTACTGTGAACTGTACTGTGAACTGTACTGTGAACTGTACTGTGAACTGTACTGTGAACTGTACTGTGAACTGTACTGTGAACTGTACTGTGAACTGTACTCTGAACTGTACTGTGAACTGTACTGTGAACTGTACTGTGAACTGTACTGTGAACTGTACTGTGAACTGTACTGTGAACTGTACTGTGAACTGTACTGTGAACTGTACTGTAAACTGTACTGTGAACTGTACTGTGAACTGTACTGTGAACTGTACTATGAACTGTACTGTGAACTGTACTGTGAACTGTACTGTGAACTGTACTGTGAACTGTACTGTGAACTGTACTGTGAACTGTACTGTGAACTGTACTGTGAACTGTACTGTGAACTGTACTGTGAACTGTACTGTGAACTGTACTGTGAACCGTACTGTGAACTGTACTGTGAACTGTACTGTGAACTGTACTGTGAACTGTACTGTGAACTGTACTGTGAACTGTACTGTGAACTGTACTGTGAGCTGTACTGTGAACTGTACTGTGAACTGTACTGTGAACTGTACTGGGAACTGTACTGTGAACTGTACTGTGAACTGTACTGTGAACTGTACTGTGAACTGTACTGTGAACTGTACTGTGAACTGTACTGTGAACTGTACTGTGAACTGTACTGTGAACTGTACTGTGAACTGTACTGTGAACTGTACTGTGAACTGTACTGTGAACTGTACTGTGAACTGTACTGTGAACTGTACTGTGAACTGTACTGTCAACTGTACTGTGAACTGTACTGTCAACTGTACTGTCAACTGTACTGTGAACTGTACTGTGAACTGTACTGTGAACTGTACTGTGAACTGTACTGTGAACTGTACTGTGAACTATACTGTGAACTGTACTGTGAACTGTACTGTGAACTGTACTGTGAACTGTACTGCGAACTGTACTGTGAACTGTACTGTGAACTGTACTGTGAACTGTACTGTGAACTGTCCTGTGAACTGTACTGTGAACTGTACTGTGAACTGTACTCTGAACTGTACTGTGAACTGTACTGTGAACTGTACTGTGAACTGTACTGTGAACTGTACTGTGAACTGTACTGTGAACTGTACTGTGAACTGTACTGTGAACTGTACTGTGAACTGTACTGTGAACTGTACTGTGAACTGTACTGTGAACTGTACTGTGAACTGTACTATCAACTGTACTATGAACTGTACTGTGAACTGTACTGTGAACTGTACTGTGAACTGTACTGTGAACTGTACTGTGAACTGTACTGTGAACTGTACTGTGAACTGTACTGTGAACTGTACTGTGAACTGTACTGTGAACTGTACTGTGAACTGTACTGTGAACTGTACTGTGAACTGTACTGTGAACTGTACTGTGAACTGTACTGTGAACTGTACTGTGAACTGTACTGTGAACTGTACTGTGAACTGTACTGTGAACTGTACTGTGAACTGTACTGTGAACTGTATTGTGAACTGTACTGTGAACTGTACTGTGAACTGTATTGTGAACTGTACTGTGAACTGTACTGTGAACTGTACTGTGAACTGTACTGTGAACTGTACTGTGAACTGTACTGTGAACTGTACTGTGAACTGTACTGTGAACTGTAATGTGAACTGTACTGTGAACTGTACTGTGAACTGTACTGTGAACTGTACTGTGAACTGTACTGTGAACTGTACTGTGAACTGTACTGTGAACTGTACTGTGAACTGTACTGTGAACTGTACTGTGAACTGTACTGTGAACTGTACTGTGAACTGTACTGTGAACTGTACTGTGAACTGTACTGTGAACTGTACTGTGAACTGTACTATGAACTGTACTGTGAACTGTACTGTGAACTGTACTGTGAACTGTACTGTGAACTGTACTGTGAACTGTACTGTGAACTGTACTGTGAACTGTACTGTGAACTGTACTGTGAACTGTACTGTGAACTGTACTGTGAACTGTACTGTGAACTGTACTGTGAACTGTACTGTGAACTGTACTGTGAACTGTACTGTGAACTCTGCTGTGAACTGTACTGTGAACTCTACTGTGAACTCTACTGTGCACTGTATTGTGAACTGTACTGTGAACTGTACTGTGAACTGTACTGTGAACTGTACTGTGAACTGTACTGTGAACTGTACTGTGAACTGTACTGTGAACTGTACTGTGAACTGTACTGTGAACTGTACTGTGAACTGTACTGTGAACTGTACTGTGAACTGTACTGTGAACTGTACTGTGAACTGTACTGTCAACTGTACTGTGAACTGTACTGTGAACTGTACTGTGAACTGTACTGTGAACTGTACTGTGAACTGTACTGTGAACTGTACTGTGAACTGTACTGTGAACTGTACTGTGAACTGTACTGTGAACTGTACTGTGAACTGTACTGTGAACTGTACTGTGAGCTATACTGTGAACTGTACTGTGAACTGTACTGTGAACTGTACTGTGAACTGTACTGCGAACTGTACTGTGAACTGTACTGTGAACTGTACTGTGAACTGTACTGTGAACTGTACTGTGAACTGTACTGTGAACTGTACTGTGAACTGTACTGTGAACTGTACTGTGAACTGTACTGTGAACTGTACTGTGAACTGTACTGTGAACTGTACTGTGAACTGTACTGTGAACTGTACTGTGAACTGTACTGTGAACTGTACTGTGAACTGTACTGTGAACTGTACTGTGAACTGTACTGTGAACTGTACTGTGAACTGTACTGTGAACTGTACTGTGAACTGTACTGTGAACTGTACTGTGAACTGTACTGTGAACTGTACTGTGAACTGTACTGTGAACTGTACTGTGAACTGTACTGTGAACTGTACTGTGAACTGTACTGTGAACTGTACTGTGAACTGTACTGTGAACTGTACTGTGAACTGTACTGTGAACTGTACTATGAACTGTACTGTGAACTGTACTGTGAACTGTACTGTGAACTGTACTGTGAACTGTACTGTGAACTGTACTGTGAACTGTACTGTGAACTGTACTGTGAACTGTACTGTGAACTGTACTGTGAACTGTACTGTGAACTGTACTGTGAACTGTACCGTGAACTGTACTGTGAACTGTACTGTGAACTGTACTGTGAACCGTACTGTGAACTGTACTGTGAACTGTACTGTGAACTGTACTGTGAACTGTACTGTGAACTGTACTGTGAACTGTACTGTGAACTGTACTGTGAGCTGTACTGTGAACTGTACTGTGAACTGTACTGTGAACTGTACTGGGAACTGTACTGTGAACTGTACTGTGAACTGTACTGTGAACTGTACTGTGAACTGTACTGTGAACTGTACTGTGAACTGTACTGTGAACTGTACTGTGAACTGTACTGTCAACTGTACTGTGAACTGTACTGTCAACTGTACTGTCAACTGTACTGTGAACTGTACTGTGAACTGTACTGTGAACTGTACTGTGAACTGTACTGTGAACTGTACTGTGCACTATACTGTGAACTGTACTGTGAACTGTACTGTGAACTGTACTGTGAACTGTACTGCGAACTGTACTGTGAACTGTACTGTGAACTGTACTGTGAACTGTCCTGTGAACTGTACTGTGAACTGTACTGTGAACTGTACTGTGAACTGTACTCTGAACTGTACTGTGAACTGTACTGTGAACTGTACTGTGAACTGTACTGTGAACTGTACTGTGAACTGTACTGTGAACTGTACTGTGAACTGTACTGTGAACTGTACTGTGAACTGTACTGTGAACTGTACTGTGAACTGTACTGTGAACTGTACTGTGAATTGTACTGTGAACTTGTCTGTGAGCTTGCTGTGAACTGTGCTGTGAACTGTGCTGTGAACTGTACTGTGAACTGTACTGTGAACTGTACTGTGAACTGTACTGTGAACTGTACTGTGAACTGTACTGTGAACTGTACTGTGAACTGTACTGTGAACTGTACTGTGAACTGTACTGTGAACTGTACTGTGAACTGTACTGTGAACTGTACTGTGAACTGTACTGTGAACTGTACTGTGAACTGTACTGTGAACTGTACTGTGAACTGTACTGTGAACTGTACTGTGAACTGTACTGTGAACTGTACTGTGAACTGTACTGTGAACTGTACTGTGAACTGTACTGTGAACTGTACTGTGAACTGTACTGTGAACTGTACTGTGAACTGTACTGTGAACTGTACTGTGAATTGTACTGTGAACTGTACTGTGAACTGTACTGTGAACTGTACTGTGAACTGTACTGTGAACTGTACTGTGAACTGTACTAAGAACTGTGCTGTGAACTGTACTGTGAACTGTACTGTGAACTTGTCTGTGAACTGTACTGTGAACTTGTCTGTGAACTGTGCTGTGAACTGTACTGTGAACCGTACTGTGAACTGTACTGTGAACTGTACTGTGAACTGTACTGTGAACTGTACTGTGAACTGTACTGTGAACTGTACTGTGAACTGTACTGTGAACTGTACTGTGAACTGTACTGTGAACTGTACTGTGAACTGTACTGTGAACTGTACTGTGAACTGTACTGTGAACTGTACTGTGAACTGTACTGTGAATTGTACTGTGAACTGTACTGTGAACTGTACTGTGAACTGTACTGTGAACTGTACTGTGAACTGTACTGTGAACTGTACTGTGAACTGTACTCCGAACTGTACTGCGAACTGTACTGCGAACTGTACTGCGAACTGTACAGCGAACTGTACTGCGAACTGTACTGCGAACTGTACTGCGAACTGTATTGCGAACTGTACTGCGAACTGTACTGCGACCTGTACTGCGACCTGTACTGCGAACTGTATTGCGAACTGTACTGCGAACTGTACTGCGAACTGTACTGCGAACTGTACTGTGAACTGTACTGTGAACTGTACTGTGAACTGTACTGTGAACTGTACTGTGAACTGTACTGTGAACTGTACTGTGAACTGTACTGTGAACTGTACTGTGAACTGTACTGTGAACTGTACTGTGAACTGTACTGTGAACTGTACTGTGAACTGTACTGTGAACTGTACTGTGAACTGTACTGTGAACTGTACTGTGAACTGTACTGTGAACTGTACTGTGAACTGTACTGTGAACTGTACTGTGAACTGTACTGTGAACTGTACTGTGAACTGTACTGTGAACTGTACTGTGAACTGTACTGTGAACTGTACTGTGAACTGTACTGTGAACTGTACTGTGGGCTGTACTGTGAACTGTACTGCGAACTGTACTGCGAACTGTACTGCGAACTGTACAGCGAACTGTACTGCGAACTGTACTGCGAACTGTACTGCGAACTGTATTGCGAACTGTACTGCGAACTGTACTGCGACCTGTACTGCGACCTGTACTGCGAACTGTATTGCGAACTGTACTGCGAACTGTACTGCGAACTGTACTGCGAACTGTACTGTGAACTGTACTGTGAACTGTACTGTGAACTGTACTGTGAACTGTACTGTGAACTGTACTGTGAACTGTACTGCGAACTGTACTGTGAACTGTACTGTGAACTGTACTGTGAACTGTACTGTGAACTGTACTGTGAACTGTACTGTGAACTGTACTGTGAACTGTACTGTGAACTGTACTGTGAACTGTACTGTGAACTGTACTGTGAACTGTACTGTCAACTGTACTGTGAACTGTACTGTGAACTGTACTGTGAACTGTACTGTGAACTGTACTGTGAACTGTACTGTGAACTGTACTGTGAACTGTACTGTGAACTGTACTGTGAACTGTACTGTGAACTGTACTGTGAACTGTACTGTGAACTGTACTGTGAACTGTACTGTGAACTGTACTGTGAGCTATACTGTGAACTGTACTGTGAACTGTACTGTGAACTGTACTGTGAACTGTACTGCGAACTGTACTGTGAACTGTACTGTGAACTGTACTGTGAACTGTACTGTGAACTGTACTGTGAACTGTACTGTGAACTGTACTGTGAACTGTACTGTGAACTGTACTGTGAACTGTACTGTGAACTGTACTGTGAACTGTACTGTGAACTGTACTGTGAACTGTACTGTGAACTGTACTGTGAACTGTACTGTGAACTGTACTGTGAACTGTACTGTGAACTGTACTGTGAACTGTACTGTGAACTGTACTGTGAACTGTACTGTGAACTGTACTGTGAACTGTACTGTGAACTGTACTGTGAACTGTACTGTGAACTGTACTGTGAACTGTACTGTGAACTGTACTGTGAACTGAACTGTGAACTGTACTGTGAACTGTACTGTGAACTGTACTGTGAACTGTACTATGAACTGTACTGTGAACTGTACTGTGAACTGTACTGTGAACTGTACTGTGAACTGTACTGTGAACTGTACTGTGAACTGTACTGTGAACTGTACTGTGAACTGTACTGTGAACTGTACTGTGAACTGTACTGTGAACTCTACTGTGAACTGTACTGTGAACTGTACTGTGAACTGTACTGTGAACTGTACTGTGAACTGTACTGTGAACCGTACTGTGAACTGTACTGTGAACTGTACTGTGAACTGTACTGTGAACTGTACTGTGAACTGTACTGTGAACTGTACTGTGAACTGTACTGTGAACTGTACTGTGAACTGTACTCTGAGCTGTACTGTGAACTGTACTGTGAACTGTACTGTGAACTGTACTGGGAACTGTACTGTGAACTGTACTGTGAACTGTACTGTGAACTGTACTGTGAACTGTACTGTGAACTGTACTGTGAACTGTACTGTGAACTGTACTGTGAACTGTACTGTGAACTGTACTGTGAACTGTACTGTGAACTGTACTGTGAACTGTACTGTCAACTGTACTGTGAACTGTACTGTCAACTGTACTGTCAACTGTACTGTGAACTGTACTGTGAACTGTACTGTGAACTGTACTGTGAACTGTACTGTGAACTGTACTGTGAACTGTACTGTGCACTATACTGTGAACTGTACTGTGAACTGTACTGTGAACTGTACTGTGAACTGTACTGCGAACTGTACTGTGAACTGTACTGTGAACTGTACTGTGAACTGTCCTGTGAACTGTACTGTGAACTGTACTGTGAACTGTACTGTGAACTGTACTCTGAACTGTACTGTGAACTGTACTGTGAACTGTACTGTGAACTGTACTGTGAACTGTACTGTGAACTGTACTGTGAACTGTACTGTGAACTGTACTGTGAACTGTACTGTGAACTGTACTGTGAACTGTACTGTGAACTGTACTGTGAACTGTACTGTGAACTGTACTGTGAACTGTACTGTGAACTTGTCTGTGAGCTTGCTGTGAACTGTGCTGTGAACTGTACTGTGAACTGTACTGTGAACTGTACTGTGAACTGTACTGTGAACTGTACTGTGAACTGTACTGTGAACTGTACTGTGAACTGTACTGTGAACTGTACTGTGAACTGTACTGTGAACTGTACTGTGAACTGTACTGTGAACTGTACTGTGAACTGTACTGTGAACTGTACTGTGAACTGTACTGTGAACTGTACTGTGAACTGTACTGTGAACTGTACTGTGAACTGTACTGTGAACTGTACTGTGAACTGTACTGTGAACTGTACTGTGAACTGTACTGTGAACTGTACTGTGAACTGTACTGTGAACTGTACTGTGAACTGTACTGTGAACTGTACTGTGAACTGTACTGTGAACTGTACTGTGAACTGTACTGTGAACTGTACTGTGAATTGTACTGTGAACTGTACTGTGAACTGTACTGTGAACTGTACTGTGAACTGTACTGTGAACTGTACTAAGAACTGTGCTGTGAACTGTACTGTGAACTGTACTGTGAACTTGTCTGTGAACTGTACTGTGAACTTGTCTGTGAACTGTGCTGTGAACTGTACTGTGAACCGTACTGTGAACTGTACTGTGAACTGTACTGTGAACTGTACTGTGAACTGTACTGTGAACTGTACTGTGAACTGTACTGTGAACTGTACTGTGAACTGTACTGTGAACTGTACTGTGAACTGTACTGTGAACTGTACTGTGAACTGTACTGTGAACTGTACTGTGAATTGTACTGTGAACTGTACTGTGAACTGTACTGTGAACTGTACTGTGAACTGTACTGTGAACTGTACTGTGAACTGTACTGTGAACTGTACTGCGAACTGTACTGCGAACTGTACTGCGAACTGTACAGCGAACTGTACTGCGAACTGTACTGCGAACTGTACTGCGAACTGTATTGCGAACTGTACTGCGAACTGTACTGCGAACTGTACTGCGACCTGTACTGCGACCTGTACTGCGAACTGTATTGCGAACTGTACTGCGAACTGTACTGCGAACTGTACTGCGAACTGTACTGTGAACTGTACTGTGAACTGTACTGTGAACTGTACTGTGAACTGTACTGTGAACTGTACTGTGAACTGTACTGTGAACTGTACTGTGAACTGTACTGTGAACTGTACTGTGAACTGTACTGTGAACTGTACTGTGAACTGTACTGTGAACTGTACTGTGAACTGTACTGTGAACTGTACTGTGAACTGTACTGTGAACTGTACTGTGAACTGTACTGTGAACTGTACTGTGAACTGTACTGTGAACTGTACTGTGAACTGTACTGTGAACTGTACTGTGAACTGTACTGTGAACTGTACTGTGAACTGTACTGTGAACTGTACTGTGAACTGTACTGTGAACTGTACTGTGAACTGTACTGTGGGCTGTACTGTGAACTGTACTGCGAACTGTACTGCGAACTGTATTGCGAACTGTACAGCGAACTGTACTGCGAACTGTACTGCGAACTGTACTGCGAACTGTATTGCGAACTGTACTGCGAACTGTACTGCGACCTGTACTGCGACCTGTACTGCGAACTGTATTGCGAACTGTACTGCGAACTGTACTGCGAACTGTACTGCGAACTGTACTGTGAACTGTACTGTGAACTGTACTGTGAACTGTACTGTGAACTGTACTGTGAACTGTACTGTGAACTGTACTGTGAACTGTACTGTGAACTGTACTGTGAACTGTACTGTGAACTGTACTGTGAACTGTACTGTGAACTGTACTGTGAACTGTACTGTGAACTGTACTGTGAACTGTACTGTGAACTGTACTGTGAGCTGTACTGTGAACTGTACTGTGAACTGTACTGTGAACTGTACTGTGAACTGTACTGTGAACTGTACTGTGAACTGTACTGTGAACTGTACTGTGAACTGTACTGTGCACTGTACTGTGAACTGTACTGTGAAATGTACTGTGAACTATACTGTGAACTATACTGTGAACTGTACTGTGAACTGTACTGTGAACTATACTGTGAACTATACTGTGAACTGTACTGTGAACTGTACTGTGAACTGTACTGTGAACTGTACTGTGAACTGTACTGCGAACTGTACTGCGACCTGTACTGCGAACTGTACTGTGAACTGTACTGTGAACTGTACTGTGAACTGTACTGTGAACTGTACTGTGAACTGTACTGTGAACTGTACTGTGAACTGTACTGTGAACTGTACTGTGAACTGTACTGTGAACTGTACTGTGAACTGTACTGTGAACTGTACTGTGAACTGTACTGTGAACTGTACTGTGAACTGTACTGTGAAGTGTACTGTGAACTGTACTGTGAACTGTACTGTGAACTGTACTGTGGACTGTACTGTGAACTGTACTGTGAACTGTACTGTGAACTGTACTGTGAACTGTACTGTGCACTGTACTGTGAACTGTACTGTGAACTGTACTGTGAACTATACTGTGAACTATACTGTGAACTGTACTGTGAACTGTACTGTGAACTATACTGTGAACTATACTGTGAACTGTACTGTGAACTGTACTGTGAACTGTACTGTGAACTGTACTGTGAACTGTACTGCGAACTGTACTGCGACCTGTACTGCGAACTGTACTGTGAACTGTACTGTGAACTGTACTGTGAACTGTACTGTGAACTGTACTGTGAACTGTACTGTGAACTGTACTGTGAACTGTACTGTGAACTGTACTGTGAACTGTACTGTGAACTGTACTGTGAACTGTACTGTGAAGTGTACTGTGAACTGTACTGTGAACTGTACTGTGAACTGTACTGTGGACTGTACTGTGAACTGTACTGTGAACTGTACTGTGAACTGTACTGTGAACTGTACTGTGAACTGTACTGTGAACTGTACTGTGAACTGTACTGTGAAGTGTACTGTGAACTGTACTGTGAACTGTACTGTGAACTGTACTGTGGACTGTACTGTGAACTGTACTGTGAACTGTACTGTGAACTGTACTGTGAACTGTACTGTGAACTGTACTGTGAACTGTACTGTGAACTGTACTGTGAACTGTACTGTGAACTGTACTGTGAACTGTACTGTGAACTGTACTGTGAACTGTACTGTGAACTGTACTGTGAACTGTACTGTGAACTGTACTGTGAACTGTCGTGTGAACTGTACTGTGAACTGTACTGTGACCTGTACTGTGAACTGTACTGTGAACTGTACTGTGAACTGTACTGTGAACTGTACTGTGAACTGTACTGTGAACTGTACTGTGAACTGTACTGTGAACTGTACTGTGAACTGTACTGTGAACTGTACTGTGAACTGTACTGTGAACTGTCCTGTGAACTGTACTGTGAACTGTACTGTGAACTGTACTGTGAACTGTACTGTGAACTGTACTGTGAACTGTACTGTGAACTGTACTGTGAACTGTACTGTGAACTGTACTGTGAACTGTACTGTGAACTGTACTGTGAACTGTACTGTGAACTGTACTGTGAACTGTACTGTGAACTGTACTGTGAACTGTACTGTGAACTGTACTGTGAACTGTACTGTGAACTGTACTGTGAACTGTACTGTGAACTGTACTGTGAACTGTACTGTGAACTGTACTGTGAACTGTACTGTGAACTGTACTGTGAACTGTACTGTGAACTGTACTGTGAACTGTACTGTGAACTGTACTGTGAACTGTACTGTGAACTGTATTGTGAACTGTACTGTGAACTGTACTGTGAACTGTACTGTGAACTGTACTGTGAACTGTACTGTGAACTGTACTGTGAACTGAACTGTGAACTGTACTGTGAACTGTACTGTGAACTGTACTGTGAACTGTACTATGAACTGTACTGTGAACTGTACTGTGAACTGTACTGTGAACTGTACTGTGAACTGTACTGTGAACTGTACTGTGAACTGTACTGTGAACTGTACTGTGAACTGTACTGTGAACTGTACTGTGAACTGTACTGTGAACTCTACTGTGAACTGTACTGTGAACTGTACTGTGAACTGTACTGTGAACTGTACTGTGAACTGTACTGTGAACCGTACTGTGAACTGTACTGTGAACTGTACTGTGAACTGTACTGTGAACTGTACTGTGAACTGTACTGTGAACTGTACTGTGAACTGTACTGTGAACTGTACTGTGAACTGTACTCTGAGCTGTACTGTGAACTGTACTGTGAACTGTACTGTGAACTGTACTGGGAACTGTACTGTGAACTGTACTGTGAACTGTACTGTGAACTGTACTGTGAACTGTACTGTGAACTGTACTGTGAACTGTACTGTGAACTGTACTGTGAACTGTACTGTGAACTGTACTGTGAACTGTACTGTGAACTGTACTGTCAACTGTACTGTGAACTGTACTGTCAACTGTACTGTCAACTGTACTGTGAACTGTACTGTGAACTGTACTGTGAACTGTACTGTGAACTGTACTGTGAACTGTACTGTGAACTGTACTGTGCACTATACTGTGAACTGTACTGTGAACTGTACTGTGAACTGTACTGTGAACTGTACTGCGAACTGTACTGTGAACTGTACTGTGAACTGTACTGTGAACTGTCCTGTGAACTGTACTGTGAACTGTACTGTGAACTGTACTGCGAACTGTACTCTGAACTGTACTGTGAACTGTACTGTGAACTGTACTGTGAACTGTACTGTGAACTGTACTGTGAACTGTACTGTGAACTGTACTGTGAACTGTACTGTGAACTGTACTGTGAACTGTACTGTGAACTGTACTGTGAACTGTACTGTGAACTGTACTGTGAACTGTACTGTGAACTGTACTGTGAACTTGTCTGTGAGCTTGCTGTGAACTGTGCTGTGAACTGTACTGTGAACTGTACTGTGAACTGTACTGTGAACTGTACTGTGAACTGTACTGTGAACTGTACTGTGAACTGTACTGTGAACTGTACTGTGAACTGTACTGTGAACTGTACTGTGAACTGTACTGTGAACTGTACTGTGAACTGTACTGTGAACTGTACTGTGAACTGTACTGTGAACTGTACTGTGAACTGTACTGTGAACTGTACTGTGAACTGTACTGTGAACTGTACTGTGAACTGTACTGTGAACTGTACTGTGAACTGTACTGTGAACTGTACTGTGAACTGTACTGTGAACTGTACTGTGAACTGTACTGTGAACTGTACTGTGAACTGTACTGTGAACTGTACTGTGAACTGTACTGTGAACTGTACTGTGAACTGTACTGTGAACTGTACTGTGAATTGTACTGTGAACTGTACTGTGAACTGTACTGTGAACTGTACTGTGAACTGTACTGTGAACTGTACTAAGAACTGTGCTGTGAACTGTACTGTGAACTGTACTGTGAACTTGTCTGTGAACTGTACTGTGAACTTGTCTGTGAACTGTGCTGTGAACTGTACTGTGAACCGTACTGTGAACTGTACTGTGAACTGTACTGTGAACTGTACTGTGAACTGTACTGTGAACTGTACTGTGAACTGTACTGTGAACTGTACTGTGAACTGTACTGTGAACTGTACTGTGAACTGTACTGTGAACTGTACTGTGAACTGTACTGTGAACTGTACTGTGAATTGTACTGTGAACTGTACTGTGAACTGTACTGTGAACTGTACTGTGAACTGTACTGTGAACTGTACTGTGAACTGTACTGTGAACTGTACTGCGAACTGTACTGCGAACTGTACTGCGAACTGTACAGCGAACTGTACTGCGAACTGTACTGCGAACTGTACTGCGAACTGTATTGCGAACTGTACTGCGAACTGTACTGCGAACTGTACTGCGACCTGTACTGCGACCTGTACTGCGAACTGTATTGCGAACTGTACTGCGAACTGTACTGCGAACTGTACTGCGAACTGTACTGTGAACTGTACTGTGAACTGTACTGTGAACTGTACTGTGAACTGTACTGTGAACTGTACTGTGAACTGTACTGTGAACTGTACTGTGAACTGTACTGTGAACTGTACTGTGAACTGTACTGTGAACTGTACTGTGAACTGTACTGTGAACTGTACTGTGAACTGTACTGTGAACTGTACTGTGAACTGTACTGTGAACTGTACTGTGAACTGTACTGTGAACTGTACTGTGAACTGTACTGTGAACTGTACTGTGAACTGTACTGTGAACTGTACTGTGAACTGTACTGTGAACTGTACTGTGAACTGTACTGTGAACTGTACTGTGAACTGTACTGTGGGCTGTACTGTGAACTGTACTGCGAACTGTACTGCGAACTGTATTGCGAACTGTACAGCGAACTGTACTGCGAACTGTACTGCGAACTGTACTGCGAACTGTATTGCGAACTGTACTGCGAACTGTACTGCGACCTGTACTGCGACCTGTACTGCGAACTGTATTGCGAACTGTACTGCGAACTGTACTGCGAACTGTACTGCGAACTGTACTGTGAACTGTACTGTGAACTGTACTGTGAACTGTACTGTGAACTGTACTGTGAACTGTACTGTGAACTGTACTGTGAACTGTACTGTGAACTGTACTGTGAACTGTACTGTGAACTGTACTGTGAACTGTACTGTGAACTGTACTGTGAACTGTACTGTGAACTGTACTGTGAACTGTACTGTGAACTGTACTGTGAGCTGTACTGTGAACTGTACTGTGAACTGTACTGTGAACTGTACTGTGAACTGTACTGTGAACTGTACTGTGAACTGTACTGTGAACTGTACTGTGAACTGTACTGTGCACTGTACTGTGAACTGTACTGTGAACTGTACTGTGAACTATACTGTGAACTATACTGTGAACTGTACTGTGAACTGTACTGTGAACTATACTGTGAACTATACTGTGAACTGTACTGTGAACTGTACTGTGAACTGTACTGTGAACTGTACTGTGAACTGTACTGCGAACTGTACTGCGACCTGTACTGCGAACTGTACTGTGAACTGTACTGTGAACTGTACTGTGAACTGTACTGTGAACTGTACTGTGAACTGTACTGTGAACTGTACTGTGAACTGTACTGTGAACTGTACTGTGAACTGTACTGTGAACTGTACTGTGAACTGTACTGTGAACTGTACTGTGAACTGTACTGTGAACTGTACTGTGAACTGTACTGTGAAGTGTACTGTGAACTGTACTGTGAACTGTACTGTGAACTGTACTGTGGACTGTACTGTGAACTGTACTGTGAACTGTACTGTGAACTGTACTGTGAACTGTACTGTGCACTGTACTGTGAACTGTACTGTGAACTGTACTGTGAACTATACTGTGAACTATACTGTGAACTGTACTGTGAACTGTACTGTGAACTATACTGTGAACTATACTGTGAACTGTACTGTGAACTGTACTGTGAACTGTACTGTGAACTGTACTGTGAACTGTACTGCGAACTGTACTGCGACCTGTACTGCGAACTGTACTGTGAACTGTACTGTGAACTGTACTGTGAACTGTACTGTGAACTGTACTGTGAACTGTACTGTGAACTGTACTGTGAACTGTACTGTGAACTGTACTGTGAACTGTACTGTGAACTGTACTGTGAACTGTACTGTGAAGTGTACTGTGAACTGTACTGTGAACTGTACTGTGAACTGTACTGTGGACTGTACTGTGAACTGTACTGTGAACTGTACTGTGAACTGTACTGTGAACTGTACTGTGAACTGTACTGTGAACTGTACTGTGAACTGTACTGTGAAGTGTACTGTGAACTGTACTGTGAACTGTACTGTGAACTGTACTGTGGACTGTACTGTGAACTGTACTGTGAACTGTACTGTGAACTGTACTGTGAACTGTACTGTGAACTGTACTGTGAACTGTACTGTGAACTGTACTGTGAACTGTACTGTGAACTGTACTGTGAACTGTACTGTGAACTGTACTGTGAACTGTACTGTGAACTGTACTGTGAACTGTACTGTGAACTGTCGTGTGAACTGTACTGTGAACTGTACTGTGACCTGTACTGTGAACTGTACTGTGAACTGTACTGTGAACTGTACTGTGAACTGTACTGTGAACTGTACTGTGAACTGTACTGTGAACTGTACTGTGAACTGTACTGTGAACTGTACTGTGAACTGTACTGTGAACTGTACTGTGAACTGTCCTGTGAACTGTACTGTGAACTGTACTGTGAACTGTACTGTGAACTGTACTGTGAACTGTACTGTGAACTGTACTGTGAACTGTACTGTGAACTGTACTGTGAACTGTACTGTGAACTGTACTGTGAACTGTACTGTGAACTGTACTGTGAACTGTACTGTGAACTGTACTGTGAACTGTACTGTGAACTGTACTGTGAACTGTACTGTGAACTGTACTGTGAACTGTACTGTGAACTGTACTGTGAACTGTACTGTGAACTGTACTGTGAACTGTACTGTGAACTGTACTGTGAACTGTACTGTGAACTGTACTGTGAACTGTACTGTGAACTGTACTGTGAACTGTACTGTGAACTGTACTGTGAACTGTACTGTGAACTGTACTGTGAACTGTACTGTGAACTGTACTGTGAACTGTACTGTGAACTGTACTGTGAACTGTACTGCGAACTGTACTGCGAACTGTACTGCGAACTGTATAGCGAACTGTACTGCGAACTGTACTGCGAACTGTACTGCGAACTGTATTGCGAACTGTACTGCGAACTGTACTGCGACCTGTACTGCGAACTGTATTGCGAACTGTACTGCGAACTGTACTGCGAACTGTACTGCGAACTGTACTGTGTACTGTACTGTGAACTGTACTGTGAACTGTACTGTGAACTGTACTGTGAACTGTACTGTGAACTGTACTGCGAACTGTACTGCGAACTGTACTGCGACCTGTACTGCGAACTGTACTGTGAACTGTACTGTGAACTGTACTGTGAACTGTACTGTGAACTGTACTATGAACTGTACTGTGAACTGTACTGTGAAGTGTACTGTGAACTGTACTGTGAACTGTACTGTGAACTGTACTGTGAACTGTACTGTGGACTGTACTGTGAACTGTACTGTGAACTGTACTGTGAACTGTACTGTGGACTGTACTGTGGACTGTACTGTGAACTGTACTGTGAACTGTACTGTGAACTGTACTGTGAACTGTACTGTGAACTGTACTGTGAACTGTACTGTGAACTGTACTGTGAACTGTACTGTGAACTGTACTGTGAACTGTACTGTGAACTGTACTGTGAACTGTACTGTGAACTGTACTGTGAACTGTACTGTGAACTGTACTGTGAACTGTACTGTGAACTGTACTGTGAACTGTACTGTGAACTGTACTGTGAACTGTACTGTGAACTGTACTGTGAACTGTACTGTGAACTGTACTGTGAACTATACTGTGAACTATACTGTGAATTGTACTGTGAACTGTACTGTGAACTGTACTGTGAACTGTACAGTGAACTGTACTGTGAACTGTACTGTGAACTGTACTGTGAACTGTACTGTGAACTGTACTGTGAACTGTACTGTGAACTATACTGTGAACTATACTGTGAACTATATTGTGAACTATACTGTGAGCTGTACTGTGAACTGTACTGTGAACTGTACTGTAAACTGTACTGTGAACTGTCCTGTGAACTGTCCTGTGAACTGTACTGTGAACTGTACTGTGAACTGTACTGTGAACTGTACTGTGAACTGTACTGTGAACTGTACTGTGAACTGTACTGTGAACTGTACTGTGAACTGTACTGTGAACTGTACTGTGAACTGTACTGTGAACTGTACTGTGAACTGTACTGTGAACTGTACTGTGAACTGTACTGTGAACTGTACTGTGAACTGTACTGCGAACTGTACTGCGAACTGTACTGCGAACTGTATAGCGAACTGTACTGCGAACTGTACTGCGAACTGTATTGCGAACTGTACTGCGAACTGTACTGCGACCTGTACTGCGAACTGTATTGCGAACTGTACTGCGAACTGTACTGCGAACTGTACTGCGAACTGTACTGTGAACTGTACTGTGAACTGTACTGTGAACTGTACTGTGAACTGTACTGTGAACTGTACTGTGAACTGTACTGTGAACTGTACTGTGAACTGTACTGTGAACTGTACTGTGAACTGTACTGTGAACTGTACTGTGAACTGTACTGTGAACTGTACTGTGAACTGTACTGTGAACTGTACTGTGAACTGTACTGTGAACTGTACTGTGAACTGTACTGTGAACTGTACTGTGAACTGTACTGTGAACTTTACTGTGAACTTTACTGTGAACTGTACTGTGAACTGTACTGTGAACTGTACTGTGAACTGTACTGTGAACTGTACTGTGAACTGTACTGTGAACTGTACTGTGAACTGTACTGTGAACTGTACTGTGAACTGTACTGTGAACTGTACTGTGAACTGTACTGTGAACTGTACTGTGAACTGTACTGTGAACTGTACTGTGAACTGTACTGTGAACTGTACTGTGAACTGTACTGTGAACTGTACTGTGAACTGTACTGTGAACTATACTGTGAACTGTACTGTGAACTGTACTGTGAACTATACTGTGAACTATACTGTGAACTGTACTGTGAACTGTACTGTGAACTGTACTGTGAACTGTACTGCGAACTGTACTGCGACCTGTACTGCGAACTGTACTGTGAACTGTACTGTGAACTGTACTGTGAACTGTACTGTGAACTGTACTGTGAACTGTACTGTGAACTGTACTGTGAACTGTACTGTGAACTGTACTGTGAACTGTACTGTGAACTGTACTGTGAACTGTACTGTGAACTGTACTGTGAACTGTACTGTGAACTGTACTGTGAACTGTACTGTGAACTGTACTGTGAACTGTACTGTGAACTGTACTGTGAACTGTACTGTGAACTGTACTGTGAACTGTACTGTGAACTGTACTGTGAACTGTACTGTGAACTGTACTGTGAACTGTACTTTTAACTGTACTTTTAACTGTACTGTGAACTGTACTGTGAACTGTACTGTGAACTGTACTGTAGACTGTACTGTGAACTGTACTGTGAACTGTACTGTGAACTGTACTGTGAACTGTACTGTGAACTGTACTGTGAACTGTACTGTGAACTGTACTGTGAACTGTACTGTGAACTGTACTGTGAACTGTACTGTGAACTGTACTGTGAACTGTACTGTGAACTATACTGTGAACTATACTGTGAATTGTACTGTGAACTGTACTGTGAACTGTACTGTGAACTGTACAGTGAACTGTACTGTGAACTGTACTGTGAACTGTACTGTGAACTGTACTGTGAACTGTACTGTGAACTGTACTGTGAACTGTACTGTGAACTATACTGTGAACTATACTGTGAACTATACTGTGAGCTGTACTGTGAACTGTACTGTGAACTGTCCTGTGAACTGTCCTGTGAACTGTACTGTGAACTGTACTGTGAACTGTACTGTGAACTGTACTGTGAACTGTACTGTGAACTGTACTGTGAACTGTACTGTGAACTGTACTGTGAACTGTACTGTGAACTGTACTGTGAACTGTACTGTGAACTCTACTGTGAACTGTACTGTGAACTGTACTGTGAACTGTACTGTGAACTGTACTGTGAACTATACTGTGAACTATACTGTGAACTGTACTGTGAACTGTACTGTGAACTATACTGTGAACTATACTGTGAACTATACTGTGAGCTGTACTGTGAACTGTACTGAGAACTGTACTGTGAACTGTACTGTGAACTGTACTGTGAACTATACTGTGAACTGTACTGTGAACTGTACTGTGAACTATACTGTGAACTGTACTATGAACTGTACTGTGAACTGTACTGTGAACTGTACTGTGAACTGTACTGTGAACTGTACTGTTAACTGTACTGTGAACTGTACTGTGAACTGTACTGTGAACTGTACTGTGAACTGTACTGTGAACTGTACTGTGAACTGTACTGTGAACTGTACTGTGAACTGTACTGTGAACTGTACTGTGAACTGTACTGTGAACTGTACTGTGAACTGTACTGTGAACTGTACTGTGAACTGTACTGTGAACTGTACTGTGAACTGTACTGTGAACTGTACTGTGAACTGTACTGCGAACTGTACTGCGAACTGTACTGCGAACTGTACAGCGAACTGTACAGCGAACTGTACTGCGAACTGTACTGCGAACTGTATTGCGAACTGTACTGCGAACTGTACTGCGACCTGTATTGCGACCTGTACTGCGAACTGTACTGCGAACTGTACTGCGAACTGTACTGTGAACTGTACTGTGAACTGTACTGTGAACTGTACTGTGAACTGTACTGTGAACTGTACTGTGAACTGTACTGTGAACTGTACAGTGAACTGTACAGTGAACTGTACTGTGAACTGTACTGTGAACTGTACTGTGAACTGTACTGTGAACTGTACTGTGAACTGTACTGTGAACTGTACTGTGAACTGTACTGTGAACTGTACTGTGAACTGTACTGTGAACTGTACTGTGAACTGTACTGTGAACTGTACTGTGAACTGTACTGTGAACTGTACTGTGAACTGTACTGTGAACTGTACTGTGAACTGTACTGTGAACTGTACTGTGAACTGTACTGTGAACTGTACTGTGAACTGTACAGTGAACTGTACTGTGAACTGTACTGTGAACTGTACTGTGAACTGTACTGTGAACTGTACTGTGAACTGTACTGTGAACTGTACTGTGAACTGTATTGTGAACTATACTGTGAACTGTACTGTGAACTGTACTGTGAACTGTACTGTGAACTGTACTGTGAACTGTACTGTGAAATGTTCTGTGAACTGTACTGTGAACTGTACTGTGAACTGTACTGTGAACTGTACTGTGAACTGTACTGTGAACTGTACTGTGAACTGTACTGTGAACTGTACTGTGAAATGTTCTGTGAACTGTACTGTGAACTGTACTGTGAACTGTACTGTGAACTGTACTGTGAACTGCACTGTGAACTGTACTGTGAACTGTACTGTGAACTGTACTGTGAACTGTACTGTGAACTGCACTGTGAACTGTACTGTGAACTGTACTGTGAACTGTACTGTGAACTGTACTGTGAACTGTACTGTGAACTGTACTGTGAAGTGTACTGTGAACTGTACTGTGAAATGTTCTGTGAACTGTATTGTGAACTGTACTGTGAACTGTACTGTGAACTGTATTGTGAACTGTACTGTGAACTGTACTGTGAACTGTACTGTGAACTGTACTGTGAACTGTACTGTGAAATGTTCTGTGAACTGTACTGTGAACTGTACTGTGAACTGTGAACTGTACTGTGAACTGTACTGTGAACTGTACTGTGAACTGTACTGTGAACTGTACTGTGAACTGTACTGTGAACTGTACTGTGAACTGTACTGTGAAATGTTCTGTGAACTGTACTGTGAACTGTACTGTGAACTGTACTGTGAACTGTACTGTGAACTGTACTGTGAACTGTACTGTGAACTGTACTGTGAAATGTTCTGTGAACTGTACTGTGAACTGTACTGTGAACTGTACTGTGAACTGTACTGTGAACTGTACTGTGAAATGTTCTGTGAACTGTACTGTGAACTGTACTGTGCACTGTACTGTGAACTGTACTGTGAACTGCACTGTGAACTGTACTGTGAACTGTACTGTGAACTGTACTGTGAACTGTACTGTGAACTGTACTGTGAACTGTACTGTGAACTGCACTGTGAACTGTACTGTGAACTGTACTGTGAACTGTACTGTGAACTGTACTGTGAACTGTACTGTGAACTGTACTGTGAACTGTACTGTGAACTGTACTGTGAACTGTACTGTGAACAGTACTGTGAAATGTTCTGTGAACTGTACTGTGAACTGTACTGTGCACTGTACTGTGAACTGTACTGTGAACTGTACTGTGAACTGTACTGTGAACTGTACTGTGAACTGTACTGTGAAATGTTCTGTGAACTGTACTGTGAACTGTACTGTGAACTGTACTGTGAACTGTACTGTGAACTGTACTGTGAACTGTACTGTGAACTGTACTGTGAACTGTACTGTGAACTGTACTGTGAACTGTACTGTGAACTGTACTGTGAACTGTACTGTGAAATGTACTGTGAACTGTACTGTGAACTGTACTGTGAACTGTACTGTGAACTGTACTGTGGACTGTACTGTGAACTGTACTGTGAACTGTACTGTGAACTGTACTGTGAACTGTACTGTGAACTGTACTGTGAACTGTACTGTGAACTGTACTGTGAACTGTACTGTGAACTGTACTGTGAACTGTACTGTGAACTGTACTGTGAACTGTACTGTGAACTGTACTGTGAACTGTACTGTGAACTGTACTGTGAACTGTGCTGTGAACTGTACTGTGAACTGTACTGTGAACTGTACTGTGAACTGTACTGTGAACTGTACTGTGAACTGTACTGTGAACTGTACTGTGAAGTGTACTGTGGACTGTACTGTCAACTGTACTGTGAACTGTTCTGTGAACTGTACTGTGAACTGTACTGTGGACTGTACTGTGAACTGTACTGTGAACTGTACTGTGAACTGTACTGTGAACTGTACTGTGAACTGTACTGTGAACTGTACTGTGAACTGTACTGTGAACTGTACTGTGAACTGTACTGTGAACTGTGCTGTGAACTGTACTGTGAACTGTACTGTGAACTGTACTGTGAACTGTACTGTGAACTGTACTGTGAACTGTACTGTGAACTGTACTGTGAAGTGTACTGTGGACTGTACTGTCAACTGTACTGTGAACTGTTCTGTGAACTGTACTGTGAACTGTACTGTGGACTGTACTGTGAACTGTACTGTGAACTGTACTGTGAACTGTACTGTGAACTGTACTGTGAACTGTACTTTTAACTGTACTGTGAACTGTACTGTGAACTGTACTGTGAACTGTACTGTGAACTGTACTGTGAACTGTACTGTGAACTGTACTGTGAACTGTACTGTGAACTGTACTGTGAACTGTACTGTGAACTGTACTGTGAACTGTACTGTGAACTGTACTGTGAACTGTACTGTGAACTGTACTGTGAACTGTACTGTGAACTGTACTGTGAACTGTACTGTGAACTGTACTGTGAACTGTACTGTGAACTATACTGTGAATTGTACTGTGAACTGTACTGTGAACTGTACTGTGAACTGTACTGTGAACTGTACTGTGAACTGTACTGTGAACTGTACTGTGAACTGTACTGTGAACTGTACTGTGAACTGTACTGTGAACTGTACTGTGAACTATAGTGTGAACTATACCGTGAACTATACTGTGAACTATACTGTGAGCTGTACTGTGAACTGTACTGTGAACTGTACTGTGAACTGTACTGTGAACTGTACAGTGAACTGTACTGTGAACTGTACTGTGAACTGTGAACTGTACTGTGAACTGTACTGTGAACTGTACTGTGAACTGTACTGTGAACTGTACTGTGAACTGTACTGTGAACTGTACTGTGAACTGTACTGTGAACTGTACTGTGAACTGTACTGTGAACTGTACTGTGAACTGTACTGTGAACTGTACTGTGAACTGTACTGTGAACTGTACTGTGAACTGTACTGTGAACTGTACTGTGAACTGTACAGTGAACTGTACTGTGAACTGTACTGTGAACTGTACTGTGAACTGTACTGTGAACTGTACTGTGAACTGTACTGTGAACTGTACTGTGAACTGTATTGTGAACTATACTGTGAACTATACTGTGAACTGTACTGTGAACTGTACTGTGAACTGTACTGTGAAATGTTCTGTGAACTGTACTGTGAACTGTACTGTGAACTGTACTGTGAACTGTACTGTGAACTGTACTGTGAACTGTACTGTGAACTGTACTGTGAACTGTACTGTGAAATGTTCTGTGAACTGTACTGTGAACTGTACTGTGAACTGTACTGTGAACTGTACTGTGAACTGCACTGTGAACTGTACTGTGAACTGTACTGTGAACTGTACTGTGAACTGTACTGTGAACTGTACTGTGAACTGCACTGTGAACTGTACTGTGAACTGTACTGTGAACTGTACTGTGAACTGTACTGTGAACTGTACTGTGAAGTGTACTGTGAACTGTACTGTGAAATGTTCTGTGAACTGTATTGTGAACTGTACTGTGAACTGTACTGTGAACTGTATTGTGAACTGTACTGTGAACTGTACTGTGAACTGTACTGTGAACTGTACTGTGAACTGTACTGTGAAATGTTCTGTGAACTGTACTGTGAACTGTACTGTGAACTGTACTGTGAACTGTACTGTGAACTGTACTGTGAACTGTACTGTGAACTGTACTGTGAACTGTACTGTGAACTGTACTGTGAACTGTACTGTGAACTGTACTGTGAAATGTTCTGTGAACTGTACTGTGAACTGTACTGTGAACTGTACTGTGAACTGTACTGTGAACTGTACTGTGAACTGTACTGTGAACTGTACTGTGAAATGTTCTGTGAACTGTACTGTGAACTGTACTGTGAACTGTACTGTGAACTGTACTGTGAAATGTTCTGTGAACTGTACTGTGAACTGTACTGTGCACTGTACTGTGAACTGTACTGTGAACTGTACTGTGAACTGCACTGTGAACTGTACTGTGAACTGTACTGTGAACTGTACTGTGAACTGTACTGTGAACTGTACTGTGAACTGCACTGTGAACTGTACTGTGAACTGTACTGTGAACTGTACTGTGAACTGTACTGTGAACTGTACTGTTAACTGTACTGTGAACTGTACTGTGAACTGTACTGTGAACTGTACTGTGAACAGTACTGTGAAATGTTCTGTGAACTGTACTGTGAACTGTACTGTGCACTGTACTGTGAACTGTACTGTGAACTGTACTGTGAACTGTACTGTGAACTGTACTGTGAAATGTTCTGTGAACTGTACTGTGAACTGTACTGTGAACTGTACTGTGAACTGTACTGTGAACTGTACTGTGAACTGTACTGTGAACTGTACTGTGAACTGTACTGTGAACTGTACTGTGAACTGTACTGTGAACTGTACTGTGAACTGTACTGTGAACTGTACTGTGAACTGTACTGTGAACTGTACTGTGAACTGTACTGTGGACTGTACTGTGAACTGTACTGTGAACTGTACTGTGAACTGTACTGTGAACTATACTGTGAATTGTACTGTGAACTGTACTGTGAACTGTACTGTGAACTGTACTGTGAACTGTACTGTGAACTGTACTGTGAACTGTACTGTGAACTGTACTGTGGACTGTACTGTGAACTGTACTGTGAACTGTACTGTGAACTGTACTGTGAACTGTACTGTGAACTATACTGTGAATTGTACTGTGAACTGTACTGTGAACTGTACTGTGAACTGTACTGTGAACTGTACTGTGAACTGTACTGTGAACTGTACTGTGAACTGTACTGTGAACTATACTGTGAACTATACTGTGAACTATACTGTGAACTATACTGTGAGCTGTACTGTGAACTGTACTGTGAACTGTACTGTGAACTGTACTGTGAACTGTACTGTGAACTGTACTGTGAACTGTACTGTGAACTGTACTGTGAACTGTACTGTGAACTGTACTGTGAACTGTACTGTGAACTGTACTGTGAACTGTACTGTGAACTGTACTGTGAACTGTACTGTGAACTGTACTGTGAACTGTACTGTGAACTGTACTGTGAACTGTACTGTGAACTGTACTGTGAACTGTACTGTGAACTGTACTGTGAACTGTACTGTGAACTGTACTGTGAACTGTACTGTGAACTGTACTGTGAACTGTACTGTGAACTGTACTGTGAACTGTACTGTGAACTGTACTGTGAACTGTACTGTGAACTGTACTGTGAACTGTATTGTGAACTGTACTGTGAACTGTACTGTGAACTGTACTGTGAACTGTACTGTGAACTGTACTGTGAACTGTACTGTGAACTGTACTGTGAACTGTACTGTGAACTGTACTGTGAACTGTGCTGTGAACTGTACTGTGAACTGTACTGTGAACTGTACTGTGAACTGTACTGTGAACTGTACTGTGAACTGTACTGTGAACTGTACTGTGAAGTGTACTGTGGACTGTACTGTCAACTGTACTGTGAACTGTTCTGTGAACTGTACTGTGAACTGTACTGTGGACTGTACTGTGAACTGTACTGTGAACTGTACTGTGAACTGTACTGTGAACTGTACTGTGAACTGTACTTTTAACTGTACTGTGAACTGTACTGTGAACTGTACTGTGAACTGTACTGTGAACTGTACTGTGAACTGTACTGTGAACTGTACTGTGAACTGTACTGTGAACTGTACTGTGAACTGTACTGTGAACTGTACTGTGAACTGTACTGTGAACTGTACTGTGAACTGTACTGTGAACTGTACTGTGAACTGTACTGTGAACTGTACTGTGAACTATACTGTGAATTGTACTGTGAACTGTACTGTGAACTGTACTGTGAACTGTACTGTGAACTGTACTGTGAACTGTACTGTGAACTGTACTGTGAACTGTACTGTGAACTGTACTGTGAACTATAGTGTGAACTATACCGTGAACTATACTGTGAACTATACTGTGAGCTGTACTGTGAACTGTACTGTGAACTGTACTGTGAACTGTACTGTGAACTATACTGTGAACTGTACTGTGCACTGTACTGTGAACTGTACTGTGAACTGTACTGTGAACTGTACTGTGAACTGTACTGTGAACTGTACTGTGAACTGTACTGTGAACTGTACTGTGAACTGTACTGTGAACTGTACTGTGAACTGTACTGTGAACTGTACTGTGAACTGTACTGTGAACTGTACTGTGAACTGTACTGTGAACTGTACTGTGAACTGTACTGTGAACTGTACTGTGAACTGTACTGTGAACTGTACTGTGAACTGTACTGTGAACTGTACTGTGAACTGTACTGTGAACTGTACTGTGAACTGTACTGCGAACTGTACTGCGAGCTGTACTGTGAACTTCTCTGTGAACTGTACTGTGAACTTATCTGTGAACTGTGCTGTGAACTGTACTGTGAACTGTACTGTGAACTGTACTGTGAACTGTACTGTGAACTGTACTGTGAACTGTACTGTGAACTGTACTGTGAACTGTACTGTGAACTGTACTGTGAACTGTACTGTGAACTGTACTGTGAACTGTACAGTGAACTGTACTGTGAACTGTACTGTGAACTGTACTGTGAACTGTACTGTGAACTGTACTGTGAACTGTACTGTGAACTGTACTGTGAACTGTACTGTGAACTGTACTGTGAACTGTACTGTGAACTGTACTGTGAACTGTACTGTGAACTGTACTGTGAACTGTACTGTGAACTGTACTGTGAACTGTACTGTGAACTGTACTGTGAACTGTACTGTGAACTGTACTGTGAAATGTTCTGTGAACTGTACTGTGAACTGTACTGTGAACTGTACTGTGAACTGTACTGTGAACTGTACTGTGAACTGTACTGTGAACTGTACTGTGAACTGTACTGTGAACTGTACTGTGAAATGTTCTGTGAACTGTACTGTGAACTGTACTGTGAACTGTACTGTGAACTGTACTGTGAACTGCACTGTGAACTGTACTGTGAACTGTACTGTGAACTGTACTGTGAACTGTACTGTGAACTGTACTGTGAACTGCACTGTGAACTGTACTGTGAACTGTACTGTGAACTGTACTGTGAACTGTACTGTGAACTGTACTGTGAAGTGTACTGTGAACTGTACTGTGAAATGTTCTGTGAACTGTATTGTGAACTGTACTGTGAACTGTACTGTGAACTGTATTGTGAACTGTACTGTGAACTGTACTGTGAACTGTACTGTGAACTGTACTGTGAACTGTACTGTGAAATGTTCTGTGAACTGTACTGTGAACTGTACTGTGAACTGTACTGTGAACTGTACTGTGAACTGTACTGTGAACTATACTGTGAACTGTACTGTGAACTGTACTGTGAACTGTACTGTGAACTGTACTGTGAACTGTACTGTGAACTGTACTGTGAAATGTTCTGTGAACTGTACTGTGAACTGTACTGTGAACTGTACTGTGAACTGTACTGTGAACTGTACTGTGAACTGTACTGTGAACTGTACTGTGAAATGTTCTGTGAACTGTACTGTGAACTGTACTGTGAACTGTACTGTGAACTGTACTGTGAACTGTACTGTGAAATGTTCTGTGAACTGTACTGTGAACTGTACTGTGCACTGTACTGTGAACTGTACTGTGAACTGCACTGTGAACTGTACTGTGAACTGTACTGTGAACTGTACTGTGAACTGTACTGTGAACTGTACTGTGAACTGCACTGTGAACTGTACTGTGAACTGTACTGTGAACTGTACTGTGAACTGTACTGTGAACTGTACTGTGAACTGTACTGTGAACTGTACTGTGAACTGTACTGTGAACTGTACTGTGAAATGTTCTGTGAACTGTACTGTGAACTGTACTGTGCACTGTACTGTGAACTGTACTGTGAACTGTACTGTGAACTGTACTGTGAACTGTACTGTGAAATGTTCTGTGAACTGTACTGTGAACTGTACTGTGAACTGTACTGTGAACTGTACTGTGAACTGTACTGTGAACTGTACTGTGAACTGTACTGTGAACTGTACTGTGAACTGTACTGTGAACTGTACTGTGAACTGTACTGTGAACTGTACTGTGAACTGTACTGTGAACTGTACTGTGAACTGTACTGTGGACTGTACTGTGAACTGTACTGTGAACTGTACTGTGAACTGTACTGTGAACTATACCGTGAATTGTACTGTGAACTGTACTGTGAACTGTACTGTGAACTGTACTGTGAACTGTACTGTGAACTGTACTGTGAACTGTACTGTGGACTGTACTGTGAACTGTACTGTGAACTGTACTGTGAACTGTACTGTGAACTGTACTGTGAACTATACTGTGAATTGTACTGTGAACTGTACTGTGAACTGTACTGTGAACTGTACTGTGAACTGTACTGTGAACTGTACTGTGAACTGTACTGTGAACTATACTGTGAACTATACTGTGAACTATACTGTGAACTATACTGTGAGCTGTACTGTGAACTGTACTGTGAACTGTACTGTGAACTGTACTGTGAACTGTACTGTGAACTGTACTGTGAACTGTACTGTGAACTGTACTGTGAACTGTACTGTGAACTGTACTGTGAACTGTACTGTGAACTGTACTGTGAACTGTACTGTGAACTGTACTGTGAACTGTACTGTGAACTGTACTGTGAACTGTACTGTGAACTGTACTGTGAACTGTACTGTGAACTGTACTGTGAACTGTACTGTGAACTGTACTGTGAACTGTACTGTGAACTGTACTGTGAACTGTACTGTGAACTGTACTGTGAACTGTATTGTGAACTGTACTGTGAACTGTACTGTGAACTGTACTGTGAACTGTACTGTGAACTGTACTGTGAACTGTACTGTGAACTGTACTGTGAACTGTACTGTGAACTGTACTGTGAACTGTGCTGTGAACTGTACTGTGAACTGTACTGTGAACTGTACTGTGAACTGTACTGTGAACTGTACTGTGAACTGTACTGTGAACTGTACTGTGAAGTGTACTGTGGACTGTACTGTCAACTGTACTGTGAACTGTTCTGTGAACTGTACTGTGAACTGTACTGTGGACTGTACTGTGAACTGTACTGTGAACTGTACTGTGAACTGTACTGTGAACTGTAATGTGAACTGTACTTTTAACTGTACTGTGAACTGTACTGTGAACTGTACTGTGAACTGTACTGTGAACTGTACTGTGAACTGTACTGTGAACTGTACTGTGAATTGTACTGTGAACTGTACTGTGAACTGTACTGTGAACTGTACTGTGAACTGTACTGTGAACTGTACTGTGAACTGTACTGTGAACTGTACTGTGAACTGTACTGTGAACTGTACTGTGAACTGTACTGTGAACTGTACTGTGAACTGTACTGTGAACTGTACTGTGAACTGTACTGTGAACTGTACTGTGAACTGTACTGTGAACTGTACTGTGAACTGTACTGTGAACTGTACTGTGAACTGTACTGTGAACTGTACTGTGAACTGTACTGTGAACTGTACTGTGAACTGTACTGTGAACTGTATTGTGAACTGTACTGTGAACTGTACTGTGAACTGTACTGTGAACTGTACTGTGAACTGTACTGTGAACTGTACTGTGAACTGTACTGTGAACTGTACTGTGAACTGTACTGTGAACTGTGCTGTGAACTGTACTGTGAACTGTACTGTGAACTGTACTGTGAACTGTACTGTGAACTGTACTGTGAACTGTACTGTGAACTGTACTGTGAAGTGTACTGTGGACTGTACTGTCAACTGTACTGTGAACTGTTCTGTGAACTGTACTGTGAACTGTACTGTGGACTGTACTGTGAACTGTACTGTGAACTGTACTGTGAACTGTACTGTGAACTGTACTGTGAACTGTACTTTTAACTGTACTGTGAACTGTACTGTGAACTGTACTGTGAACTGTACTGTGAACTGTACTGTGAACTGTACTGTGAACTGTACTGTTAACTGTACTGTGAACTGTACTGTGAACTGTACTGTGAACTGTACTGTGAACTGTACTGTGAACTGTACTGTGAACTGTACTGTGAACTGTACTGTGAACTGTACTGTGAACTGTACTGTGAACTGTACTGTGAACTATACTGTGAATTGTACTGTGAACTGTACTGTGAACTGTACTGTGAACTGTACTGTGAACTGTACTGTGAACTGTACTGTGAACTGTACTGTGAACTGTACTGTGAACTGTACTGTGAACTGTACTGTGAACTGTACTGTGAACTGTACTGTGAACTCTACTGTGAACTGTACTGTGAACTGTACTGTGAACTGTACTGTGAACTGTACTGTGAACTGTACTGTGAACTGTACTGTGAACTGTACTGTGAACTGTACTGTGAACTGTACTGTGAACTGTACTGTGAACTGTACTGTGAACTGTACTATGAACTGTACTGTGAACTGTACTGTGAACTGTACTGTGAACTGTACTGTGAACTGTACTGTGAACTGTACTGTGAACTGTACTGTCAACTGTACTGTGAACTGTACTGTGAACTGTACTGTGAACTGTACTGTGAACTGTACTGTGAACTGTACTGTGAACTGTACTGTGAACTGTACTGTGAACTGTACTGTGAACTGTATTGTGAACTGTACTGTGAACTGTACTGTGAACTGTACTGTGAATTGTACTGTGAACTGTACTGTGAATTGTACTGTGAACTGTACTGTGAACTGTACTGTGAACTGTACTGTGAACTGTACTGTGAACTGTACTGTGAACTGTACTGTGAACTGTACTGTGAACTGTACTGTGAACTGTAATGTGAACTGTACTGTGAACTGTACTGTGAACTGTACTGTGAACTGTACTATGAACTGTACTGTGAACTGTACTGTGAACTGTACTGTGAACTGTACTGTGAACTGTACTGTGAACTGTACTGTGAACTGTACTGTGAACTGTACTGTGAACTGTACTGTGAACTGTACTGTGAACTGTACTGTGAAGTGTACTGTGGACTGTACTGTCAACTGTACTGTGAACTGTTCTGTGAACTGTACTGTGAACTGTACTGTGAACTGTACTGTGGACTGTACTGTGGACTGTACTGTGGACTGTACTGTGGACTGTACTGTGAACTGTACTGTGAACTGTACTGTGAACTGTACTGTGAACTGTACTGTGAACTGTACTGTGAACTGTACTGTGAACTGTACTGTGAACTGTACTGTGAACTGTACTGTGAACTGTACTGTGAACTGTACTGTGAACTATACTGTGAACTATACTGTGAACTATACTGTGAACTATACTGTGAACTATACTGTGAGCTGTACTGTGAACTGTACTGTGAACTGTACTGTGAACTGTACTGTGAACTGTACTGTGAACTGTACTGTGAACTGTACTGTGAACTGTACTGTGAACTGTACTGTGAACTGTACTGTGAACTGTACTGTGAACTGTACTGTGAACTGTACTGTGAACTGTACTGTGAACTGTACTGTGAACTGTACTGTGAACTGTACTGTGAACTGTACTGTGAACTGTACTGTGAACTGTACTGTGAACTGTACTGTGAACTGTACTGTGAACTGTACTGTAAACTGTACTGTGAACTGTACTGTGAACTGTACTGTGAACTGTACTGTGAACTGTACTGTGAACTGTACTGTGAACTGTACTGTGAACTGTACTGCGAACTGTACTGCGAACTGTACTGCGAACTGTACAGCGAACTGTACTGCGAACTGTACTGATAACTGTACTGCGAACTGTACTGCGAACTGTACTGCGAACTGTACTGCGAACTGTACTGCGAACTGTACTGCGACCTGTACTGCGAACTGTACTGCGAACTGTACTGCGAACTGTACTGCGAACTGTACTGTGAACTGTACTGTGAACTGTACTGTGAACTGTACTGTGAACTGTACTGTGAACTGTACTGTGAACTGTACTGTGAACTGTACTGTGAACTGTACTGTGAACTGTACTGTGAACTGTACTGTGAACTGTACTGTGAACTGTACTGTGAACTGTACTGTGAACTGTACTGTGAACTGTACTGTGAACTGTACTGTGAACTATACTGGGAACAGTACTGCGAACTGTAATGCGAACTGTACTGCAAACTGTACTGCGAACTGTACTGCGAACTGTACTGCGAACTGTACTGCGAACTGTACTGCGAACTGTACTGTGAACTGTACTGTGAATTGTACTGTGAACTGTACTGTGAACTGTACTGCGAACTGTACTGCGATTTGTACTGTGAACTGTACTGTGAACTGTACTGTGAACTGTACAGTGAACTGTACTGTGAACTGTACAGTGAACTGTACTGTGAACTGTACTGTGAACTGTACTGTGAACTGTACTGTGAACTGTACTGTGAACTGTACTGTGAACTGTACTGTGAACTGTACTGTGAACTGTACTGTGAACTGTACTGTGAACTGTACTGTGAACTGTACTGTGAACTGTACTGTGAACTGTACTGTGAAGTGTACTGTGGACTGTACTGTCAACTGTACTGTGAACTGTTCTGTGAACTGTACTGTGAACTGTACTGTGAACTGTACTGTGGACTGTACTGTGGACTGTACTGTGTACTGTACTGTGAACTGTACTGTGAACTGTACTGTGAACTGTACTGTGAACTGTACTGTGAACTGTACTGTGAACTGTACTGTGAACTGTACTGTGAACTGTACTGTGAACTATACTGTGAACTATACTGTGAACTATACTTTGAACTATACTGTGAGCTGTACTGTGAACTGTACTGTGAACTGTACTGTGAACTGTACTGTGAACTGTACTGTGAACTGTACTGTGAACTGTACTGTGAACTGTACTGTGAACTGTACTGTGAACTGTACTGTGAACTGTACTGTGAACTGTACTGTGAACTGTACTGTGAACTGTACTGTGAACTGTACTGTGAACTGTACTGTGAACTGTACTGTGAACTGTACTGTGAACTGTACTGTGAACTGTACTGTGAACTGTACTGTGAACTGTACTGTGAACTGTACTGTGAACTGTACTGTGAACTGTACTGTGAACTGTACTGTGAACTGTACTGCGAACTGTACTGCGAACTGTACTGCGAACTGTACAGCGAACTGTACTGCGAAGTGTACTGATAACTGTACTGCGAACTGTACTGCGAACTGTACTGCGAACTGTACTGCGAACTGTACTGCGAACTGTACTGCGACCTGTACTGCGAACTGTACTGCGAACTGTACTGCGAACTGTACTGCGAACTGTACTGCGAACTGTACTGCGAACTGTACTGTGAACTGTACTGTGAACTGTACTGTGAACTGTACTGTGAACTGTACTGTGAACTGTACTGTGAACTGTACTGTAAACTGTACTGTGAACTGTACTGTGAACTGTACTGTGAACTGTACTGTGAACTGTACTGTGAACTGTACTGTGAACTGTACTGTGAACTATACTGCGAACAGTACTGCGAACTGTAATGCGAACTGTACTGCAAACTGTACTGCGAACTGTACTGCGAACTGTACTGCGAACTGTACTGCGAACTGTACTGCGAACTGTACTGTGAACTGTACTGTGAATTGTACTATGAACTGTACTGTGAACTGTACTGTGAACTGTACTGTGAACTGTACTGTGAACTGTACTGTGAACTGTACTGTGAACTGTACTGTGAACTGTACTCTGAACTGTACTGTGAACTGTACTGTGAACTGTACTGCGAACTGTACTGCGAATTGTACTGCGAACTGTACTGCGAACTGTACTGCGAACTGTACTGCGAACTGTACTGCGAACTGTACTGCGAACTGTACTGCGACCTGTACTGCGAACTGTACTGCGAACTGTACTGCGAACTGTACTGCGAACTGTACTGTGAACTGTACTGTGAACTGTACTGTGAACTGTACTGTGAACTGTACTGTGAACTGTACTGTGAACTGTACTGTGAACTGTACTGTGAACTGTACTGTGAACTGTACTGTGAACTGTACTGTGAACTGTACTGTGAACTGTACTGTGAACTGTACTGTGAACTGTACTGTGAACTATACTGCGAACAGTACTGCGAACTGTAATGCGAACTGTACTGCAAACTGTACTGCGAACTGTACTGCGAACTGTACTGCGAACTGTACTGCGAACTGTACTGCGAACTGTACTGCGAACTGTACTGTGAACTGTACTGTGAATTGTACTGTGAACTGTACTGTGAACTGTACTGCGAACTGTACTGCGATTTGTACTGTGAACTGTACTGTGAACTGTACTGCGAACTGTACTGCGATTTGTACTGTGAACTGTACTGTGAACTGTACTGTGAACTGTACAGTGAACTGTACTGTGAACTGTACTGTGAACTGTACTGTGAACTGTACTGTGAACTGTACTGTGAACTGTACTGTGAACTGTACTGTGAACTGTACTGTGAACTGTACTCTGAACTGTACTGTGAACTGTACTGTGAACTGTACTGTGAACTGTACTGTGAACTGTACTGTGAACTGTACTGTGAACTGTACTGTGAACTGTACTGCGAACTGTACTGCGAATTGTACTGCGAACTGTACTGCGAACTGTACTGCGAACTGTACTGCGAACTGTACTGCGATTTGTACTGCGAACTGTACTGCGAACTGTACTGCGAACTGTACTGCGAACTGTACTGCGTTTTGTACTGCGAACTGTACTGCGAACTGTACTGTGAACTGTACTGTGGACTGTACTGTGAACTGTACTGTGAACTGTACTGTAAACTGTACTGTGAACTGTACTGTGAACTGTACTGTGAACTGTACTGTGAACTGTACTGTGAACTGTACTGTGAACTGTACGGTGAACTGTACTGTGAACTGTACTGTGAACTGTACTGTGAACTGTACTGTGAACTGTACTGTGAACTGTACTGTGAACTGTACTGTGAACTGTACTGTGAACTGTACTGTGAACTGTACTGCGAACTGTACTGCGAACTGTACTGCGAACTGTACTGCGATTTGTACTGCGAACTGTACTGCGAACTGTACTGCGAACTGTACTGCGAACTGTACTGCGAACTGTACTGTGAACTGTACTGTGAACTGTACTGTGAACTGTACTGTGAACTGTACTGTGAACTGTACTGTGAACTGTACTGTGAACTATACTGTGAACTGTACTGTGAACTGTACTGTGAACTGTACTGTGAACTGTACTGTGAACTGTACTGTGAACTGTACTGTGAACTGTACTGTGAACTGTACTGTGAACTGTACTGTGAACTGTACTGTGAACTGTACTGTGAACTGTACTGTGAACTGTACTGTGAACTGTACTGTGAACTGTACTGTGAACTGTACTGTGAACTGTACTGTGAACTGTACTGTGAACTGTACTGTGAACTGTACTGTGAACTGTACTGTGAACTGTACTGTGAACTGTACTGTGAACTGTACTGTGAACTGTACTGTGAACTGTACTGTGAACTGTACTGTGAACTGTACTGTGAACTGTACTGTGAACTATACTGTGAATTGTACTGTGAACTGTACTGTGAACTGTACTGTGAACTGTACTGTGAACTGTACTGTGAACTGTACTGTGAACTGTACTGTGAACTGTACTGTGAATTATACTGTGAACTATACTGTGAACTATACTGTGAACTATACTGTGAGCTGTACTGTGAACTGTACTGTGAACTGTACTGTGAACTGTACTGTGAACTGTACTGTGAACTGTACTGTGAACTGTACTGCGAACTGTACTGCGAACTGTACTGCGAACTGTACAGCGAACTGTACTGCGAACTGTACTGCGAACTGTACTGCGAACTGTACTGCGAACTGTACTGCGAACTGTACTGCGAACTGTACTGCGAACTGTACTGCGACCTGTACTGCGACCTGTACTGCGAACTGTACTGCGAACTGTACTGCGAACTGTACTGCGAACTGTACTGTGAACTGTACTGTGAACTGTACTGTGAACTGTACTGTGAACTGTACTGTGAACTGTACTGTGAACTGTACTGTGAACTGTACTGTGAACTGTACTGTGAACTGTACTGTGAATTATACTGTGAACAATACTGTGAACTATACTGTGAACTATACTGTGAGCTGTACTGTGAACTGTACTGTGAACTGTACTGTGAACTGTACTGTGAACTGTACTGTGAACTGTACTGCGAACTGTACTGCGAACTGTACTGCGAACTGTACAGCGAACTGTACTGCGAACTGTACTGCGAACTGTACTGCGAACTGTACTGCGAACTGTACTGCGAACTGTACTGCGAACTGTACTGCGAACTGTACTGCGAACTGTACTGCGACCTGTACTGCGAACTGTACTGCGAACTGTACTGCGAACTGTACTGCGAACTGTACTGCGAACTGTACTGTGAACTGTACTGTGAACTGTACTGTGAACTGTACTGTGAACTGTACTGTGAACTGTACTGTGAACTGTACTGTGAACTGTACTGTGAACTGTACTGTGAACTGTACTGTGAACTGTACTGTGAACTGTACTGTGAACTGTACTGTGAACTATACTGCGAACAGTACTACGAACTGTACTGCGAACTGTACTGCGAACTGTACTGCGAACTGTACTGCGAACTGTACTGCGAACTGTACTGCGAACTGTACTGCGAACTGTACTGCGAACTGTACTGTGAACTGTACTGTGAATTGTACTGTGAACTGTACTGTGAACTGTACTGCGAACTGTACTGCGATTTGTACTGTGAACTGTACTGTGAACTGTACTGTGAACTGTACAGTGAACTGTACTGTGAACTGTACTGTGAACTGTACTGTGAACTGTACTGTGAACTGTACTGTGAACTGTACTGTGAACTGTACTGTGAACTGTACTGTGAACTGTACTGTGAACTGTACTGTGAACTGTACTGTGAACTGTACTGTGAACTGTACTGTGAACTGTACTGTGAACTGTACTGTGAACTGTACTGTGAACTGTACTGTGAACTGTACTGTGAACTGTACTGTGAACTGTACTGTGAACTGTACTGTGAACTGTACTGTGAACTGTACTGCGAACTGTACTGCGAACTGTACTGCGATTTGTACTGCGAACTGTACTGCGAACTGTACTGCGAACTGTACTGCGAACTGTACTGCGATTTGTACTGCGAACTGTACTGCGAACTGTACTGTGAACTGTACTGTGAACTGTACTGTGAACTGTACTGTAAACTGTACTGTGAACTGTACTGTGAACTGTACTGTGAACTGTACTGTGAACTGTAGTGTGAACTGTACTGTGAACTGTACTGTGAACTGTACTGTGAACTGTACTGTGAACTGTACTGTGAACTGTACTGTGAACTGTACTGTGAACTGTACTGTGAACTGTACGGTGAACTGTACTGTGAACTGTACTGTGAACTGTACTGTGAACTGTACTGTGAACTGTACTGTGAACTGTACTGTGAACTGTACTGTGAACTGTACTGTGAACTGTACTGTGAACTGTACTGTGAACTGTACTGTGAACTGTACTGTGAACTGTTCTGTGAACTGTACTGTGAACTGTACACTGAACTGTACTGTGAACTGTACTGTGAACTGTGCTGTGAACTGTACTGTGAACTGTACTGTGAACTGTACTGTGAACTGTACTGTGAACTGTACTGTGAACTGTACTGTGAACTGTACTGTGAACTGTACTGTGAACTGTACTGCGAACTGTACTGCGAACTGTACTGCGAACTGTACTGCGATTTGTACTGCGAACTGTACTGCGAACTGTACTGCGAACTGTACTGCGAACTGTACTGCGAACTGTACTGTGAACAGTACTGTGAACTGTACTGTGAACTGTACTGTGAACTGTACTGTGAACTGTACTGTGAACTGTACTGTGAACTGTACTGTGAACTGTACTGTGAACTGTACTGTGAACTGTACTGTGAACTGTACTGTGAACTGTACTGTGAACTGTACTGTAAACTGTACTGTGAACTGTACTGTGAACTGTACTGTGAACTGTACTGTGAACTGTACTGTGAACTGTACTGTGAACTATACTGCGAACAGTACTGCGAACTGTACTGCGAACTGTACTGCGAACTGTACTGCGAACTGTACTGCGAACTGTACTGCGAACTGTACTGCGAACTGTACTGCGAACTGTACTGCGAACTGTACTGTGAACTGTACTGTGAATTGTACTGTGAACTGTACTGTGAACTGTACTGCGAACTGTACTGCGATTTGTACTGTGAACTGTACTGTGAACTGTACTGTGAACTGTACAGTGAACTGTACTGTGAACTGTACTGTGAACTGTACTGTGAACTGTACTGTGAACTGTACTGTGAACTGTACTGTGAACTGTACTGTGAACTGTACTGTGAACTGTACTGTGAACTGTACTGTGAACTGTACTGTGAACTGTACTGTGAACTGTACTGTGAACTGTACTGTGAACTGTACTGTGAACTCTACTGTGAACTGTACTGTGAACTGTACTGTGAACTGTACTGTGAACTGTACTGTGAACTGTACTGTGAACTGTACTGTGAACTGTACTGTGAACTGTACTGTGAACTGTACTGTGAACTGTACTGTGAACTGTACTGTGAACTGTACTGTGACCTGTACTGCGAACGGTACTGCGAACTGTACTGCGAACTGTACTGCGAACTGTACTGCGAACTGTACTGCGAACTTTACTGCGAACTGTACTGTGAACTGTACTGTGAACTGTACTGTGAACTGTACTGTGAACTGTACTGTGAACTGTACTGTGAACTGTACTGTGAACTGTACTGTGAACTGTACTGTGAACTGTACTGTGAACTGTACTGTGAACTGTACTGTGAACTGTACTGTGAACTATACTGCGAACTGTACTGCGAACTGTACTGCGAACTGTACTGCGAACTGTACTGCGAACTGTACTGCGGACTGTACTGCGAACTGTACTGCGAACTGTACTGCGAACAGTACTGCGAACTGTACTGCGAACTGTACTGTGAACTGTACTGTGAACTGTACTGTGAACTGTACTGTGAACTGTACTGTGAACTGTACTGTGAACTGTACTGTGAACTGTACTGTGAACTGTACTGTGAACTGTACTGTGAACTGTACTGTGAACTGTACTGTGAACTGTACTGTGAACTGTACTGTGAACTGTACTGTGAACTGCACTGTGAACTGTAGTGTGAACTGTACTGTGAACTGTAGTGTGAACTGTACTGTGAACTGTAGTGTGAACTGTACTGTGAACTGTACTGTGAACTGCACTGTGAACTGTACTGTGAACTGTACTGTGAACTGTACTGTGAACTGTACTGTGAACTGTACTGTGAACTGTACTGTGAACTGTACTGTGAACTGTACTGTGAACTGTACTGTGAACTGTACTGTGAACTGTACTGTGAACTGTACTGTGAACTATACTGCGAACAGTACTGCGAACTGTACTGCGAACTGTACTGCGAACTGTACTGCGAACTGTACTGCGAACTGTACTGCGAACTGTACTGCGAACTGTACTGCGAACTGTACTGTGAACTGTACTGTGAATTGTACTGTGAACTGTACTGTGAACTGTACTGCGAACTGTACTGCGAACTGTACTGCGATTTGTACTGTGAACTGTACTGTGAACTGTACTGTGAACTGTACTGTGAACTGTACAGTGAACTGTACTGTGAACTGTACTGTGAACTGTACTGTGAACTGTACTGTGAACTGTACTGTGAACTGTACTGTGAACTGTACTGTGAACTGTACTGTGAACTGTACTGTGAACTGTACTGTGAACTGTACTGTGAACTGTACTGTGAACTGTACTGTGAACTGTACTGCGAACTGTACTGCGAACTGTACTGCGAACTGTACAGCGAACTGTACTGCGAACTGTACTGCGAACTGTACTGCGAACTGTACTGCGAACTGTACTGCGAACTGTACTGTGAACTGTACTGTGAACTGTACTGTGAACTGTACTGTGAACTGTACTGTGAACTGTACTGTGAACTGTACTGTGAACTGTACTGTGAACTGTACTGTGAACTATACTGCGAACAGTACTGCGAACTGTACTGCGAACTGTACTGTGAACTGTACTGTGAACTGTACTGTGAACTGTACTGTGAACTGTACTGTGAACTGTACTGTGAACTGTACTGTGAACTGTACTGTGAACTGTACTGTGAACTGTACTGTGAACTGTACTGCGATTTGTACTGCGAACTGTACTGCGAACTGTACTGCGAACTGTACTGCGAACTGTACTGCGATTTGTACTGCGAACTGTACTGCGAACTGTACTGCGAACTGTACTGCGAACTGTACTGCGAACTGTACTGTGAACTGTACTGTGAACTGTACTGTGAAGTGTACTGTGAACTGTACTGTGAACTGTACTGTGAACTGTACTGTGAACTGTACTGTGAACTGTACTGTGAACTGTACTGCGAACTGTACTGCGAACTGTACTGCGAACTGTACAGCGAACTGTACTGCGAACTGTACTGCGAACTGTACAGCGAACTGTACTGCGAACTGTACTGCGAACTGTACTGCGAACTGTACTGCGAACTGTACTGCAACCTGTACTGCGAACTGTACTGCGAACTGTACTGCGAACTGTACTGCGAACTGTACTGTGAACTGTACTGTGAACTGTACTGTGAACTGTACTGTGAACTGTACTGTGAACTGTACTGTGAACTGTACTGCGAACTGTACTGCGAACTGTACTGCGAACTGTACTGCGAACTGTACTGCGAACTGTACTGCGAACTGTACTGTGAACTGTACTGTGAACTGTACTGTGAACTGTACTGTGAACTGTACTGTGAACTGTACTGTGAACTGTACTGTGAACTGTACTGTGAACTGTACTGTGAACTGTACTGTGAACTGTACTGTGAACTGTACTGCGAACTGTACTGCGAACTGTACTGCGAACTGTACAGCGAACTGTACTGCGAACTGTACTGCGAACTGTACTGCGAACTGTACTGCGAACTGTACTGCAACCTGTACTGCGAACTCTACTGCGAACTGTACTGCGAACTGTACTGCGAACTGTACTGCGAACTGTACTGCGAACTGTACTGTGAACTGTACTGTGAACTGTACTGTGAACTGTACTGTGAACTGTACTGTGAACTGTACTGTGAACTGTACTGTGAACTGTACTGTGAACTGTACTGTGAACTGTACTGTGAACTATACTGCGAACAGTACTGCGAACTGTACTGCGAACTGTACTGCGAACTGTACTGCGAACTGTACTGCGAACTGTACTGCGAACTGTACTGCGAACTGTACTGCGAACTGTACTGCGAACTGTACTGCGAACTGTACTGCGAACTGTACTGCGAACTGTACTGTGAACTGTACTGTGAACTGTACTGCGAACTGTACTGCGATTTGTACTGGGAACTGTACTGTGAACTGTACAGTGAACTGTACTGTGAACTGTACTGTGAACTGTACTGTGAACTGTACTGTGAACTGTACTGTGAACTGTACTGTGAACTGTACTGTGAACTGTACTGCGAACTGTACTGCGAATTGTACTGCGAACTGTACTGTGAACTGTACTGTGAACTGTACTGTGAACTGTACTGTGAACTGTACTGTGAACTGTACTGTGAACTGTACTGTGAACTGTACTGTGAACTGTACTGTGAACTGTACTGTGAACTGTACTGTGAACTGTACTGTGAACTGTACTGTGAACTGTACTGTGAACTGTACTGTGAACTGTACTGTGAACTGTACTGTGAACTGTACTGCGATTTGTACTGCGAACTGTACTGCGAACTGTACTGCGAACTGTACTGCGAACTGTACTGCGATTTGTACTGCGAACTGTACTGCGAACTGTACTGCGAACTGTACTGCGAACTGTACTGCGAACTGTACTGTGAACTGTACTGTGAACTGTACTGTGAACTGTACTGTGAACTGTACTGTGAACTGTACTGTGAACTGTACTGTGAACTGTACTGTGAACTGTACTGTGAACTGTACTGTGAACTGTACTGCGAACTGTACTGCGAACTGTACTGCGAACTGTACAGCGAACTGTACTGCGAACTGTACTGCGAACTGTACTGCGAACTGTACTGCGAACTGTACTGTGAACTGTACTGTGAACTGTACTGTGAACTGTACTGTGAACTGTACTGTGAACTGTACTGTGAACTGTACTGTGAACTGTACTGTGAACTGTACTGTGAACTATACTGCGAACAGTACTGCGAACTGTACTGCGAACTGTACTGTGAACTGTACTGTGAACTGTACTGTGAACTGTACTGTGAACTGTACTGTGAACTGTACTGTGAACTGTACTGTGAACTGTACTGTGAACTGTACTGTGAACTGTACTGTGAACTGTACTGCGATTTGTACTGCGAACTGTACTGCGAACTGTACTGCGAACTGTACTGCGAACTGTACTGCGATTTGTACTGCGAACTGTACTGCGAACTGTACTGCGAACTGTACTGCGAACTGTACTGCGAACTGTACTGTGAACTGTACTGTGAACTGTACTGTGAAGTGTACTGTGAACTGTACTGTGAACTGTACTGTGAACTGTACTGTGAACTGTACTGTGAACTGTACTGTGAACTGTACTGCGAACTGTACTGCGAACTGTACTGCGAACTGTACAGCGAACTGTACTGCGAACTGTACTGCGAACTGTACAGCGAACTGTACTGCGAACTGTACTGCGAACTGTACTGCGAACTGTACTGCGAACTGTACTGCAACCTGTACTGCGAACTGTACTGCGAACTGTACTGCGAACTGTACTGCGAACTGTACTGTGAACTGTACTGTGAACTGTACTGTGAACTGTACTGTGAACTGTACTGTGAACTGTACTGTGAACTGTACTGCGAACTGTACTGCGAACTGTACTGCGAACTGTACTGCGAACTGTACTGCGAACTGTACTGCGAACTGTACTGTGAACTGTACTGTGAACTGTACTGTGAACTGTACTGTGAACTGTACTGTGAACTGTACTGTGAACTGTACTGTGAACTGTACTGTGAACTGTACTGTGAACTGTACTGTGAACTGTACTGCGAACTGTACTGCGAACTGTACTGCGAACTGTACAGCGAACTGTACTGCGAACTGTACTGCGAACTGTACTGCGAACTGTACTGCGAACTGTACTGCAACCTGTACTGCGAACTCTACTGCGAACTGTACTGCGAACTGTACTGCGAACTGTACTGCGAACTGTACTGCGAACTGTACTGTGAACTGTACTGTGAACTGTACTGTGAACTGTACTGTGAACTGTACTGTGAACTGTACTGTGAACTGTACTGTGAACTGTACTGTGAACTGTACTGTGAACTGTACTGTGAACTATACTGCGAACAGTACTGCGAACTGTACTGCGAACTGTACTGCGAACTGTACTGCGAACTGTACTGCGAACTGTACTGCGAACTGTACTGCGAACTGTACTGCGAACTGTACTGCGAACTGTACTGCGAACTGTACTGCGAACTGTACTGTGAACTGTACTGTGAACTGTACTGCGAACTGTACTGCGATTTGTACTGGGAACTGTACTGTGAACTGTACAGTGAACTGTACTGTGAACTGTACTGTGAACTGTACTGTGAACTGTACTGTGAACTGTACTGTGAACTGTACTGTGAACTGTACTGTGAACTGTACTGCGAACTGTACTGCGAATTGTACTGCGAACTGTACTGCGAACTGTACTGCGAACTGTACTGCGAACTGTACTGCGAACTGTACTGCGAACTGTACTGCGAACTGTACTGCGAACTGTACTGCGAACAGTACTGCGAACTGTATTGCGAACTGTATTGCGAACTGTACTGCGAACTGTACTGCGAACTGTACTGCGAACTGTACTGCGAACTGTACTGCGAACTGTACTGCGAACTGTACTGCGACCTGTACTGCGAACGGTACTGCGAACTGTACTGCGAACTGTACTGCGAACTGTACTGCGAACTGTACTGCGAACTGTACTGTGAACTGTACTGTGAACTGTACTGTGAACTGTACTGTGAACTGTACTGTGAACTGTACTGTGAACTATACTGCGAACAGTACTGCGAACTGTACTGCGAACTGTACTGCGAACTGTACTGCGAACTGTACTGCGAACTGTACTGCGAACTGTACTGCGAACTGTACTGCGACCTGTACTGCGAACTGTACTGCGAACTGTACTGCGAACTGTACTGCGAACTGTACCGTGAACTGTACTGTGAACTGTACTGTGAACTGTACTGTGAACTGTACTGTGAACTGTACTGTGAACTGTACAGTGAACTGTACAGTGAACTGTACTGTGAACTGTACTGTGAACTGTACTGTGAACTGTACTGTGAACTGTACTGTGAACTGTACTGTGAACTGTACTGTGAACTGTACTGTGAACTGTACTGTGAACTGTACTGTGAACTGTACTGTGAATTGTACTGTGAACTGTACTGTGAACTGTACTGTGAACTGTACTGTGAACTGTACTGTGAACTGTACTGCGAACTGTACTGCGAATTGTACTGCGAACTGTACTGCGAACTGTACTGCGAACTGTACTGCGATTTGTACTGCGAACTGTACTGCGAACTGTACTGCGAACTGTACTGCGAACTGCACTGCGAACTGTACTGTGAACTGTACTGTGAACTGTACTGTGAACTGTACTGTGAACTGTACTGTGAACTGTACTGTGAACTGTACTGTGAACTGTACTGTGAACTGTACTGCGAACTGTACTGCGAACTGTACTGCGAACTGTACTGCGAACTGTACTGCGAACTGTACTGCGAACTGTACTGCGAACTGTACTGCGACCTGTACTGCGAACTGTACTGCGAACTGTACTGCGAACTGTACTGCGAACTGTACTGCGAACTGTACCGTGAACTGTACTGTGAACTGTACTGTGAACTGTACTGTGAACTGTACTGTGAACTGTACTGTGAACTGTACTGTGAACTGTACTGTGAACTGTACTGTGAACTGTACTGTGAACTGTACTGTGAACTGTACTGTGAACTGTACTGTGAACTGTACTGTGAACTGTACTGTGAACTGTACTGTGAACTGTACTGTGAACTGTACTGTGAACTGTACTGTGAACTATACTGCGAACAGTACTGCGAACTGTACTGCGAACTGTACTGCGAACTGTACTGCGAACTGTACTGCGAACTGTACTGCGAACTGTACTGCGAACTGTACTGCGAACTGTACTGCGAACTGTACTGCGAACTGTACTGCGACCTGTACTGCTAACTGTACTGCGAACTGTACTGCGAACTGTACTGCGAACTGTACCGTGAACTGTACTGTGAACTGTACTGTGAACTGTACTGTGAACTGTACTGTGAACTGTACTGTGAACTGTACAGTGAACTGTACAGTGAACTGTACTGTGAACTGTTCTGTGAACTGTACTGTGAACTGTACTGTGAACTGTACTGTGAACTGTACTGTGAACTGTACTGTGAACTGTACTGTGAACTGTACTGTGAACTGTACTGTGAACTGTACTGTGAACTGTACTGTGAACTGTACTGTGAACTGTACTGTGAACTGTACTGTGAACTGTACTGTGAACTGTACTGTGAACTGTACTGTGAACTGTACTGTGAACTGTACTGTGAACTGTACTGTGAACTGTACTGCGAACTGTACTGCGAATTGTACTGCGAACTGTACTGCGAACTGTACTGCGAACTGTACTGCGAACTGTACTGCGATTTGTACTGCGAACTGTACTGCGAACTGTACTGCGAACTGTACTGCGAACTGTACTGCGATTTGTACTGCGAACTGTACTGCGAACTGTACTGCGAACTGTACTGTGAACTGTACTGTGGACTGTACTGTGAACTGTACTGTGAACTGTACTGTAAACTGTACTGTGAACTGTACTGTGAACTGTACTGTGAACTGTACTGTGAACTGTAGTGTGAACTGTACTGTGAACTGTACTGTGAACTGTACTGCGAACTGTACTGTGAACTGTACTGTGAACTGTACTGTGAACTGTACTGTGAACTGTACTGTGAACTGTACGGTGAACTGTACGGTGAACTGTACTGTGAACTGTACTGTGAACTGTACTGTGAACTGTACTGTGAACTGTACTGTGAACTGTACTGTGAACTGTACTGTGAACTGTACTGTGAACTGTACTGTGAACTGTACTGTGAACTGTACTGTGAACTGTACTGTGAACTATACTGCGAACAGTACTACGAACTGTACTGCGAACTGTACTGCGAACTGTACTGCGAACTGTACTGCGAACTGTACTGCGAACTGTACTGCGAACTGTACTGCGAACTGTACTGTGAACTGTACTGTGAATTGTACTGTGAACTGTACTGTGAACTGTACTGCGAACTGTACTGCGATTTGTACTGTGAACTGTACTGTGAACTGTACTGTGAACTGTACAGTGAACTGTACTGTGAACTGTACTGTGAACTGTACTGTGAACTGTACTGTGAACTGTACTGTGAACTGTACTGTGAACTGTACTGTGAACTGTACTGTGAACTGTACTGTGAACTGTACTGTGAACTGTACTGTGAACTGTACTGTGAACTGTACTGTGAACTGTACTGTGAACTGTACTGTGAACTGTACTGTGAACTGTACTGTGAACTGTACTGTGAGCTGTACTGCGAACTGCACTGCGAACTGTACTGTGAACTGTACTGTGAACTGTACTGTGAACTGTACTGTGAACTGTACTGTGAACTGTACTGTGAACTGTACTGTGAACTGTACTGTGAACTGTACTGCGAACTGTACTGCGAACTGTACTGCGAACTGTACTGCGAACTGTACTGCGAACTGTACTGCGAACTGTACTGCGAACTGTACTGCGACCTGTACTGCGAACTGTACTGCGAACTGTACTGCGAACTGTACTGCGAACTGTACCGTGAACTGTACTGTGAACTGTACTGTGAACTGTACTGTGAACTGTACTGTGAACTGTACTGTGAACTGTACTGTGAACTGTACTGTGAACTGTACTGTGAACTGTACTGTGAACTGTACTGTGAACTGTACTGTGAACTGTACTGTGAACTGTACTGTGAACTGTACTGTGAACTGTACTGTGAACTGTACTGTGAACTGTACTGTGAAGTGTACTGTGAACTGTACTGTGAACTATACTGCGAACAGTACTGCGAACTGTACTGCGAACTGTACTGCGAACTGTACTGCGAACTGTACTGCGAACTTTACTGCGAACTGTACTGCGAACTGTACTGCGAACTGTACTGCGAACTGTACTGCGACCTGTACTGCTAACTGTACTGCGAACTGTACTGCGAACTGTACTGCGAACTGTACCGTGAACTGTACTGTGAACTGTACTGTGAACTGTACTGTGAACTGTACTGTGAACTGTACTGTGAACTGTACTGTGAACTGTACAGTGAACTGTACAGTGAACTGTACAGTGAACTGTACTGTGAACTGTTCTGTGAACTGTACTGTGAACTGTACTGTGAACTGTACTGTGAACTGTACTGTGAACTGTACTGTGAACTGTACTGTGAACTGTACTGTGAACTGTACTGTGAACTGTACTGTGAACTGTACTGTGAACTGTACTGTGAACTGTACTGTGAACTGTACTGTGAACTGTACTGTGAACTGTACTGTGAACTGTACTGTGAACTGTACTGCGAACTGTACTGCGAATTGTACTGCGAACTGTACTGCGAACTGTACTGCGAACTGTACTGCGAACTGTACTGCGATTTGTACTGCGAACTGTACTGCGAACTGTACTGCGAACTGTACTGCGAACTGTACTGCGATTTGTACTGCGAACTGTACTGCGAACTGTACTGCGAACTGTACTGTGAACTGTACTGTGGACTGTACTGTGAACTGTACTGTGAACTGTACTGTAAACTGTACTGTGAACTGTACTGTGAACTGTACTGTGAACTGTACTGTGAACTGTAGTGTGAACTGTACTGTGAACTGTACTGTGAACTGTACTGCGAACTGTACTGTGAACTGTACTGTGAACTGTACTGTGAACTGTACTGTGAACTGTACTGTGAACTGTACGGTGAACTGTACTGTGAACTGTACTGTGAACTGTACTGTGAACTGTACTGTGAACTGTACTGTGAACTGTACTGTGAACTGTACTGTGAACTGTACTGTGAACTGTACTGTGAACTGTACTGTGAACTGTACTGTGAACTGTACTGTGAACTGTACTGTGAACTGTACTGTGAACTGTACTGTGAACTGTACTGTGAACTGTACTGTGAACTGTACTGTGAACTGTACTGTGAACTGTACTGTGAACTGTACTGTGAACTGTACTGTGAACTGTACTGCGAACTGTACTGCGAATTGTACTGCGAACTGTACTGCGAACTGTACTGCGAACTGTACTGCGAACTGTACTGCGATTTGTACTGCGAACTGTACTGCGAACTGTACTGCGAACTGTACTGCGAACTGTACTGCGATTTGTACTGCGAACTGTACTGCGAACTGTACTGCGAACTGTACTGTGAACTGTACTGTGAACTGTACTGTGGACTGTACTGTGAACTGTACTGTGAACTGTACTGTAAACTGTACTGTGAACTGTACTGTGAACTGTACTGTGAACTGTACTGTGAACTGTAGTGTGAACTGTACTGTGAACTGTACTGTGAACTGTACTGTGAACTGTACTGCGAACTGTACTGCGAATTGTACTGCGAACTGTACTGCGAACTGTACTGCGAACTGTACTGCGAACTGTACTGCGATTTGTACTGCGAACTGTACTGCGAACTGTACTGCGAACTGTACTGCGAACTGTACTGCGATTTGTACTGCGAACTGTACTGCGAACTGTACTGCGAACTGTACTGTGAACTGTACTGTGGACTGTACTGTGAACTGTACTGTGAACTGTACTGTAAACTGTACTGTGAACTGTACTGTGAACTGTACTGTGAACTGTAGTGTGAACTGTACTGTGAACTGTACTGTGAACTGTACTGCGAAATGTACTGTGAACTGTACTGTGAACTGTACTGTGAACTGTACTGTGAACTGTACTGTGAACTGTACGGTGAACTGTACTGTGAACTGTACTGTGAACTGTACTGTGAACTGTACTGTGAACTGTACTGTGAACTGTACTGTGAACTGTACTGTGAACTGTACTGTGAACTGTACTGTGAACTGTACTGTGAACTGTACTGTGAACTGTACTGTGAACTGTACTGTGAACTGTACTGTGAACTGTACTGTGAACTGTACTGTGAACTGTACTGTGAACTGTACTGCGAACTGCATTGCGAACTGTACTGTGAACTGTACTGTGAACTGTACTGTGAACTGTACTGTGAACTGTACTGTGAACTGTACTGTGAACTGTACTGTGAACTGTACTGCGAACTGTACTGCGAACTGTACTGCGAACTGTACTGCGAACTGTACTGCGAACTGTACTGCGAACTGTACTGCGACCTGTACTGCGAACTGTACTGCGAACTGTACTGCGAACTGTACTGCGAACTGTACCGTGAACTGTACTGTGAACTGTACTGTGAACTGTACTGTGAACTGTACTGTGAACTGTACTGTGAACTGTACTGTGAACTGTACTGTGAACTGTACTGTGAACTGTACTGTGAACTGTACTGTGAACTCTACTGTGAACTGTACTGTGAACTGTACTGTGAACTGTACTGTGAACTGTACTGTGAACTGTACTGTGAACTGTACTGTGAACTGTACTGTGAACTGTACTGTGAACTGTACTGTGAACTATACTGCGAACAGTACTGCGAACTGTACTGCGAACTGTACTGCGAACTGTACTGCGAACTGTACTGCGAACTGTACTGCGAACTGTACTGCGAACTGTACTGCGAACTGTACTGCGACCTGTACTGCTAACTGTACTGCGAACTGTACTGCGAACTGTACTGCGAACTGTACCGTGAACTGTACTGTGAACTGTACTGTGAACTGTACTGTGAACTGTACTGTGAACTGTACTGTGAACTGTACAGTGAACTGTACAGTGAACTGTACTGTGAACTGTTCTGTGAACTGTACTGTGAACTGTACTGTGAACTGTACTGTGAACTGTACTGTGAACTGTACTGTGAACTGTACTGTGAACTGTACTGTGAACTGTACTGTGAACTGTACTGTGAACTGTACTGTGAACTGTACTGTGAACTGTACTGTGAACTGTACTGTGAACTGTACTGTGAACTGTACTGTGAACTGTACTGTGAACTGTACTGTGAACTGTACTGCGAACTGTACTGCGAATTGTACTGCGAACTGTACTGCGAACTGTACTGCGAACTGTACTGCGAACTGTACTGCGATTTGTACTGCGAACTGTACTGCGAACTGTACTGCGAACTGTACTGCGAACTGTACTGCGATTTGTACTGCGAACTGTACTGCGAACTGTACTGCGAACTGTACTGTGAACTGTACTGTGGACTGTACTGTGAACTGTACTGTGAACTGTACTGTAAACTGTACTGTGAACTGTACTGTGAACTGTACTGTGAACTGTACTGTGAACTGTAGTGTGAACTGTACTGTGAACTGTACTGTGAACTGTACTGCGAACTGTACTGTGAACTGTACTGTGAACTGTACTGTGAACTGTACTGTGAACTGTACTGTGAACTGTACGGTGAACTGTACTGTGAACTGTACTGTGAACTGTACTGTGAACTGTACTGTGAACTGTACTGTGAACTGTACTGTGAACTGTACTGTGAACTGTACTGTGAACTGTACTGTGTACTGTACTGTGAACTGTACTGTGAACTGTACTGTGAACTGTACTGTGAACTGTACTGTGAACTATACTGCGAACAGTACTGCGAACTGTACTGCGAACTGTACTGCGAACTGTACTGCGAACTGTACTGCGAACTGTACTGCGAACTGTACTGCGAACTGTACTGCGAACTGTACTGTGAACTGTACTGTGAATTTTACTGTGAACTGTACTGTGAACTGTACTGCGAACTGTACTGCGATTTGTACTGTGAACTGTACTGTGAACTGTACAGTGAACTGTACTGTGAACTGTACTGTGAACTGTAGTGTGAACTGTACTGTGAACTGTACTGTGAACTGTACTCTGAACTGTACTGTGAACTGTACTGTGAACTGTACTGTGAACTGTACTGAGAACTGTACTGCGAATTGTACTGCGAACTGTACTGCGAACTGTACTGCGAACTGTACTGCGATTTGTACTGCGAACTGTACTGCGAACTGTACTGCGAACTGTACTGCGAACTGTACTGCGACTTGTACTGCGAACTGTACTGCGAACTGTACTGTGAACTGTACTGTGAACTGTACTGTGAACTGTACTGTGAACTGTACTGTGAACTGTACTGTAAACTGTACTGTGAACTGTACTGTGAACTGTACTGTGAACTGTACTGTGAACTGTACTGTGAACTGTACTGTGAACTGTACTGAAAACTGTACTGCGAACTGTACTGCGAACTGTACTGCGAACTGTACTGCGAACTGTACTGCGAACTGTACTGCGAACTGTACTGCGAACTGTACTGCGAACTGTACTGCGAACTGTACTGCGAACTGTATTGCAAACTGTATTGCGAACTGTACTGCGAACTGTACTGCGAACTGTACTGCGAACTGTACTGCGAACTGTACTGCGAACTGTACTGCGAACTGTACTGCGAACTGTACTGCGACCTGTACTGCGAACGGTACTGCGAACTGTACTGCGAACTGTACTGCGAACTGTACTGCGAACTGTACTGCGAACTTTACTGCGAACTGTACTGTGAACTGTACTGTGAACTGTACTGTGAACTGTACTGTGAACTGTACTGTGAACTGTACTGTGAACTGTACTGTGAACTGTACTGTGAACTGTACTGTGAACTGTACTGTGAACTGTATTGTGAACTGTACTGTGAACTATACTGCGAATTGTACTGCGAACTGTACTGCGAACTGTACTGCGAACTGTGCTGCGAACTGTACTGCGAACTGTACTGCGAACTGTACTGCGAACTGTACTGCGAACTGTACTGTGAACTGTACTGTGAACTGTACTGTGAACTGTACTGTGAACTGTACTGTGAACTGTACTGTGAACTGTACTGTGAACTGTACTGTGAACTGTACTGTGAACTGTACTGTGAACTGTACTGTGAACTGCACTGTGAACTGTAGTGTGAACTGTACTGTGAACTGTACTGTGAATTGTACTGTGAACTGTACTGTGAACTGTACTGCGAACTGTACTGCGATTTGTACTGTGAACTGTACTGTGAACTGTACAGTGAACTGTACTGTGAACTGTACTGTGAACTGTACTGTGAACTGTACTGTGAACTGTACTGTGAACTGTACTGTGAACTGTACTGTGAACTGTACTGTGAACTGTACTGTGAACTGTACTGTGAACTGTACTGTGAATTGTACTGTGAACTGTACTGTGAACTGTACTGTGAACTGTACTGTGAACTGTACTGTGAACTGTACTGCGAACTGTACTGCGACTTGTACTGCGAACTGTACTGCGAACTATATTGCGAACTGTATTGCGAACTGTACTGCGAACTGTACTGCGAACTGTACTGCGAACTGTATTGCGAACTGCACTGCGAACTGTACTGCGAACTGTACTGCGACCTGTACTGCGAACGGTACTGCGAACTGTACTGCGAACTGTACTGCGAACTTTACTGCGAACTGTACTGTGAACTGTACTGTGAACTGTACTGTGAACTGTACTGTGAACTGTACTGTGAACTGTACTGTGAACTGTACTGTGAACTGTACTGTGAACTGTACTGTGAACTGTACTGTGAACTGTACTGTGAACTGTACTGTGAACTGTACTGTGAACTATACTGCGAACTGTACTGCGAACTGTACTGCGAACTGTACTGCGAACTGTACTGCGAACTGTACTGTGAACTGTACTGCGAACTGTACTGCGAACTGTACTGCGAACTGTACTGTGAACTGTACTGTGAACTGTACTGTGAGCTGTACTGTGAACTGTACTGTGAACTGTACTGTGAACTGTACTGTGAACTGTAACGTGAACTGTACTGTGAACTGTACTGTGAACTGTACTGTGAACTGTACTGTGAACTGCACTGTGAACTGTAGTGTGAACTGTACTGTGAACTGTAGTGTGAACTGTACTGTGAACTGTAGTGTGAACTGTACTGTGAACTGTACTGTGAACTGTACTGTGAACTGCACTGTGAACTGTAGTGTGAACTGTATACTGTGAACTGTAGTGTGAACTGTACTGTGAACTGTACTGTGAACTGTACTGTGAACTGTACTGTGAACTGTACTGTGAACTGTACTGCGAACTGTACTGCGAACTGTACTGCGAACTGTACTGCGAACTGTACTGCGATTTGTACTGCGAACTGTACTGCGAACTGTACTGCGAACTGTACTGCGAACTGTACTGCGAACTGTACTGTGAACTGTACTGCGAACTGTACTGCGAACTGTACTGCGAACTGTACTGCGAACTGTACTGCCAACTGTACTGCGAACTGTACTGCGAACTGTACTGCGAACTGTACTGCGAACTGTACTGCGAACTGTACTGTGAACTGTACTGTGAACTGTACTGTGAACTGCGCTGTGAACTGTAGTGTGAACTGTACAGTGAACTGTAGTGTGAACTGTACTGTGAACTGTACTGTGAACTGTAGTGTGAACTGTACTGTGAACTGCACTGTGAACTGTAGTGTGAACTGTACTGTGAACTGTAGTGTGAACTGTACTGTGAACTGTAGTGTGAACTGTACTGTGAACTGTAGTGTGAACTGTACTGCGAACTATACTGCGAACTGTACTGTGAACTGTACTGCGAACTGTACTGCGAACTGTACTGCGAACTGTACTGCGAATTGTACTGCCAACTGTACTGCGAACTGTACTGCGAACTGTACTGCGAACTGTACTGCGAACTGTACTGCGAACTGTATTGCGAACTGTACTGTGAACTATACTGTGAACTGTACTGTGAACTGTACTGTGAACTGTACTGTGAACTGTACTGTGAACTGTACTGTGAACTGTACTGTGAACTGTACTGTGAACTGTACTGTGAACTGTACTGTAAACTGTACTGTGAACTGTACTGTGAGCTGTACTGTGAGCTGTACTGTGAACTGTACTGTGAACTATACTGCGAACTGTACTGCGAACTGTACTGCGAACTGTACTGCGAACTGTACTGCGAACTGTACTGCGACTTGTACTGCGAACTGTACTGCGAACTGTACTGCGAACTGTACTGCGATTTGTACTGCGAACTGTACTGCGAACTGTACTGCGAACTGTACTGCGACTTGTACTGCGAACTGTACTGCGAACTGTACTGTGAACTGTACTGTGAACTGTACTGTGAACTGTACTGTGAACTGTACTGTGAACTGTACTGTAAACTGTACTGTGAACTGTACTGTGAACTGTACTGTGAACTGTACTGTGAACTGTACTGTGAACTGTACTGTGAACTGTACTGCAAACTGTACTGCGAACTGTACTGCGAACTGTACTGCGAACTGTACTGCGAACTGTACTGCGAACTGTACTGCGAACTGTACTGCGAACTGTACTGCGAACTGTACTGCGAACTGTACTGCGAACTGTACTGCGAACTGTACTGCGAACTGTACTGCGAACTATATTGCGAACTGTATTGCGAACTGTACTGCGAACTGTACTGCAAACTGTACTGCGAACTGTATTGCGAACTGCACTGCGAACTGTACTGCGAACTGTACTGCGACCTGTACTGCGAACGGTACTGCGAACTGTACTGCGAACTGTACTGCGAACTTTACTGCGAACTGTACTGTGAACTGTACTGTGAACTGTACTGTGAACTGTACTGTGAACTGTACTGTGAACTGTACTGTGAACTGTACTGTGAACTGTACTGTGAACTGTACTGTGAACTGTACTGTGAACTGTACTGTGAACTGTACTGTGAACTGTACTGTGAACTGTACTGTGAACTATACTGCGAACTGTACTGCGAACTGTACTGCGAACTGTACTGCGAACTGTACTGCGAACTGTACTGTGAACTGTACTGCGAACTGTACTGCGAACTGTACTGCGAACTGTACTGTGAACTGTACTGTGAACTGTACTGTGAGCTGTACTGTGAGCTGTACTGTGAACTGTACTGTGAACTGTACTGTGAACTGTACTGTGAACTGTAACGTGAACTGTACTGTGAACTGTACTGTGAACTGTACTGTGAACTGTACTGTGAACTGCACTGTGAACTGTAGTGTGAACTGTACTGTGAACTGTAGTGTGAACTGTACTGTGAACTGTAGTGTGAACTGTACTGTGAACTGTACTGTGAACTGTACTGTGAACTGCACTGTGAACTGTAGTGTGAACTGTATACTGTGAACTGTAGTGTGAACTGTACTGTGAACTGTACTGTGAACTGTACTGTGAACTGTACTGTGAACTGTACTGTGAACTGTACTGCGAACTGTACTGCGAACTGTACTGCGAACTGTACTGCGAACTGTACTGCGATTTGTACTGCGAACTGTACTGCGAACTGTACTGCGAACTGTGCTGCGAACTGTACTGCGAACTGTACTGTGAACTGTACTGCGAACTGTACTGCGAACTGTACTGCGAACTGTACTGCGAACTGTACTGCCAACTGTACTGCGAACTGTACTGCGAACTGTACTGCGAACTATACTGCGAATTGTACTGCGAACTGTACTGCGAACTGTACTGCGAACTGTGCTGCGAACTGTACTGCGAACTGTACTGCGAACTGTACTGCGAACTGTACTGCGAACTGTACTGCGAACTGTACTGTGAACTGTACTGTGAACTGTACTGTGAACTGTACTGTGAACTGTACTGTGAACTGTACTGTGAACTGTACTGTGAACTGTACTGTGAACTGTACTGTGAACTGTACTGTGAACTGTACTGTGAACTGCACTGTGAACTGTAGTGTGAACTGTACTGTGAACTGTACTGTGAATTGTACTGTGAACTGTACTGTGAACTGTACTGCGAACTGTACTGCGATTTGTACTGTGAACTGTACTGTGAACTGTACAGTGAACTGTACTGTGAACTGTACTGTGAACTGTACTGTGAACTGTACTGTGAACTGTACTGTGAACTGTACTGTGAACTGTACTGTGAACTGTACTGTGAACTGTACTGTGAACTGTACTGTGAACTGTACTGTGAATTGTACTGTGAACTGTACTGTGAACTGTACTGTGAACTGTACTGTGAACTGTACTGTGAACTGTACTGCGAACTGTACTGCGACTTGTACTGCGAACTGTACTGCGAACTGTACTGCGAACTGTACTGCGATTTGTACTGCGAACTGTACTGCGAACTGTACTGCGAACTGTACTGCGACTTGTACTGCGAACTGTACTGCGAACTGTACTGTGAACTGTACTGTGAACTGTACTGTGAACTGTACTGTGAACTGTACTGTGAACTGTACTGTAAACTGTACTGTGAACTGTACTGTGAACTGTACTGTGAACTGTACTGTGAACTGTACTGTGAACTGTACTGTGAACTGTACTGCAAACTGTACTGCGAACTGTACTGCGAACTGTACTGCGAACTGTACTGCGAACTGTACTGCGAACTGTACTGCGAACTGTACTGCGAACTGTACTGCGAACTGTACTGCGAACTGTACTGCGAACTGTACTGCGAACTGTACTGCGAACTGTACTGCGAACTATATTGCGAACTGTATTGCGAACTGTACTGCGAACTGTACTGCGAACTGTACTGCGAACTGTATTGCGAACTGCACTGCGAACTGTACTGCGAACTGTACTGCGACCTGTACTGCGAACGGTACTGCGAACTGTACTGCGAACTGTACTGCGAACTTTACTGCGAACTGTACTGTGAACTGTACTGTGAACTGTACTGTGAACTGTACTGTGAACTGTACTGTGAACTGTACTGTGAACTGTACTGTGAACTGTACTGTGAACTGTACTGTGAACTGTACTGTGAACTGTACTGTGAACTGTACTGTGAACTGTACTGTGAACTGTACTGTGAACTGCACTGTGAACTGTAGTGTGAACTGTACTGTGAACTGTAGTGTGAACTGTACTGTGAACTGTAGTGTGAACTGTACTGTGAACTGTACTGTGAACTGTACTGTGAACTGCACTGTGAACTGTAGTGTGAACTGTATACTGTGAACTGTAGTGTGAACTGTACTGTGAACTGTACTGTGAACTGTACTGTGAACTGTACTGTGAACTGTACTGTGAACTGTACTGCGAACTGTACTGCGAACTGTACTGCGAACTGTACTGCGAACTGTACTGCGATTTGTACTGCGAACTGTACTGCGAACTGGACTGCGAACTGTACTGCGAACTGTACTGCGAACTGTACTGTGAACTGTACTGCGAACTGTACTGCGAACTGTACTGCGAACTGTACTGCGAACTGTACTGCCAACTGTACTGCGAACTGTACTGCGAACTGTACTGCGAACTGTACTGCGAACTGTACTGCGAACTGTACTGTGAACTGTACTGTGAACTGTACTGTGAACTGCACTGTGAACTGTAGTGTGAACTGTACAGTGAACTGTAGTGTGAACTGTACTGTGAACTGTACTGTGAACTGTAGTGTGAACTGTACTGTGAACTGCACTGTGAACTGTAGTGTGAACTGTACTGTGAACTGTAGTGTGAACTGTACTGTGAACTGTAGTGTGAACTGTACTGTGAACTGTAGTGTGAACTGTACTGCGAACTATACTGCGAACTGTACTGTGAACTGTACTGCGAACTGTACTGCGAACTGTACTGCGAACTGTACTGCGAATTGTACTGCCAACTGTACTGCGAACTGTACTGCGAACTGTACTGCGAACTGTACTGCGAACTGTACTGCGAACTGTATTGCGAACTGTACTGTGAACTATACTGTGAACTGTACTGTGAACTGTACTGTGAACTGTACTGTGAACTGTACTGTGAACTGTACTGTGAACTGTACTGTGAACTGTACTGTGAACTGTACTGTGAACTGTACTGTGAACTGTACTGTGAACTGTACTGTGAGCTGTACTGTTAGCTGTACTGTGAACTGTACTGTGAACTATACTGCGAACTGTACTGCGAACTGTACTGCGAACTGTACTGCGAACTGTACTGCGAACTGTACTGCGACTTGTACTGCGAACTGTACTGCGAACTGTACTGCGAACTGTACTGCGATTTGTACTGCGAACTGTACTGCGAACTGTACTGCGAACTGTACTGCGACTTGTACTGCGAACTGTACTGCGAACTGTACTGTGAACTGTACTGTGAACTGTACTGTGAACTGTACTGTGAACTGTACTGTGAACTGTACTGTAAACTGTACTGTGAACTGTACTGTGAACTGTACTGTGAACTGTACTGTGAACTGTACTGTGAACTGTACTGTGAACTGTACTGCAAACTGTACTGCGAACTGTACTGCGAACTGTACTGCGAACTGTACTGCGAACTGTACTGCGAACTGTACTGCGAACTGTACTGCGAACTGTACTGCGAACTGTACTGCGAACTGTACTGCGAACTGTACTGCGAACTGTACTGCGAACTGTACTGCGAACTATATTGCGAACTGTATTGCGAACTGTACTGCGAACTGTACTGCGAACTGTACTGCGAACTGTATTGCGAACTGCACTGCGAACTGTACTGCGAACTGTACTGCGACCTGTACTGCGAACGGTACTGCGAACTGTACTGCGAACTGTACTGCGAACTTTACTGCGAACTGTACTGTGAACTGTACTGTGAACTGTACTGTGAACTGTACTGTGAACTGTACTGTGAACTGTACTGTGAACTGTACTGTGAACTGTACTGTGAACTGTACTGTGAACTGTACTGTGAACTGTACTGTGAACTGTACTGTGAACTGTACTGTGAACTATACTGCGAACTGTACTGCGAACTGTACTGCGAACTGTACTGCGAACTGTACTGCGAACTGTACTGCGAACTGTACTGTGAACTGTACTGCGAACTGTACTGCGAACTGTACTGCGAACTGTACTGTGAACTGTACTGTGAACTGTACTGTGAGCTGTACTGTGAACTGTACTGTGAACTGTACTGTGAACTGTACTGTGAACTGTAACGTGAACTGTACTGTGAACTGTACTGTGAACTGTACTGTGAACTGTACTGTGAACTGCACTGTGAACTGTAGTGTGAACTGTACTGTGAACTGTAGTGTGAACTGTACTGTGAACTGTAGTGTGAACTGTACTGTGAACTGTACTGTGAACTGTACTGTGAACTGCACTGTGAACTGTAGTGTGAACTGTATACTGTGAACTGTAGTGTGAACTGTACTGTGAACTGTACTGTGAACTGTACTGTGAACTGTACTGTGAACTGTACTGTGAACTGTACTGCGAACTGTACTGCGAACTGTACTGCGAACTGTACTGCGAACTGTACTGCGATTTGTACTGCGAACTGTACTGCGAACTGTACTGCGAACTGTGCTGCGAACTGTACTGCGAACTGTACTGTGAACTGTACTGCGAACTGTACTGCGAACTGTACTGCGAACTGTACTGCGAACTGTACTGCCAACTGTACTGCGAACTGTACTGCGAACTGTACTGCGAACTGTACTGCGAACTGTACTGCGAACTGTACTGTGAACTGTACTGTGAACTGTACTGTGAACTGCACTGTGAACTGTAGTGTGAACTGTACAGTGAACTGTAGTGTGAACTGTACTGTGAACTGTAGTGTGAACTGTACTGTGAACTGTACTGTGAACTGCACTGTGAACTGTAGTGTGAACTGTACTGTGAACTGTAGTGTGAACTGTACTGTGAACTGTAGTGTGAACTGTACTGTGAACTGTAGTGTGAACTGTACTGCGAACTATACTGCGAACTGTACTGTGAACTGTACTGCGAACTGTACTGCGAACTGTACTGCGAACTGTACTGCGAATTGTACTGCCAACTGTACTGCGAACTGTACTGCGAACTGTACTGCGAACTGTACTGCGAACTGTACTGCGAACTGTATTGCGAACTGTACTGTGAACTATACTGTGAACTGTACTGTGAACTGTACTGTGAACTGTACTGTGAACTGTACTGTGAACTGTACTGTGAACTGTACTGTGAACTGTATTGTGAACTGTACTGTGAACTGTACTGTGAACTGTACTGTGAGCTGTACTGTGAACTGTACTGTGAGCTGTACTGTGAACTGTACTGTGAACTATACTGCGAACTGTACTGCGAACTGTACTGCGAACTGTACTGCGAACTGTACTGCGAACTGTACTGCGAACTGTACTGCGAACTGTACTGCAAACTCTACTGCGAACTGTACTGTGAACTGTACTGTGAACTGTACTGTGAACTATACTGTGAACTGTACTGTGAACTGTACTGTGAACTGTACTGTGAACTGTACTGTGAACTGTACTGTGAACTGTACTGTGAACTGTACTGTGAACTGTACTGTGAACTGTACTGTGAACTGTACTGTGAACTGTACTGTGAACTGTACTATGAACTGTACTGTGAACTGCACTGTGAACTGTACTGTGAACTGTAGTGTGAACTGTACTGTGAACTGTAGTGTGAACTGTAGTGTGAACTGTACTGTGAACTGTACTGTGAACTGCACTGTGAACTGTACTGTAAACTGTAGTGTGAACTGTACTGTGAACTGTAGTGTGATCTGTACTGTGAACTGTACTGTGAACTGTACTGTGAACTGTACTGTGAACTATACTGTGAACTGTACTGTGAACTGTACTGTGAACTGTACTGTGAACTGTACTGTGAACTGTACTGTGAACTGTATTGTGAACTGTACTGTGAACTGTACTGTGAACTGTACTGTGAACTGTACAGTGAACTGTACTGTGAACTGTACAGTGAACTGTACTGTGAACTGTACTGTGAACTGTACTGTGAACTGTACTGTGAACTGTACTGTGAACTGTACTGTGAACTGTACTGTGAACTGTACTGTGAACTGTACTGTGAACTGTACTGTGAACTGTACTGTGAACTGTACTGTGAACTGTACTGTGCACTGTACTGTGAACTGTACTGTGAACTGTACTGTGAACTGTACTGTGAACTGTACTGTGAACTGTACTGTGAACTGTACTGTGAACTGTACTGTGAACTGTACTGTGAACTGTACTGCGAACTGTACTGCGATTGTACTGCGAACTGTACTGCGAACTGTACTGCGAACTGTACTGCGAACTGTACTGCGAACTGTACTGCGATTTTTACTGCGAACTGTACTGCGAACTGTACTGCGAACTGTACTGCGATTTGTACTGCGAACTGTACTGCGAACTGTACTGTGAACTGTACTGTGAACTGTACTGTGAACTGTACTGTGAACTGTACTGTGAACTGTACTGTGAACTGTACTGTGAACTGTACTGTGAACTGTACTGTGAACTGTACTGTGAACTGTACTGTGAACTGTACTGTGAACTGTACTGTGAACAGTACTGTGAACAGTACTGTGAACTGTACTGTGAACTGTACTGTGAACTGTACTGTGAACTGTACTGTGAACTGTACTGGGAACTGTACTGTGAACTGTACTGTGAACTGTACTGTGAACTGTACTGTGAACTTTACTGTTAACTGTACTGTGAACTGTACTGTGAACTGTACTGTGAACTGTACTGTGAACTGTACTGTGAACTGTACTGTGAACTGTACTGTGAACTGTACTGTGAACTGTACTGTGAACTGTACTGTGAACTGTACTGTGAACTGTACTGTGAACTGTACTGTGAACTGTACTGTGAACTGTACTGTGAACTGTACTGTGAACTGTACTGTGAACTGTACTGTGAACTGTACTGTGAACTGTACTGTGAACTGTACTGTGAACTGGACAGTGAACTGTACTGTGAACTCTACTGTGAACTGTACTGTGAACTGTACTGTGAACTGTACTGTGAACTGTACTGTGAACTGTACTGTGAACTGTACTGCGAACTGTACTGCGAACTGTACTGCGAACTGTGCTGCGAACTGTACTGCGATTTGTACTGCGAACTCTACTGCGAACTGTACTGCGAACTGTACTGCGAACTGTACTGCGAACTGTACTGTGAACTGTACTGCGAACTGTACTGCGAACTGTACTGCGAACTGTACTGCGAACTGTACTGCCAACTGTACTGCGAACTGTACTGCGAACTGTACTGCGAACTGTACTGCGAACTGTACTGCGAACTGTACTGTGAACTGTAATGTGAACTGTACTGTGAACTGCACTGTGAACTGTAGTGTGAACTGTACTGTGAAATGTAGTGTGAACTGTACTGTGAACTGTACTGTGAACTGTACTGTGAACTGTACTGTGAACTGCACTGTGAACTGTACTGTGAACTGTACGGTGAACTGTACTGTGAACTGTACTGTGAACTGTACTGTGAACTGTACTGTGAACTGTACTGTGAGCTGTACTGTGAACTGTACTGTGAACTGTAATGTGAACTGTACGGTGAACTGTACTGTGAACTATACTGTGAACTGTACTGTGAACTGTACTGTGAACTGTACTGTGAACTGTACTGTGAACTGTATTGTGAACTGTACTGTGAACTGTACTGTGAACTGTACTGCGAACTGTACTGCGAATTGTACTGCGAACTGTACTGCGAACTGTACTGCGAACTGTACTGCGATTTGTACTGCGAACTGTACTGCGAACTGTACTGCGAACTGTACTGCGAACTGTACTGTGAACTGTACTGCGAACTGTACTGCGAACTGTACTGCGAACTGTACTGCGAACTGTACTGCCAACTGTACTGCGAACTGTACTGCGAACTGTACTGCGAACTGTACTGCGAACTGTACTGCGAACTGTACTGCGAACTGTACTGCGAACTGTACTGCGAACTGTACTGCGAACTGTACTGCGAACTGTACAGCGAACTGTACTGCGAACTGTACTGCGAACTGTACTGCGAACTGTACTGCGAACTGTACTGCGAACTGTACTGCGAACTGTACTGCGAACTGTACTGCGAACTGTACTGCGAACTGTACTGCGAACTGTACTGCGAACTGTACTGCGAACTGTACTGCGAACTGTACTGCGAACTGTACTGTGAACTGTACTGTGAACCGTACTGTGAACTGTACTGTGAACTGTACTGTGAACTGTACTGTGAACTGTACTGTGAACTGTACTGTGAACTGTACTGCGAACTGTACTGTGAACTGTACTGAGAACTTTACTGTGAACTGTACTGTGAACTGTACTGCGAACTGTACTGTGAGCTGTATTGTGAACTGTACTGTGAACTGTACTGTAAACTGTACTGTGAACTGTACTGTGAACTGTACTGTGAGCTGTACTGTGAACTGTACTGTGAACTGTACTGTGAACTGTACTGTGAACTGTACTGTGAACTGTACTGTGAACTGTACTGTGAACTGTACTGTGAGCTGTACTGTGAACTGTACTGTGAACTGTACTGTGAACTGTACTGTGAACTGTACTGTGAACTGTGCTGTGAACCGTACTGTGAACTGTACTGTGAACTCTACTGTGAATTGTACTGTGAACTGTACTGTGAACTGTACTGTGAACTTTACTGTGGACTGTACTGTGAACTGTACTGTGAACTGTACTGTGAACTTTACTGTGAACTGTACTGTGAACTTTACTGTGAACTGTACTGTGAACTGTACTGTACTGTGAACTGTACTGTGAACTGCACTGTGAACTGTACTGTGAACTGTACTGTGAACTGTACTGTGAACTGTACTGTGAACTGTACTGTGAACTGTACTGTGAACTGTACTGTGAATTGTACTGTGAACCGTACTGTGAACTGTACTGTGAACTGTACTGAGAACTTTACTGTGAACTGTACTGTGAACTGTACTGTGAACTGTACTGTGAACTGTACTGTGAACTGTACTGTGAACTGTACTGTGAACTGTACTGTGAGCTGTACTGAGTACTCAGTGAGTACACCGAGTACTCCGAGTACTCCGAGTACTCAGTGAGTACTCAGTGAGTACACCGAGTACTCCGAGTACTCCGAGTACTCAGTGAGTACACCGAGTACTCCGAGTACTCAGTGAGTACACCGAGTACTCCGAGTACTCAGTGAGTACACCGAGTACTCCGAGTACTTAGTGAGTACACCGAGTACTCCGAGTACTCAGTGAGTACACCGAGTACTCAGTGAGTACACCGAGTACTCCGAGTACTCAGTGTGTACACCGAGTACTCCGAGTACTCAGTGAGTACACCGAATACTCCGAGTACTCAGTGAGTACACCGAGTACTCCGAGTACTAAGTGAGTACACCGAGTACTCCGAGTACTCAGTGAGTACACCGAGTACTCCGAGTACTCAGTGTGTACACCGAGTACTCCGAGTACTCAGTGAGTACACCGAATACTCCGAGTACTCAGTGAGTACACCGAGTACTCCGAGTACTAAGTGAGTACACCGAGTACTCCGAGTACTCAGTGAGTACACCGAGTACTCCGAGTACTCAGTGAGTACACCGAGTACTCAGTGAGTACACCGAGTACTCAGTGCGGACACCGAGTACTCAGTGAGAACACCGAGTACTCAGTGAGTACACCGAGTACTCAGTAAGTACACCGAGTACTCAGTGAGTACACCGAGTACTCAGTGAGTACACCGAGTACTCAGTGAGTATACCGAGTACTCAGTGAGTACACCGAGTACTCCGAGTACTCAGTGACTACAACGAGTACTCAGTGAGTACACCGAGTACTCCGAGTACTCAGTGAGTACACCGAGTACTCCGAGTACTCAGTGAGTACACCGAGTTCTCCGAGTACTCAGTGAGTACACCGAGTACTCCGAGTACTCAGTGAGTACACCGAGTACTCAGTGAGTACACCGAGTACTCAGTGAGTACACTGAGTACTCCGAGTACTCAGTGAGTACACTGAGTACTCCGAGTGCTCAGTGAGAACACCGAGTACACCGAGTACTCAGTGAGTACACCGAGTACTCAGTGAGTACACCGAGTACTCCGAGTACTCAGTGAGTACACCGAGTACTCCAAGTACTCAGTGAGTACACCGAGTACTCCGAGTACTCAGTGAGTACACCGAGTACTCAGTGACTACACCGAGTACTCCGAGTACTCAGTGACTACACCGAGTACTCCGAGTACTCAGTGACTACACCGAGTACTCCGAGTACTCAGTGAGTACACCGAGTACTCCGTGAGTACACCGAGTACTCCGAGTACTCAGTGAGTACACCGAGTACTCCGAGTACTCAGTGAGTACACCGAGTACTCCGAGAACTCAGTGAGTACACCGAGTACTCCGAGTACTCAGTGAGTACACCGAGTACTCCGAGTACTCAGTGAGTACACCGAGTACTCCGAGTACTCAGTGAGTACACCGAGTACTCAGTGAGTACACCGAGTACTCAGTGAGTACACCGAGTACTCAGTGAGTACACCGAGTACTCAGTGAGTACACTGAGTACTCCGAGTACTCAGTGAGTACACTGAGTACTCCGAGTACTCAGTGAGTACACTGAGTACTCCGAGTACTCAGTGAGTACACTGATTACTCCGAGTACTCAGTGTACTCGGTGTAATCACTGAGTACTCGGAGTACTCGGTGTACTCACTGAGTACTCGGAGTACTCGGTGTACTCACTGAGTACTCGGAGTATTCGGTGTACTCACTGAGCACTCGGAGTACTCAGTGTACTCACTGAGTACTCGGAGTACTCAGTGTACTCACTGAGTACTCAGTCTATTTACTGAGTACTCGGAGTACTCAGTGTACTCACTGAGTACTCGGTGTACTCACTGAGTACTCGAAGTACTCGGTGTACTCACTGAGTACTCGGAGAACTTGGTGTACTCACTGAGTACTCGGAGTACTCGGTGTACTCACTGAGTACTCGGAGTACTCGGTGTACTCACTGAGTACTCGTTGTACTCACAGAGTACTCGGAATACTCGGTGTACTCACTGAGTACTCGGAGTACTCGGAGTACTCGGTGTACTCACTGAGTACTCGGAGTACTCGGAGTACTCAGTGTACTCACTGAGTACTCGGAGTACTCGGTGTACTCACTGAGTACTCGGAGTACTCGGTGTACTCACTGAGTACTCGGAGTACTCGGTGTACTCACTGAGTACTCGGAGTACTCAGTGTAGTCACTGCGTACTCGGAGTACTCAGTGTACTCACTGAGTACTCGGAGTACTCAGTGTACTCACTGAGTACTCGGAGTACTCAGTGTACTCACTGAGTACTAGGTGTACTCACTGAGTACTCGGAGTACTCGGTGTACTCACTGAGTACTCGGAGTACTCGGTGTACTCACTGAGTACTCGGAGTACTCGGTGTACTCACTGAGTACACCGAGTACCCGGTGTACTCACTGAGTACTCGGAGTACTCGGTGTACTCACTGAGTACTCGGTATACTCACTGAGTACTCCGTGTACTCACTGAGTACTCGGTGTACTCACTGAGTACTCGGTGTACTCACTGAGTACCCGGTGTACTCACTGAGTACTCGGTGTACTCACTGAGTACTCGGTGTACTCACTGATTACTCGGTGTACTTACTGAGTACTCGGTGTACTCACTGAGTACTCGGTGTACTCACTGAGTACTCGGTGTACTCACTGAGTACTCGGTGTACTCACTGAGTACTCGGTGTACTCACTGAGTACTCGGTGTACTCACTGAGTACTCGGAGTACTCACTGAGTACTCGGTGTACTCACTGAGTACTCGGAGTACTCGGTGTACTCACTGAGTACTCGGTGTACTCACTGAGTACTCGGTGTACTCACTGAGTACTCGGAGTACTCGGTGTACTCACTGAGTACTCGGAGTACTCGTTGTACTCACTTGGTACTCGGAGTACTCGGTGTACTCACTGAGTACTCGGAGTACTCGGTGTACTCACTGAGTACTCGGAGTACTCGGTGTACTCACTGAGTACTCGGAGTACTCGGTGTACTCACTGAGTACATGGAGTACTCGGTGTACTCACTGAGTACTCGGAGTACTCGGTGTACTCACTGAGTACTTGGTGTACTCACTGAATACTCGGAGTACTCGGTGTACTCACTGAGTACTCAGTGTACTCCATGTACTCAGTGAGTACACCGAGTACTCAGTGAGTACACCGAGTACTCACTGAGTACTCGGAGTACTCGGTGTACTTACTGAGTACTCGGAGTACTCGGTGTAGTCACTGAGTACTCGGACTACTCGGTATACTCACTGAGTACTCGGTGTACTCAGTGAGTACACTGAGTACTCCGAGTACTCAGTGAGTACACTGAGTACTCCGAGTACTCAGTGAGTACACCGAGTACTCCGAGTACTCAGTTAGTACACCGAGTACTCCGAGTACTCAGTGAGTACACCGAGTACTCCGAGTACTCAGTGAGTACACCGAGTACTCCGAGTACTCAGTGAGTACACCGAGTACTCCGAGTACTCAGTGAGTACACCGAGTACTCCGAATACTCAGTGAGTACACCGAGTACTCCGAGTACTCAGTGAGTACACCGAGTACTCAGTGAGTACACCGAGTACTCAGTGAGTACACCGAGTACTCAGTGAGTATACCGAGTACTCCGAGTACTTAGTGACTACACCGAGTACTCCGAGTACTCAGTAAGTATACCGAGTACTCCGAGTACTCAGTGAGTACACCGAGTACTCAGTGAGTACACTGAGTAATCCGAGTACTCAGTGAGTACACCGAGTACTCAGTGAGTACACTGAGTACTCCGAGTACTCAGTGAGTACACTGAGTACTCCGAGTACTCAGTGAGTACACCGAGTACTCCGAGTACTCCGAGTACTCAGTGAGTACACCGAGTACTCCGAGTACTCAGTGAGTACACCGAGTACTCCGAGTACTCAGTGAGTACACCGAGTACTCCGAGTACTCAGTGAGTACACCGAGTACTCCGAGTACTCAGTGAGTACACCGAGTACTCCGAGTACTCAGTGAGTACACCGAGTACTCCGAGTACTCAGTGAGTACACTGAGTACTCCGAGTACTCAGTGAGTACACCGAGTACTCCGAGTACTCAGTTAGTACACCGAGTACTCCGAGTACTCAGTGAGTACACCGAGTACTCCGAGTACTCAGTGAGTACACCGAGTACTCCGAGTACTCAGTGAGTACACGGAGTACTCCGAGTACTCAGTGAGTACACCGAGTACTCCGAGTACTCAGTGAGTACACCGAGTACTCCGAGTACTCAGTGAGTACACCGAGTACTCAGTGAGTACACCGAGTACTCAGTGAGTACACCGAGTACTCAGTGAGTATACCGAGTACTCCGAGTACTCAGTGACTACACCGAGTACTCCGAGTACTCAGTAAGTATACCGAGTACTCCGAGTACTCAGTGAGTACACCGAGTACTCAGTGAGTACACTGAGTAATCCGAGTACTCAGTGAGTACACCGAGTACTCAGTGAGTACACTGAGTACTCCGAGTACTCAGTGAGTACACTGAGTACTCCGAGTACTCAGTGAGTACACTGAGTACTCCGAGTACTCAGTGAGTACACCGAGTACTCCGAGTACTCCGAGTACTCAGTGAGTACACCGAGTACTCCAAGTACTCAGTGAGTACACCGAGTACTCCGAGTACTCAGTGAGTACACCGAGTACTCCGAGTACTTAATGAGTACACCGAGTACTCCGAGTACTCAGTGAGTACACTGAGTACTCCGAGTACTCAGTGAGTACACCGAGAACTCCGAGTACTCAGTGAACTGTGAACTGTACTGTGAACTGTACTGTGAACTGTACTGTGAACTGTACTGTGAACTGTACAGTGAACTGTACTGTGAACTGTACTGTGAACTGTACTGTGAACTGTACTGTGCACTGTACTGTTAACTGTACTGTGAACTGTACTATGAACTGTACTGTGAACTGTACTGTGAACTATACTGTGAACTGTACTGTGAACTGTACTGTGAACTGTACTGTGAACTGTACAGTAAACTGTACTGTGAACTTTACTGTGAACTGTACTGTGAACTGTACTGTGAACTGTGCTGTGAACTGTACTGTAAACTGTACTGTGGACTGTACTGTGAACTGTACTGTGAACTGTACTGTGAACTGTACTGTGAACTGTACTGTGAACTGTACTGTGAACTGTACTGTGAACTGTACTGTGAACTGTACTGTGAACTGTACTGTGAACTGTACTGTGAACTGTACTGTGAACTGTACTGTGAACTGTATTGTGAACTGTACTGTGAACTGTACTGTGAACTGTACTGTGAACTGTACTGTGAACTGTACTGTGAACTGTACTGTGAACTGTACTGTGAACTGTATTGTGAACTGTACTGTGAACTGTACTGTGAACTGCACTGTGAACTGTATTGTGAACTGTATTGTGAACTGTACTGTGAACTGTACTGTGAACTGTACTGTGAACTGTACTGTGAACTGTACTGTGAACTGTACTGTGAACTGTAGTGTACTGTGAACTGTACTGTACTGTGAACTGTACTGCGAACTGTACTGCGAACTGTACTGCGAACTGTACTGCGAACTGTACTGTGAACTGTACTGTGAACTGTACTGTGAACTGTACTGTGAACTGTACTGTGAACTGTACTGTGAACTGTACTGTGAACTGTACTGTGAACTGTACTGTGAACTGTACTGCGAACTGTACTGAGAAGTGTACTGCGAACTATACTGCGAACTGTACTGCGAACTGTACTGCGAACTGTACTACGAACTGTACTGCGAACTGTACTGCGAACTGTACTGCGAACTGTACTGCGAATTGTACTGCGAACTGTACTGCGAACTGTACTGCGAACTGTACTGCGAACTGTACTGCGAACTGTACTGCGAACTGTACTGCGAACTGTACTGCGAACTGTACTGCGAACTGTACTGCGAACTGTCCTGCGAACTGTACTGCGAACTCTACTGCGAACTGTACTGCGAACTGTACTGCGAACTGTACTGCGAACTGTACTGCGAACTGTACTGCGAACTGTACTGCGAACTGTACTGCGAACTGTACTGCGAACTGTACTGCGAACTGTACTGCGAACTGTACTGTGAACTGTGCTGCGAACTGTACTGCGAACTGTACTGTGAACTGTACTGCGAACTGTACTGCGAACTGTACTGCGAACTGAACTGCGAACTGTACTGTGAACTGTACTGTGAACTGTACTGTGAACTGTACTGTGAACTGTACTGTGAACTGTACTGTGAACTGTACTGTGATTTGTACTGTGAACTGTACTGAGAACTGTGCTGTGAACTGTACTGTGAACTGTACTGTGAACTGTACTGTGAACTGTACTGTGAACTGTACTGTGAACTGTACTGTGAACTGTACTGTGAACTGTACTGTGAACTGTAGTGTACTGTGAACTGTACTGTACTGTGAACTGTACTGCGAACTGTACTGCGAACTGTACTGCGAACTGTACTGTGAACTGTACTGTGAACTGTACTGTGAACTGTACTGTGAACTGTCCTGTGAACTATACTGTGAACTGTATTGTGAACTGTACTGTGAACTGTACTGTGAACTGTACTGTGAACTGTACTGCGAACTGTACTGCGAAGTGTACTGCGAACTATACTGCGAACTGTACTGCGAACTGTACTGCGAACTGTACTACGAACTGTACTGCGAACTGTACTGCGAACTGTACTGCGAACTGTACTGCGAACTGTACTGCGAATTGTACTGCGAACTGTACTGCGAACTGTACTGGGAACTGTACTGCGAACTGTACTGCGAACTGTACTGCGAACTGTACTGCGAACTGTACTGCGAACTGTACTGCGAACTGTACTGCGAACAGTACTGCGAACTGTCCTGCGAACTGTACTGCGAACTGTACTGCGAACTGTACTGCGAACTGTACTGCGAACTGTACTGCGCACTGTACTGCGCACTGTACTGTGAACTGTACTGCGAACTGTACTGCGAACTGTACTGCGAACTGTACTGCGAACTGTACTGCGAACTCTACTGTGAACTGAACTGCGAACTGTACTGCAAACTGTACTGCGAACTGTACTGTGAACTGTACTGCGAACTGTACTGCGAACTGTACTGCGAACTGAACTGCGAACTGTACTGCGAACTGTACTGCGAACAGTACTGGGAACTGTACTGCGAACTGTACTTCGAACTGTACTTCGAACTGTACTAAGAACTGTACTGCGAACTGTACTGTGAACTGTACTGTGAACTGTACTGTGAAGTGTACTGTGAACTGTACTGTGAACTGTACTGTGAACTGTACTGTGAACTGTACTGTGAACTGTACTGTGAACTGTACTGTGAACTGTACTGTGAAATGTACTGTGAACTGTACTGTGAACTGTACTGTGAACTGTACTGTGAACTGTACTGTGAACTGTACTGCGAACTGTACTGGGAACTGTACTTGCGAACTGTGCTGCGAACTGTACTGCGAACTGTACTGCGAACTGTACTGCGAACTGTACTGCGAACTGTACTGCGAACTGTACTGCGAACTGTAATGCGAACTGTACTGCGAACTGTACTGCGAACTGTACTGCGAATTGTACTGCGAACTGTACTGCGAACTGTACTGCGAACTGTACTGCGAACTGTACTGTGAACTGTACTGTGAACTGTACTGTGAACTGTACTGTGAACTGTACTGTGAACTGTACTGTGCACTGTACTGTGAACTGTACTGTGAACTGTACTGTGAACTGTAGTGTGAACTGTACTGTGAACTGTACTGTGAACTGTACTGTGAACTGTACTGTGAACTGTACTGTGAACTGTACTGTGAACTGTACTGTGAACTGTACTGTGAACTGTACTGTGAACTGTACTGTGAACTGTACTGTGAACTGTACTGTGAACTGTACTGTGAACTGTACTGTGAACTGTACTGTGAACTGTACTGTGAACTGTACTGTGAACTGTACTGAGAACTGTACTGTGACCTGTACTGTGAACTGTACTGTGAACTGTACTGTGAACTGTACTGTAAACTGTACTGTGAACTGTACTGTGAACTGTACTGTGAACTGTACTGTGAACTGTACTGTGAACTGTACTGTAAACTGTACTGTGAACTGTACTGTGAACTGTACTGTGAACTGTACTGGGAACTGTACTTGCGAACTGTGCTGCGAACTGTACTGCGAACTGTACTGCGAACTGTACTGCGAACTGTACTGCGAACTGTACTGCGAACTGTACTGCGAACTGTACTGCGAACTGTACTGCGAACTGTACTGCGAACTGTACTGCGAACTGTACTGCGAACTGTACTGCGAACTGTACTGCGAACTGTACTGCGAACTGTACTGCGAACTGTACTGCGAACTGTAATGCGAACTGTACTGCGAAATGTACTGCGAACTGTAATGCGAACTGTACTGCGAACTGTACTGCGAACTGTACTGCGAACTGTACTGCGAACTGTACTGTGAACTGTACTGTGAACTGTAAGGTGAACTGTACTGTGCACTGTACTCTGAACTGTACTGTGAACTGTACTGTGAACTGTACTGTGAACTGTACTGTGAACTGTACTGTGAACTGTACTGTGAACTGTACTGTGAAGTGTACTGTGAACTGTACTGTGAACTGTACTGTGAACTGTACTGTGAACTGTACTGTGAACTGTACTGTGAACTGTACTGTGAACTGTACCGTGAATTGTACTGTGAACTGTACTGTGCACTGTACTGTGAACTGTACTGTGAACTGTACTGTGAACTGTACTGTGAACTGTACTGTGAACTGTACTGTGAACTGTACTGTGAACTGTACTGTGAACTGTACTGTGAACTGTACTGTGAACTGTACTGTGAACTGTACAGTGAACTGTACTGTGAACTTTACTGTGAACTGTACTGTGAACTGTACTGTGAACTGTACTGTGAACTGTACTGTGAACTGTACTGTGAACTGTACTATGAACTGTACTGTGAACTGTGCTGTGAACTGTACTGTAAACTGTACTGTGAACTGTACTGTGAACTGTACTGTGAACTGTACTGTGAACTGTACTGTGAACTGTACTGTGAACTGTACTGTGAACTGTACTGTGAACTGTACTGTGAACTGTACTGTGAACTGTACTGTGAACTGTACTGTGAACTGTACTGTGAACTGTACTGTGAACTGTACTGTGAACTGTACTGTGAACTGTACTGTGAACTGTACTGTGAACTGTACTGTGAACTGTACTGTGAACTGTACTGTGAACTGTACTGTGAACTGTACTGTGAACTGTACTGTAAACTGTACTGTGAACTGTACTGTGAACTGTACTGTGAACTGTACTGTGAACTGTACTGTGAACTGTACTGTGAACTGTACTGTGAACTGCACTGTGAACTGTACTGTGAACTGTACTGTGAACTGTACTGTGAATTGTACTGTGAACTGTACTGTGAACTGTCCTGTGAACTATACTGTGAACTGTATTGTGAACTGTACTGTGAACTGTACTGTACTGTGAACTGTACTGCGAACTGTACTGCGAACTGTACTGTGAACTGTACTGTGAACTGTACTGTGAACTGTACTGTGAACTGTACTGTGAACTGTACTGTGAACTGTACTGTGAACTGTACTGTGAACTGTACTGTGAACTGTACTGTAAACTGTACTGTGAACTGTACTGTGAACTGTACTGTGAACTGTACTGTGAACTGTACTGTGAACTGTACTGTGAACTGTACTGTGAACTGCACTGTGAACTGTACTGTGAACTGTACTGTGAACTGTACTGTGAATTGTACTGTGAAGTGTACTGTGAACTGTCCTGTGAACTATACTGTGAACTGTATTGTGAACTGTACTGTGAACTGTACTGTGAACTGTACTGTGAACTGTACTGTGAACTGTACTGTGAACTGCACTGTGAACTGTACTGTGAACTGTACTGTGAACTGTACTGTGAATTGTACTGTGAAGTGTACTGTGAACTGTCCTGTGAACTATACTGTGAACTGTATTGTGAACTGTACTGTGAACTGTACTGCGAACTGTACTGCGAACTGTACTGCGAACTGTACTGTGAACTGTACTGTGAACTGTACTGTGAACTGTACTGTGAACTGTCCTGTGAACTATACTGTGAACTGTATTGTGAACTGTACTGTGAACTGTACTGTGAACTGTACTGTGAACTGTACTGCGAACTGTACTGCGAAGTGTACTGCGAACTATACTGCGAACTGTACTGCGAACTGTACTGCGAACTGTACTACGAACTGTACTGCGAACTGTACTGCGAACTGTACTGCGAACTGTACTGCGAACTGTACTGCGAATTGTACTGCGAACTGTACTGCGAACTGTACTGGGAACTGTACTGCGAACTGTACTGCGAACTGTACTGCGAACTGTACTGCGAACTGTACTGCGAACTGTACTGCGAACTGTACTGCGAACTGTCCTGCGAACTGTACTGCGAACTGTACTGCGAACTGTACTGCGAACTGTACTGCGAACTGTACTGCGCACTGTACTGCGCACTGTACTGTGAACTGTACTGCGAACTGTACTGCGAACTGTACTGCGAACTGTACTGCGAACTGTACTGCGAACTCTACTGTGAACTGAACTGCGAACTGTACTGCAAACTGTACTGCGAACTGTACTGTGAACTGTACTGCGAACTGTACTGCGAACTGTACTGCGAACTGAACTGCGAACTGTACTGCGAACTGTACTGCGAACAGTACTGGGAACTGTACTGCGAACTGTACTTCGAACTGTACTTCGAACTGTACTAAGAACTGTACTGCGAACTGTACTGTGAACTGTACTGTGAACTGTACTGTGAACTGTACTGTGAAGTGTACTGTGAACTGTACTGTGAACTGTACTGTGAACTGTACTGTGAACTGTACTGTGAACTGTACTGTGAACTGTACTGTGAACTGTACTGTGAAATGTACTGTGAACTGTACTGTGAACTGTACTGTGAACTGTACTGTGAACTGCACTGTGAACTGTACTGTGAACTGTACTGTGAACTGTACTGTGAACTGTACTGTGAACTGTACTGCGAACTGTACTGGGAACTGTACTTGCGAACTGTGCTGCGAACTGTACTGCGAACTGTACTGCGAACTGTACTGCGAACTGTACTGCGAACTGTACTGCGAACTGTAATGCGAACTGTACTGCGAACTGTACTGCGAACTGTACTGCGAACTGTACTGCGAACTGTACTGCGAACTGTACTGCGAACTGTACTGCGAACTGTACTGCGAACTGTACTGTGAACTGTACTGTGAACTGTACTGTGAACTGTACTGTGAACTGTACTGTGAACTGTACTGTGCACTGTACTGTGAACTGTACTGTGAACTGTACTGTGAACTGTAGTGTGAACTGTACTGTGAACTGTACTGTGAACTGTACTGTGAACTGTACTGTGAACTGTACTGTGAACTGTACTGTGAACTGTACTGTGAACTGTACTGTGAACTGTACTGTGAACTGTACTGTGAACTGTACTGTGAACTGTACTGTGAACTGTACTGTGAACTGTACTGTGAACTGTACTGTGAACTGTACTGAGAACTGTACTGTGACCTGTACTGTGAACTGTACTGTGAACTGTACTGTGAACTGTACTGTAAACTGTACTGTGAACTGTACTGTGAACTGTACTGTGAACTGTACTGTGAACTGTACTGTGAACTGTACTGTAAACTGTACTGTGAACTGTACTGTGAACTGTACTGTGAACTGTACTGGGAACTGTACTTGCGAACTGTGCTGCGAACTGTACTGCGAACTGTACTGCGAACTGTACTGCGAACTGTGCTGCGAACTGTACTGCGAACTGTACTGCGAACTGTACTGCGAACTGTACTGCGAACTGTACTGCGAACTGTACTGCGAACTGTACTGCGAACTGTACTGCGAACTGTACTGCGAACTGTACTGCGAACTGTACTGCGAACTGTACTGCGAACTGTAATGCGAACTGTACTGCGAAATGTACTGCGAACTGTAATGCGAACTGTACTGCGAACTGTACTGCGAACTGTACTGCGAACTGTACTGTGAACTGTACTGTGAACTGTAAGGTGAACTGTACTGTGCACTGTACTCTGAACTGTACTGTGAACTGTACTGTGAACTGTACTGTGAACTGTACTGTGAACTGTACTGTGAACTGTACTGTGAACTGTACTGTGAACTGTACTGTGAACTGTACTGTGAACTGTACTGTGAACTGTACTGTGAACTGTACTGTGAACTGTACTGTGAACTGTACTGTGAACTGTACCGTGAACTGTACTGTGAACTGTACTGTGCACTGTACTGTGAACTGTACTGTGAACTGTACTGTGAACTGTACTGTGAACTGTACTGTGAACTGTACTGTGAACTGTACTGTGAACTGTACTGTGAACTGTACTGTGAACTGTACTGTGAACTGTACTGTGAACTGTACAGTGAACTGTACTGTGAACTGTACTGTGAACTTTACTGTGAACTGTACTGTGAACTGTACTGTGAACTGTACTGTGAACTGTACTGTGAACTGTACTGTGAACTGTACTGTGAACTGTACTGTGAACTGTACTGTGAACTGTGCTGTGAACTGTACTGTAAACTGTACTGTGAACTGTACTGTGAACTGTACTGTGAACTGTACTGTGAACTGTACTGTGAACTGTACTGTGAACTGTACTGTGAACTGTACTGTGAACTGTACTGTGAACTGTACTGTGAACTGTACTGTGAACTGTACTGTGAACTGTACTGTGAACTGTACTGTGAACTGTACTGTGAACTGTACTGTGAACTGTACTGTGAACTGTACTGTGAACTGTACTGTGAACTGTACTGTGAACTGTACTGTGAACTGTACTGTGAACTGTACTGTGAACTGTACTGTGAACTGTACTGTGAACTGTACTGTGAACTGTACTGTGAACTGTACTGTAAACTGTACTGTGAACTTTACTGTGAACTGTACTGTGAACTGTACTGTGAACTGTACTGTGAACTGTACTGTGAACTGTACTGTGAACTGCACTGTGAACTGTACTGTGAACTGTACTGTGAACTGTACTGTGAATTGTACTGTGAACTGTACTGTGAACTGTACTGTGAACTGTACTGTGAACTGTACTGTGAACTGTACTGTGAACTGTACTGTGAACTGTACTGTGAACTGTACTGAGAACTGTGCTGTGAACTGTACTGTGAACTGTACTGTGAACTGTACTGTGAACTGTACTGTGCACTGTACTGTGACCTGTACTGTGAACTGTACTGTGAACTGTACTGTACTGTGAACTGTACTGTACTGTGAACTGTACTGTACTGTGAACTGTACTGTACTGTGAACTGTACTGCGAACTGTACTGCGAACTGTACTGCGAACTGTACTGTGAACTGTACTGTGAACTGTACTGTGAACAGTACTATGAACTGTACTGTGAACTGTACTGTGAACTGTACTGTGAACTGTACTGTGAACTGTACTGTGAACTGTACTGCGAACTGTACTGCGAAGTGTACTGCGAACTATACTGCGAACTGTACTGCGAACTGTACTGCGAACTGTACTGCGAACTGTACTACGAACTGTACTGCGAACTGTACTGCGAACTGTACTGCGAATTGTACTGCGAACTGTACTGCGAACTGTACTGCGAACTGTACTGCGAACTGTACTGCGAACTGTACTGCGAACTGTACTGCGAACTGTACTGCGAACTGTACTGCGAACTGTACTGCGAACTGTACTGCGAACTGTACTGCGAACTGTACTGCGAACTGTACTGCGAACTGTACTGCGAACTGTACTGCGCACTGTACTGCGAACTGTACTGTGAACTGTACTGCGAACTGTACTACGAACTGTACTGCGAACTGTACTGCGAACTGTACTGCGAACTGTACTGCGAACTGAACTGCGAACTGTACTGCGAACTGTACTGCGAACTGTACTGTGAACTGTACTGCGAACTGTACTGCGAACTGAACTGCGAACTGTACTGCGAACTGTACTGCGAACAGTACTGCGAACTGTACTGCGAACTGTACTGCGAACTGTACTTCGAACTGTACTGCGAACTGTACTGCGAACTGTACTGTGAACTGTACTGTGAAGTGTACTGTGAAGTGTACTGTGAACTGTACTGTGAACTGTACTGTGAACTGTACTGTGAACTGTACTGTGAACTGTACTGTGAACTGTACTGTGAACTGTACTGTGAACTGTACTGTGAACTGTACTGTGAACTGCACTGTGAACTGCACTGTGAACTGCACTGTGAACTGTACTGCGAACTGTACTGTGAACTGTACTGTGAACTGTACTGTGAACTGTACTGCGAACTGTACTGGGAACTGTACTTGCGAACTGTGCTGCGAACTGTACTGCGAACTGTACTGCGAACTGTACTGCGAACTGTACTGCGAACTGTACTGCGAACTGTACTGCGAACTGTACTGCGAACTGTGCTGCGAACTGTACTGCGAACTGTACTGCGAACTGTACTGCGAACTGTACTGCGAACTGTACTGCGAACTGTACTGCGAACTGTACTGCGAACTGTACTGCGAACTGTACTGCGAACTGTACTGCGAACTGTACTGCGAACTGTACTGCGAACTGTACTGCGAACTGTACTGCGAACTGTACTGCGAACTGTAATGCGAACTGTACTGCGAAATGTACTGCGAACTGTAATGCGAACTATACTGCGAACTGTAATGCGAACTGTACTGCGAAATGTACTGCGAACTGTAATGCGAACTGTACTGCGAACTGTACTGCGAACTGTACTGCGAACTGTACTGTGAACTGTACTGTGAACTGTAAGGTGAACTGTACTGTGCACTGTACTCTGAACTGTACTGTGAACTGTACTGTGAACTGTACTGTGAACTGTACTGTGAACTGTACTGTGAACTGTACTGTGAAGTGTACTGTGAACTGTACTGTGAACTGTACTGTGAACTGTACTGTGAACTGTACTGTGAACTGTACTGTGAACTGTACTGTGAACTGTACTGTGAACTGTACCGTGACCTGTACTGTGAACTGTACTGTGAACTGTACTGTGAACTGTACTGTGAACTGTACTGTGAACTGTACTGTGAACTGTACTGTGAACTGTACTGTGAACTGTACTGTGAACTGTACTGTGAACTGTAATGTGAACTGTACAGTGAACTGTACTGTGAACTTTACTGTGAACTGTACTGTGAACTGTACTGTGAACTGTACTGTGAACTGTACTGTGAACTGTACTGTGAACTGTACTGTGAACTGTACTGTGAACTGTGCTGTGAACTGTACTGTAAACTGTACTGTGAACTGTACTGTGAACTGTACTGTGAACTGTACTGTGAACTGTACTGTGAACTGTACTGTGAACTGTACTGTGAACTGTACTGTGAACTGTACTGTGAACTGTACTGTGAACTGTACTGTGAACTGTACTGTGAACTGTACTGTGAACTGTACTGTGAACTGTACTGTGAACTGTACTGTGAACTGTACTGTGAACTGTACTGTGAACTGTACTGTGAACTGTACTGTAAACTGTACTGTGAACTGTACTGTGAACTGTACTGTGAACTGTACTGTGAACTGTACTGTGAACTGTACTGTGAACTGTACTGTGAACTGCACTGTGAACTGTACTGTGAACTGTACTGTGAACTGTACTGTGAATTGTACTGTGAACTGTACTGTGAACTGTACTCTGAACTGTACTGTGAACTGTACTGTGAACTGTACTGTGAACTGTACTGTGAACTGTACTGTGAACTTTACTGAGAACTGTGCTGTGAACTGTACTGTGAACTGTACTGTGAACTGTACTGTGAACTGTACTGTGCACTGTACTGTGACCTGTACTGTGAACTGTACTGTGAACTGTACTGTACTGTGAACTGTACTGTACTGTGAACTGTACTGTACTGTGAACTGTACTGTACTGTGAACTGTACTGCGAACTGTACTGCGAACTGTACTGCGAACTGTACTGTGAACTGTACTGTGAACTGTACTGTGAACAGTACTATGAACTGTACTGTGAACTGTACTGTGAACTGTACTGTGAACTGTACTGTGAACTGTACTGTGAACTGTACTGCGAACTGTACTGCGAAGTGTACTGCGAACTATACTGCGAACTGTACTGCGAACTGTACTGCGAACTGTACTACGAACTGTACTGCGAACTGTACTGCGAACTGTACTGCGAACTGTACTGCGAATTGTACTGCGAAGTGTACTGCGAACTGTACTGCGAACTGTACTGCGAACTGTACTGCGAACTGTACTGCGAACTGTACTGCGAACTGTACTGCGAACTGTACTGCGAACTGTACTGCGAACTGTACTGCGAACTGTACTGCGAACTGTACTGCGAACTGTACTGCGAACTGTACTGCGCACTGTACTGCGAACTGTACTGTGAACTGTACTGCGAACTGTACTGCGAACTGTACTGCGAACTGTACTGCGAACTGTACTGCGAACTGTACTGCGAACTGAACTGCGAACTGTACTGCGAACTGTACTGCGAACTGTACTGTGAACTGTACTGCGAACTGTACTGCGAACTGAACTGCGAACTGTACTGCGAACTGTACTGCGAACAGTACTGCGAACTGTACTGCGAACTGTACTGCGAACTGTACTTCGAACTGTACTGCGAACTGTACTGTGAACTGTACTGTGAACTGTACTGTGAAGTGTACTGTGAACTGTACTGTGAACTGTACTGTGAACTGTACTGTGAACTGTACTGTGAACTGTACTGTGAACTGTACTGTGAACTGTACTGTGAACTGTACTGTGAACTGTACTGTGAACTGTACTGTGAACTGTACTGTGAACTGTACTGTGAACTGTACTGTGAACTGCACTGTGAACTGCACTGTGAACTGTACTGCGAACTGTACTGTGAACTGTACTGTGAACTGTACTGTGAACTGTACTGCGAACTGTACTGGGAACTGTACTTGCGAACTGTGCTGCGAACTGTACTGCGAACTGTACTGCGAACTGTACTGCGAACTGTACTGCGAACTGTACTGCGAACTGTACTGCGAACTGTAATGCGAACTGTACTGCGAACTGTACTGCGAACTGTACTGCGAACTGTACTGCGAACTGTACTGCGAACTGTACTGCGAACTGTACTGCGAACTGTACTGCGAACTGTACTGTGAACTGTACTGTGAACTGTACTGTGAACTGTACTGTGAACTGTACTGTGCACTGTACTGTGAACTGTACTGTGAACTGTACTGTGAACTGTACTGTGAACTGTAATGTGAACTGTACTGTGAACTGTACTGTGAACTGTACTGTGAACTGTACTGTGAACTGTACTGTGAACTGTACTGTAAACTGTACTGTGAACTGTACTGTGAACTGTACTGAGAACTGTACTGTGAACTGTACTGTGAACTGTACTGTGAACTGTATTGTGAACTGTACTGTGAACTGTACTGTGAACTGTACTGTAAACTGTACTGTGAACTGTACTGTGAACTGTACTGTGAACTGTACTGTGAACTGTACTGTGAACTGTACTGTGAACTGTACTGTGAACTGTACTGTGAACTGTACTTTGAACTGTACTGTGAACTGTACTGTGAACTGTACTGTGAACTGTACTGTGAACTGTACTGTGAACTGTACTGTGAACTGTACTGTGAACTGTACTGTGAACTGTACTGTGAACTGTACTGTGAACTGTACTTTGAACTGTACTTTGAACTTTACTGTGAACTGTACTGTGAACTGTACTGTGAACTGTACTGTGACCTGTACTGTGAACTGTACTGTGAACTGTACTGTGAACTGTACTGTGACCTGTACTGTGAACTGTACTGTGAACTGTACTGTGAACTGTACTGTGAACTGTACTGTGAACTGTACTGTGAACTGTGCTGTGAACTGTACTGTGAACTGTACTGTGAACTGTACTGTGAACTGTACTGTGAACTGTACTGTGAACTTTTCTGTGACCTGTACTGTAAACTGTACTGTGAACTGTACTGTGAACTGTACTGTGAACTGTACTGTGAACTGTACAGTGAACTGTACTGCGAACTGTACTGTGAACTGTACTGTGAACTGTACTATGAACTGTACTGTGAACTGTACTGTGAACTGTACTGTGAACTGTACTGTGAACTGTACTGTGAACTGTACTGTGAACTGTACTGTGAACTGTACTGTGAACTGTACTGTGAACTGTACTGTGAACTGTACTGTAAACTGTACTGTGAACTGTACTGTGAACTGTACTGTGAACTGTACTGTGAACTGTTCTGTGAACTGTACTGTGAACTGTACTGTGAACTGTACTGTGAACTGTACTGTGAACTGTACTGTGAACTGTACTGTGAACTGTACTGTAAACTGTACTGTGAACTGTACTGTGAACTGTACTGTGAACTGTACTGTGAACTGTACTGTGAACTGTACTGTGAACTGTACTGTGAACTGTACTGTGAACTGTACTGTGAACTGTACTGTGAACTGTACTGTGAACTGTACTGTGAACTGTACTGTGAACTGTACTGTGAACTGTACTGTGAACTGTACTGTGAACTGTACTTTGAACTGTACTGTGAACTGTACTGTGAACTGTACTGTGAACTGTACTGTGAACTGTACTGTGAACTGTACTGTGAACTGTACTGTGAACTGTACTGTGAACTGTACTGTGAACTGTACTGTGAACTGTACTGTAAACTGTACTGTGAACTGTACTGTGAACTGTACTGTGAACTGTACTGTGAACTGTACTGTGAACTGTACTGTGAACTGTACTGTGAACTGTACTGTGAACTGTACTGTGAACTGTACTGTGAACTGAACTGTGAACTGTACTGTGAACTCTACTGTGAACTGTACTGTGAACTGAACTGTGAACTATACTGTGAAGTGTACTGCGAACGGTACTGTGAACTGTACTATGAACTGTACTGTGAACTGTACTGTGAACTGTACTGTGAAATGTACTGCGAACTGTACTGTGAACTGTACTGTGAACTGTACTGTGAACTGTACTTTGAACTGTACTGTGAACTGTACTGTGAACTGTACTGTGAACTGTACTGTGAACTGTACTGTGAACTGTAGTTTGAACTGTACTGTGAACTGTACTGTGAACTGTACTGTGAACTGTACTGTGAACTGTACTGTGAACTGTACTGTGAACTGTACTGTGAACTGTACTGTGAACTGTACTTTGAAATGTACTTTGAACTGTACTGTGAACTGTACTGTGAACTGTACTGTGAACTGTACTGTGAACTGTACTGTGAACTGTACTGTGAACTGTACTGTGAACTGTATTGTGTCCTGTACTGTGAACTGTACTGTGAACTGTACTGTGACCTGTACTGTGAGCTGTACTGTGAACTGTACTGTGAACTGTACTGTGAACTGTACTGTGAACTGTACTGTGAACTGTACTGTGAACTGTACTGTGAACTGTACTGTGAACTGTACTGCGAACTGAACTGTGAAGTGTACTGTGAACTGTACTGTGAACTGTACTTTGAAATGTACTTTGAACTGTACTGTGAACTGTACTGTGAACTGTACTGTGAACTGTACTGTGAACTGTACTGTGAACTGTACTGTGAACTGTACTGTGAACTGTATTGTGTCCTGTACTGTGAACTGTACTGTGAACTGTACTGTGACCTGTACTGTGAGCTGTACTGTGAACTGTACTGTGAACTGTACTGTGCACTGTACTGTGAACTGTACTGTGAACTGTACTGTGAACTGTACTGTAAACTGTACTGTGAACTGTACTGTGAACTGTACTGTGAACTGTACTGTGAACTGTACTGTGAACTGTACTGTGAACTGTACTGTGAACTGTACTGTGAACTGAACTGTGAACTGTACTGTGATTTCTACTGTGAACTGTACTGTGAACTGTACTGTGAACTGAACTGTGAACTATACTGTGAACTGTACTGCGAACGGTACTGTGAACTGTACTATGAACTGTACTGTGAACTGTACTGTGAACTGTACTGTGAACTGTACTGTGAACTGTACTGTGAAATGTACTGCGAACTGTACTGTGAACTGTACTGTGAACTGTACTGTGAACTGTACTGTGAACTGTACTGTGAACTGTACTGTGAACTGTACTGTGAACTGTATTGTGAACTGTTCTGTGAACTGTACTGTGAACTGTACTGTGAACTGTACTGTGAACTGTACTGTGAACTGTACTGTGAACTGTACTGTGAACTGTACTGTGAACTGTACTGTGAACTGTACTGTGAACTGTACTGTAAACTGTACTGTGAACTGTACTTTGAACTGTACTGTGAACTGTACTGTGAACTGTACTGTGAACTGTACTGTGAACTGTACTGTGAACTGTACTGTGAACTGTACTGTGAACTGTACTGTGAACTGTACTGTGAACTGTACTGTGAACTGTACTTTGAACTGTACTGTGAACTGTACTGTGAACTGTACTGTGAACTGTACTGTGAACTGTACTGTGAACTGTACTGTGAACTGTACTGCGAACTGAACTGTGAACTGTACTGTGAACTGTACTTTGAAATGTACTGTGAACTGTACTGTGAACTGTACTGTGAACTGTACTGTGAACTGTACTGTGAACTGTACTGTGAACTGTACTGTGAACTGTACTGTGAACTGTACTTTGAACTGTACTGTGAACTGTACTGTGAACTGTACTATGAACTGTACTGTGAACTGTACTGTGAACTGTACTGTGAACTGTACTGTGAACTGGTACTGTGAACTGTACTGTGAACTGTACTGTGAACTGTAGTTTGAACTGTACTGTGAACTGTACTGTGAACTGTACTGTGAACTGTACTGTGAACTGTACTGTGAACTGTACTGTGAACTGTACTGTGAACTGTACTGTGAACTGTACTGTGAACTGTACTGTGAACTGTACTTTGAAATGTACTTTGAACTGTACTGTGAACTGTACTGTGAACTGTACTGTGAACTGTACTGTGAACTGTACTGTGAACTGTATTGTGTCCTGTACTGTGAACTGTACTGTGAACTGTACTGTGACCTGTACTGTGAGCTGTACTGTGAACTGTACTGTGAACTGTACTGTGAACTGTACTGTGAACTGTACTGTGAACTGTACTGTGAACTGTACTGCGAAGTGAACTGTGAACTGTACTGTGAACTGTGCTGTGAACTGTACTTTGAAATGTACTTTGAACTGTACTGTGAACTGTACTGTGAACTGTACTGTGAACTGTACTGTGAACTGTACTGTGAATTGTACTGTGAACTGTATTGTGTCCTGTACTGTGAACTGTACTGTGAACTGTACTGTGACCTGTACTGTGAGCTGTACTGTGAACTGTACTGTGAACTGTACTGTGAACTGTACTGTGAACTGTACTGTGAACTGTACTGTGAACTGTACTGTGAACTGTACTGTGAACTGTACTGTGAACTGTACTGTGAACTGTACTGCGAACTGAACTGCGAACTGTACTGCGAACTGTACTGCGAACTGTTTTGCGAACTGTACTGCGAACTGTACTGTGAACTGTACTGCGAACTGTACTGCGAACTGTACTGCGAACTGAACTGCGAACTGTACTGCGAACTGTACTGCGAACAGTACTGCGAACTGTACTGCGAACTGTACTGCGAACTGTACTGCGAACTGTACTGCGAACTGTACTGTGAACTGTACTGTGAACTGTACTGTGAACTGTACTGTGAACTGTACTGTGAACTGTACTGTGAACTGTACTGTGAACTGTACTGTGAACTGTACTGTGAACTGTACTGTGAACTGTACTGTGAACTGTACTGTGAACTGCACTGTGAACTGTACTGTGAACTGTACTGTGAACTGTACTGTGAACTGTACTGTGAACTGTACTGTGAACTGTACTGTGAACTGTACTGCGAACTGTACTGCGAACTGTACTTGCGAACTGTGCTGCGAACTGTACTGCGAACTATACTGCGAACTGTACTGCGAACTGTACTGCGAACTGTACTGCGAACTGTACTGCGAACTGTACTGCGAACTGTACTGCGAACTGTACTGCGAACTGTACTGCGAACTGTACTGCGAACTGTACTGCGAACTGTACTGCGAACTGTACTGCGAACTGTACTGCGAACTGTACTGCGAACTGTACTGTGAACTGTACTATGAACTGTACTGTGAACTGTACTGTGAACTGTACTGTGAACTGTACTGTGAACTGTACTGTAAACTGTACTGTGAACTGTACTGTGAACTGTACTGTGAACTGTACTGTGAACTGTACTGTGAACTGTACTGTGAACTGTACTGTGAACTGTACTGTGAACTGTACTGTGAACTGTACTGTGAACTGTACTGTGAACTGTACTGTGAACTGTACTGTGAACTGTACTGTGAACTGTACTGTGAACTGTACTTTGAACTGTACTTTGAACTTTACTGTGAACTGTACTGTGAACTGTACTGTGAACTGTACTGTGACCTGTACTGTGAACTGTACTGTGAACTGTACTGTGAACTGTACTGTGACCTGTACTGTGAACTGTACTGTGAACTGTACTGTGAACTGTACTGTGAACTGTACTGTGAACTGTACTGTGAACTGTGCTGTGAACTGTACTGTGAACTGTACTGTGAACTGTACTGTGAACTGTACTGTGAACTGTACTGTGAACTTTTCTGTGACCTGTACTGTAAACTGTACTGTGAACTGTACTGTGAACTGTACTGTGAACTGTACTGTGAACTGTACAGTGAACTGTACTGCGAACTGTACTGTGAACTGTACTGTGAACTGTACTATGAACTGTACTGTGAACTGTACTGTGAACTGTACTGTGAACTGTACTGTGAACTGTACTGTGAACTGTACTGTGAACTGTACTGTGAACTGTACTGTGAACTGTACTGTGAACTGTACTGTGAACTGTACTGTAAACTGTACTGTGAACTGTACTGTGAACTGTACTGTGAACTGTACTGTGAACTGTTCTGTGAACTGTACTGTGAACTGTACTGTGAACTGTACTGTGAACTGTACTGTGAACTGTACTGTGAACTGTACTGTGAACTGTACTGTAAACTGTACTGTGAACTGTACTGTGAACTGTACTGTGAACTGTACTGTGAACTGTACTGTGAACTGTACTGTGAACTGTACTGTGAACTGTACTGTGAACTGTACTGTGAACTGTACTGTGAACTGTACTGTGAACTGTACTGTGAACTGTACTGTGAACTGTACTGTGAACTGTACTGTGAACTGTACTTTGAACTGTACTGTGAACTGTACTGTGAACTGTACTGTGAACTGTACTGTGAACTGTACTGTGAACTGTACTGTGAACTGTACTGTGAACTGTACTGTGAACTGTACTGTGAACTGTACTGTAAACTGTACTGTGAACTGTACTGTGAACTGTACTGTGAACTGTACTGTGAACTGTACTGTGAACTGTACTGTGAACTGTACTGTGAACTGTACTGTGAACTGTACTGTGAACTGTACTGTGAACTGAACTGTGAACTGTACTGTGAACTCTACTGTGAACTGTACTGTGAACTGAACTGTGAACTATACTGTGAAGTGTACTGCGAACGGTACTGTGAACTCTACTATGAACTGTACTGTGAACTGTACTGTGAACTGTACTGTGAAATGTACTGCGAACTGTACTGTGAACTGTACTGTGAACTGTACTGTGAACTGTACTTTGAACTGTACTGTGAACTGTACTGTGAACTGTACTGTGAACTGTACTGTGAACTGTAGTTTGAACTGTACTGTGAACTGTACTGTGAACTGTACTGTGAACTGTACTGTGAACTGTACTGTGAACTGTACTGTGAACTGTACTGTGAACTGTACTGTGAACTGTACTTTGAAATGTACTTTGAACTGTACTGTGAACTGTACTGTGAACTGTACTGTGAACTGTACTGTGAACTGTACTGTGAACTGTACTGTGAACTGTACTGTGAACTGTATTGTGTCCTGTACTGTGAACTGTACTGTGAACTGTACTGTGACCTGTACTGTGAGCTGTACTGTGAACTGTACTGTGAACTGTACTGTGAACTGTACTGTGAACTGTACTGTGAACTGTACTGTGAACTGTACTGTGAACTGTACTGCGAACTGAACTGTGAAGTGTACTGTGAACTGTACTGTGAACTGTACTTTGAAATGTACTTTGAACTGTACTGTGAACTGTACTGTGAACTGTACTGTGAACTGTACTGTGAACTGTACTGTGAACTGTACTGTGAACTGTACTGTGAACTGTATTGTGTCCTGTACTGTGAACTGTACTGTGAACTGTACTGTGACCTGTACTGTGAGCTGTACTGTGAACTGTACTGTGAACTGTACTGTGAACTGTACTGTGAACTGTACTGTGAACTGTACTGTGAACTGTACTGTAAACTGTACCGTGAACTGTACTGTGAACTGTACTGTGAACTGTACTGTGAACTGTACTGTGAACTGTACTGTGAACTGTACTGTGAACTGTACTGTGAACTGAACTGTGAACTGTACTGTGATTTCTACTGTGAACTGTACTGTGAACTGTACTGTGAACTGAACTGTGAACTATACTGTGAACTGTACTGCGAACGGTACTGTGAACTGTTTTATGAACTGTACTGTGAACTGTACTGTGAACTGTACTGTGAACTGTACTGTGAACTGTACTGTGAAATGTACTGCGAACTGTACTGTGAACTGTACTGTGAACTGTACTGTGAACTGTACTGTGAACTGTACTGTGAACTGTACTGTGAACTGTACTGTGAACTGTATTGTGAACTGTTCTGTGAACTGTACTGTGAACTGTACTGTGAACTGTACTGTGAACTGTACTGTGAACTGTACTGTGAACTGTACTGTGAACTGTACTGTGAACTGTACTGTGAACTGTACTGTGAACTGTACTGTAAACTGTACTGTGAACTGTACTTTGAACTGTACTGTGAACTGTACTGTGAACTGTACTGTGAACTGTACTGTGAACTGTACTGTGAACTGTACTGTGAACTGTACTGTGAACTGTACTGTGAACTGTACTGTGAACTGTACTGTGAACTGTACTTTGAACTGTACTGTGAACTGTACTGTGAACTGTACTGTGAACTGTACTGTGAACTGTACTGTGAACTGTACTGTGAACTGTACTGCGAACTGAACTGTGAACTGTACTGTGAACTGTACTTTGAAATGTACTGTGAACTGTACTGTGAACTGTACTGTGAACTGTACTGTGAACTGTACTGTGAACTGTACTGTGAACTGTACTGTGAACTGTACTGTGAACTGTACTGTGAACTGTACTTTGAACTGTACTGTGAACTGTACTGTGAACTGTACTATGAACTGTACTGTGAACTGTACTGTGAACTGTACTGTGAACTGTACTGTGAACTGTACTGTGAACTGTACTGTGAACTGTACTGTGAACTGTAGTTTGAACTGTACTGTGAACTGTACTGTGAACTGTACTGTGAACTGTACTGTGAACTGTACTGTGAACTGTACTGTGAACTGTACTGTGAACTGTACTGTGAACTGTACTGTGAACTGTACTGTCAACTGTACTGTGAACTGTACTGTGAACTGTACTTTGAAATGTACTTTGAACTGTACTGTGAACTGTACTGTGAACTGTACTGTGAAATGTACTGTGAACTGTACTGTGAACTGTATTGTGTCCTGTACTGTGAACTGTACTGTGAACTGTACTGTGACCTGTACTGTGAGCTGTACTGTGAACTGTACTGT